>CM068368.1:44305325-45531750 GCA_034769895.1 Magicicada septendecula
TGCTTCTGACGTTTTGCCTCTCATTAATTTCACTATCAGTTTCTTGCTTTTCTGTTTATGTCCATAGTAGAGTTTTTGAAAGTATTCCTTCCATTTTCTGTTTTGTTTACTAATAGACTAGATCATCGATTATCCGAACCTGTCGGGACGAGGGCCCGTTTGAACTCATCCCGACAGGTTTGGATAATCGATATTTTAGATAATAGATCGTAAATTGACAACATTATTTCTCTTTACAAAAACAAAGGTTTTATTTCAAAAAAAATTTCTAACATACTGTTATATATAATTACAGCAACCTGTATACTGTACTGTAATGTATTACTAAGGCTAAAAATAACTGAATTAAAACTGAATGTAATTAATGATAACCAAAAGTTAATTTAATCAAAATTAGAGTTTAATGACAAACACTGTATATAAAATTAATTAAAAATTAAAAAACAAAAAACAGAGTAGACTACCATGGATTTACACTTTTTGAAAATTGTTCTATCACTGCCTGCTTCGAACCGATACCCCGTTTTCTTGCTGCTAAAGACTGAAGTTGTTTAAGATTCATAAGCTGAATACAGTCTATCTAGTGTTCTGTTTCGGCCCACTTTAGAACAGTCTCAAGTGTGTCAAAAGCTTTTGCTGCCTTCGATGGTTTTGTATTAGTAGCATTGTCACCGTCTTGATCTGAATCTGTTTCGTTTTCATTATGTTTACTTAATGATTCAACTATCTCTTCATCAGTTATTACTGTACAGTACTGTAATAATTTATAGTATATAATTTTTAATGTTCAATAAATATCCAATACACCTACACATGTCCAATACATTATTGTACTGTACAGTACATAATTGTACTTTTTATGAGTTCGGATAAATAGATCGTTTGGTTAATGGATGTTCTGATAATCGATGCTCTACTGTATTTCATCCTTGTAATTTTTTTATTATTATTGCATCCAGCGATTTGTCGTTTCTCATGTTATTTAGAATTTATACAAATAATTACTTACTTTTAATTGAAAATAACAGAAGTGTATCCACTACAAAATATGAGAAAAGTACATTCATTAATGGGCAATTCCACTGTCACGTGTGAGACAATCGCACAGTATTTTTTTCAATAAAATACTGTGTTGTGTGTTACAGATTGTTGAAATCATCAAAAGTGCATTTCCAGAGTATGGAACAATCTTTAT
Source organism: Magicicada septendecula (assembly GCA_034769895.1). Lineage (NCBI taxonomy): Eukaryota > Metazoa > Arthropoda > Insecta > Hemiptera > Cicadidae > Magicicada > Magicicada septendecula. The sequence goes on from CM068368.1 coordinate 44,306,521, forward strand.
TTTTCTTGCTATAAATTGTCCTCATGGACTTTAACATATTCTGGAAAAAATAGCTGAAACAAATGTCACGTGCAGGACATTGCACGAAATACAGAATACACATGTTAGGAGTTTATCAAAAAATTCTGCTAATTGGAACATGTTACTGTAATAAAAGCATTTTTTCTTGATAGTGTGGAGTGTCTCACATCATATAAACAAAATACTGCTAAAATTTGTGAACCCTGGGATTTATAAAAAATTAAAAAACCGTCACGTGTTGGACAGAGGTGTCCCGTGCAGGACTCGGTACACATAATGTATGTAAATGAATCATTGAACTATTTTCCAAGACTACACACATGTAGCTTATGTGTAATCTAGTTATGAAGGAAGTTCTAGGGTACAGTTTGGAAAACAATGTCATCTATATCTGATATGTTTATTTTACAAAAATGATTATTCACAAACAAAGAAAATTCAATGTTTAAAACTTAACAACTTTGATTGTTAGGTTCAGTTCAATAAGCAATGAAATGGTGACCACTTAAATATCTTCTTTAAACGGGAAGTGTCCGCGGTTGTTTACAACTTCTGGCATTGTGATCTTCTTCACAATTTCATTAAAATTGTAGTAAATGCAGTCAGGGGGAACTGGCCACTTGAAGGTACCTGGACCAGCTTTGTGCGTGACAGATATCTTGATCCCATCAGATTCAATTTGACAAATCTCTCCAGGATATTTGTGTCCTTCATACAAGACGACTACCCAATCTCCAATTGACCAACATGACAGTCGGTTACTGTGTCTGGAAGAGTAAATTATATCAGCATCTACTAAGGCACTCTTTTTGCAGTGTACTCCTTCGTCATTTATTTCAATCACATGACACTGTGATATTCCAGGAATTTCAGGAACATTTTCCCAAGGTTTCTCTTGTTCGATGTTTTGCTTAATTGTCTCTTGATCCACGTAGATGACAGTAGTGTTTTTGCAAACTTCCGATGCCACTTTGTAGAAGTCCTTAGCAGACTGGACAATTTCTGCTCCTTCTCCTTGGGCCATGCTCTTCTGGCGTACAAGATGCTTTGCATTTCCACCCACTCCATCCACAACACCTTTTCCATGTGAAGTTGCAAAGTATTTCCAAGTAAATTTCTTGGAATACTTAGCAAACAAAAAATTAAGAAGCGTAACCATGAATCGATTTTTGAATTCTGAGGATGGGCCGTCACTCCAAATCACCTCCTCGTTAGAGCCATATTCAGGTTCATTTTGGAAAATGGAGTCATACAGTATGTTCATAAATACAAATATTGAGTCTTGTCCTTCTGTGCAGTATCTGAACATATCAAATATGTTTTACATTCTCCCTTGTAGAATGTAGCTGCAGTAAATAAAAGAACACTTCTTCTAGACCACAAGGCACTCTGAATCTCGTTTTGGTACTCGCAGGAGTATGACATAGCAAAATCTACCCGAAGGACTCGCTTTTCACTGTTTATTCCTGTATCTCTTTCGAAGTCTGCATGCTGTATGCGTTTTATATTCACGTGATGGAGCATTTTAGGGAATTCTTCTATGATCAATTCAAACAACTCTCCTGAACACCCTTCCTTACAGAAGAGCGTAAACCTACCATTATCATCTTTTTTCCATTCCTTCCAAACGATTGCTTTTTCAGACTCACTTGGAGCCAGAAGTTCACTCCCACCACTACATGTGGAACATTTATTTTGCCAACAGTCAGAATTTAAAGTAGAGTCACACAAATGATATTTCCAAAAGTCATCACTGTAGTGATACTGCAGACTCTTCAATTTCAGAATGAAATTCTCATGAATCTTACACTTGCATTGCTCAGAAGGTGTAGACTTCAAAAGAAGAACATTCTTTGGTCTCAAGGAGCAAAACTTTGAAAATCCTATTTGTAAGTTGGGACATTCTTCTTTAAAGATGTGGAAGGGCTCTCGTAAAAACATTGTCAGATAATGCTTCACTGCAAAATTTGTTTCTTTCCACTCGTCCACACACACATACTGTCTTTCATCCCTGGACATGTATAAACAATATCAGGGTGAAAGAAAAACTCTGTAAGTTGTGAGTAATCTTTACCGTGATTAGAAGACATGTTGTTCTCCATTTTATTTGCAAGGGTTATGCCAACCTTCTTTGCCAGCCCCTCAACTACAGCCACTTTTTTCCGAGGAGATGTGGGGAGTGCCCGAATAGATTTTGATAAAGCCTTGCCGAATGTCTGGGGACATCGGTATGGTGATACAACGGGGTGTAACGGTCTTGCTCTTTTACCATTACATGTACCGTTACAGGGGTTAGAATGGTTGGAAGAGTGGTATTCTTCTTTTTTGCCCTCTGAAGACGCTTTCGATCACGGTCCTTCTTTCGAAGCTCCCGGAGTTCCAAATCTGTCATACGTTCTTTTTTTTGTTTTTTAATTGCATTTATTCTTTTCTTTTCTTCCTTCTGAAACTCTGGATTTTCTTCTTTGCGACGACTCTTCATTTTTCTCATCCTGGCTGCACTTGTAGACTTCTGTTTTGGTTGATCTGCCATTTATGTCAAAAGATAAACAAGATTAGACTGTTTCTTTGTTTATAATAATGGTGTAACCTATAAATTTGTTGAAATTAAATTATTTGCCTGTGGCTGGAGGGTAGATACAGATAAAGAGGACTAAATACGTATTATTGCAGCATTATTTAAATAAAATTAAGTGTTCTATTCATTAGGTCCTGCACGTGACGTCACGTGTGGGACAAAAATAAAATTAAGGTATGTATGACTGTAGTGAAAACATAATTGAACTATTGTTGTCACATGTCAGTATTTCCACTCCTGTTTTAGGAAAGGGTACAATGCTCCTTTTTAGCTTTTTGCTCTTGAGGCAGTTTGAATTATAACCTTATTTTTGTCACGTGCAGGACAACTGATTTTGGATAATTGAATTGGAAATTATATGCTAGTGATATCCTAATTAAATATGCATGCTGAGTATATTAATACTTACTATTTTCAGGAAGTAGAACCACTTTCAGTAAATCACACTCCAGATCTCCACTTGCACCACTTGAAAGTGTACTTATTCAGCATACACAAATCAGCTGATGGGTAGCCATATTTAACCTAATGGTACCAACCTATAGAATGAAAATTTTGTGAATTACCATGTAGGGTACTGCTGTTGATGTCTATCATGATCCTGTAATACAGCTTGTAGCACTAGAAAAAAAGTTTTAAAATTCATATTTAGTTACTGCTTTTCATGGAATACCCTAATACTGATCAGTTTTTTGTATACTGGTCAGAAGTATTGTTATACTGTTCACAGTTGTATATATTGGAATACTAGATCCACAACATCTGTATTTATGTGTTCAATTAATTTAGTCTCATAAGTATAAACAATTTTCGAAATATTGTGTTTTAAGTTTTGCTGTTATGTATGGGGAAAGTGCCCGTAAAACTATTTTAAATGTTTATGCTGCTTAGTGAGCGCTTGTCCAGCCCACACATTAATATTACCGGTACCCAAACTGTTGTGTGGATAATAAATGTAATAAATTATGACATTGTTTGGTTTTTTACATGATATATTATTAATTATTCAATCTCATTTTAGGTGGCAACATACAGAAAAAAGCTGAGGAATGGAGAGAGAAATGATTGTGGAAGATGCTGAAAATGAGGTACTATCAGTATTGATTTCTTGTCAACTTTTATTGAATTAATGTTTGTACTTTTATGGTATGGTGCAGTGGCACAACTGTGGTAGGCGATCGAGGGATCTAGCCCTTCCGAACCTAATACAGATTTCAACTAAAATTCCATATCACTTAACGTTGATCTATTTTTAAGTCAGTTGCTTGTGTTCAAATAAGGCTTTTAAATAGTTATAAAAAAATGGAGTTAATGTTTGTAAGTTAATGAAATAAACTTAGCGTTTACTTAATAATGACAATCGGTCAACATTTGGTAAATAATGTAAGTATTTGCAGACTTATGAGTATTTTATTAGATGTATTTATAAAATTATGTGTAAAGAATCCTGAATTTCCCATTTGTCTTGAGGAAAATGGGAAGTCCAACCTTCAAGGTTTCTCATTCTCCCCCCAAAGATAGACTCTGCCCCCTTCTAGTTACACTACCAGTATAGTGTATCATATTCTTACGATGGTCGCACTTATCATCGTATTGTACAATGGAAAACTAAATACAAGACACCAAATGAGTCACTAATCACCAGCTTTAATGATCAGAATTAACAGTTTGTAATCAACAAGTTATTCAACAAGATTATTCTCATACAACAATTCAAATTAATCTGTCCACACAAATAATAATGTCAACTACTATAATCACTTTTTACCAATACACCACGTGAAACCCACTGTGTAAATCACCCGACAATAACTCGATCCTCACTTGAATAAATCGCCACTTAAACTGAAACTAAGCACCACTGAATGCCCATATTTATACCCTGCTGAGATTCCAGAATAATCCATAATGTGCGTCAACACTAGAGCATAGTTGCTTGCAGCCTTGAACACAGCGCACTTGGACCAGTGAGTCTGGAACAGTCTCTAGTTGACACCTGTTAAGAATCGCGTACGCACACAACATTACAGCTGGTTCTGGAGGGATAGCCAAGAAACATGAACGTTCTGTAATGGTGTAACAATGTCTTTCAATGCCAGTAGCTCTGTGATGCTAACCACTTGCTTTGTTATACCAAAATACTTTAGGTTCATAACGTTATACCTGTTTTATATCCCAAAACATTTTGATTGAGAAGAAAATATTTTGTCACTTTTATTTTAAACTCATATTGGATTTATTTTAGGTCTTGTATTAACCCTTTGAGTTCTAGGATTTATGGGCTCAGACTAAGCTTGGAGCCTGAGTTTCGTCCCTGTTGTAAATCATTGTATTTGCTTAACTTCTTGTTGTGCTGTATATAAATGTATTGGGCTTTCTTGGTCACATACATGCCACCAAATATTTTACACAAACTATGCCATGAATAAGACAACTCCAAAAATTTGTAGGGGTTAAAAAATTAGGGTGCACTACTTCTTTGTCTTATTTACAGTGAATTGTCAAATTGGTTGAATATTGGGAAAATTTGTTATCTTCTTCTTCTACTTCTTCAGTGGCACGACAACCCATTACTGAGGAAAGACCTCCTTTAACAGCCTACGCCAGTTGTCCCGGTCAAGTGCAGCTGGTCTCCAGTTCCGGGTCCCAAGGATATGGTGCGCATCATAGTTCACACCATCTTCCCAACGTAGGCCTAGTTTGAGTCTACCAACTCTCCTGGTGCCATAGATCTGTTCTGTGAGTGCCTTTCTGAGTAGTTCATTCTCTTCCATTCTGATCACATGTCCAGCCCACCTGAGTCTACCAAGTTTTATAACTTTCGCAATATCTGGTTCGTTCAGAAGAGTGTTCAGTTTTTGGTTGGTCCTTTTCCTCCATTCACCTCCCACACATATTGGACCAAAAATGCTGCAGAGGATTTGGCGTTCATGAACCAGCAGGCTTGACTCAGACTTCCTAGAAATGATTCAGGTCTCAGAACCATAGGTGAGAACATCAGTGTTTTATAAAGAAGCAGCGTGATGCTCCTGGTGATTGTTCTGCTCTGGAACATGGGTCTGAGACCTAAGAAGCACCTATTAGCTGAGGTGATTTTTTGCTTTATTCCTTCTGTTGTTTCCCCATTGGAGTTAACTTGGCATCCTAAGTAAACAAAGTAGTTGACTGTTTCGAAGGAATAGATGCCAGTTTGGACGCGCTCTCCTTCTCCTGTGACCATGTATTTTGTCTTGCTTTCATTTATTTTGAGACCCAGCCTCCTTGCATGCAGGACCTTCAAGTGCGAGAAAGGCTTCAGTGACTGCTCGAAGGGACCTCCCGATTATATCTAGGTCATTGGGGTATCCTAGGACCTGCACCAACCTGTTGACCAAAAATTTGTTATGCATTTATAAAAAATTGCAATTTATAAACAGTCATAATCCACTGCTAATTATTGTTAATTTTGAGGTTTTTTTTGTCAACTTACGGTAGGAACAGGTACCACAACAGTGTTCGTATTCAGTTCACAACCTGCACTATCACTTTTATTCTCACAAATCTCACACATTCTTCACAAAGCCTTCACCAGAATCAGAGTACAAATCAATATGATATGGCTGGATTTCTTCTTCAGGAATAGTATGATTATGATTGCAATTATGACAAGCCATTTTTCACAACATAAGCAATGAACGAACACAATTTAGGCTAGCTAAGCACGATGTATACTACAAACAAGAGTATACCAGAACCTGCAGGTTTGTTTGTTCTGATGGTATGTAGTGCCTTAAATAAGTAGCACATAGCTATACTAGTACTATTACTTAATAGTACATGTTATTACTAGTACACGAATGGTTGAGGTATGAACTTCTGTTATCGGTGAGTACATATTTCCCTCGTCTTCATATGGAATCCATTCAGATCCAAAAGAATGCTGCGATTGCTATGAATTGGCGAGGTGAAAGCCTCTCTTTAAGTACTCTTTGGCACGGTTTACTGTGAACCTGTCGTGTGCGGTCTTCTTTCTGATTGGCTGATGGCGTTTAAACTGCTTTTTGATTGGCTGGTGGTGAAAAAACTACATCGTGGTACTTGGAAAATTTGTAAGTACAAGTGATTTCCGTGCGACTACTAGCCATTACCACAGTACTGTGGTCTCTAACGTGAATACTCTACGTTAGTGCAAACTCAAATTTTGCACTGAAGATGGCTGTCGATGGCACGGCCAAAATGTCTGCTATGTATTTTAGCTTTGGACCATGGCCAAACTGCCTGGGGATCTCAATTTCACGACGTGTACAATTCTATACTTGTGTAGGTGTTAATATCATCAATATTGTACTAAGAATGGTGTGTGTGTGGGAGGTGGGAGTTTGCTTGATAGATGCCCTCTACCCCCTTATTGCTCAACTCGCTATGGTATGACTACGAGGGTCATTCAAAAATAAACCGTATTTTTTTTACACAGATTTATCGGTGACATAAAATTACAAAAAGAAATATCTTATTTTTCTACATAGTTTCCTTCAACAGAAATATAAGTTTTCTCCATCGGATAGGTAGTTTCTTGACCCCCTCATCGAAAAAAGAAGACAGCTCCAACAGCCAATTGCGCACATACTGCTCAACCTCTGCATCGTTGAATTTTCCCCTGCTAACGCTTCCTTCAGCACACCAAACAAGTGGAAGTCACACGGAGATAAGTCTGGACTGTAAGGAGGGTGTTCAAGAGGTGTCCAGTGAATTTCAATGAGTTTATTGCGAGTTTGAGCTGCAGTATGCGGCCATGCGTTTTCATGGAGATGCAGAAGTCGCAAATTGGTTGCCGGCGTCATTTGTTGCGACAGGCGGCCCTGACATCATCCAGCAGCTGGCAGTAGTATGCCACATTCACCGTCTTTTGATCATGAAAAAAATCAATCAGCAACATACCTCTTGAGTCCCAAAACACAGTTGCAAGAACTTTCCCTGCTGACAGGTGAGTTTTGGCCTTGACCGGCGCCCCTCCACTTGGCCTGTGACTTGCGTTCTCCACTCCATCACAACCGCTTCGAATTTTTGGCCCAATCAAACACTTGTGTTCTTGACAGAGTACCATCTCCAAACTGTGTCTGGAGTCTGGTCAAAATCTCAGCTGATTTCACGCCTTCATTGGTGAGAAATCTGATAATTACCCATTATGCAACAGATGAAGGTACCTCGTGCTCAGACCATTGTGCTACTGACGCAGGAACGTGTTCTGCTGGCATGGCTGGGCGTTCCCTCACCTCCACACATCCCCACCTAACTACCTCAAGTGCCCCACCTCACTCACTCCACTTCGTGAGTCCACACGTAAAAAATCCGCTTCATATTTGAATTACCCTCGTATCATTGTTTAATCCAATATGTAACAGTAGTGAACTGCTTATAACCTCTTATGTTAGGGGAGAACATTGACTGATGTGGAAGGGATATATGCACTAGAACTCGCCTACCTATAGATTTTGTCCACACTATAAGTGGATTTCTTGACAAGTAATAAAAACAGTTGTCAGTGTTATTGTTACAGTGTATTGTTTATAAAAAATTTGACTCTGTAATGTGTAAAAAGAATTATTTTTTTTATTTTTAGAGGTTTACATCAGTCTTCATAAAAGAAGAACCACACGAGGATGAAGCAGAAGAACAAGTAGAAACAGAGAATGAACATTTTCTTGATCAGGTACTTTGTTCAAAACTATCGAGATTAATTATTTTAAGTTAATGCGAAATTTTTGGCACTAGAGTTATAGGAAAACGGCAGCAAACTTACCAGATTCACTGTTTTTCAAAAATATATAAATATGTGAGAGAAAAACACTGGTTTGAAATATTTTACTGTCAGTTTCATCAGTCAAGGAGAAATACACAATATACAAAACACAAAGAAAATGATACATAATATTGGTACTAATGAAATTTATGTCACTGTAGTCTATATTTTTACGTCGATACCACTGCTCTGTCCATTTTTTTTCTTTGCGTTTCATGTACTTTGCATGACTGTTGAAGCAGCCAGCCAGTTTTGGACCACGAAACATTTCAAATAATGTTTGTTGTTGTATTGTATGTGTATACTTTGAAGGCATTGAGTTTGGTAAATTTTCTGGTTTTTCTTGCAATAATTTTTATCTACAGGGTGACCCCTAGGAACCTGATAATTTTCAGAGTGTAAAAATGCTATGCAATTGTAATTCAGGTATTTATGTTTTGGTACACAACAAACAAAAAATACAAACAACACACAACAAAACAAATACATCACACTCACATACTACAACTCTAACACACACAAAATTGCCAACACGTTCAGATAACACAATTACAAAATAGCATACAGAACTAACAATACCATCAAGAGACGCATTAACGATACAAACAAAGACACAGACATATACAACAAAACAGGCGTATATAAATTAAACTGCAATGATTGTAATAAATTCTATATAGGCCAGACAGGAAGATCATTTTACTCCAGATTTTCTGAACACACAAAAGCTTTATCCAATAACAACTTACAATCCACATTTGCCAGACATATCTAGACAGAAAACCGCAGTTACACCAATATAAAAAACAATCTTGAAATTTTACACTACATACCCAAAAGTCGCAAACTCAACACCGCAGAACAATACGAAATATACAAACACAACCAAACAACGTACTCGCTGAACAGTTACAATTTAAATCCAACACACTATTCGACACAATAATATACAACGCATACAATTCAGAATTCCATGCCAACCCCCTTCCATCTCCACACACTCCCACACACAACCAGTCACCAAAGAACCGTTACAAATTACCAACACGCGTTCCGCATTTATACCTCACTGAGGAAGGAGTAAACCACTCCGAAATGTACGTTTGAGGAAATAAGAAAAAGTAAGTTTTTTCACAAGTGAAAGTGCATTAAATATTAATTGTTAACAGAACTGTGTTTAGCAATAGAGTTCTCCATCCACCCGTTTGATAAACAACATGTTTTCAAATGTGCCCTTCCATTTGATATGTCCTGTACTTCTGTTTGTGTTTTGTGACTTTATATTCACTAATGTTCTAATGTCGTGCCGCACGACTTTTTAACCGGTAGATTTTATGGAGCCTTTCACACAGTGTGGATGTGGGCCTGTGCCCGCACATTTTGCTGTGGGTCCACAGAGTGCCCACAAGAGTCAAATCTTTCGCTGCATGCCCAAACCCATAATACGAGGGCTATTCGGAAAGTAACCTCCATTTGACTATAAATAAAACACGGTTGTAGCTACATAAATTTTATTATATACATCTTAAAACTACAGCTTTCCACTATTTTCTACACAATCGCCATTCAAATGTAAGCTTTTATCATAGCATTTGACCAGTTCGGAAATCCCCTCTTCATAAAATTCTGCCGCCGGGGATCGCAGCCAGCCTGTCACAGCATTGTGAAGTTTTTCGTCATTATCAAAGCGCTGGGACCCAAGCCAGTTCTTCATATTCATAAACAGGTGAAAATCACTGGGAACCAAATCTTGTATTTGCTGAGCGGTGTGAGGGCGAGCGTTGTTGTGCAAAAACACGTCACCAGAAGTCAGCAGACCTTGGCGATTGTTCTGGATGGCTCTTCTTAGTTTTTTAAAGTCTCACAATACGAAAGTCCTACAAATCTGTCTGAGAAATTTGCGCGAATTGTTCAGAAAGTTCAGAGATTGTGAACCGCCGGTTTTCACAGACTCTTTCATCAATTTTCTGAACGAATTCATCACTGACTATGGATGGCCTGCCACTCTTTTCCTCATCGTGAATGTTTGTTCTTCCATTTTTAAACAAACGAACCTACAACACCTTTACTCATAACGTTTTGGCCATATACAGTACACAGTGCACGATGAATGTCTGCCGCTGAAAGGTTTTCTGCCATCAGAAATATTATCACAACATACTTTGCATTTGGCGGGGTTTTCTATTGCAGCATTCATTTTGAAAGGCAATAACGAGTGAAAGAACGATAGGCGCGATGTCCCCACTATGCAGCTGGACGCGTACTGATCCACTATACAAGTCGGCACAGGAATAATGCCACTTCCCCCATTACTTTTTTTGCTACGCGGCAATGGAGGTTACTTTCCGAATAGCCCTCGTAAAATATTTTTATTCATCTTCGATGCACTCATTTAGACTCTGTGTGTGTGTGTGTGTGTGTGTGTGCACGCTGGTGTTGCCTGAAATCTCTGTCATCTTTGTGGAATCTTTATACAACTTGGTTGATTAATGGTTATCTGAGTAGAGTTATATTTAAATGTGGATATTGACATAGGTATCGCCCATTTAACTGCGCTTGTTGCAGATATACAAATTATCACACACAAAAGTATGTTGGACTACCACTCAAATGTTTTAACAACAGAAGTGTGGCAAGACGTTTGTACCGAGTTGGACCAGTTCTTCAAAGAGTCAACTGACAAACAGAAAAACAAAGCAGCCTGAAGGATGTTCACTCACAAGTTCCTAAGTTTTGATTTTGCCCGTAGAGAAAAGGGAGACAGATTAAATACCATTTGATATTGACTTTGTTGTGGATAAAAACTGTTACTCTATTTTTTATTTTATCCGTAAATAAAAAGATACAATGCACAATTTGACGTGTGTTATTTTAGTTTTTATAAAATTGAAGCAAATGTAGGTCAGGCAAATCTAATTAATTTTCTGTGTGTCCATTTTGTCATAAACACACAAGCAAGGACCACATTCGTTGTTTGCAACATCTGGAAATTGCCTGAGCTAATTAGGCAGTGTAACTCTTGACATGTTTGCAGGGTCATTCCATGTCAAACCAACCAAAAAATAATTATTTTCAACCTGACCATTTTTAAATTTGATGAAACTTGCAGGATTTATTCTCTCTATAAATGTAAGTACAAAAATTTTTTTATTTTTATGTGATCCCATTTTTTAGTTTTTAATTTTTTAAATTTAAAAAAAGTTAGTTTTTTGGCTTGCAGAACAACTTTTTTTTTTTAATATGAAAGTGTTCTTTAAAAATTAAAAAAAAAAAAATGTTATTCTACTGTTTATTATCTACATTTCCTTACAATTTTAAAGTGGGATCACAAATTATGGACAAAAATGTAAGATACTTAACTGTACCTTTCGTAACTAAATAGCGTTTAGGTAAAAAAAACTAGTTTTGTTTAATTAAACCAAATGTATTATATAAACTAATGAAAACATACATGACTGAGCTCTTTTAAAGTGGCTATGGTTTTAAAACTGTCCGACTTGAGTAAGCCAATTAGTTTTTATTTCCTCTTTGAACAAGAATTTTTTTTTAACAAATCAATACCAAATTAATTTTGGCTTTTTATATTTGTGTTTAATGTACTTCAGAGAATTTTTAGTAAGTTTTCAATCATAATTTTTGTTTTAATTAAAAAACTAAAACAATACACTTAAATAAGAATTTGTTTTTCTAAAAGACATAAATACATTTAAACTAATATATATTTTTAAAATTTTAATTAACTAAATTAAAATTTTAAATAAATAAACTTTAATCATAAATAAACTGTGTAAAACTAATAGGTCTAGATGGAATAATTTTCCAATTCCCAAATGAATTGAGTTTCACAGTAACTAGACAGCAGCTATTTAGATGCGCAAGTCTCAACAGGCTTGGTTCCTGTCAGTACATGTAAGCCTAGATACACAGGTCAGCCAAGTCAGTCTGTTTGAATGCTCAGTTCACTTCAGTTGCTTTCCAATCGTAGTGATACAGTTTTAGTGAAGTAGCCAATCTTAGTGTTTTTAGTTTTATAAATTTAGGTGACTATCATTTTTTTAGTGTTTCTATATTTTTAAAAAGTGGTTTAAAAATTTTTGTAGAATTTTGTTAGTGGTTTTTGTCATTGGAATTAATAAGGTAAAACTTTTTTAAAACCCTCTGAACATTTTCAAGCATTAAAATTTGATAGGTCTAGCTATTAGGTATATTAGTTACTGCAACTAAATTCAAACTTAGATGAAAACATGGAAGCGGCTAAAGCAACCACATCTAAAGGTAGTTTTCAAGTATATTGTTGCAATCCACTCAAAAAATCAAACCATGATTATTTTAAAAAGAGTTTAAGATTTGTTAATGAAAATATTGTCAGCCGTTCTAATACTATAAAGCTTGGGGATAGAATATGTGACAGTTGTCGCAAGGCAATACTTAAGTTGCCTAAACTGGATGAGGTAGAAGAATGGCAGTCTGACAGCTCAGAATATGAAGACAATGATAACAATGTTGAAACAATAGAAATATCAACTCCACAGAAGGAAGAAGCTATTGATGCAGTAAACATAAGTTTAGTTGCAATTGATGTAACTCCAATAAAAAAAAAGCGTTTAACAGCGAAGAAGTACCCTGAGGAAAAACTAAAAAAAGTATCTGAAGCTTTCAGAACCAAACTTATGAGCCTTAGTCCATGCAGTCAGTTTGAAGAAAACCCTGATATAGGTAGAGAAATGATAAATCAGCTTAAAGAAAAATTTCACAGTACTTCTGATAAAAGCTTAAAAATGCAAATTCTGACTACTTTACCTCTAAGTTGGACCTCGATCCAGATTAAACCTGAATTTGGTGTGTCTAACTTTATTGCATGAAAAGTAAAAAAACTTGTAAAGGAAAAGGGTATAACGTCATCACCAGATCCACGCCCAGGAAAAACTCTAGATCTAGCAACCGTAGAGTTAGAAAAAGAGTTTTATGAAAATGATGAGGTTAGCCGTCAAATGCCCGGACTGAACGACTTTGTATCAGTCAAAATAGATAGAAAGCGCACTCATGTTCAAAAGTTTTTACTTCTTTGTACTCTAAGAGAACTTTATGTACTGTTCAAGGAAAGATATCTGGAAAGAAAAATTGGATTTACAAAGTTCTGCGAACTTAGGCCAAAAACAATGTGTCCTAGCTGGATCAAGTGGAACACATTCAGTATGCGTGTGTATGACTCACCAAAATGCCAAGCTGATGATGGACCAGTGTAAAATACCCCAACTAACTTCTGGAGAGCCCTCAATAAAGACCTATAAAGATTTGACTTCCAGCATTGTTTGCAAAGATTCAACACCTAGATGCCACTTCGTCAAATGTGAAAAGTGCCCAGGTAGTGAAAAGCTAAAAGAACATTTTCAAAATTGTTTTGAGGAGGAGTGTATTGAAAACATGACATTCAAGCAATGGATGCAAATTGACAACAAAACAACTTTAGAAACAGTAACAATGCCAGTTAATGATTTTGTGGACAGATTATTTGAAAGTTTGGCAAAACTGCTACGCCACTCTTTCATTGCCAAACAACAATCAGCTTATTTGAAGCAGCTTAAGGATAATATCCTGCCAGATGAGTACATAGTGATATGCGATTTTGCTGAAAATTATTCTTTTGTCCTACAAGATGCTGTACAAGGATTTCACTGGAACAACGCACAAGCAACCATTCATCTATTATCCTATACTATAGAGGTGGAGATAAAGAAAAGCTTGAACACATAAACCTAGATATCATTAGTGGTTGTATGTCTCACAATACAGTAGCTGTGCACTTGTTTCAACGCATGATGATTGACTTTTTAAAGCAGAAACTTCCATCACAGCCGCAAAAAATTCATTATTTCTCAGATGGAGCAGCATCCCAATACAAAAATAAGTATAACTTCCTCAACCTTTGTTTTCATAAGGTAGACTTTGATGTAGAAGCAGAAGGGAATTTCTTCACTTCATCACATGGGAAAAATGTTTGTGATGGGGTAGGGGGAACGGTTAAGCGCCTCGCTGCCCAAGCTAGTTTGCGAATGGTCTACAATGATCAAATAATGACTCCTCGCCAGCTTTATGATTGGGCAAAGGAGAATATTCCATCTGTTAACTTCCTCTATACAACACAAGAAGACCATGAAACTGAGAACACCTTTTTGGAACAACGACTAGTGAATGCTAAAACAATCAAAGGGACCCAACAGCTTCATTCTTCTATACCTGTCGGAAGTACTACAAAACTTAACGTTAAGGAATACAGTTTTTCAACTGAAACAAAAGAAGAAAATTGTGTCTCTTGAGGAAAAAAATGAGCAGTTAGAACTTAGTGAAATAGTTGGGTTTGTGACTTGTAACTATTCAAATCAGTGGTGGTTAAGGCTGTGTGCTCGGGATCGAAAATGAGTTCGTAAATATAAGCTTTTTGGAACCACATGGCCCTTCCCCTTCATTCAAGTACTCCAAGTTTCCAGACATATTGGGTGTGAGTAGATCAGATGTCCTAACTAAAGTTGATCCCATAACACAAACTGGAAGAGTTTATAAACTTACAACTCATGAAATGGAAAAAGCCAGCAAAATTCTTGCTCAAAGAAGAAATAAAAACTAATTGGCTTACTCAAGTCGGACAGTTTTAAAACCATAGCCACTTTAAAAGAGCTCAGTCATGTATGTTTTCATTAGTTTATATAATACATTTGGTTTAATTAAACAAAACTAGTTTTTTTTACCTAAACGCTATTTAGTTACGAAAGGTACAGTTAAGTATCTTACATTTTTGTCCATAATTTGTGATCCCACTTTAAAATTGTAAGGAAATGTAGATAATAAACAGTAGAATAACATTTTTTTTTTTTTTAATTTTTAAAGAACACTTTCATATTAAAAAAAAAAGTTGTTCTGCAAGCCAAAAAACTAACTTTTTTTAAATTTAAAAAATTAAAAACTAAAAAATGGGATCACATAAAAATAAAAAAATTTTTGTACTTACATTTATAGAGAGAATAAATCCTGCAAGTTTCATCAAATTTAAAAATGGTCAGGTTGAAAATAATTATTTTTTGGTTGGTTTGACATGGAATGACCCTGCAAACATGTCAAGAGTTACACTGCCTAATTAGCTCAGGCAATTTCCAGATGTTGCAAACAACGAATGTGGTCCTTTCTTGTGTGTTTATGACAAAATGGACACACAGAAAATTAATTAGATTTGCCTGACCTACATTTGCTTCAATTTTATAAAAACTAAAATAACACACGTCAAATTGTGCATTGTATCTTTTTATTTACGGATAAAATAAAAAATAGAGTAACAGTTTTTATCCACAACAAAGTCAATATCAAATGGTATTTAATCTGTCTCCCTTTTCTCTACGGGCAAAATCAAAACTTAGGAACTTGTGAGTGAACATCCTTCAGGCTGCTTTGTTTTTCTGTTTGTCAGTTGACTCTTTGAAGAACTGGTCCAACTCGGTACAAACGTCTTGCCACACTTCTGTTGTTAAAACATTTGAGTGGTAGTCCAACATACTTTTGTGTGTGATAATTTGTATATCTGCAACAAGCGCAGTTAAATGGGCGATACCTATGTCAATATCCACATTTAAATATAACTCTACTCAGATAACCATTAATCAACCAAGTTGTATAAAGATTCCACAAAGATGACAGAGATTTCAGGCAACACCAGCGTGCACACACACACACACACACACACACAGAGTCTAAATGAGTGCATCGAAGATGAATAAAAATATTTTACGAGGGCTATTCGGAAAGTAACCTCCATTGCCGCGTAGCAAAAAAAGTAATGGGGGAAGTGGCATTATTCCTGTGCCGACTTGTATAGTGGATCAGTACGCGTCCAGCTGCATAGTGGGGACATCGCGCCTATCGTTCTTTCACTCGTTATTGCCTTTCAAAATGAATGCTGCAATAGAAAACCCCGCCAAATGCAAAGTATGTTGTGATAATATTTCTGATGGCAGAAAACCTTTCAGCGGCAGACATTCATCGTGCACTGTGTACTGTATATGGCCAAAACGTTATGAGTAAAGGTGTTGTAGGTTCGTTTGTTTAAAAATGGAAGAACAAACATTCACGATGAGGAAAAGAGTGGCAGGCCATCCATAGTCAGTGATGAATTCGTTCAGAAAATTGATGAAAGAGTCTGTGAAAACCGGCGGTTCACAATCTCTGAACTTTCTGAACAATTCGCGCAAATTTCTCAGACAGATTTGTAGGACTTTCGTATTGTGAGACTTTAAAAAACTAAGAAGAGCCATCCAGAACAATCGCCAAGGTCTGCTGACTTCTGGTGACGTGTTTTTTTATAAAATGTGTCAAGTTATATACCAAATTAAAGTCACTAAAAAGAGCTAAAAAATGAGCCCAAGAACAAGTCTGTAGGACCTATAGAGCCAAAGGTTATGATGCATTAAAGCTTGTTCCGCAAGCCAAAAAAACTAACTTTTTTAAAATTGAAACAATTAAAAACTAAAAAATGGGGTTACATAAAAATAAAAAAAAATATATTTTTGTACTTACATATATAGAGAGAATAAATCCTGCAAGTTTCATCAAATTTAAAAATGGTCAGGTTGAGTCACTGGTTGGTTTGACATGGAATGACCCTGCAGTTAACATATCAGTATTTAGTTCTCAATTAAGTACAGGTGAAAAAGCTACTCTAATGTCTTTGACGGGAAAATTGTTCAAGAGCTTCCCATTTATATTACTGCAAAATATGATTGTATTAGAAAATTTAAAAGTAGCAAAACGTTTTTCAAAATTTTAATTTAATTTTTTAAAGTATGTATTTTGGATAGTTATTTGGTGCTGGTGAAACCTTATTGTTTTAAAATAGTTGAGTTCTTCAGTTCTTGTTTCAAAGTCGTTTGGTGTGCAGCAGAAATCGAGAATATAAGAAGTCTACGGTATTCCAGTTATTTAATATATCATTGTTTATAAAGTTTTTTGCTGTACTCTTAACACTTTAAACCCTGGCCATTTCAGCATAGGCATGTCCCAGCAGTCTGTCTGTTTTCCATATTTTTCTCTATTTTATTTAATAGTAAGATTTGTTAAAAACATCATAAATTACATGTCAAATTAAAGATTGGGCCTTCTATTTTCATAAAATGATACATTATTTTTCTGTAGATGAAATTAATTTTAGTATCTAGATCAAAAGCATGTTTTTAAAAAATAAGAAAAGTTTTACAAGGTATTTTCATGTAATAAACGGTTTTTTATTAATAACTACTGTACAAAAATTACTTTTCTTACAATATTCAGGGACAGAATATAGTAAAAATCAGTCTATTTGCAATAATCTGCTTTTTTATAGTACAAAATGAAACAGTAATGGTAACACAAACCGACATTGCAAGTTTCACAAGTCAGAAATCACAGAACAGAAAACTGATTGTTCTGCTACTTGTGTATTCAGTTGGCAACTACAACATCCACTCTACAAGTACAAACAACAAGCCCGTAAATGTTTCATACAAATGCCGTTAAACGTGCGTGACGTGACAAACATAAATTTTATGGGCATCCGGTCAACAGTGTTAATGCTAATCATTCAGAAGGTGGAATGTGGTTTCTCATTTTGTAGTCTGTTCTTGATGGTGTCCATGAATCCTTTGTGAAATTTTGACAAAGTATTGATAACATTTGCATCAGTATTGATAATCTGAACAAGTTGGAGAATTTCTCATCATCATTTCTTAGCCAGTGTCAAAGACCCTTGACTGCATTCAGTGGAAAGTTTCTCTTCATATTAGTTGGAGATACCCTTCTATTTCTGTGGATACTTTTTGTTTGCAAAATCATTAGTCATAATAAACACACTTTTCTTTTATTAATTTTAAATGAATAGAAATGTTACACTCTCACAAACTGATACAGATACGTCTGTTTTATATGTTTACTGTCTCAACTGACAAAATTCCATATTTGTCTGGGCAAAGCTGTATGTGCGGGAGGCTGCTTGTCTGATAGGGTAGCCAGCCAACACAAGTATTACTCAGGTGCAGCAGATAAACCTGCACCTGCTCCATCTGAAAGAGGCCTTATAAGCAAATTATTGCATGGTTGAGATTTATAGTACCTCATACCAACAAATGTGTTGGAGAATTTGTTGCCCATATGGGCATCTGACATGACCTAAAACAGTTTCGAACTACATCACAGATGGTCTAGCAGTATAGGTTGCAGCTGAAACCACACCATATCGAGATCTATTTCACAATTACAAGGTTACAGTACAAGGAAGTTCCTTGACATCTCCATCTACCATGCAACATCCATGGACTGGTTTGTCCATTCAGTTTTAAAGAAGAAATGACAAAACTTGATACACTGAACTACACAAATGACACTACGCTTCATTACATTTATTTGTCAGCAAGTTTAGTAGGTTCTGAGAAAAGCTATTATTTGCCTTGCCATGTGCATTCTATTTTGTATGGATGAAAGTTCAAATTCTTGTGCAGAATTCTTTTTACAGTCCTATAGGATAAACAAAGATCAACAGGATGTTTTCTGTTCAAACACTCATGGTTTTGTATTGTACCCCACTTCGTTTTCTGAACATTGGTGGAAGTTCGCAAAGTGAGCACAGGACTTTGATGAGGTGTAGTTTTGTTTTCATGTTTTCATTGCAGAAGTAGTTAGTCTAAACTTCTGTACCCACAGCTTTATTGTAGTCTTGCTGGGATTGGTACTTTGGTGTAAAATGTTGAAATGAAAATTAGGGTAATGACAAATGAGTCAGCATTTTTGGGAAAGTTTCTGTCTGGAGTGAATGGAATACAGCAATTCACTACTCCAGTAATTGTCTTCATTATGCAAGCACATAGTGTGTCCATTTTATGCTTTAATGGCAGTGTTACCATCCGATATACATGTGAAAACCTGTAAAATGAAGCTGTGTGTCTCTTAAGATAAATTTAATACATAAACATGAAATTTAAAGGTTACAAATTAATTAATACTTGCTAGTTATAAATAGTTTGTTGGATGTAGTTATTGAAACAACAATTCTTCACAAACAAAATTTTGATTTCATTTAAAAAGAGGCCTCATTTCTTCACAATGTCTGCATAACACTTTTTTTGTTTCAAGGGTATTTCATCATCTGCCAATTGTATTGTGAAAGAAGAATTAGCTGTAGAAGAAGTGAATGAAGACTGTGTGGAGCAGGTATTGTGTTTTGTTGTGTCATATATTTTTCTTATAATTTAGTAGTATGTATTGATTATTGAATGAGTGACGTGAATGCTTAATTTTAAATTGGCATTTGTGTGTGTGTTTTCTCTCTCTCTCTCTCTCTCTCTCTCTCTCTCTCTCTCTCTCTCTCTCTCTCTCTCTCTCTCTCTCTCTCTCTCTCTCTCTCTCTCTCTCTCTCTCTATTTTGAATGAAGTACATTTACTATTACAAAAACTATGATATTAGATAACTTTTCAATTAAGGAAAAAATTACAAAAATCACGATTACTTGAGTATTTCTCTAGTAATAATTGCGAGAGAGAGCCTCCAGGTGGTCTAGTGGCTAACGCGGGCGATTGATGCGCTCGTGGTCCCGGGTTCAATTGCCGGCGGAGGTTCCGTACGGCGTGCACTCAGCGTTGTGAGGCAAACTGAGTAGGCGCTGAGATAACAGCGCCGCCTCCTGGCTGTGAATACCGCAACTAGCGGCTGGTGGCGCGTAGTACTAGCCATACACCGTCACACTAACACAAAAGTCGTGCGGTACGCCTTGGTCCTTAACGGACTGTTGAGCGGAGGTTTAATTTAATTTTAATAATTGCGAGAGAGAGAGAGAGAGAGCTACAGCTCAGGGAACACATTAGTATTAAGACTACTAATATGTAATCTCATATCCGTAATGGTGAAAATAAATACAACTCACTTTGGTATGTTAATCTACACAGGCACCATGGTAACTAGGTTTCTGAAAAGTGTTACCTATTATGAAACCTTGTTCTGTGGAATTAAGAACATTTAGAAAAGGCAGAAATGATGCTCTGAAACAACAAGAGTAAATAATTTTGTCTTCTTTCTCAACTTTTCCGTTCTTAATCCTCTTGATTTTGTCGACTCCTTTTACTACTGTCATTGTTTCTTCTGCCTTTATGTCTGTTGTCAGTAGGAATGTAGATGGCAAACTGCATTTAGGATTCTCTTCTGTCCATTGTGTATGTTGTAAGTGAATGACAAACCCAGAATTTGTATGTTTTTAGTGTCTTTGATATGTTAAATATAACTTGTGTGGAATTCCTGACAGACCTGTTTGTCTGATATAGGATTTTCAACTGTCCGTGTCCAAACAAACACTATTTGAACACTCCACAACGGTACCCCAACCATCTTCACCAGAGAACCCCCCACCAGTTTCACACTGGACGATGTGATGAATGTCATGAAAGATGTCTTTGCATAAGTCAAAAAGTTTCTACATGTTATCTTATATAATAGTGATAGGGAAATTTATTTTGCTTCTACTTTCTTTAACTCTGTACTAATTTTATTTCCAGTTCTCTTATGTGTAACTTTCACTCTTATGTATTTCTCATTTGTCTTGTAAAAAACAAATAGTCCTCCATTACTGTATTTTTATGTACTTAACCTCACTGTATGTAACATTTAGTAGTGTATCTTCGTCCCTCTTTTTTAATATTTCCTGCCACGAAACTCCTCATCTTCCTTCAGTTTCCTTTAATTTATTTAGTTTAAATTCAAAAGTCGTTCCGCTCCGCTTCAAAGGTTGCTATTGAAGTCACATCCTGCAAATTTTTATGCTGTTTTATTTACGAATTTTCCCTTTATATCAGTATAAAATAGTCAACATATGAAATGTGTGCTTATATTTTTCTTTATTTGTTCCTTATTATTCTTTATCATGTTATTTTATGTGTATCTTGTACTTATTGAACAGCATCACTTATATTTTTTAGCAGTAATCGTGTCTTCCTCCTTTAAGATTCGTGATTCTCAGTTTTGATGTATTTGTTAATTTAATTGATTCAAATTAAACAATTCCTTGTGTTTCAGTTCCCTTGTTATTTAATTCTAATAGCTCAGTAGTCGAGGATTGTTAGTTTCTATTTTTTAACTGATTTTTGATAGGATATAATGTATAATTTATGAATAAGCTATTTAATTGTTTTCATAGAGTTCACATTCTTATCTGGTAACCACCAAACAATATTTGTTTAAAACTTCTATATGATAAGCTTCATCTTATAAAACCTCCTGCTGGATAATCTCTGTTGTTATTTATTCTTGTTTCAACCCAAAAGATCTAGGGTCCTCATACAGTATAACAAAATAACAATAAATAACACTAAAACTTGTACATGTGAAATATAAACCACGCATAAAATGAAAAATTGCAACTGTCAGTATTAAGAATAAACTAATGTATACTAAAAAAAATTTTATACCTGAGAAAAGTTCTTTAAGGCCCTTGTTGAAAGACTGAACATCTGGTCTTTAATTTAGTCCACTCATGTGTAGTGCTGGGATGTATGATTGTTAGCAGTTATGCATGGGAGGGGGTATAAATAGAGTAGAAACAACTGCCCACTTGTTATGTCTTTTGCTGCAGGGTCGTCAGCTGCCACTTTCAGGTAAAAACTTTTTTTTTAGTGTTTATGGTTAATACTTGTAGGCTGTTTATTTCTTTTTTAATTTTGGTTTATGGTAGGTTTTTTGTGTTAACTAGTGTTATTGTAACATTCCTGTATTTGATAATTGTATAAGTTTTAATTTTGAGGACAACCACAGATTTTCAAGTTTAAATGTTAAGAAAAAATTAAAAATTGAAGGTAGCTGAGCAGGTTTGACCAAAGTATCATTTCATAGAAGAGTGTTTTCTTTGTTAAATAATATTAAATATTGATAAATCACCAAAATTGTTTTATTTTAGACTAATCGTGGTTATTGTTTATGATATTTTAATACTATACTAATTATGTATTCCTTTGTTTCTAGCCATATGTGTCACCACATATAAACAGTGATGTAAATGAAGTGAATCAAGGTCAGGAAAGAGAATGTCACGCAGCACCTTTGAATCAATGTGCAAGTGATGCATCTTCGTCCAGTTTAATAGAGCAATTCGGGTCGGTCGAAATGCATGAAGGTCATCAGAGAAATAAGGGTGATGCATCTCTAACTCTACCAAATTTTGGAACAAATGACAGTGATGTTAGAAATTATCAATATGATATTAATGCTTTCATTAGGTCAAGCAATTTATTAGATCACGAAGTACTACAGGCTAGTGTGGAGAAGTATCACTGCAGTGTTTGTGAGAGAACTTTTAATTATGCAAACAGTTTGGCACAACACAAATTAATCCATAAGGATGTTAAAAAGTATCAGTGTGATATTTGTCCAAAGAAGTTCCGGCAATCATGTACATTATCTCGGCATAAATTAATCCATTCTGATGTTAAGAAATATCACTGTGATATATGTAGCAAAGAGTTTACCAGGTTGGGCATCTTATTGACTCATAAATTACTTCACAGTACACACACTGAAAAATACCAATGTGATGTTTGTAACAAAACCTATAATTATTCTAGCAGTTTGTCACAACATAAATTAATCCACACTGGTATTAGAAAATACAAGTGTGACATTTGTGATAAGGCATTCACTAGGCAAGACATTCTATCTGATCATAAGTTAATTCATGCTGGAATAAGGAAACACCAATGCCTTGTTTGTAATAAAACCTTCACTCAGGCTGGAACTTTATCCCAACATAAACTAATACATGCTGGTATTAGGAAACATCAGTGCGAAATTTGTAAGAAAGCATTCACTAGGTCAAATGATTTGTTACAACATAAAGTGAGTCATACAGGTATAAAGAATTTTAAATGTGATCTCTGTAACAAAACCTTCTCTGTTTCGGGTAATTTATTACGCCATAACAAAACAATCCATGGTGGTGCGAAAAGAAAACATTGACGTGTTTGTAACTATTATGTGAATGATATAGTAAATAGAAGCTGTTCATGCTTTGTATGATTATTTACATTGAGTATTAAACTGTTTACTCCACTGCTGCTCCATTCACTAACATGGGTGCGAACACTTCGCTGCACGAGCCACCAACCAGGAAGGTCTAACAATTCCTGAGGTTGGTGAAGGACGCAAGGGATCTACTGTCGTCAGGAAGTGTATACAGTGTGCCTTGCTCATGCAGCTAAGTGTATACCAGTGCAGCATTGCAGCTTCCACACCTGCATTATTGAACACAGTCCCTGTTGTTAGAGGCAGCCAGAGAAGTCTGTGGTGCACGAGCATGCACTCTCCAATGCTGATCATTGTTTTCTCTTTGAGGAGACCAAGATCTTGTCCTTGGAGAGTACCTACTATCCTCAGCTTCACATCGAGTCCATGGAAATTTTCAAACTTGGTTCTGTCGCTATGAATCTAAGGGGAGAAAGCCCCCTATTAAATAGGATTTGGCATGCTGTGCTCCCGAGTTAATCAGATAGCACTTGATGCCGGTTGGTTGATGCTGCTGTCCAGCTTAGATCATGCTGGTATGAAAGTTTATATAAGTGGGGTGTCTCAGGGAAATTATATAGTCTCTACCTCATCACTGAGGTGAATTGGTGGTGGTGCCAAAACATTTGTCAACTGTGGACCACCGCCCAACTGCCCAGCTAATAGTAGCAATTTTAACAATACTAAAAACACAGTTTGACAGTTGTTTTAATCACCAATGAAGCAAACTTCACAAAAATAATATTTATTTGAACAGTTGGTTAAGTACAGTTGATCACAATATGCAGCAATTATTACAGTTGGCACCATAGAAACATGAAATTAAAAAGAAAAATATTACTATAAAAAGTAATACTATACTGAAGGAAACCCCTATCAAATTGGATTTATACAGAATTTCATGTTTATTTAAAAAATCCGTAATAGTTTATAAAGGCCCTCGGAAATTCTATCTACACTAGGCAAAAGACAAAAAATCATCCAGCACATCATGATTATTTAAGCATACACTTGCAAATTGCAGCTAAGCCCATCCAAATGTTGCATAAGCATGAAATTCATAAAAATATATATATAAATATGTATTAGAGTTGACTTTCATATTAAAAATTGTATTTCTCATATCAAGAAAGCCCTAAAACATAATTTCTGGAAAACGTTTTTCCAAATTTGTAATTTTGTGGTCATTTTTGACTATAGACTTCCCTAACAGAGGACCGAAATAATATTTTTCAATGGTGTGCAGGATGATAAAGGTATATGATTTATTTTTTTACTTATTAGCTAAGATTGCAATGTTTAAGAAACATTTTTGTTTTATTTTTTTGTCAGTAGGACAACTACAAAATCTAGGATACAAAACAAGTAAACTTATATATTCCTTTTTAGCTGAGGTTATCAAAACAGTTTTATTTTCATACCTTAATTGCCAAATGTTCATTTTCCCACAGTATCTCTTTCTATTGAAATGTATTTTACTTTATATACATGAAAATGTCTTAAAAGTATATCATCAAGTTTTGGAAAGAAAGAAAATGAATTATGCTGTGTTTTTACCAATCAGAATTTGAATATGATACGTATGTCTTGCTAAAAAAAAAAAAAAAATCCATACATTAATTTTGAATAAATTAAAGCAAAATAAATACTTTTATCAATACTCTGTGGACATGTTTTTTAAGAAATAAAATTTTCTTAACAATTAGGTTTTGTCTATTATTTATGTGACTTTTCCATATGAAAAATCTTTTATCTATTCACTGTAACACCTAAATAATATTTGTATGTATCCATCCGCCTGTTCTAAAATGATACAACCACAGAAGACGAGGTGGATGCAGCGGCATGCTCAATACTACAATCCTTGATTTATACAAGTGAGTTGGTGTGGTGTAGGTTAAATTTGAAGTGTTTTAACTTAGTGACTGCTGTTGTCTGTGAATGTGCAAACATATTGGGTATCTCAGGAGATTTAATTAATGTAAACATGAGTATAGTAATTTTTGTACATGTCAAATAAAATATGACTCAATTTCTATGGTAAGATTGTTTTTACCATTCCACTATTACAGTTATGGTACGTTCTATATGATCCCAATAACTATTATTGTTGTTTCTTAGTACATAACTATTGTTATGGTACGTTCTATATGATCCCAGTAACTATTATTGTTGTTTCTTGGTACATAATTATTGTTATGGTACGTTCTATATGATCCCAATAACTATTATTGTTGTTTCTTAGTACATAACTATTGTTTGTTGAACGAGTGAAGCAGTTTCTCAGTTTTAACTCAATTGCTCATTTTGGACTTGTCTGCCTGTCAGTTTGGGTGGGATGTCACGATAAGGTTTGAATGCATTAATTGGCTTTTTAAACTTTGCATGCATAACCATACGGATAACCTACAGAACTTGTGTTGTTTTTGAGACAGATCCTCCCAAAACGGGATGGTTTGGGGCAAAAATGTGAGGTCAAAATTTTGAAAAATTGCAACATGTCCATGTGGGGCTATCAAATTAACAGAATTTTATCCGTAATCTGAATATTGTGCTCAGTTTTGGAATTTTCAAAATTTTCTTGTATCAGCACAAAAAGTGTACACAAATTTTGAAAAAATTCAAGAGGATATCAAATTAAAAATAATTATAACCAGTCTGAATATAGTATTTGGGTTGTAAAATGAAATAAGTTTTAGGACGCCAAACAGTATATTAAAATTTAGAAAAATTGGAAAACTATGCTGAAGATCAGAATAAAGGAAATCATGTTAACCCAAATCAGAATGTAGTGTTTGCTTTGAAAAACTTTATCTTTAGGGGGACTACGAGCTATAAATGAAAGTCAGAATTTTGCAAAAATAATACTCTGACCAAGTTCTGCAGCTCAGGGAGCTTACCAGTATAATATCCTAGGGAATCTTTCTGTTGGACAGTACATGAGCTTCAAGTAAGCAGTTGTGTGTTGTACAAAGTATGTAAAACCATCTCCATTTTGATTTTGAATGTTCTTAAAAACAGTCACTTTTTTGACTCCTTTAAGACTGAAGAAAAATAGGTAGAAACTGCTTCCAGGACAGTGTTTCAGTGGCGTGGCGTAGGTACATAAGACCTGTCCAGATTGTGATAGGCCTAAAACTTAATTCGAATTTTTCTTGTACCAAGTGTTCTTTTTAGGGCATTTTCTATCATTCGCTGGGAGAAATAGAGCAAATAAATCAATTATTCGCTGACACAGAATAAATCAAAACACAAATAATCGAATTAAAAATGATAAAGACAAACAGAGAAACACATGACTAAAACGAACATAGCTGCTAACTGAGCATTTTGCCGGTTTACACAGCGGCAACACACTGGGTGGACAAATGTGTCCCCCTCCACAGTTTGTACAGTGACACTTACTACGAGGTCAATGACTATATGCAGTAAAACATTGCTGATGTCTGAGCCAGCAACACAAGACAGCGCAAGCGCCCAGCAATTCGAAAGCAATGCTACGTTTTTCTTCAAGTTTCCCTACTAATATTGCTCGGATTTCAAATTATTCAATAACTAAAGTATTTATTATGTATTATAATTAATATTATTTACTCTTATTTCCAGTACTGTTGCCCCGGTATACAGTTACATGGATGCCATGCTACTGGTGTGTTTACAGTTGCACAGAGTATATATGTTTGTGCAGATTGCAGTGGAAGTGAAACTAATGCTGATTATTACAGGTTTCCTCTAAACACATCGACAGAAGTCTTAATGTGTAGCTGATTAATTATCAGAGAATGCAGTACATATTGTAACGTGTTATCTCTTAAAGAAATGTACTTTCTAAATTGTATGTTTTTTAGCCTCACTATTGGGATAGCCAATTTGTTACATCTAGAATCGAATCTATGGGTTATTTATCAGAATTTGTATCTTGTTTAACTCGGTTATTATTTGTATATACTTTGTTAATGTTAAATTAAGGATGAGTATCTGTTCAGGGGGATGTTTGTTGAGCGCCAATTTGCAATCACCGTTTGCAAATAAAATTTTATTGGTGAAATATCAATAAAAAATTTTTATTAAAATAATATATGGTTTCTTTATTCTGTAATTAACTCTCTTTTAATCTTTTCTTTCAGCAATGAATATGATAACTTGTGCTCATCAAAACATATTTAAAAAAATCTGCTAAGACTTTCAAATGTAGAGTGTTGCCAACTTAATATAATTAATGAAGTCAACTAACAGTATCAGATATCATGTTCACTATATCATACCCATTTTGTATTCATGAAATAAGAAACGAATACACCTTTTTCTGTATTTTGTAAACTCAAATCCTTTATTTATTCTTTAACTTGTTTTAAATGTCAAATATAATTCTTAACAAAGTTTGGCCAGCTGTATTTTAATATGCTCAGAGTCGCAGCAGTAACTCTTATGCCTCAAGCATAAACATTTTATATTTAATGAATAAAATACAATTATAATGTGTTAAGTAGGTCCTTTTGGCTATGATATAACAACAGTTTTGATAGGGAAAGTACCAAAATACATATGATAAGAAATAGTCACAATGTGTCTTAAAAGGATTATATAAAGAGTGTAAAACAGTTCAGTATATAGGTTATGTTATTAAAATGTTTTTTAGACTGAATTAGCTTTAAATTATATTAGCACTATACATCAATGGTTGTTTATGCTTATGTCCATACTATTAATTATTATTGTTCTCAGTGGAAGTTCAAAAAATGGTTTTTATAAAAAGTGTACTCAATATCTTTGAAACCTTTAGTCTAGGCTTAACAGGGAATGGTTCAGACTAATTTTAGATTAAAAATACTTCTCTCCCTGGGTCAATTGTTTCACTTTCTTCAGAGATGTCCTGGTTTAATTCTGTAGAGTCCTGTAGCACTTCCTTCTTCTATTTTAATCTTGATAAAGATAATTATTTAATTGTTTTTATTGAGATGCACTGATATAACATATTATAATTTACTTTAGTCACTATGAGTTGTTTAAATCAACCTTTCTTCATTCAGCTTTCAATAAAACTCCTTTTTTTTTATTCTCTCAACATATTAGTTGCTAAGGCCTACCTTATATATCACCCTGGGGATCTCATATTATTAATATAAACAAACTCTTACTATTTTGTATTTCATTTTCTTTAAAAGGATATACCTTTTTTTCAGAGCTTTAATCTTCATTTTATTTGTTTCTTTGTTCTTCTGATGAAAAACTGATCATTTTGACACCACTCTTGACTATTTTCTGATCTATATTTCCTGAGTTATTGATTTACACTTTTTTATGATTTTTGTTCCAAACTTATTTATTATTATTTCTTTTTGTACCTTTCACTTTCTTAAATTTATTTTATACATTTAGTAATCTTTTAACATAAACTGACATTGTTTCCTTATTATTTTAATAGAAATTCTTATTCATATAACTTAACTGACCAAGCTCAATATGCCTAGTCTTACAAAAATCTCCGACTATGATTTTGGTACTTTCTTGTTAAGAGTAACATTAGTGTTATTAACACTATTATACATAATATTAATAAATGTGAAAAAAAACTGATTACTAATAACTATTAGTAATATATTATAATCCCCTTTAACTGACTGTGTTTATAAATTTACAGTCTGCAGAAATAAAACAAAATTCTATAAGTAAGTTCATTAACAGTTTTCTTCTTACTTATCATCATTGACATCATTTTAACTATGATAAACACAACATATATTAAACAATTAAAATAAAACATGTTCAATCAAGTCTTTCTTAAAAATCTTATGTCTCTTGGTACTTTTTACTAATATAATCAAAGTATATTTATGTTACTAGGGCATGGTAAAAGTGTCATGTAACAATATACAGTAATACCCCCACTTACACTACCCTGACTTCCGCGAACTCGGAGTTATGTGGTTCTACATCTTCCCTCCCACTTCGTCCCCCACCGCTACTCGGATCATTCCACCATCATTTGTCACTCATACAGTACAGTACAGGACTTAAATACGCACGGATGTGTTTTGCACTAAACCTAAATATGATTATGACCTCTACAATTCACGAAACTTGGGATTGTTTTCTGGTACATTTATGTATTACAGTTAACATATTGTATTTTTTGTGTGTGTGCATGCGTGTATGTGTGACATTTAGAAAATATCTCACCTAAACGAAGTGAAACTGATTCTCCTGCACCTAGTAAGAAAAAGAAAACAACCCTTGAATGTAAACATAACATTATTGACCATCTTGATGCCAAAATGAAAATTTGTGAATTAACAAAGAAGTTTGAGCTACCAGAATTCACAGAAAGACCAATCATAAAAGATAAAGAATTCTAGCAGCTGTGAAAATTGCCCAATCCTTGAACTCAAGCATAATTCATCGGTATTATTGCTGAGATGGAAACAATGCTTAAATTATGGTGTGATAATCAAGTAAGAGCGAAAAATTGTCCAGTCGACCACAACACCACGTGTGTTATCAAACTGAACAAATTTTTGAGAGATTGAAAGAAGAAACTGGGGAGACGGCTAAAGATGAAAAATTTGTAGCCAGTAATGGTTGGTTCAGCCGATTTAAAACTCGCTGCAATTGGCACAGCATGTAACAGTGCATTATGCAACCTATTTTTAGCTGTTGACGAGTGAGTCACAATTACGCACACGAAAAGGAATGTGTAAACAATATCGTTTAGGTGCGGCAGGACAGAATTGTGTTCTGTCTTATGTAATTAAACTGTAAACAAGTGACAGCCAGCCAGCCAACAGCAGCAATATGTGGCCAAAACCGGAAAAAACGTTTTTAATTGCGGAGTAAAACAGACATACTGTTGTGTAAGACAATGAACAAGAGTCGGTCTCACAAGAGTCGCCAGCAGCCAGTACAGACGTATTTTAGTGCGTGGGCGACCACGGTAGGCCTACCGAACTCTAAGTTTACAAAACCATGTAAAATTATTGAACAAATCAGAACAGTAGTTTATTGGAGTTTTGGAACGTTCTTTTTTGTATATTTTCATCAAGAACATAGTTATCGGGAAAGTGCACAATTTCGCCCAGATGGCGCAACTACAGTGAGGCTCCCTGACAATACAGATAAGTACAAAGACGAAAAAGTAAAAAATAACGAGTAATGGAAAGTTTTTTGGCCAAACAAAGTGGTAAACTAAAACTGTAAAGAATATATACAGAATCAGAGGGAAAGAGTGTGCAAGAGAGAAAGAAAAAAAGGGGTAATACAAAAAGTACCAATTTGCTGTTTATTTTTTTGTTTTATTTTCTGTTTTGTAATTGAAATGCAATTTTTTATTAATAATGAGATTTGTTATTACAATGTGTTAAGTTAGTTTATTACACCACTCTACCTATAACCTATTCTCTGTGTTCAAAAGTTCGTCTAACGGCCTTGGAATTTTCTGTGAGGGAGAGTTGGTATTTTAAATTGTTTTCATGGGGAAAGTTGTTATGGTTTCCACATTTCCTCCAATAAAAATGTGGTGGTGATCCTGAGGCTTTTGGAATCTTCGGTATGTAAGGTTAGTATCGGGGGTTAATTCCTTCTTCTCTTCTTTTTGTTTTTACCTTGGCTGAATTAATTGAAAGATTACAAGCATCGCGGAGAGTGGAGAGGTGGCAAGTGCCAATAAGCAGGCTGCATCTTAGCGCAGACTGTCCTGTTGTTCATGGGACAATAACAGTCTCATGCAACTGATGAAAGACACTTTTATTAAATTGTTAATTGGCTTCACATAAATTGTCTAATATAAAGTAGTAGATAAGTTTTTTTTTTATAGAATTTAATTTACTGCAAATTTAAGCTTTGTTAGCAGGGAGATGGTTATCTTGGTTTATGCATCCAGCGTTTACTGAAACATAGGCAGCTATAACAACACAGTTATTATATTTCTGGGGGTTTTCTGACTATATCCTCTAAGCATGGGTGCAACTTGGGGCCTAACTTTGGGGGGGAGGGTAAAGCTTCACAAATTCAAGTGTGTAGTGAGGCCATCTATATAATAAAATAAAATATATACAAAATTAGAAAGTTTAGTAATAATTCTTAGTAGTAAACGAGGGACAATTTCATTTTTTAATGATCAACAAACCTTTCTTCATAAGTTGAACTTCCAGTTATGTTTACCAAGAACAAATATACTGTAGGCCTATAAACATAAACAATTTCAGTTCTTCCAATTCTTATACCCAGTTTTCATAAACACATCCTCTCCCTTAGGCACACTGTCACAAAATGCTCAGCAGTAGTAGCAGTAAGCTGAATCAGTCACAACAAAGAAATTTTCAAATTGCCAGTTAGGCAGTTTTCAAAGGAATTAAGCAGTGTTACTCCTTTGCGTTTTCATTTCCCATTTCTCAGGACTTAGGAACACAAAAAAACCAAAACAATCACAACAATAACGAATTAAGAAAGACAAGCGATGTGTACTTTAATGGACTACGTACATGACTGAGTAACTGACCGCACTTTTATCAGTAATCATTAACAAATAACAGTTCCAAACGACCATCTTTTAAGATTTGTGAACAAAGCCATCTACGTCTTGCACAGTAAGCCAGTTTTGTTCATACTTCCCAGTCTGTTACCCCTACCATACCGCTCTCTTTTCACACTGGCCTGTAGTGTTTGCGAAATTCTGCTGAACTGAAAACACCGATAATCTCGAATCAAACAGTAAACAATGCGAGCACAGAGATGATGACTTAGAAGAATATGTGTGGCAAAGAGGAAAGTAAAGAGAGGAAATTCTTTGAAGTACAGCTGTGATTACGGTGTTCCAAAACACGTCTTTGTGTAAAAGGCACACATTGTATTCCAGTTAATTAGGTCTCTAGCGGTTTTTTTTTTGAACAGAAATCTTATTTTGACATATATCGTTCAAATCTGTCAAACATTCCCCTTACAAGTTTCTTCGAAAGAAATAAGAATAATAAATTTATGGCAGCTAGTCGTCTGATAACAGTACACACGTTTATAAATTGTGCTCGCAAGCATAGAAACTGCCTCCTGTTTGACTATTTGTTAGTTTTTATTTATAACAGTGGGAAAGAAAATTTTACAATGCTCGGAACATGGGGGGGGGGCGAGTGCCCCTCCCAAGTTACGCCTATGCCTCCAAGGGACATAATCAGGAGTTACCAGTTTTCTTTGCAACCTGCTCTCTGGTCATGTATACTGCAGTGTCCATTGCCACTTATCCTCACAGTAATTATTAAATTAAAATTTAGAATAAGAGGCTTATAACAAAAAATTATTTTCAATGAATGTTTATCATCCTAGAAATGATGCTGAAGAGATATGTCAGGTAAGTATAAAAATCTAACACCTTTTATACACAAAAGAAGCACTTGCAGAAGAAATCAGTTTACCTTAATGACTGTTTTAGAAGACCAGAATTAAACATTTCCGATCTGTAGAAAGCAAATGTGGATTTAAAAAGCACTCAGCAGATTGTTTAAGAGTGCCTTGGAAGCTATGTGAAGAATATTATTTTTATGGTATAAAGGAAATGTAGGTAGAAAATGTAATTTTTTGATGAACAGGATTTATGTAATAATCTTCAAGCAGATATTAATTATGTGTATAGAATTAATACTCCAAATAATGATGAAAACAAAAAAAATTGCCCAATTATTGTTTTTTTTTTACTTCCTACGTTAAAAAAGTACAGTTAGTATGACAAAAAGCTCTGAAAGGCAGTGGAATTTATGTTTCAAAGGACCGTAGTAAGGAAACAAGAAAAATAGTTTTGGGAAATTTGAGAAAAATATTTTTTTTTACCAGAGAGGTGTGCTAAACCAGTATTCGAAAGTAGCAGTTACAAAAGTAACCATTACAAATACCTGTTCCTGCAGTGATGGCTACCAATAACACTGACTGCAGGAATTGTTACAAAGTACGTGTTCCTGGTATCTGTTACTGCATAACTTTTAACTGTTACAAAATACTGGTTACTTATAACGCTTACTTTTAAACCAGTATTTTATTCATCTCTCAGTTTTCAAGTATGTACTTAACTAACATTGTTAGAGGTTAGTTGGGGCACTTTTTTACAGTTTACTAAGTACACCTTTTTTTTCCAGTTTATAAAGTACGTCATATTGTTACAGTTCACATTGCTGAAAATCAAATATTGCCTAGCCACGTTATAAATAAGATAAATATATTTGTTACAAAAGAATTTAATAATTATAATAATATTAATTGTATATGAAAATGATAAATTTATAAATATTTATTATAAAATTTTAACACATTTTACATGTTTTGATATAAATTATTAAATATGATTTATGAAATTATACTGATTCATAATTTTTTGTAATTAATAAATTATTGCAGTTCTTGTTAAATTCAGTACAGAATAGTGTTAATGTATGTCAATTAGTAAAGAGTAATGACTTAATATTTTTACCTCTTACAAGCCAATTTTATTTTTATAGTATCTTTTCATTTTCTAGGTATATACTATTTGATAAAAAACTTATTTTGAAATAAAATCAGACAAAAAATGTTTAAAAGTGAAACTCTATAAGTTAATTCAAATATATATTACTCGGGTCCCTAGTTCGGGGCCAGTGAAACTCTATAAGTTACTTCAGACTCAAGATTTCAATATAAGTTTTTTAAGTAAATACACTCTTACCTTTGGTTGTATTTTCCTGGGTCTTACAGACGAAAATCCACTGCAGACAAGGTTATCTGGGTAGAAGTGCAAAATGATTACGCTAACTCATTTTCTACTGTCTAAAATACATACTTATTTTATTTATCGAAAATCGCACCCTTCTTTTACTTTCAACAAATGACAGTATCTTTGTTAAATTTTGTTTTAAACTACTATGATAATTGACATTACTAAGTACATATAAGAAAATTGAAAATGAACCAGTATATAACCACACACACACACACACACTCTTTCTCTTTTTGTTAATATTTAAATAAACTCTCCTCTCTTAGAGATCTCTGTTTCTTATTAAGGTGTCTATAAAAGCAAATTTTATAATATAGTAATTCAAGTTTAAAAAGTGGTACTCATCCTAATAATGGTTTCACTCCAATGCACACCCATATTATTCACATGTAATAACCGTGACACAAGTTCACTAGCTGACCGATTTCTGAGTTCTCACGCCACTGTTGGTACTGATTTTATGGTTTTTTGTTTCATGGTTCTCACTGATTTACTGATCTCATGTTATAAAATATGATCAAGTCGGCTGACGTAACTTTTGGCACTTAGATGTTGTTGTAGGCTGGCCGCGCTACACTGTTTGTATACTTTACACTTGTTAACAATTAATGTTTTAACCATTAACTGGATAGGCTGAATTAATTTTACGGCCTATATTGCACCCCTGAGGCCACTGATTTACGAACTGTATACTGCTTCCTGCTGCTGTCTATGTATTGTTCACTCTCTGATGACAAACTGCATACTGTTTTACAAGGACTGCTGCTTACTGGGCGGTTACGCAATACGTCTGGACTGTTGTTTAGACTAACAGTGTATGTTATACTGGGGCTCCTCACAGGTGAAGTCTAACAATTGAAAATTAACTGAATTGATTAAATAAAATTTACATTTCTGTACCGTTACAAAAGTTATATATACTTTTTTTATAAATATGGAGAGTACAGATACAAATTAAGTCCTGTAGCCTTATTGACATATTAAGCTACAAATCGAAGTATAAACTGTCCATTTATGTCAATTAACAACAGTAATACGAGGAGTTATGTCTTAAGTTTCATTAAATTTTTTGAAGTGAAAAATGTTTTGCATTTAAGTTTTTACAGCTTTGTTTTGGGCAAAATAATTTTAAAATTGTCGAATTATGGAGAATATCGATTGTTACTTTACAAGACATTAAAAATGAGAATCCTGTAAACTTTTGTACAACTAAATTTTCAAGTCACAGTATTTACAAGCGAAAAACCTACATACACAGTGTATTTCTCTATCTACCCCACTGTGTTTTGTGACTTCTGAATGAAGTATAATATAATTTATGTGAAGTGTGCCGTGAAGTTAAAATCATTTCGATTGTTATAATTATCTCTGAAATCACAAAAAAAGTTATTCTATAGCCTATCAGCCACTCTGTAGATTATAACACAATGTTGTAATTTATCAACTTCATGAATATTATAAGTTGTTATTAATTGCTACTTTGCACCTGTTTACTCATTAGTTGTGAGGGGGGGGGTCCTGCAAGTAACCAGACAGATATTTCGACTTTCCAGTAACAGTTACAGCTGTTCCACAAAACTAACCATTACAAAATACCAGTTACCAACCCACCTCTACCAAAGAGTAGTAAATAAATAAATAAAATAAACCTCCGCTCCACAGTCCGTTAAGGACCAAGGCGTACCGCGCGGCTTTTGTGTTAGTGTGATGGTGTATGGCTAGTACTACGCGCCACCAGCCGCTAGTTGCGGTATTCACGGCCAGGAGGCAGCGCTGTTATCTCAGCACCTACTCAGTTTGCCTTACGACGCTGAGTGCACGCCGTATGGAGCCTCCGCCGGGAATTGAACCCGGGACCACGAGCACATCAATTGCCCGCGTTAGCCACTAGACCACCTAGAGGCTCAAAGAGTAGTAAACATTTTAAAATAAAATGGAATGGTGTGTTAATTTGTAGAAGTTAATGTGGTTATGAAGTGATAGTAGACACGCCAAGTTGGGATGACTGGAATGAAAAGGAGATGTGGGGCTGAGAGGAATATAAAGCCGATTACTGAACTGTGTCCTGAACAGAGTCTTATAACTTGCCTCAGTGGTATAGGACAGTCTTTGCTTGCAGATTAGGGGTGAACCAAGGGGGGGATATATATCCCCTCTTGAAATGTGAAAAATTAAAAATATGTTGGAAGAAAAAATTTAAAACTGGTTGCATGTTTTTTGAAATGTAATTAATTTACTTCCAAATTTTGTCAGTTTTAAAACTACTATTTAGATCAATGGCAAGTTTAAATAATCTACAACAATAGGCCTTACATTCAGTAATAAATATAACAGATGTTAAAAGAAATGGTGAAAAATGAAAAGAAGCCAACTTGAAAGAGTGTAGGAGGACACGACTTTTCACTGGTTACAAGCAACGTGAAATATACGATTCATGTGACAATGTTCTTTACACTATGCTTGAGCCATGTCAGCTGATTTATTTAATTCTGCAACGAAGGAACTGATTGCTTTTACCCGCTAGTTGGCCGTAAACTGAGGCCTACGAAAAAAGACAGGTCATGCCCTGTACGATGATTTTTGAAGT
This sequence comes from Magicicada septendecula, assembly GCA_034769895.1. Taxonomy (NCBI): domain Eukaryota; kingdom Metazoa; phylum Arthropoda; class Insecta; order Hemiptera; family Cicadidae; genus Magicicada; species Magicicada septendecula. The sequence goes on from CM068368.1 coordinate 44,343,267, forward strand.
CACATGATAATATTAGGAGTCGAACAGTCCAGTGTTATCCTATGTACTTGTGTAATTAACACGCCTTATTTGACCAAATTTATTTAAATAACTTGGATTTGAAAAAAAGGAAACATGCAATAAACATGTATAATCCACATATTTTTTAAAATATCAAGAAGTATAAATTAAACAAAGTATATAGTAATACTTATTTCTTTGTTTTTACCTTTCTTTCTTTTTCTGTTTTCCTTTTGAAAAAGACTGACAATCATAATATTTTTTAACAATATTATTAAACATTATTTTACATGCTATAAAATTTGTATCCACAACCCTGTTATATACATTTATATCCACAGCATTTATGTCACATGCTGCTAACCCTCACTTTCTTAATTTTAACGTTCTCTTCAAAGTATTAATATTCCACAGAAAGGTATTATTAACCTTCCAAGACAAACTGGAAGCCTATCTGATACATATTTTTAATTGATTTTAATGAAATTAGTGAATTACAGCTATTATTTGCCCATTAGTTATAATTTGCTGGTATGATTTTCATTATAATATGTGAAAAACAATACTCTTAAGAAAGCGATATGTGGTTGAAAAAATTCCCTCCCACTGAAATAAAATCCTAGGTTCGCCCCTGTTGCAATCCTATGTGGCCAGTGGAGATCTCTGTTCCTGCACCGCTGAAGATGTCTGTCTGGAACAGTACAGTGAAAGGAAGACATCTGGAAGATGTCTGAAGGGTACAGTGAAACATCTTGAACTGTTCTTGGATTTCGTTGTCCATGACGTGTCCGTTTCTTAACTAAATGTAATTATTTCACTACGACTCAGAACACAAAAAACTTTTTATGGGTAAAAATCTAAGGTTGTAAGGTAAAACTTTTACGTTTTTACCCATAAAAAGTTTTGTTCCGAATCGTAGTGAAATAATTATATTTAGTTAATTAACCGACTCGTCATGGACAATGAAATCCAAGAATAAGGATTTAATTTGATTGTTTAAAAGGAATAAATCCCAAATGTTTAGTACCAAGCCATGTGTTGTTCAATCAAATATATTGGAACTTACCGTCTGCGGCTTTCCAGAAACAGCGTCTTTATAAATTTACATGTTTCGGGACCCTTGTCCCATCATCAGAATTTAAAAGTAATTGTGTATCATTTAAATATGATACACTTGTCAAACACTTAAAATATTAAAATCTAATATAAAATAACTTAATATAACATATTATAATATTTACAACGAGTACGAAGGTTACCGATGTACATCGTATGAAAACCGACCGCGCACTAATCTATGTCTCGCTCCCACCACGACAGTAGCGCAAGGCAGTGTTGTACAATACATTTGATTTGAAGACCAATTTATCATTTAAAACATGCGGCTTGGTACCAATATTATTGTGTGCTTTATAAATTTCGTATTCTTCAAGAGCGTTCAAATATCGCCCTTTCTTACATATATGAAGGGGTTTCAAATTAGTTTTAAAATTTGTGTAGCTATGATTTTCGGAAATCAGGTGTTCTGCAAATTTTGACTTGACACTGTCCAAACTGTGAAAATGTGTAGGCGGCCTATGTTCTAAAAATCTTTTTAAAAAACCACGTCCTGTCTGGCCCACATAAAAAGCGTCGCAATCGTCACATATCAATTTGTAAACACCAGTTTTGTGTTCAAGGCTGGTGGTTCTGCGGACACGAAGATTATTCACAATACTATTTGTGGTCTTATAAGTGACCTTGATATTACTGGTTTTACCAAAAATTGACCCAAAGATCTGTGGCATAAGGTATGTGTACGGTGTTGCAATATATTTGCGTGTTGTATTTTCGCGTGTTTTACGTCCGATAATGTTGCTATGTCCTTTCTTATGTTTTCGAAGGATGTTATTCACCATATTGACATCATAACCATTAGCGACAGCAATGTGTTTAATGGTGTCCAACTCTTCACGGTATTCTTTATCACCGAGGGGCAAAGATAAAAGTCTGTAAATCATACTGTGGAAGGCAGCTAATTTTTGTGATAAAGGATGAAACGACTTAGCATGTATTACAATGTCAGTCGTTGTGGGTTTTCTATATATGTCAAATTGCAACTTTTTATTATTATTGTCCTTAGCAACAGTCAAATCTAGAAAATTCAGTTTACCATTTTCTTCACTTTCAAGCGTGAACCGCATTTTGTTATTGATATTATTCAAATGATTATGTAAATTATCAATTTGTCTTTGTGTACCTTTGTATATTAAAAAGGTATCATCAACATACCTGCCGTAAAATATTATGTTACTCCTGTGTTTGTTATTAGTAAGAATGAATGAATTTTCGAAATTATTTAGGTATATATCTGCAAGAAGACCTGAAAGTGGAGAACCCATTGCTAACCCATTTTGTTGTCTGAAAAATTGATTATTGTGGGTAAAGTAATTTTGATCAAGAACTAACTCCAAAATGTGCATCAATTCATTTATATTATTAATATCCAATTTATTAGTATTAATAAGGTTAGTCCTAAGTATACGCAAGGTCTCCGCTACTGGTATATTCGTATACAAATCCACAATATCAAAGGAAATAAGTTTGTGGGTCGGTTCAACTATTAAATTTTTAACTTTATTCACAAAGTCAACGCCATTAATCAGACTATGATCATTAATTATATGTATATTATGTTTTATTATGGTGACTAACTTTTTAGCTGTTTTATACCCCGGAGCAGTAGTGAAATTTACTAACGGTCTCAAGGGGATAGCATCCTTGTGGAGTTTGGGTAATCCTGTTAAAACGGGTGCTTTTGAATTTATTGGTTTTAAAGATCTTCTTGTTTGTTCATCAAACAAATGGGTGCATCTGTTTATACATTGATTTAATTGTTTTACATAATTTTCTGTTGGGTCCGAATTTAGTAAATCAATGCTGTTGTTAATAATGAAATTTTGTATTTTATTGTTATAATCTTCACTGTCCATAATAACCACAGTATTGCCTTTGTCAGCTTTAGTGACAAGAGCTTTATTGTCAGATAATTTTTGTTTTAATCCTATTAAAATTTTCCATTCTTTATTATAATTATTATTTGTTAAAGGAATAGAGGAATGAACATTATTATACTGATTTTTAATGATTTTATTAAATTTTTCGTTTATTAAGAAACGTGTCTGGTCTTGATCCTTCTGATCAACCATTGCCTTAACAACAGTCTCTGCATTGATAATTTCTGCAATAATTTGCTTGCGATCAAGACTCGATTTGTGTGCAGGAAGATTATAATTCAAACCTTTACTCAATAAATCAGTTTCATCAGTATTTAAAACAAGGGACGTTAAATTCTGTAACCGCGTATGAAATTTGTGTTTACATTTGATATTGTTGGATGTCGGTAACTGATCATTCAACAACCTTTGTAGTTTATCTGATTGTTTTATACGCATTTGATAAACTATTCGCCTGACGTCATTGTTTATAAAATCCAGATAATGATTCAGTACGGCTGGATGCGTGTTATCTAATAATTGTAGATGTAACTTGTAAATTTTTAATTTAAGTTTGACTTTTTAGTGTATAGAGATTTAATTTCTTCTTTAACTCTATAAATTTCTGCGTATTTTTTGGTTTTTGCTTAAGCAATAGATGAACCTTTAAGTCTAATAATAGCATACTTCGGTATAACCTTGTTCTCCAAACACGATTTGTTGAACTTAATGTGTAAAATAGTTTTGCACAATTAAATCTCTATACACTAAAAAGTCAAACTTAAATTATACATTATACAAGTTACATCTACAATTATTAGATAACACGCATCCAGCCGTACTGAATCATTATCTGGATTTTATAAACAATGACGTCAGGCGAATAGTTTATCAAATGCGTATAAAACAATCAGATAAACTACAAAGGTTGTTGAATGATCAGTTACCGACATCCAACAATATCAAATGTAAACACAAATTTCATACGCGGTTACAGAATTTAACGTCCCTTGTTTTAAATACTGATGAAACTGATTTATTGAGTAAAGGTTTGAATTATAATCTTCCTGTACACAAATCGAGTCTTGATCGCAAGCAAATTATTGCAGAAATTATCAATGCAGAGACTGTTGTTAAGGCAATGGTTGATCAGAAGGATCAAGACCAGACACGTTTCTTAATAAACGAAAAATTTAATAAAATCATTAAAAATCAGTATAATAATGTTCATTCCTCTATTCCTTTAACAAATAATAATTATAATAAAGAATGGAAAATTTTAATAGGATTAAAACAAAAATTATCTGACAATAAAGCTCTTGTCACTAAAGCTGACAAAGGCAATACTGTGGTTATTATGGACAGTGAAGATTATAACAATAAAATACAAAATTTCATTATTAACAACAGCATTGATTTACTAAATTCGGACCCAACAGAAAATTATGTAAAACAATTAAATCAATGTATAAACAGATGCACCCATTTGTTTGATGAACAAACAAGAAGATCTTTAAAACCAATAAATTCAAAAGCACCCGTTTTAACAGGATTACCCAAACTCCACAAGGATGCTATCCCCTTGAGACCGTTAGTAAATTTCACTACTGCTCCGGGGTATAAAACAGCTAAAAAGTTAGTCACCATAATAAAACATAATATACATATAATTAATGATCATAGTCTGATTAATGGCGTTGACTTTGTGAATAAAGTTAAAAATTTAATAGTTGAACCGACCCACAAACTTATTTCCTTTGATATTGTGGATTTGTATACGAATATACCAGTAGCGGAGACCTTGCGTATACTTAGGACTAACCTTATTAATACTAATAAATTGGATATTAATAATATAAATGAATTGATGCACATTTTGGAGTTAGTTCTTGATCAAAATTACTTTACCCACAATAATCAATTTTTCAGACAACAAAATGGGTTAGCAATGGGTTCTCCACTTTCAGGTCTTCTTGCAGATATATACCTAAATAATTTCGAAAATTCATTCATTCTTACTAATAACAAACACAGGAGTAACATAATATTTTACGGCAGGTATGTTGATGATACCTTTTTAATATACAAAGGTACACAAAGACAAATTGATAATTTACATAATCATTTGAATAATATCAATAACAAAATGCGGTTCACGCTTGAAAGTGAAGAAAATGGTAAACTGAATTTTCTAGATTTGACTGTTGCTAAGGACAATAATAATAAAAAGTTGCAATTTGACATATATAGAAAACCCACAACGACTGACATTGTAATACATGCTAAGTCGTTTCATCCTTTATCACAAAAATTAGCTGCCTTCCACAGTATGATTTACAGACTTTTATCTTTGCCCCTCGGTGATAAAGAATACCGTGAAGAGTTGGACACCATTAAACACATTGCTGTCGCTAATTGTTATGATGTCAATATGGTGAATAACATCCTTCGAAAACATAAGAAAGGACATAGCAACATTATTGGACGTAAAACACGCGAAAATACAACACGCAAATATATTGCAACACCGTACACATACCTTATGCCACAGATCTTTGGGTCAATTTTTGGTAAAACCAGTAATATCAAGGTCACTTATAAGACCACTAATAGTATTATGAATAATCTTCGTGTCCGCAGAACCACCAGCCTTGAACACAAAACTGGTGTTTACAAATTGATATGTGACGATTGCGACGCTTTTTATATGGGCCAGACAGGACGTGGTTTTTTAAAAAGATTTTTAGAACATAGGCCGCCTACACATTTTCACAGTTTGGACAGTGTCAAGTCAAAATTTGCAGAACACCTGATTTCCGAAAATCATAGCTACACAAATTTTAAAACTAATTTGAAACCCCTTCATATATGTAAGAAAGGGCGATATTTGAACGCTCTTGAAGAATACGAAATTTATAAAGCACACAATAATATTGGTACCAAGCCGCATGTTTTAAATGATAAATTGGTCTTCAAATCACATGTATTGTACAACACTGCCTTGCGCTACTGTCGTGGTGGGAGCGAGACATAGATTAGTGCGCGGTCGGTTTTCATACGATGTACATCGGTAACCTTCGTACTCGTTGTAAATATTATAATATGTTATATTAAGTTATTTTATATTAGAGTTTAATATTTTAAGTTTTTGACAAGTGTATCATATTTAAATGATACACAATTACTTTTAAATTCTGATGATGGGACAAGGGTCCCGAAACATGTAAATTTATAAAGACGCTGTTTCTGGAAAGCCGCAGACGGTAAGTTCCAATATATTTGATTAATTTGATTTCTTGGATTTTATTGTCCATGACGTATCCAAGTGCTACTAGGATCTAATAAACACTATTCTGATGTGGAACACGTTAAGTAATTTGGATTAATCATCATCATCATCATCATCATCATCATCATCTATCTTTTTATTTTTTTCTTCTTATTTTCTTACCTTTGTTAGGTCCGTCTTGTGACTTTTATGTTTAGAACAAAATTAGTGTGACGCGTTTCAGGTCATCCAACCCATCCTCAGACACTTGCTCGAAAAGAGGTCGTCATATATTAAAATTCAATTAAAATAAAAACACATACCGGTACGTAAAATCATTGTCAATAATTAAATGATCAAAAACTTGAATAACTGTTGTCGTGGTGCACCACGCGACAACAGTGTTATTCAAGTTTTTGATCATTTAATTATTGACAATGATTTTACGTACCGGTATGTGTTTTTATTTTAATTGAATTTTAATATATGACGACCTCTTTTCGAGCAAGTGTCTGAGGATGGGTCAGATGACCTGAAACGCGTCACACTAATTTTGTTCTAAAGATAAAAGTCACAAGACGGACCTAACAAAGGTAAGAAAATATGAAATTAAAATACGTGACTTGGACCATTAACAAACAAAAATGTTTATCATCTATCTGTCCAGGATTAGGCAGGTTGCCTGTTCCGGCTTCACCATCTCCGTCTCGGTCTACCAACATTTCTTCTTCTGGTTGGCTTATAATTCAGGATTTTCTTGGAATTCTTTCTGGAGACATGCGCTTAACATGCTCTTTCCATCTTTTTTAGTTTTTCGCTCATTCCGTTACTGGTTGTACTTTTAATTCCTGTCTTATATCTTCGTTCTTTATGTGACCTAATCTTATACAACCTTTCACAGATCTAATATATTTCATTTCAGATGTTTCCATCTGTCTATATATAATCTTTCTTTCTTGGTGCCCATGATTCGGACCCATATAATAGCATGGGGACTGGCATCACCTTATAGAATTTTATTTGTGTTTCTGTCGTGGTCTTTCCTTTGAGTGTTCTCCGTAATGTCCCACATATTCTTTGGAAGTTGTTTTTTTATTAAGAATATCTTTGTCTTCTTCATATGTAATATGACATCCTAGATTTGGATTAATATTAAAACAAATTACCTTATTACCTGAGCTACCTTTTGCTCATTGTGAGCTTCATCAGAGTATGCCAGTAGCATCAGAGTATGCCAGTAGGAGCACTGCCCAATATGTTCTTGTTCACTGTCATTTGAAAGACTGTTGTAGTGTGATTTAAATTGTCTCTTCATTCAGGATGATGTTTCCATGTGTTTTAGTGTGTTTGTTTATCTCCAGTTATTTCAGTGTATCTCCTTTTTGGCCTCTGTCATGTATCTGTAGAATTTCCATGTTACTGTTTGATATTTGGAATGGAGTAGTTTGTAAAGTTGGAGTGTAGTGGTTTTATGTGTTCAATGTACCTTTGTTTGAAGCTGCCTCCTGTCTGGCCCTATGTAGAAATTGTTACATTCTGATCCCAGACGTTGTTTGCAGTGGCGAAGTTATATGGAGGCAATTGAGGCAATGCCTACCCTAAAAAATTCTTTAGAATAAAAATTATAAATACGTATGAACTACATAACGTAAAGATTATACATTGTTACCGCGACTGTCGAATTTATTAGGCCGAAACGTGCTTTACTGAGCGACCGCTAGATGGTGACAGGTGAGACTCGGCATAGCTCGTTTAAAGCGAATGAGGCAACCTGAACTTGCCTCAGCGTTTTTTGAATACATCGTATGTAAGCAATGTGCCGGAGTGATAGGGAAGTGAAGGGAGGGGGGATTGTCCCGTGCTGTACACATAGAGCGTTGAGGCATGGCTCACTTCTGTGATCCAAACATTCAAGTTAAAGCGCGCTGTGTTGTTTATAAGTGTGTTTATTTTATGCGGTTATTAAAAGTGTCCCTGTTATTCCGCTGAACTAACAGATGATCAAGATTGTTATTTGAATTATTTGTAACATTAAACATATATATATAGAAACTAATCAAGTTTAAGGGGAGACGTCAATGAAGCTATTCCCATAAGAAATACATGTAATATTAAGGAACACTTATCTCAGTACTGGAACGAAATATCTTTACCAAATTTTTACCACAGACAGTGAATATTTATTTATAAACTGGGTACCAATATCATGAGCACATCTTAAAAAATGTCTAATCTAGAAATTATTATGTTCACTAAAAAATTAACAACAAAATCTCCATGGTTTCTTATTATATAATAATTTTTTATTTCTTTTATGTATAAACCAAATGTTTTTATTTTGGTACAAAATATCGCTTACATACTGCTAATCACAAACACAAAGTTTTATTGTTCTATCCTTACTAGATTAGTAGAAAAATGTTCCTAAATATTAAAAAACAACTTTCGTGGAATTGAAAAAAACAAAAAAATATATGTTCCCACCTTACTAAAATTCCCCAGGGCCATAGGATGTATTATCTCCTTCTTCTTCTTCTTCTTCCTTCTTTCTTTTCCGGGCTCTTCTTTTCTGTCTTGCTTTCTTTTGTTATTTCAAGAATGGCTTTTTCCCCCTTTTTTTATACGTAGATTGTCATTTTGAAGAAAACCAGAAATAGCGTTACACCCTGGTGTTATTCCCATTTCATGTAGCACTTTTGCTCTCCACATACTTCCTTCATTAAATGTGATCACTGCATCTAGGACCCCTGTTTTTAAAGTTTTTAACCCTACAAAGTTATTCTTTGGTACTCTACTCCAAATGACGTTCTTCAGACTCTCATTTGGATTTTGTGTGCGACCATGTGCACACTTAGAGAGTAAATCTTTATTTGAAAGATCTCTAAATATCGGTTTTATTGTTTCCATTACACAGACTTGCAAGGAATTCTTGTGATCGTACTCTTCCCCAAGTGCAGCAAGCTTATTAAATTTACACCAGCTTTCTTCTCCTTGTGGACAAAGACCATGATGAGGTTCTTCATTGGTGGATACCTTGTGATAGTAAATTGCCCATACTTCTTTACACATTTTCTCAACGTCCGCTGCATTCCTTCGAATTGCCAAGCCATAGTAGTTTTGAAGTTTATCAATTTCTACATCGGTCAACCTACCTTTCCCACCTAGAACCTTCCCATCCGCTAGCTTGATCCCCTTCATTTTATTCTTCAATCGCCGCAATCTAGATTCCATCCTTTTTTGTACGTGACCTATACATTCTAATTTTTGTATGGTTACATCAGAACCATAGGGTTTCTTTTTACACATTAAAGAGTAACTGTTAGAGTCACCATCACCCAAATATTTCAAGTACCGCACACCCCAGTTCTGTTCCGATCTAGAAAAAAATTCTTTCCACTCCAACACACTCCATCCCTCCACTGGACCCAGTATAGTTTTTCGCACAACCCTGAACACACTTTTTTTGTTCATAACACATTTTTGGCAATATTTTGTCAAACACTCGACATCTAACACCTTGCCGGTGTCGAATGACGTAACCGTAACCACCCCATTTAGAGATGAATGACCCCTACGTTGCCAGGTTCCGTCAAAGGCTGCTGCTAAGTCTCTGTTTGCATCATTTTCCATGATAGCTTCATGAGCAGCTTCTTGTAGTGAGGTTTCACTAACTAAATTTACAGCATTTAGTTTATGGTTATTATGTTTTGTAAAACGCGTGTTAGGTGAGGGCAAATTCAGTACAGCACAAAGAGTTCTACCTGCAGTTTCACCTTTACCAATGCTACGTAAACCATAAGCAAAACGGCTATTTACCTCATATAACCGATGCCTCGTAACTTTTGAAGACATGGCTGTCTTTTTTGAATCACATTTTGTAAATGAAATTGAAAGTTACATGCTAGTCCTTTACGAGCATTACAATCTTCCGTGAGCACAACACAATTTTCTTCTTCACAATATTTACATTTTACAAATTTTTGTATCAATGCTGAAACAATGTCGAGGTCAATAATTACATTTTTGGATGTGTTTTCATCGGCTACATTTTTTACGAACTCAGAAATATACGACAGTTTCTTCTTTGAACTATATGTAGTTTCTTCATTGGACCTAACCTCAAAATCAAGGTGGCTGTTTTCTTCATTTAGAGAAAAGGCATTTACCTGTTGCTTATTTGATTTGTCTGAGTTTGGGAATTGATTTCCCCTGAATTTTCTATTCCAAAGACTTTTGCAACAAAGCATTTTATCACTCAAATAAAATAATAAACAGGCAAACAAAAGTCACCACTAATCACAACAAATCAACAACAATAACTTATCAGCTGTTGTTTGCTACTATATGCAATCATATGAAAAGTAAAAGCCATCAAAATATCACACTCATCAACTGAAGTTTATACTATAGATAGTAATACGTAAAAAATATTTTGTCAAGCAGACAAGGGCGATGCACTAGGGTTTTGGTGAGGTCGTGCGGCAGAAATTACCGTGCATGCATGAATAAAATATTTTTTTTAGTTGCTTTTGAGCGTTACTTCCTATATAAATTATATATATATACTTAATCAGAAAAATACGAGGAATAAGAAAACAAAATTAAAAAAATTACGAATTTTTGAAGATTTTCATTGACGTCTCCCCTTAAACATTTGAAGTTCAATCAGTTGTATTATTGTGTATGACTAATACAAGGATTGTTCAATAGAAACACGTATAGAGCTGTAAAGCATTTTTTATTCAACAATTTTAAAAGAAGTCTCCATTAACATTAAGACATGAGTTCCACTGTTACACCAACCTGTAGATTCCCTGCTAGTAAAATTCTTACGGCTGTTTGTGGAACCATTCGCTTACAGCAAACTCTACCTCAGCGTCCGATTTGAACCACCATCCTTTTAGTGATTTCTTAAAAAAAATTTAAGATAAGATTTTTGCCTACCCATTCATTAACTACTAGCTTCGCCACTGGTTGTTTGTAAATGCCAGATAATTCAAATTTGTTTAGCTTTTTATGACAGGTGTTTTGTCTTGTTTGTGGTTCTGTATGCAATGCTGTACCCTGCTTTTGTAAATTTGCAGCTCATTTTTTCAATATGATTATTGATATATGTGAGTGTTACGAATTTATTGTTTTCTGTCTTTATCTGTTGGTTTGGGTTTTGCATAGAAGTTTGTTAATATTAACAATATAAATTATTGTTCTATCATACCGGATGGTTTCTGAATTAGTTCATTTTTATATCAGCTGTACTATAACTCTTTGTATTTCTTCCAGAGGTGCCCGTCCCTCCCAAAGACCATGGTGCAATTCCCCCTCAAGTTTTCTGAAATCATTCCAAAGTTTGATTTTATGGGTAGGGAGATCACAATGCGGGGTGTGGAATAACCCCCCAGTCAACAGTGGATTTTAGGGCTTTATCTAAAAAATTTTGAAAAACTAAAGCCATTTAAGCAATTATTGGAATCAAAAACTATTGTTATTCTTTTTATCAATACCAAAAGGTTTTCTAGTATACCTAATCAATAACAAAATTATGAGAAATGTAAAAGCCTGGTCAAAGCTGGCCTAACTTAATTAGTAGTACATTAGGCCTTATCAAGATAATCTAACTTGATTTTATAATTGCATTCTTTTTCTTCACTGATTTGTTTGATTTACAACGCTTTTAAGGGGGTAATTGAGCTCCTGATTACATGACTGGCTTAAATTTATGTAACTTCTATTTCCAACAAGGGATTATGAAAGGAAAAAGATGATTTTTTAATGGTAGGGAAGGTTTAGTAATAAAATAAAAAAATTACTAAATTTTGAAAAAATTTATTTTTTGCATATATACAATGAGATGTATATGATTTAGTTTACACGGGTTATATAGTCAGTTATTCAACAACAGAGATTGTATATTTTTGGGTTTTATCGCAAACAAATCAATTATCTCGTTCTTTATATCTTCTAAGATGTCTCTCTCACATGGTAGAACCATGAATCTCCCATTTAAAATTGGGAACGGGAATTTAAAATACATGGGGGAATTTAAAAGTAAAAGGAAAAGTTTGAGTACCACAGAAATTCCCCCTCCAAAATTACAGAATCACCTTGAAAATCCCCCCAAAATTCCAGTGGCGCGAGTTGCACCATGCTGTGGGAACCCCTGATTTCTTCAATTGGGTTTGTTCAACTAATCTGGAGTGTTTTACACAATACAGGTATTGCATTTCCATCTGTACAAGCATGGCTAGTGACCTTGGGAAACAATTTTAACTTGATCAAATTTAATGGGAGAACTGTGGGGTGACGTTTATGGAAAAATCACTTTCATGAGTCAGCTGCGTGTCACTTTAATTGACTTATGTGCTGTTTCATGTTTTTACCATTTGTTTATGATTTTGGTGTCTGTAATAAAATATTTTTGGATTGCTTTCCCATTGTAAAATTAAATGTATTTAAAAATAAATCATGTCTATTGAAAGGTTAATATCTTCAGGTTCTAAAGGAGGCTTACCAGCAATAAATACTTAATTTTTTGCAATTAAATAAGATTTTCTCATTGAATTCAGATTTAGACATGTACTGTCTGGAAGGTAGTGTTTATGATAGCTCCTCTAGATGCAAGTTTTGTAGTAAAATGCTTCCAGACAAAGCAATTTGATGATGATGCTGTAACGGTACGTTATGTAATGAATTCTATTTTTAGCCAGTGAATCACACATAAAGCATTTTGTTGACAAAGACGAAGTAAGTCAGAGTTTGGGAGCGGCCGGCAATGAGGCGCCATGATGGTCAACTGAAAAACAATTGACGTCAATCCAAAGGAGGGACGGGTGGAGATGACCGGAATAAACTGTTTTCAAATGCGTATTTGAACTGAATCGTGGCGCAGAAACGAAAGCAAAGCGCAGTCTCCAGCCAGCCACCGAAGAGTACAGATGTAGTTTACAGTGCGTGTGGACAATCAAGGTAGGCCTACCGAGTTTTTACTAAAAAGTTTTGGAAAATGGTAATAAACGTGTGAATTCAATCGAAACAAAAATGTTGACATAAATTGGGACTTTTGGAACATTATTATAATGATTTTTCGTCAGAAAGGCGAATTACGACTGATGGCGCAACTAGCAGGAGACTCCCCATCGGAAGAGATAAGTAGAAAAAATAAGGACATAACCAGTTTCACACAATTATATACAATTCTTTTTTGTTAAAAATAAAATTACTTTTAAATAAAAAATTTAAAAAACTGAAATAAAATCCGAGATCTCAATAGCATGTGAGAGTGAGTGAAAGAACAAAGGGTGTGGTAAGTACTAAAAAAGTACTGATTTGCAATTAAAGATTTTCTTTTGACTTAGTTTTTTTAGAATTATAATTTTTTTTTAAACATTAAAAAAGGTACAATGTGTTTTAGTAGAATAAAATCAGATTTCTCATTATAATGTGTTAGCTTAGTTAATTACGCACTCTACCCGAAACCTATTCTCTGTGTCATTAAGTTCGCCTAGATGGCCCTGGAATTTTTTCTGTGAGGGAGTTTTTGTTTATTCATCAAAATTGTTTCAATGGGGAGAGTAATAATCGGGGCTTCATTTCATTTCTTCTTTTTACTTTTATCGAACAGTTACAAGCGGCAACCCTGCCAGGATACTTGTTAAATTTATTTAATATTTAATAAGTTAGGCCTACTTAAACGCAGAGATAGGTTAGGGTAGACAGCGGAATGTTTATATAGCAATTTCATTGGGTAATTTGATGTACCAATTGTGAGTTTTTGTGTAATACGTTATGTAATATTGGATATAACATTTTTTTTGACAATTTATGTAATTTGAAAAATGGCAGATAACGAAAATGAACTTAATCTAAGTGACTCTGCCATATTGAGTGACTCTGGGGTACATTCGACTCCAGTGTCAACAAAAGAAAGGGAAGGGTCAATTGATGAGGTCATGAATTATTTGCGTATGATGTCTAATGATAATAATAAGCGTTTTAATTAATTAAATAAGTCATTGTGTGAGTGCATTGATGCTATTGATAATGATATTAAAAAACAGACTGAGAAGTGGAAAAGAGATACACATAAATGTAATGAGAACAAAGACTACCAGGTTTTTTTTTTTTTTTTTTTTTTTTTTTTGCGGGGGAGGAAAAATGCATTATGCACCATCAGGAGACACCCGACTGGTCTCCCGGTGTGTGGGACTCGCACCCACTAAAAAACCTCCACTTTACAGGCAGGGAACCCCCCCTGGAACAACTATTCGTATGGCTTCAGGGTGGCACCTCGTATTGCGCCTACTAGGCTTCTACAGCTTTATCTATATGATCAACCTGTGAGACGGTCCAGTTCAGGCTTCTTTTGCCGCAGGACCATCCTCACGAAGGTCACAACCATGTCCCAATTCTCTTTGCTATTGAGCATGACGCCTATGATGTTATCAGGCGTCATGGGGCCAATCTCCGATTCGAGTCCTCGCCTCTCCAGCACCCACCTTTGACACTCGAAAAAAGTATGATGAGCGTCATCAGAGTCTGAGTCGCCATACACGCACGACGGATCCTCCATCTTACCCATCCTTCACAGGTATGCACAGAAATAACCATGCCCTGTCAGGAACTGAGTAAGGTAATAATCTACCTCGCCGTGCGTTCTGTCCATCCATTCAGGGAGGTTCCCAATCAGCCTCGCCGTCCACCTAGCTCGACTCTCCTGCTCCCATCGTAGTTGCCAGCTCCGCATGGAGTGTGCCCTGGCCACTGGTCTTGCTTCTACAAACCCCAAGTCTTCCTTGGTTGTGTAGACCCTCCTTCTCTCCTCAGCCATCAGATCTATTGGCATTACTCCAGCGACAACCAACACTGCTGGTTCCGACACCGTTCTGTAGGAGCTTGCAATCCGAAGTGCTCCTCTTCGTTGTACCGCGGCCATCTGCTTGCGGTATTTTTCTTGCTTCAGTGCGTCGGCCCAGACCTCGCATCCAAGGTAGGTGATGTTAGTGAAAGTAATAATTATAATAATATGATAAATAATACTGATAACGTAGTTGGAAAGGTAGTATTGGAGAGTAAAATATTGAATAATGGTAGTGATGAGGAGATTTTAGTGGGAGTCGAAGTTAGTAGTTGATGTGTTCGAGAGAGAGTGTGAAGTGAGGTTAGGTGAGCATGAGAGGCAAAGGCAAATTTTCCCTGTGGTTTAAGTGGCGTAAGGACTCCATATGTGGTTTTTGAGGACAAAGGTTCCTCCAGAGGTTATGTGGGAGACGTAGTGTCTCAAAGTGGTCCCCTAGTTTTTGTGGTATTCCTGGTAGAGCCAGGAGGTGTTTTAGTGATTTTGTGGTGCAATTTGCGAGGAGTGAGGTAGTTCAGGGGGGCTGTGATAGGTATTATGATGAGAGGTGGAGAAAGAAAGAGACAGAGATTTTTTATGTTAGTAGAGGTTATGAAATGTTAGTGCAGATTTTACATATTGAGAGAGGGGAGAAAATTGATGACTTACCTTATAATGTGACTAGGGTAGCTGGTGCAGCAGATGATGATGATGATGATGATATTGTGACTTACCTGATTGTGACAAATAATTCCAAGGGCGACTTGACTGTACACGATGTTGACAAGGTATATGATATAATCTTATGGAATAATCCTGCTTTTGATTATTATGGTATAGTGGACAATACAGATTTAAATGGTTATTATATTGAAAGAGGTAATATGATTGGAGTAGACAATAATGAAAGGTATACATACAATATAAGACTAATCTATGATGATGGGGGTTAAACATATGTTGATGATGGACATTTGATTATTTGGTTTTAATGGTTTTGGTACTTGGCTTGCTGATGTAATGAGTTTGAGGAACAATGATGGATTTTATGTTGAAGTATATTGTATATAAATTTGTATTGGGGTTAAATGTATTATGTATTAGGCTATGTTATTGTAGTGTATCTGAGGATATATTTTGTGGTGTGTGTATATTGTATTTTGTGTAGTAATGTTTATAATTTTGATTGAGTAATAATTGGCATTACTAAATTTTTATATGTAATCAAATTGATTTCAAATGGTTTAAGATGTGAATTTTGTGGTAAATTCAAAAAATTTAGATTTGAATTTTATATAAATTATAAAGGATTAAAATTTAATAATTGAAGTATTTAATAGAAAAATTATAACTGAAGTTATAATGTGAAATTCAGAGTTGTACTGTTAATTTTAATGTGATGTATTTGTGAGTAGTTATAAAACATATGAGGTGCCTAGTATCAAAAGCCGCCAAATCCATTTTTTGACAAAATAGAGTTATACATTGTTTCTTATAAATTTTACCTTGAGGAATTCAGCAAAAACATTATTTTGAATCAAAAGCTGACACATCCTATTAAAATATGCATTCAAATATGAGGCTTAGTTTCAAAATCCGCCAAATCCAATGGCTGTTTTGGAGTTCTCAGTTTCAAAGTCAGCCAAATCCCTGTCAACCAATGAGAGCTTCCCGTTGTATCACGTGACTTCCCAGCATCCACTAACTACATGTTTGTTTATTGCTTCTTCACATATCACACTGTTTTAACCTTTTTGATTGTGAGTTTGCAGTTATAGTCTGTTTTGTTTTGTAATAAATATTATTAAAACTGGTGCTATTTATCATACTTTTGAAATGGAAAGTACTGAGAGCTAATTTAAAAGTGGTCTCTGGAAATGAAGCTAGGAAGAAAACACCTAACAAACAGGAATGGAAACGTGACAAAACAGAGAAAGACGTTATTAAAAGAAATGGATTGGAAACTCAGACGCGATTGCACAAACTGAAGGCTAAAGCATTTTACTCTATATTAAAATCTGATGATAACAATGCGATATTCATAACCTTTGACTGTAAAAAAAACTTCTGCTGAGACTATCTGATCAGTCTGCTTACTTCAGCAGACAGTATTCTTTTTACAATTTCACTATAGTTACAAGAAATTCATCATGCAAACTGAGAAAGGAAAATGTTGACTGCTACACATGGTGTGAAAGTGAATTTCCTAAAAATTCAAATATAATTTCTTCTTGTGTGTAGATTAATTCACTAGATGAATTAATTAATTAATTAATAGTATAATGTAGATATAAGTAATATGTTAAAATATGTTAAAATTATTGCTGGTAAAAAGGGGCTTCACCTCAATATCAAATACAGTTAATTTAATTGTTGGAGTTATGATTGGAATTATAATAATTTCATTACTTTGTTTTATTTAAAAAAAAAAGTGCGAGTAATCATTTCAAATACCTTATTTCATTTGCTGCACTGATAAGTTCGTCGTACGAAATGGGTTAAGTTCCACACTAGAGATCCGGCCAGATCACATAAGAATTAAAAGGTAGGTGGAAGTTTCAAACTTAAATTAATATAATAAATAAATAATGTAGTTACAACGGGTAACTGGACAGCAATTAGTAGCAACTAAGGTAGTTTGAGTTTACTTTATTGATATTTAGTCATGTAAAAAGTGGTATGATCTTATTTGTAATATAATCTTTGGATAAATAACCAAGGATGAATGAAATTAGTATGTTTGAAATTTTACAATGTAGGATTGATTTTTTTTTGTAACCAAAATAGTAACATGATTTTCATTAATATCTAAATTTAGCATGTAGATAAGTTATGAATCATGTATATTAAAAATTTAATTGAAGGGATAAAGATAATTAATAAGCAACAAAATTATTCTGTTTAGAAATGTAGATGTAGGACATGAAAATGAATGTTATTCTAATTGTTTAAATAATAGGAAATATGTAAAATGGATTCATAATTTCAAAATAACGAGTAATAAATTCAGTACTAATATTGAGACCATCAGTGGTGAGATATTATCGGACAGTGAGTCACACAAGAGAATGGCACACTTACTACAGTCTCTTTTGGGAAGGATGATCATTGGTGAATACTTCAACAAGGGCATGAATTTGGGATCCCTTGGATTCGGGAACTCATCACAATGGACCCAAATTAGGGACACTGTAACGCAACATTGTAGAGGAATTTTTTTTATTGCATAGAAGGAACAGTAGCAGATGTCAGCTGTCAGAAATGATATACGTTGGAGTCGACTAGCCGCCGTTCGGATGACATGTGCGACGAAGTAGGTACAGCTAGAGAAGATACAGCCTCAGTGATAGCAGATGTTCGGTGTAAGAGTATTGCGTGGGAACGAGCTGCAGTAACAGAAAAACAAAGGAATACGTCTTACCGAGCCAATTACCAAGAATACGAATACGATGGCAATGTAATGTCAAGCCACGTGTGGGAGCTTAGCAACGACACAGATGTACAGAGTTCACAATGGCAAATTCATACAGACGTTACATGAACAAAGGACCATGCATGGTGAAGCAGCGGGGAACTTGTTTACCAGCTAGAGTACGGGCTGAGCAGGAGAGCTGCACAGCAGATATGCCTTACCGAGAAAGCGACCTCCGTCATCGTGTGAACGAAACGAAGGAAGTAAGGGGACAATACTGCAATTGGTCACACCTAAACTAAAGGACACACGGGTAACTGGACAGCAATTAGTACAAATGAGCTGAATGGAAATACAAGAACAATTGGATGATGGACAAGCGTCAAATTCGGTGTTTTGTCTTACAGCAAGGGAGGAGCGAAACAGGAAGATATAAGAGAAGGGATCTAGATGAGACTACCACGAACTAGAGTTTGGTAAAGGCGGTTCTTTAGAAGACGTTACCAAGGAGACAAGGGTCCAGAGCGAATAAGGACGAAGCCAGTAGTCTAGCTAGAGACTCAGGGAGGAGTTTTCGTGGAAAATGAAGATGAAAACCAATAAGAACATAGATGTGGGAAGGAGTGAATTGGCTGCAGGAAGGACTCAAGGTATAAAAATACGTTTTGACGACGAGTAAAGGGGGCTTATATACATTTCTGTATTATATTAATAACTCATGTAATATAATTCAACATTTTTAGTCATTCATATCACATTTCCCACAGGTCTGAATACCTTCTTACAGTCACTATTAATATCATTTGCAGCTGGTATCTGTTCTAGGTACCAACAGAGCAAGTATCAATTTAATTAGTAAAGACCGTATGCCTCACTTCAAAAATTTTAACAGTAATATATACCCAGCACAACAATTGCTGAGAAGCAGATGGCAATGTTACTTAGTCTTCTCTAATCCAGTACTAAAGTGCCATTCAATACGACTATTATAGAGGTTTCCAAATTCATGGTGAGTCAGGGCCAATGCTTAAATGATCACTACACTGTAGGTACTAATTTTAAGAACTGAAATTTGGCTATTAGATCTGGGCACTAGAAAGAATTTTGGGCAATATACATTTACTAATGAAATCATTATAGGAATCTTACTCTAGTCGCACAGAAAAAAGTACAATTTTAGTATAAATCATCAAATTTAAAAGGATTGTTACAACATTCGTAGAAAATATTGGCATACATTTTTCAACAAATGTCAATCACATATTTTCCATCATCATTTAAGTATAAGCCTTATTATACTGCCTTGATTTTGAGTTAGTGATTCGTCACACATCTTAAAAAACTGTTACTCACTGGCACCAAAATGGAGCAAATTATGTTTTGTTAAGCTGCTAGCTCTATGAAATAGCTTATTACAAACGTTACACTGAAATTTTCTAATATCATTGTGCACTAATCTATGTCGGGACAAAATAGATGATGTTGTGAACGCTTTTTTACAAACAAGACATTGATGCTTAGTAGTCTCGTGCAGTAATTTATGTTTTGTTAAATCATCAACTAGAATAAAAGTTTTATTACAAATGTTACACTGATATTTGTTACCTCTGTGTAATAATTTATGCTTAGCTAGCTGTGTAGAGCCCGAAAACCTTTTTGAACAAATATCACACTGGTACTTTTTAATACCATCATGACGTTGCATGTGTTTTGATAAATCAATAAACCTAAGGAACATCTTTTTACAAATATTACATTCATAATTCTTAGTACCAGAGTGGATTACTTTATGATGTTGCAAGTACTGTAGCAGAGCGAAGGTTTTGCCACAAATATCACATTGATATGGCTTAATGGGATTATGAATCATTTTATGATGTAATAAATCACGAGGTTTAAAGAAAGCTTTATCACAAACGTCACACTTATATTTTCTAATTCCCGTATGAGTTAATTTATGATCTTTTAAACTGTGCAACCAGGCAAAGGTCCGCTTACATATGTCGCACTGATACCCATCAACATTTGGGTCACTAGATGAATGCATCAGCTTATGGTGTGACAAATTATTTGGTCTGGTAAAAGACTTATTACAAATATCGCACTGATGTTTTATACCCGAGTGGGTTAACTTATGCTGTGATAAATCATATGGTCTAATAAAAGCTTTAGAACAAACATCACACTGATAATTTTTAGTGTCAGAGTGAATCATCAAATGTTGTTTCAAACTGCTTGACTTAGTGAAAATACTTTGACAAATACTACACTTATACTTGCTGACTCCACTATGGTTTGCTGTATGCTTTACAAACTCATTCTGAAGGCTGAAAAATTCATTACAAACGTCACACTGATAGCCATTTGCTTTCATACCGGCAGATCCACACTGTTCCAACAAATTGGATGAAGTTGTGATTTTATTTGAGTCATCCTTTTCACACTGGTTGGGCAAAATTGTATTGCTTTTACTGTCCAGGTCTGATGGAACCTCTTCTTTGTTTATAACATTCTTGTTGTGTGAAAATGAATGAGGCTAGAAACAAAGCAGCACACAATTAATTATTTCTCTATAAACGTACATTCTCAGACAATATTAGTTTGTATAATTTTTTGTTTGAATGAAAAACTTTGAAGCATGGGTCTTTGCACAAAGCAATTGGAAATTTCTTGGTAGTTTCAATTTGGTTGAGTTGAGCTACCATCTGTTGGCGATTTCAATAACTAAGAACACTAACAAAAATTATGCAACAGCTAAAACAACGTCATTAGGAGTGATCCCACATTTAAAGAAACATGAAACTACGTCACATGAAATGCCGTGATCGGCATTCTGTAGAAGTTTCATAACCACGTCAATTGACGTTATCAGCACTCTATGAAAGTTTTGTCACCACGTCAATTGACATGATCGGCACCCTAAGTGTTGATAAAATAAAAATACATGCAACAATCAGCTACAAGTACCTTGGCAATTAGCCAGTTAATGACTGCAATTAGCTTCTACTTTAGCTCTCTGTTCAAAGGCAACAAAAGCTAAATTTGTGCTAAATTCATTCTCAAGGATTGCTGAAAGTAACTGAGCAAACTGAAGGTATTAAATGAAGTCTGCAGAACAGTGTTGTTGTGTGGAACTAACTTGGGGATGCAGTTGTCACAGTAAGATAAACATTTTTTTTTTTTTTGTAAAAGCAGTTTTCAAACTGCCAGAAATTCACTCTATTTCATTTTACACTGGGAGTGGCCACAGTCAAATTTTTTTGCATACTTTAAAATTGCACTTGAATTACACACAACAAAGTTCCATGTGAATTGAGTTTTAAAAGTTTTTATATAGTTTGTGTTGACAGGGCTGTTATCGTGTACCAGCTTTTCAATAGCAACCATAATTTGAATAATGTTGGACCATGGCCCAACAGTCAGTAGTTGTTTTCCAGTCAAATACCGGCCATGGAAACCACCATTCCGGTATGGCAGTACTGTTTCCATACTGATTTATTACGAGTTTTAAAAATTTATTTGAATTATAAAACAACAAAAAGCATATTGAAACAAATGTGATTCATGTCTGCAGAAAATTTAAAAAGTGTTCAGTGTAATATGCTATTACTGACTTTGCTAAATATTTTATTAATAAGGTGCAAGATAAAAAATGCCACACAAAATCTTTATTAAATTTATTTTTGAAAATTACAAATTTGTATAATAAACTTAATAAAATAAATATACAGTAGTAGATTTGTTTTTAACATAAATAATTATATTTGTTACATAATTTTAAACACAAACATATTGTTTAATTTACATGTCTAAATATTAACCTATCAACCTTAACAGGAAGTGTATCACCGCCTTGGTATCATACGGAACTTATCCACCAAACTATGCCTACAAAACCGATGAGTTTTTTTCTAAGACATTCTCGTATTTTGATACGGTTTAAAATTGTGTGACGTGCACTCAACTCATACTTTTCAACAGTTATGCACATACTACAATAATACTACAGGAAGCAGGGAATGATAAAAAATCGTGATTTAGGCTTTTTGCTAACACGTCATTGTCTCTCTCTTTACTTCCTTTCCACAGTAATAAATTAGCATAGTATTAAAACAGCAATTAAATCATAAGTTGTTGATACTTTATAACAAACTACTTTTATATGTAGACAACACATGTTATCTAAAATGAGAAAACATTTGTCTAGACTTTAGAAGCTGCATGTTGCAGTCAACAATGCATCATAATACGAGGTGTGTTCAAAACAAGACTGAACTTTCATGATACTATGGCAGTATATGCAGTGTTCCATCAAGCGGCACTGACTAGCAGCAACTTTCTGAAACATCATCCAATATTCCACTTCTTTCTACCACTGTGATTCTTGCTGCAGCAGCTGAAATTAATACGTGTTCTAACCTCTCGGTGAATTTTTCCCATAGTGAAAATGAAAGCTTAAATAAGTGTTTACATAAAATTTTGCTTCACACTTGGTAAAACTTTTACAAAAACATTCAAAATGCTTTAGCAAGCATATGGGTATGATTGTATCAGCCAAATGCAGTGCTACGATTGGTTTACTCGTTTTAAAGCAGGCAGAACATTGACCAATAAAAATCCAAGAACTGGTTTGCCTTCAACGTCAATAAGTGATGATAAAATTGATGAATACATGAAGATTCACAATCAGACATGAAGATTGCCACTTAACTGTACATGAGATTACCACAGAATTAGGTATCATGCCATGAATTTTTAACAGGAAAACTGAACATGCAACACATCTCAGCAAAATTTGTGCTGCACGTGTTGTCCGATGATCAGAAACAGAATTGCTTTAACATCAGTCAAGAACTGCTTGACCATTCCAGTGCCGATGAGAACTTAAACCAAAAACATAACAGGGACCGAGATGTGGATGTTTGGATATGATGTCAAAACGAAAACAGTCTTCACAGTGGGTGGACAAAGGATCACCTTGACCATAAAAAGCCTGGATGAGTCAGTCAAACACGAAGGTGATGGAGGTGTTTTTGACTGGAAAGGGATGGTTCATCATGAGTTTGTTCCACATGGTAAGACAGTAAATAAGGAGTATTGTAGGGAAGTTTAAGGGAAGCAGTACGCAAGAACAGACCAGACCTGTGGGAAGAACAGACTTGTGTGTTAAAACATGATAACGCACCAGATCACACGTCACTCTTGTTTCCAAAAGTGAAGGCGACCTTGAAAGGATGTCGTTTTGAAACAATAAAGGAAATCAAGAAAAATATTAGAAAAACAGCACGCCATTCCAAAATGTGCATTCCAGGAAATAAAGTACCGGTATATTAAGTAATACTAGTTAAGGACATCAGAATTACTCTATCTTAGCATAGCCTATGTTTTTGTCTAATCTGCTTATTGAACTCTTTCTGCATGTACTCTGTTATGTGGTAATTCTTACCTATCACAGCATAGGGGTAGGTGAAGGTATACTTCTAGAAATTGAATTTAATAATAGAATATCTTTTTATCTGAATCCAGGGTTTTAGTGTTCAATGATTCCTATACATATATCCATCACTATTGTTCTTGCACAATTTCTAGTTTTACAATACACTTGTTTGGCAGCTATGGCTTTTTTGTAGAACCAGTTCTGCTTTCCTTCTGTGTGATAACTCATGTAATATAATTCAACATTTTTAGTCTTTCATATCACATCATTTCCCACAGGTCTGAATACCTTCTTACAGTCACTATTAATATCATTTGCAGCTTGTATCTGTTCTAGGTACCAACAGAGCAGGTATCAATTTAATTAGTAAAGAACGTATGCCTCACTTCAAAAAAATTTTAACAGTAATATACCCAGCACAACAATTGTTGAGAAACAGATGGCAATGTTACTTAGTCTTCTCTAATCCTGTACTAAAGTGCCATTCAATATGCCTATTATAGAGGTTCCAAATTCATGGTGGGTCAGGGCCAATGCTCAAACGTTCACTACACTGTAGGTACTGACTTTAAGAACTGAAATTTGGCTATTAGATCTGGGCACTAGAAGGAATTTTGGGCAATATACATTTACTAATGAAATCATTATAGGAATCTTACTATCTAGTCCAGTATTCTCCTATAGGTACTGTATTATAGGTCTTATGTTAAATCCATGTAAATACATTATGGATTTAGTATGAGGAGTTACACTGTGAATTTCATAAAAAGTTGGTAGCAAGGATACAGTTACACAAAACAAAATGTTGTCATAGCTAAGATTAAGACAATAGAAAGAAAGTTACTCTTGCAATTGTCAAGACACTTTCAATTTCTACAACAATATAACTATAAACAACATACTGTTGAAATTATTTGTATCCTTAGACATTTGATTTTATTGCCTAGAAACATTTCTTGATAATTAATATACTTGATTTACAATAATTATTGTAACTGATTTAGATTATTGCACATAAAACATCACATGAAACTCATCACTTGTGTGACTTTGTTTATGCCTGAACTCTACTCGCACAGAAAAAGTACAATTTTCGTATAAATTATAAATTTTAAAAGGATTGTTACAACATTCATAGAAAATATTGGCATACATTTTTCAACAAGAGAAATGTCAATCACATATATTTTCCATCATCAGTTAAGTATAAGCCTTATTATACTGCCTTGATTTTGAGTTAGCATGCTTCTTGTGTATGTGATTTGTCACACATCTTAAAAAACTGTTACTCACTGGCACCAAAATGGAGCAAATTATGTTTTATTAAGCTGCTAGCTCTATGAAATAGCTTATTACAAACGTTACACTGAAATTTTCTAATATCATTGTGCACTAATCTATGTCGGGACAAAATAGACGATGTTGTGAACGTTTTTTTACAAACAAGACATTGATGCTTACTAGTCTTGTGCAATAATTTATGTTTTGTTAAATCATCAACTAGAATAAAAGTTTTATTACAAATGTTACACTGATATTTGTTACCTCTGTGTAATAATTTATGCTTAGCTAGCTGTGTAGAGCGCGAAAACCTTTTTGAACAAATATCACACTGGTACTTTTTAATACCATGACTTTGCATGTGTTGCGATAATTCAGTAAACCTAAGAAACATCTTTTTACAAATATTACATTCATAATTCTTAGTACCAGAGTGGATTACTTTATGCTGTTGCAAGTACTGTAGCAGAGCGAAGGTTTTGCCACAAAAATCACATTGATACGGTTTCATGGGATTATGAATCATTTTATGATGTAATAAATCACGAGGTTTAACGAAAGCTTTATCACAAACATCACACTTATATTTTCTAATTCCCGTATGAGTTAATTTATGATCTTTTAAACTGCGCAACCAGGCAAAGGTCCGCTTACATATGTCGCACCGATATCCATCCACATTTGAGTCACTAGATGAATGCATCAGCTTATGGCGTGACAAAGTACTTGGTCTGGTAAAAGACTTATTACAAATAACGCACTGATGTTTTATACCCGAGTGGGTTAACTTATGCTGTGATAAATCATATGGTCTAATAAAAGCTTTAGAACAAACATCACACTGATAATTTTTAGTGCCAGAGTGAATCATTAAATGTTGTTTCAAACTGCTTGACTTAGTGAAAATACTTTGACAAATACTACACTTATATTTGCTAACGCTACTATGGATTGCTGTATGCTTTACAAACTCATTCTGAAGGCTGAAAACTTCATTACAAATATCATACTGATAACCGTTTGCTATCATACCAGCAGATCCGCACTGTTCCAACAAATTGGATGAAGTTGTGATTTTATTTGGGTCATCCGTTTCACACTGGTTAGACAAAATTGTATTATTTTCACTGTGCAGGTCTGATGGAACCCCTTCATTGTTTACAACATTCTTATTGTGTGAAAATGAATGAGGCTAGAAAAAAAGCAGCACACAATTAATTATTTTCTTTATAACCGTTCATTCTCAGACAATATAAATAACAGCAATATTTGTTCAAAGAGGGGTAGGGCCAGAATGACATTTCCCTGTAGAACAGAAAGTCTTGGTGGTTGGAAAAATTCTAGCATTTCGCATACACGTTGTTAAATGACACAAACATTTTCAGTTTTAGTTGGACCATCTGAGTTGAAGTTGACAATTCAGGACACTATAGCAATTGTCATGTCCCATTTGTCATGGGATTCAAAGGCAGAATTAAGGTTTATAGTAACTACAAAACAAAATTAGTGTTGGCTACCACAGATAAGAGATAACTTTAGGAAATACATAAAATGTGTTATTTTACTTAGGAAAAGTATGTGGTAAGCATGAAACTCATTTTTCTCAGGATGTAAACACATGTGATTAAGCCATGAAATGGTAAAGATATAAGGTTGTATAGTATATTACATATTATGATACGTCGTACCATCATTCATTTGATTACTTCTTTCTCTCTATGTAGCTTGTATTTTGATTTTTTTACTCTTATGTATGAGAATGGTTTCATGCTAGAGTTTGGGAGCTTTTTAATTCCACCCTTTCACGTCATTTCTATTTTTCTTAGTAATAATATGCAATGTATTTGTAACTTCTATAATATACTTAACAGTGCACAACTTCAGTTACTTGCTTCTCATACCTACATAGAAAACAATTCCTATTCAACAATATGAATGCAAGCAGCCCTAACCTGATTTTGGAAACAACCACTTGATGTACGAAATCAATTTAAAAACTATTCAATTTATAATGTCGAATGAAGAATGATGACATTGTAATACCTGTAAGTCTATTTATACATAGCATATAGCACTTAGTTTCAGAAGTAAACTAAAATCGTAACACGTTTATTTATCATAACACTGTTATCATACAGCGTCACTGATATGAGATATTGGAAAGGACAGGAATGACTGGAACAAGTTGGTGAGAGTTTATATGTATCGATCGTGCAGAGGTGAAACGGATATTAATGTTGAAATACCATGAGATGCCCTTCGCTCCACTAGGGAGTTATAGTAATAATAATATATTGTAAACCATATGTAAATCTTGGTTTCAGAGTAGCCACTTTGGATGTTACATAACAGAATGCACAAAACATTTGGATTGATTTTGCTATTATGACAAAGTGATTTGGGTTTGTTTCTTGTACCAACAACAGAAACACGGAAAAGGTATAGCTTATTTACAAATATTGTGTGAACAGCCAAGATATTGTTTATTTTTTAACTGTAGCTAGAAATATGGAATAAGACAGAGAAGGTAAATTGACTTATTTAACTGTCAAGAGTTTTAAGATGACATCTTAAGTCACCTGGTAACTAACAGCACAACTGTTTCCTTCTGACATTCAAGAATCTAGTAAATTATTTGTTGAACATATTGTGCTATCAACTTTTTACTCTCATAAACTAAATTATGTTCAAAGGGTTCTTCTATAGAACACTTTGTTGCAAATATTACACTAAAATTTCTTAATGTGTGTTCATTTATGTCACAACAAAGTGGCTATGAATAAAAGTTTTATTAGAGACAATACACTGACATTTGTTATCAATTTGCAAGTGGTGAACTTATACTGGTTATCACATGGATATTAGTTATTAGCCAATGGCAGTCTGTGTTTAGGTTGCACAACCCCCATTAAATCCCGAATTGTATTTTAAATTATAGAATTATGAATGAAACCATAACTAATAATAGTGTTTTCGAGCTAAATCACTATAATTAATCATTTGCCAATTGAAAAGCGCAGAGCAATACTAAAAACTTCACACGCTCTTGCCGCGGTGTATGCACCAACTGTGATGTGCTTTATATATGAGGAAATACAATGGAGTAGTGCTCTGGCTGGCTAGACTAGGGTGTTCCTAATACAATGATATACGCTTGCTTGGTATGATTAGGGACTGCAAACCCCGCTTGTATGTCATGGCACCACCAGTCTGATTGTTGGTAAATAACACATGGTGCGCCAGGTTGGAATTTGTAAGGTTGTTATGCTAGTGAGTTAGTGTTGGTCGAATTTTTTGTAAAGTTCATTGTCAGTGTCAGTCCAATTCATAGTTAAATGTAAATAATAGTACTATACAGGGTTAAGGTGTCATAGTGTAAGATATTTATTATATTTAACTGGTAGGACGCAATGAATTCTGTCATAACCTTAACGAAAATGGTGTTCAGTTTACGTCTTATTGAAAAAATTAAAATTAAGAGGGTAGTTAGGCCTACCCCAGCCATTCAAATTTTAATCAAAGTGTAAAATCAGGTAACAGAATACTTAATCATAAATTTAAAAAAGATTTATACAATAAAAATTCGTGGTTAGTGTGGGTGTGACACTAAAATTTCATTATTTTGCTTTCCTTGTGTATTGTTTGGAGGGAGGAGACTTGGACATTTTCTATTCAGAGAGTATAACAATTTAATACCATCCAACCCAACTGCAACCCCAAAATTTTTCAACCACCAGCTGCCACCCTTATTAGCATGCACTTTATTTAGACAAACAGATTTTGCACATATATTGTAGTTATATAATAACAATGTGGATCAATATGTTCAGACAAGACATCAGAAATAAGGATGATTTTATACATAAATGTACAGTTACAGTATTTATAACAATTAATTTGTTTTGAAATTCAGAAAACCCAAGAAATCTTTTTTTAAACATCATAGTAATGCTTTTTATAACTGAATGAATTTATGTTGTGGCTAATATGCTGCATCAGTAAAATTTTGCCATAAGACTGATAGATTTTAACAGCCACATGAATCAATTACTTACAAATAACATGCTTTGCAGAAATCTATATCTAACATGGCACTGATAGATTTCAACAGTTCATCTGCTTCCTGATATCAGTCTGTTATTTAATATTTGATTTATGCTTTTCATCTTCATCATTAAGAAAAGATAAAACTGAATACTACAATGCACAAATTATCTTGTTTACTCATTGACGTCAGCATGAAGCAGATTATGTTTAATAAACTGTTAGCCCTATGAAAGACCTTTCCAAAGTTATTACACTGACATTTTTAAAAATCATTGTATAGTAAATTGAGTCATGGCAAAAACTGCTGATATGAATGTTTTATAATAATTATGACACTCATATTTACTAGTCTCATGAAATAATTTATATTTTGCCAAGTCTTCAGTCGAAAAGGAACGTTTTTTTGCAAAGGTCAAAAAATTCTTGTTTACTATGTAATAATTTGTGTTTAGTTAATGGAGTAGAGCCTGAAAATGTTTTTGAACAAATATCACATCTGTACTTCTTACTGTTAGCATGGATTAATAAATGTCTAGATATTTCACTTGGCCTACAAAACATTTTATTACAAATATTACACTGATACTTCCTGTTGCTAGAATGGGTTAATTTGTGTTGATAATTGATGTGAGCGATTAAACGTTTTGGCACACACATCACATTGGTATCGTTCGACTGGCTTATGGGTCAATTTATGGTCATTTAAAACATGAGGTCTCAAGAAAGCTTTATCACAAATGTTGCACTGATATTTTTTAATACCCATGTGGCTTAATTTATGTTCTCTTAAACTGTGTGTCCAAGTAAAGGTTCGTTTGCAAACGTCACATGTATGTTTTACTCCAGTAGAATGTAATAACATATGTTTTGATAAATCACACAATCTACTGAAAACTTTAGAACAAACGTCACACTGATAAGTGTTGCCAGAGTGAATTGTTAAATGTTGTTCCAAACTACTTGAATCAATCAAAGTTCTTTTACAGAAATCACATTTATATTTGTTATCATCACTGTGGGTCATTGTATGCGCTATAAACTCATTCTGAAGAATGAATACTTCATCACAAACATTGCATGGATACGCATATGACTTCATATCAGCAGATCCAGGTAGTTCCAATGAAATGGTTGAAGATGTAATTTCTACAGGGTTGTCTTTCTCATATTGGTTTGATAAAATAGTTAATTTTTCTTTCTTTAGTTCTGATGGAATCACTTCATTGGTTATGACACTCTTTATATGCAAAAATGGTTGAAACTAGAAACAAAACAGTACACAATTAGTAATGGTTGTTAGGTTGTCTGAATTAACTTACATAGTTATGTTCATGAACTAGATGAATATTTACAAATAAGGATCAGAACACTTGAAAATGCTATAATTTGGATGCCTGTAGTGGAATATATTTAACATGTTAGTGGACACATATTATTTGAAAAAGGACGATTTAAGGTTTCAGGCAATATATGTACACTGGGGACAAGTAAAGTTTTATTAAATTATGTTTAAATTTAAGCAAAAATCCTCAGGCCACAGGAGTAGGCAGCTCTCCAAGATAGTTAGGGCTCAATGTGTTAATGATGGTAGACCAGTGGACAACACTAACAGCCCAGCAATAGTTTACCAATCAGTGTATTACACATGTGGTATAATTAATTGTTGATGCTACCGTGGCGTAAACTATGCTTTGCTAAACTGACAGCCCTATGATATACCTTATTACAGACACGACACTGAAATTTCTTAACACCACTGTGCACCAATTTATGCCGTGACAAAATAGTTGATGTTGTGAAGGTTTTGTTACAAATAGGACACTGGTGTTTACTAGTCTCATGCAATAATTTATGTTTTGTTAAATCTTCTGATGCAAGAAAGGTTTTATTACAAATGTTGCACTGATACTTGTTACCACTGTGTATTAATTTATGCTTAGATAATGGAAAAGGTCCTGCAAATGTTTTTGAACAAATATCACATCTGTACTTCTCACTGTCTACATGAACCAATACATGTCTAGATAATTCAGTAGGCCTACGGAACAGTTTATTACAAACATCACACTTATAGTCTTTGGTGTCAGAATGGATTAATTTATGTTGAGTCAAGTACTGTAACAGAGTAAAAGTCTTGCCACAAACATCACACTGATGTGGTTTAATAGGATTATGATTTAATTTATGATAAGATAAATCACGAGATTTCAGAAAAGTTTTGTTACAAACATCACACTGATACGGCTTAGTAGGATTGTGAATCAATTTATGTTGTGATAAAACACTAGGTTTAAAGAAAGCTTTATCACAAAGATCGCATTGATATTGTCTAATACCAGAGTGGATTAATTTATGCTCTTTTAAACTGTGCAGCCAAGTAAAGGTCCTTTTACAAACGTCACACTGGTACCCATCCACATTTTCGTCAGATGAATGAACCAATTTATGACGTGACAAATCACTTGGTCTTATAAAAGCCTTATTACATACATCGCACTTATGTTTTACACCTGAATGTAGTAACTTGTGTAGTTTTAGGTCATATGGTCTAGTAAAAGCTTTCAAACAGACATCACACTGATAATTTTTATTGCCAGAGTGAATCTTCATGTGCTGTTTCAAAGTAGTTGACTTGGTGAAACTTCTTAGACAGATATCACACTTGTACTGGGCACTGCCACTGTGGATAATTCTATAATTTGTCAACTCGTTCTTAAAAGTGAAAACTTCACATTGATTATCATTTGCTTTTGTATAAACATATCCACACTGTTGCGTTAAGCTGGATGAAGATGTAATTTCGTTGGGTTCTTCCGTTTCACATTCGTTGGATAAAATTCTATTACTTTCACTGCGTAGATCTGATGGCATGTGTGAAAATGTATGAGGCTAGAAACAAAGTAGTACATAATTAATTATGGTTATCTATAAACACATGTTAACGCTCAGTTAATAGTTAACACAATAGTTTTATTATGTTATAAGGCTAAATGTCTTGTTTCTCCGGCATGGAATACTCGATTATTAGAAAAATGCAATAGTACTATCACATATGTTGTAATGTATAATGACCAATGATCTTCAGTTTTCTTGACCCACTTTGAATAAAAGTTTGACAATCAAGAACACAGTTGCAACTGTTTGGCATGTGGTGTCAAATGCATAAAAACTAAGGTCATGTAACTGCAAACAGAAAGTTAAAACATTTGATAGATGGTTGGAAATCACACCAATGGGGAGACTGATGTTGAGGTTTTTCAAATTATGTTACACACCACTTTAAAGGTACCACTGCAGGAGAAATGGAGCCCATCATACCACTACAGTTTTGTCAATCAAATCTCATCTGAAGCATAAAATCTCTATATGGTATATAGTCACCAAGAAAAAATATGCTATTTTGGTTATGTTGCTCTAAGACTGAAGTCACTGTTCAGCTGTAGATAACTATGTACAGTTTATTTCTCAAATGCAAAGATGATAAAAAGCAAAGGCACAAACATACTTACAGCTGAAGACTTAGACAACTGCAATCGACTTAGACAACTTAGACAACTAAGCATTACAGCTAGCAGTGAGATACATCAAACAACGAGGTGAGGTGTCTGCTATTGATGTCATGTTTATGAGAAAGTGACATGACTATGCTTTTAAAAATTCATTGAAAACTAAGAATAAAAAAAAGAACCACAAGATATTGTTCAATATACAGGATTGTTCAGTGTCATAAATGCAATAATTATGATTTTATTTTGCGAAGTGTTTTATTAGATTAATGTTGTGTTTGTATTTAATTAATGTTGAGTTACTCATAACTTATTACAATATTTTGCTGAACAATACATACATTGCAATTTAATATTATTCTTGTTCACGTAAGTAAACCGTATTAAAACATTTTAAGCAGAGTTAAACTCAATTTGAAAGAAAATTCGGTTTAACTGGCTGATTAGTTAAGACGGCGTCCACTGTAGTTCAAAAGCCTTCACAGTTTGTCAAACCAATTGTTCTGTTTTGCCTGAATGTTATGTGTTATGTTAAATATATATGTATGTGTAATAAATGTTATTTATTTATAAAGTACAAAATACTTTGTACTTGACCAGACACTCTTCAAGGGTGCGCACTCCATATGGTCATGTGTAAGTACAAAGTAATGTAATTTTAACACACGACCTCAACTGAATGAATTAATCTGACGATGGAACATATGTTCCGAAATGCGTCGGCCTAAATAAAAAAAGCCACATGACGGAGCTAAGGTAATTTATTAATTTATAAATAACGAAGTGACATGGATACCCATAACAACACGTACAGTATGTCTGTAATACAGCTAATTAAAGCAAACAAGCTATGTACTGCGACAAAACATATATTAGGCATAGTATATTCGAAATAATATAGTCTGTTATCTGAAGTAAGGTTGTATATTTTAAACAAATTTAAATATGGTCTGTAATTTTACAAATACTTTATTTTAATTGACTAATGTCTATGAATTTATCTGAACTGTTTTGTTTTAAAATGTCTATTGTTACTTGTTGATGATATCCTTTTTACGGTCGCTTCTAATACTTCTGCTGTCCTGTGATCCATTGAATCTGCACCCCCACCACCAGCCATTCTCAGCAACACTGACGATCCGTTGGACACTCCTCTCCCACGCACGCATGCCGACACACCGATAGTGATTATCTCTTTAACTCAGGGTTCAGAACTGGGCTGTACTTTATATTTTTTAATACGGTGTATTGAGCGTAGACCTTCCCACGTCTTGAGGTGTCCTCGCGTTACAGGCGTATCCCGATGGATAAACCTCTCCTAAACGGATATCTTGTCTCTCGTGATACTAGCACTGTTTTAATAATTATTTTATATTGTATTAAATTGAGTTCGTACACCAATATAAGGTATTAGCAAACGGGTAACTCGTCGCTAAGATTCCCTTAATAACCCTTACATATGAACGTCTTCTGCACAAGAAACTCGCACAGAGAGCACGTCTATAATAGTCGAGCTGGTAGATGGAACTGCCTGAAACATCTCGGACGGAGACCCAATCTTAATGAAAATTGGGGCCGCTGATTGGTCGAAACCCTTGTCACGTGATCGATGGGTAGAACTGATAGACAGCAGTCCTGAATAAATCGGTAAAAGTCTGCAGAAGCAGGTATATATTTTATCTAGAAATTTTATTACTTTAAGAAGATAAGGAATCTATAGAAAGATGATTTTTGCTAAAAAAATACCTATTTAAATAGTCTGTTTTGAGTCTTTGACACCAAGAAAATATATCGCTAATTTAGCTGCATGCGCTATCCAAGTCTCGATTCAATCCGTTAATTATTACCATAACATGCACACCCGCGCACTCACACACTAACTCCGCACATGACATGATAGTAAATAAAATTATGGGTATTTTGACATATAATAGTTTTTAGCCAATTCTTAATTCAAAACTTATCTCTACTTAACACAATTTAACAAAAATCAAATTCTAACATGTCTATAACGTCATAAAATGATATAGAAGCATGTAGTCCTGGCTACAGATTCCCTTACTGCAATGTTCTATTGCAGCACATTCCTAAATCGAAAAAACTGAATATCACGGAGTAACAAAATTCTTTGTAAAAGAAGATGCAATACCAAACAATTCCACGAATGTGCAATCAATTGCAGTAAGGCCTCTATTACACTAGGGAACTAATTGCAAGTAACAGATTGCAGAAAAAATTGTGGGTCATTGGTTTAAATGAGACCTACTACACTTCCTACAATCAGTTGCATGATGTGCAATTGATTGGAAGACAGCTGCAAGCCATGTGACTACTAGCACAACTATTAGACTAGATATATGAACTTTCTCAGTTGTGTAAAGGACACCTATATCACCTGAAGAACAAGGACTATAATGTTTCTGTTTTTCATTTTATTTAGGTATAGTTGATGTCCTGATTGAAGGCATATCAGTTATATTAAATTATATAAGTTAACATTATCATTATATCCAAGATAGTATTGTAGAAAACAAAGAGTGATGGATTGTTCATCGGAATAGGATGCCAGATGGCAGGTTCATCATCGTCAATAGCTCCACAATTCACTGTGGGCCTCAGCTTCCCTCAGGATTTTCCTCCAGACTTCCCTATCTTTGGCCAATTTCCACCAATTTTTCACTCCAAGTGCTTTCACATCTAGGATTCCGTCACTCCATCATAGTCTAGGTTTCCCATGTTGTCTCTTTCCTTCTGGTGTGTACTTCATAAGCCTCTTAAGAACAGCCTCATCATTCATTCCCTGTACATGTCCTGCCCACGTCAGCCTAGCTACCCTAATTGATGTCACAATATCAGGTGATCTATATAACTCATAGAGCTCTCTGTTGTAGCTTATTCTCCAGTCTTCACCTTCCCTAATGGGAAATAAATTTTCTGAAGTATTTTCCTTTCAAAAGATGCAAGTCGAAACAGGTCACCCTGTGTCAGTTCCCATGTTTCACTTCCATACATCAGGACCAGTTTTACTAATGTTCTATATAGTCTAGCTTTGGTTTCACAGTGAAGTTGTGATTTAAAGTATTTCATCACACCAAAGTAGCATCTATTAGCATTCTGAATTCTTTTACTTATCTTTTTGTTTACATCATTGTTTCCATTTACTAAAGACTGAAGTATGACGAGTGAATTAGTAATTAAGAGTATTTAAATTCGTCCCTGTTTAGGGCGTCATTTGAAGTATTACAGCTTAATTAGTGATTAAATTAATTAAATTTTGCCCCTGTTAAGGGCGTCAACTGAAGCAGTACACGTGAATTAACTGTTTAAAATATCAAAATTTGTATTACCTACCTTTATTGATAATTGACTAAGGTGTCGTCTGGTGTACTTAGCAGAGAAAAACAACAGGTGAATACGACTGACAAATACATGTTTATATGTTCACTTAACACATTTTTATTTCATCTTACTTTGCCATCAAATACAACCATAACTCCCACATCAACAATTTCGTCTTTCTTTTACGTTACATTGAAAATTGATTGTGAAATATACTTAACCCTATTTATTAAACTACACCATATCTATTGTAAAGCAACCCAGCTTGCTCACTCACTCATTCATTCATTCATTCTTTCTACCCCAGTTATTTGGATTTAAAACAAGACATCTATATTGTGAAATTTGGATAATAGATTCGACGTGATACAATTACGTTTGTGAGTGTCGTCACTGTTGACCACGTGCTGTGTCCTGCATTTTCATCACACTATGTCCCAAAAAAGGTTATTGTTTTAATTTCGAAAAGGTTCACTTGATCTTAACTCGGTTCACTGTTAATTTAAACTTTTTACATTGTTTTACACATCTCAAACGCACAATTTGCTGGTCGGCCGACCCTAATTTGCTCGAGCAATGTTTTATAGGACCGCGCGGTCAGGAGTTCTAAGTCGACTAACTGACGCTAAAAGTTTTTTCAAGATGGCTAGCCGCTTCATCCCGCGGCTACTTGGTATTTGATTGGAGCACAGCGGCACCACGTGACATAGCAAATATTCAATGCCGCATATAGTCTACTCACTGTAACTGCTTAACCAGCTGAGTACGTGACAAATTAGCTGTAAGCACGCGCACATTCCATAGCACCTTAAAACCGTACTTGTTGACAACTTTTCGAGACCAACATGCAGATGGGCATCACCTACGGGAGTTTCTATTGTTATACATTGAGGCCTCGCGTGGGTAACTACTGCGTTGTATTCACAATTAAAATTGTATTCACAAATAAAAATCTATCGCACAATTCTGTCCCATTACAATACTCCCCCAATGAGAGGTTTTCTGCCGAAACAGAAAAACTCTTATTGCTAACCCTAAGAGGATCGGTGAGGATATGGGGCCAACAACCCCCCTTTAATTTCTTAACACATCATGGGTAAACTACCCCCCAGCTTGGTGACTATGGCTGCACCTAAACGAGACTACTGGACTTCTCTGGGCGAGATACCAACACCATAAACTCACCATAGTACCACCTAACCTTTTATCATTCCAAATAAAATTCCAAAAATCGAAACTGGCCTTATATCATACCAGATCCTCAACCGATATGTTCCCCCTTACATGCATACTGGGTTGCCTTTAGCAAGTACTGGGTGTGTACACGTATTCATTACTATATTATACACAATCTCCATATCTAAAATTCATAAAATATTTTATCCTTTAAACTCCATTTGTTTTCTCAACTTTTATCGACTTGACGTTATGGTTTCAAGTCAAAATAAATCAAACAAATCAAATTTAAATAATTTAAATTTTGTTCGCCTAAAGGAATTAATCTAAGTTCAATCTCAAAGATTCATATTACCATTAATTTGATCATCTCTCCCCCTTTACTCTCAAAATTCCAAAATCTTTTATAAACAGTTTACAACTCTTCTTAACTAGCTGCTAACAATCATAATAAACAAAATAAAATGAACACCTTATTTTATCCTAAATTCCCTTATCATTACGTTTATTTACCACATATATAATATGAAGCATATAACTCTGCCATATTAGCAATACACAGAATCACAATATATATTGAACATTAATATACAATCTGTACTTCAAGCAAAAAATGAAACAATTTTTTTTTTAGAAAATTTAATTCCCACAATATCTTTTTTAACAATTTTCCCAGAAACAAAATTATTTAATTACATTCATTAACAAAATAATCCATAAGTCACTAAGAGAAACATATCATGTCTCTAACATCAGTCATCAGCTGATCTCTCTGGGTCATGTGAATGACCTTACCCTAGATACACTACACAAAATTATACCAAGTAAAATACATAACATATGTTTATAGTTCTTACACTCTAACATAGTACAACATTATAAAACATAATAAAACCTACTAAACAAAACATAACAATCATCTACTATCCTTGAATTAATCATTTCCATCAGCACAGTCATTTATAAAATTATCATATAGGGTATAACACATGTAAATTAATTACTTTCGTACAAATTGTCTACTGTAATCATCTCATAAATCAAAATAACATCATTTAATTAGCTTCTTAGCTCATTTAGTTTATGTCCATTCAAGATTTGAATTCGTTACTCCCCTGAGTAACCTCCTTACCACACACACTATGACCCCCCACTGGACTGTGGTGCCCAGTTGCTTCCACAAGAACGGAAGTTTGTTAGGGGTAGACGCTGCCTACCCCGTTCTTGCTTCAGCGTTATATAAAAAATTCGGTATTACTGATGTCCGAGGACACCAGTAATCCTACTATAATGATTCACACAGCCTTATCACGGCACTACCACCACCTTCGATGATAGCCGCTGTTCCATAGTTATGTAGATTCCCCTAATTTACCCCCTGGTTGATTTCTAAGTTCACCAATTCAGAATATATTTACATTATAAATCCACGGTCAGGGTTCGGTGAAACCGTGACCGCCCGAAATGTAGGGGAAACTACTAAAAAGACATACAAGGTTTACACTAACACTGCTACTGCAATTCACAGATGGTAAACCATTATATGTTTGGTTATATTCTTATTTAGTTCAAAACCTCTGATACTCATATACAATTTACCATTCAAACATTAAACATTTTATTTGATTTAAATTGCATTATAAACTTCATACTTACATTACATCACTCATATACTCGAATACAACATGATCACCTACTGTCATAAACACAAAAATATAAACATTTCTCACCACCAAACAATGTACATAACTCCATGTATCTTCTGAAACATAACAATCATATGATTCCACAACTAAATACATTTTACATTTATTCAATTACTGTTTATTAGCAAGCTCAAATCTCATAAAAATAATTTAAATTCATCATCAAAAGCTCTTTATATAACATTTAAATTAATCAATTAATACATCTCAAATTATTTAATTCAATCAATTATTTAAAACACAACATATTTTAATTACCTTACTCCAAAACAATTACAATTAATTTATTACAAACTCTCATTATTTATTTAGTCTACTAAAATAATATTATTATTATTATTAAATCAATTTCTACTACATGCACACACTGTTTACATAAAATCTGTTCTACAACACAAACACAATTAATTTCTCTATGAATCTATTTACAATTCTTTGACATTATTTTTCTGTTTACCACACCTCATTTTATAAAACAGTCCAATTCAAAACCATTAATTACACAGTTAAACGTTCATAAACATTAATTGTTTTACCCCCCATCATCGTACAATAACCTGGTCTTACTTTTACACAGTTCATTTTTTATTAAACTCATTATATCATTTTTATTAATATAAAGATTATCCAAATTTTTATATTCCTCCACAATACCAACAGGATTACTCCATGTTATTAAATCATATAGTCTATGATCACCGAGTATAGTCCAGTCACCTTTAGTATGATCTGTCATAGTTATGTCAGTCACAATTTCATCATTATTATTATCTACTGTTGTACTAGTATCGTCACAAGGTAAGTAATCAACATCATCAACCTTATCATCATTTGCTGTACTAACTATTTCACAAGGTAAGTACTTATTATCACTAACTCTTTCAATATCTAACCTCTTTATCAATTCGTCATAACCTCTACTAGTCTTAAATAACTCTACCTTCTTATCAACATATCTGTCACCATAACACCAATTCATACTTTTGCTGTCATTCCGTACAGAGGGTATTAAATCATAAAAACGCTTACCAAAAATTAAAGACCTATTTGAAAACACATTGTTTTCCTGCAAGGGACTCTTGTACTTCAAAAACATTTGTAACCATCTAGGTTTACAATAAAACTGGGGAAAATCTACCCTCTGCCCTATACTCACAAAATAATTCCCTTCATATCCTCTCTCTAATTTACAAATACTAATTTCTACTCTCTCACTCTCATAATCACTTTGTATTTCCATCAAAACTCCATTGCCACTATTATTATTTATTTTACCTTCTAACACCACATTTTTAATTATATCGTCATAATTACCACTAGTTTTAAATTCGTCACTTACCTTAGTATCACTTGTACCTTCATTATTTTTGTTTTCGTTATACTCACCTGTAACTGTATCATTTTCTACCTCCTCCTTCAAAGTTCTACTTTCGTTTATTTCATCTTGTATATTATTTATATTTATCGTTATCTCACCTTTCATTTCAGCCATAGTCTCATTCATACTTTCTAATCGTTTGTTCATATTCACATCCCTCATTTTTAGTTTGCTTCTTATGTTCGCAAACTCGTTATTTAAGTCTGTAAGTTTATTATTTACTATAGTTATCTCTGATTTGATTTCCATTTTAAATTCATTTAAACTCGTGTTTAATTTATTATTTTCTGCTTTCATTTTCTCGTCTTGTTTGTCAAGTTTATTATTTACGACATTTATTTCTGATTTTATTTCAGATTTGATTTCAATTTTAAATTCATTTAAACTCATGTTTAAATTATCGTTATTCTTAATTTTGTTGTTCAAACTTATTGTTCATCATTTCCATCATCAACGCTAATTGGTTGAATATATTTGCATTATCGCTTTTGCTATTTTTAGCGTCTACTATCTCAATTTCGTCTGTTGTATCGTCTATGTGCTCGTCAATATTTGTCGATACTAAATTGTCTTGCGTAACATTTAAAATTGACTCCTCTACACTTTCACACAAATTTGCACTCTTGTTTTTCTCTGCCATTTTGACCAGGTTGTAAATTAATTCAACTTAAATTAAATTAAAAACAAAGTAAATTGTTAAATTAAAGTAAATTAAATTAAATTAATTTACAACGTCTACTGTTACGGGCGCCAACTGAAGTATGGCATCTGAATTAGTAATTAAGAGTATTTAAATTCGTCCCTGTTTAGGGCATCATTTGAAGTATTACAGCTTAATTAGTGATTAAAATAATTAAATTTCGCCCCTGTTAAGGGCGTCAACTGAAGCAGTACACGTGAATTAACTGTTTAAAATATCAAAATTTGTATTACCTACCTTTATTGATAATTGACTAAGGTGTCGTCTGGTGTACTTAGCAGAGAAAAACAACAGGTGAATACGATTGACAAATACATGTTTATATGTTCACTTAACACATTTTTATTTCATCTTACTTTGCCATCAAATACTACTATAACTCCCACATCAACAATTTCGTCTTTCTTTTACGTTACATTGAAAATTGATTGTGAAATATACTTAACCCTATTTATTAAACTAGACCATATCTATTGTAAAGCAACCCAGCTTGCTCACTCACTCATTCATTCATTCATTCTTTCTACCCCAGTTATTTGGATTTAAAACAAGACATCTATATTGTGAAATTTGGATAATAGATTCGACGTGATACAATTACGTTTGTGAGCGTCGTCACTGTTGACCACGTGCTGTGTCCTGCATTTTCATCACACTATGCCCCAAAAAAGGTTATTGTTTTAATTTCGAAAAGGTTCACTTGATCTTAACTCGGTTCACTGTTAATTTAAACTTTTTACATTGTTTTACACATCTCAAACGCACAATTTGCTGGTCGGCCGACCCTAATTTGCTCGAGCAATGTTTTATAGGACCGCGCGGTCAGGAGTTCTAAGTCGACTAACTGACGCTAAAAGTTTTTTCAAGATGGCTAGCCGCTTCATCCCGCGGCTACTTGGTATTTGATTGGAGCACAGCGGCACCACGTGACATAGCAAATATTCAATGCCGCATATAGTCTACTCACTGTAACTGCTTAACCAGCTGAGTACGTGACAAATTAGCTGTAAGCACGCGCACATTCCATAGCACCTTAAAACCGTACTTGTTGACAACTTTTCGAGACCAACATGCAGATGGGCATCACCTACGGGAGTTTCTATTGTTATACATTGAGGCCTCGCGTGGGTAACTACTGCGTTGTATTCACAATTAAAATGGTATTCACAAATAAAAATCTATCGCACAATTCTGTCCCATTACAATACTCCCCCAATGAGAGGTTTTCTGCCGAAACAGAAAAACTCTTATTGCTAACCCTAAGAGGATCGGTGAGGATATGGGGCCAACAACCCCCCTTTAATTTCTTAACACATCATGGGTAAACTACCCCCCAGCTTGGTGACTATGGCTGCACCTAAACGAGACTACTGGACTTCTCTGGGCGAGATACCAACACCATAAACTCACCATAGTACCACCTAACCTTTTATCATTCCAAATAAAATTCCAAAAATCGAAACTGGCCTTATATCATACCAGATCCTCAACCGATATGTTCCCCCTTACATGCATACTGGGTTGCCTTTAGCAAGTACTGGGTGTGTACACGTATTCATTACTATATTATACACAATCTCCATATCTAAAATTCATAAAATATTTTATCCTTTAAACTCCATTTGTTTTCTCAACTTTTATCGACTTGACGTTATGGTTTCAAGTCAAAATAAATCAAACAAATCAAATTTAAATAATTTAAATTTTGTTCGCCTAAAGGAATTAATCTAAGTTCAATCTCAAAGATTCATATTACCATTAATTTGATCATCTCTCCCCCTTTACTCTCAAAATTCCAAAATCTTTTATAAACAGTTTACAACTCTTCTTAACTAGCTGCTAACAATCATAATAAACAAAATAAAATGAACACCTTATTTTATCCTAAATTCCCTTATCATTACGTTTATTTACCACATATATAATATGAAGCATATAACTCTGCCATATTAGCAATACACAGAATCACAATATATATTGAACATTAATATACAATCTGTACTTCAAGCAAAAAATGAAACAATTTTTTTTTTAGAAAATTTAATTCCCACAATATCTTTTTTAACAATTTTCCCAGAAACAAAATTATTTAATTACATTCATTAACAAAATAATCCATAAGTCACTAAGAGAAACATATCATGTCTCTAACATCAGTCATCAGCTGATCTCTCTGGGTCATGTGAATGACCTTACCCTAGATACACTACACAAAATTATACCAAGTAAAATACATAACATATGTTTATAGTTCTTACACTCTAACATAGTACAACATTATAAAACATAATAA
Organism: Magicicada septendecula; assembly: GCA_034769895.1. Taxonomy (NCBI): domain Eukaryota; kingdom Metazoa; phylum Arthropoda; class Insecta; order Hemiptera; family Cicadidae; genus Magicicada; species Magicicada septendecula. The sequence goes on from CM068368.1 coordinate 44,386,615, forward strand.
AACCTACTAAACAAAACATAACAATCATCTACTATCCTTGAATTAATCATTTCCATCAGCACAGTCATTTATAAAATTATCATATAGGGTATAACACATGTAAATTAATTACTTTCGTACAAATTGTCTACTGTAATCATCTCATAAATCAAAATAACATCATTTAATTAGCTTCTTAGCTCATTTAGTTTATGTCCATTCAAGATTTGAATTCGTTACTCCCCTGAGTAACCTCCTTACCACACACACTATGACCCCCCACTGGACTGTGGTGCCCAGTTGCTTCCACAAGAACGGAAGTTTGTTAGGGGTAGACGCTGCCTACCCCGTTCTTGCTTCAGCGTTATATAAAAAATTCGGTATTACTGATGTCCGAGGACACCAGTAATCCTACTATAATGATTCACACAGCCTTATCACGGCACTACCACCACCTTCGATGATAGCCGCTGTTCCATAGTTATGTAGATTCCCCTAATTTACCCCCTGGTTGATTTCTAAGTTCACCAATTCAGAATATATTTACATTATAAATCCACGGTCAGGGTTCGGTGAAACCGTGACCGCCCGAAATGTAGGGGAAACTACTAAAAAGACATACAAGGTTTACACTAACACTGCTACTGCAATTCACAGATGGTAAACCATTATATGTTTGGTTATATTCTTATTTAGTTCAAAACCTCTGATACTCATATACAATTTACCATTCAAACATTAAACATTTTATTTGATTTAAATTGCATTATAAACTTCATACTTACATTACATCACTCATATACTCGAATACAACATGATCACCTACTGTCATAAACACAAAAATATAAACATTTCTCACCACCAAACAATGTACATAACTCCATGTATCTTCTGAAACATAACAATCATATGATTCCACAACTAAATACATTTTACATTTATTCAATTACTGTTTATTAGCAAGCTCAAATCTCATAAAAATAATTTAAATTCATCATCAAAAGCTCTTTATATAACATTTAAATTAATCAATTAATACATCTCAAATTATTTAATTCAATCAATTATTTAAAACACAACATATTTTAATTACCTTACTCCAAAACAATTACAATTAATTTATTACAAACTCTCATTATTTATTTAGTCTACTAAAATAATATTATTATTATTATTAAATCAATTTCTACTACATGCACACACTGTTTACATAAAATCTGTTCTACAACACAAACACAATTAATTTCTCTATGAATCTATTTACAATTCTTTGACATTATTTTTCTGTTTACCACACCTCATTTTATAAAACAGTCCAATTCAAAACCATTAATTACACAGTTAAACGTTCATAAACATTAATTGTTTTACCCCCCATCATCGTACAATAACCTGGTCTTACTTTTACACAGTTCATTTTTTATTAAACTCATTATATCATTTTTATTAATATAAAGATTATCCAAATTTTTATATTCCTCCACAATACCAACAGGATTACTCCATGTTATTAAATCATATAGTCTATGATCACCGAGTATAGTCCAGTCACCTTTAGTATGATCTGTCATAGTTATGTCAGTCACAATTTCATCATTATTATTATCTACTGTTGTACTAGTATCGTCACAAGGTAAGTAATCAACATCATCAACCTTATCATCATTTGCTGTACTAACTATTTCACAAGGTAAGTACTTATTATCACTAACTCTTTCAATATCTAACCTCTTTATCAATTCGTCATAACCTCTACTAGTCTTAAATAACTCTACCTTCTTATCAACATATCTGTCACCATAACACCAATTCATACTTTTGCTGTCATTCCGTACAGAGGGTATTAAATCATAAAAACGCTTACCAAAAATTAAAGACCTATTTGAAAACACATTGTTTTCCTGCAAGGGACTCTTGTACTTCAAAAACATTTGTAACCATCTAGGTTTACAATAAAACTGGGGAAAATCTACCCTCTGCCCTATACTCACAAAATAATTCCCTTCATATCCTCTCTCTAATTTACAAATACTAATTTCTACTCTCTCACTCTCATAATCACTTTGTATTTCCATCAAAACTCCATTGCCACTATTATTATTTATTTTACCTTCTAACACCACATTTTTAATTATATCGTCATAATTACCACTAGTTTTAAATTCGTCACTTACCTTAGTATCACTTGTACCTTCATTATTTTTGTTTTCGTTATACTCACCTGTAACTGTATCATTTTCTACCTCCTCCTTCAAAGTTCTACTTTCGTTTATTTCATCTTGTATATTATTTATATTTATCGTTATCTCACCTTTCATTTCAGCCATAGTCTCATTCATACTTTCTAATCGTTTGTTCATATTCACATCCCTCATTTTTAGTTTGCTTCTTATGTTCGCAAACTCGTTATTTAAGTCTGTAAGTTTATTATTTACTATAGTTATCTCTGATTTGATTTCCATTTTAAATTCATTTAAACTCGTGTTTAATTTATTATTTTCTGCTTTCATTTTCTCGTCTTGTTTGTCAAGTTTATTATTTACGACATTTATTTCTGATTTTATTTCAGATTTGATTTCAATTTTAAATTCATTTAAACTCATGTTTAAATTATCGTTATTCTTAATTTTGTTGTTCAAACTTATTGTTCATCATTTCCATCATCAACGCTAATTGGTTGAATATATTTGCATTATCGCTTTTGCTATTTTTAGCGTCTACTATCTCAATTTCGTCTGTTGTATCGTCTATGTGCTCGTCAATATTTGTCGATACTAAATTGTCTTGCGTAACATTTAAAATTGACTCCTCTACACTTTCACACAAATTTGCACTCTTGTTTTTCTCTGCCATTTTGACCAGGTTGTAAATTAATTCAACTTAAATTAAATTAAAAACAAAGTAAATTGTTAAATTAAAGTAAATTAAATTAAATTAATTTACAACGTCTACTGTTACGGGCGCCAACTGAAGTATGGCATCTGAATTAGTAATTAAGAGTATTTAAATTCGTCCCTGTTTAGGGCATCATTTGAAGTATTACAGCTTAATTAGTGATTAAAATAATTAAATTTCGCCCCTGTTAAGGGCGTCAACTGAAGCAGTACACGTGAATTAACTGTTTAAAATATCAAAATTTGTATTATCTACCTTTATTGATAATTGACTAAGGTGTCGTCTGGTGTACTTAGCAGAGAAAAACAACAGGTGAATACGATTGACAAATACATGTTTATATGTTCACTTAACACATTTTTATTTCATCTTACTTTGCCATCAAATACTACTATAACTCCCACATCAACAATTTCGTCTTTCTTTTACGTTACATTGAAAATTGATTGTGAAATATACTTAACCCTATTTATTAAACTAGACCATATCTATTGTAAAGCAACCCAGCTTGCTCACTCACTCATTCATTCTTTCTACCCCAGTTATTTGGATTTAAAACAAGACATCTATATTGTGAAATTTGGATAATAGATTCGACGTGATACAATTACGTTTGTGAGCGTCGTCACTGTTGACCACGTGCTGTGTCCTGCATTTTCATCACACTATGCCCCAAAAAAGGTTATTGTTTTAATTTCGAAAAGGTTCACTTGATCTTAACTCGGTTCACTGTTAATTTAAACTTTTTACATTGTTTTACACATCTCAAACGCACAATTTGCTGGTCGGCCGACCCTAATTTGCTCGAGCAATGTTTTATAGGACCGCGCGGTCAGGAGTTCTAAGTCGACTAACTGACGCTAAAAGTTTTTTCAAGATGGCTAGCCGCTTCATCCCGCGGCTACTTGGTATTTGATTGGAGCACAGCGGCACCACGTGACATAGCAAATATTCAATGCCGCATATAGTCTACTCACTGTAACTGCTTAACCAGCTGAGTACGTGACAAATTAGCTGTAAGCACGCGCACATTCCATAGCACCTTAAAACCGTACTTGTTGACAACTTTTCGAGACCAACATGCAGATGGGCATCACCTACGGGAGTTTCTATTGTTATACATTGAGGCCTCGCGTGGGTAACTACTGCGTTGTATTCACAATTAAAATGGTATTCACAAATAAAAATCTATCGCACAATTCTGTCCCATTACAATACTCCCCCAATGAGAGGTTTTCTGCCGAAACAGAAAAACTCTTATTGCTAACCCTAAGAGGATCGGTGAGGATATGGGGCCAACAACCCCCCTTTAATTTCTTAACACATCATGGGTAAACTACCCCCCAGCTTGGTGACTATGGCTGCACCTAAACGAGACTACTGGACTTCTCTGGGCGAGATACCAACACCATAAACTCACCATAGTACCACCTAACCTTTTATCATTCCAAATAAAATTCCAAAAATCGAAACTGGCCTTATATCATACCAGATCCTCAACCGATATGTTCCCCCTTACATGCATACTGGGTTGCCTTTAGCAAGTACTGGGTGTGTACACGTATTCATTACTATATTATACACAATCTCCATATCTAAAATTCATAAAATATTTTATCCTTTAAACTCCATTTGTTTTCTCAACTTTTATCGACTTGACGTTATGGTTTCAAGTCAAAATAAATCAAACAAATCAAATTTAAATAATTTAAATTTTGTTCGCCTAAAGGAATTAATCTAAGTTCAATCTCAAAGATTCATATTACCATTAATTTGATCATCTCTCCCCCTTTACTCTCAAAATTCCAAAATCTTTTATAAACAGTTTACAACTCTTCTTAACTAGCTGCTAACAATCATAATAAACAAAATAAAATGAACACCTTATTTTATCCTAAATTCCCTTATCATTACGTTTATTTACCACATATATAATATGAAGCATATAACTCTGCCATATTAGCAATACACAGAATCACAATATATATTGAACATTAATATACAATCTGTACTTCAAGCAAAAAATGAAACAATTTTTTTTTTAGAAAATTTAATTCCCACAATATCTTTTTTAACAATTTTCCCAGAAACAAAATTATTTAATTACATTCATTAACAAAATAATCCATAAGTCACTAAGAGAAACATATCATGTCTCTAACATCAGTCATCAGCTGATCTCTCTGGGTCATGTGAATGACCTTACCCTAGATACACTACACAAAATTATACCAAGTAAAATACATAACATATGTTTATAGTTCTTACACTCTAACATAGTACAACATTATAAAACATAATAAAACCTACTAAACAAAACATAACAATCATCTACTATCCTTGAATTAATCATTTCCATCAGCACAGTCATTTATAAAATTATCATATAGGGTATAACACATGTAAATTAATTACTTTCGTACAAATTGTCTACTGTAATCATCTCATAAATCAAAATAACATCATTTAATTAGCTTCTTAGCTCATTTAGTTTATGTCCATTCAAGATTTGAATTCGTTACTCCCCTGAGTAACCTCCTTACCACACACACTATGACCCCCCACTGGACTGTGGTGCCCAGTTGCTTCCACAAGAACGGAAGTTTGTTAGGGGTAGACGCTGCCTACCCCGTTCTTGCTTCAGCGTTATATAAAAAATTCGGTATTACTGATGTCCGAGGACACCAGTAATCCTACTATAATGATTCACACAGCCTTATCACGGCACTACCACCACCTTCGATGATAGCCGCTGTTCCATAGTTATGTAGATTCCCCTAATTTACCCCCTGGTTGATTTCTAAGTTCACCAATTCAGAATATATTTACATTATAAATCCACGGTCAGGGTTCGGTGAAACCGTGACCGCCCGAAATGTAGGGGAAACTACTAAAAAGACATACAAGGTTTACACTAACACTGCTACTGCAATTCACAGATGGTAAACCATTATATGTTTGGTTATATTCTTATTTAGTTCAAAACCTCTGATACTCATATACAATTTACCATTCAAACATTAAACATTTTATTTGATTTAAATTGCATTATAAACTTCATACTTACATTACATCACTCATATACTCGAATACAACATGATCACCTACTGTCATAAACACAAAAATATAAACATTTCTCACCACCAAACAATGTACATAACTCCATGTATCTTCTGAAACATAACAATCATATGATTCCACAACTAAATACATTTTACATTTATTCAATTACTGTTTATTAGCAAGCTCAAATCTCATAAAAATAATTTAAATTCATCATCAAAAGCTCTTTATATAACATTTAAATTAATCAATTAATACATCTCAAATTATTTAATTCAATCAATTATTTAAAACACAACATATTTTAATTACCTTACTCCAAAACAATTACAATTAATTTATTACAAACTCTCATTATTTATTTAGTCTACTAAAATAATATTATTATTATTATTAAATCAATTTCTACTACATGCACACACTGTTTACATAAAATCTGTTCTACAACACAAACACAATTAATTTCTCTATGAATCTATTTACAATTCTTTGACATTATTTTTCTGTTTACCACACCTCATTTTATAAAACAGTCCAATTCAAAACCATTAATTACACAGTTAAACGTTCATAAACATTAATTGTTTTACCCCCCATCATCGTACAATAACCTGGTCTTACTTTTACACAGTTCATTTTTTATTAAACTCATTATATCATTTTTATTAATATAAAGATTATCCAAATTTTTATATTCCTCCACAATACCAACAGGATTACTCCATGTTATTAAATCATATAGTCTATGATCACCGAGTATAGTCCAGTCACCTTTAGTATGATCTGTCATAGTTATGTCAGTCACAATTTCATCATTATTATTATCTACTGTTGTACTAGTATCGTCACAAGGTAAGTAATCAACATCATCAACCTTATCATCATTTGCTGTACTAACTATTTCACAAGGTAAGTACTTATTATCACTAACTCTTTCAATATCTAACCTCTTTATCAATTCGTCATAACCTCTACTAGTCTTAAATAACTCTACCTTCTTATCAACATATCTGTCACCATAACACCAATTCATACTTTTGCTGTCATTCCGTACAGAGGGTATTAAATCATAAAAACGCTTACCAAAAATTAAAGACCTATTTGAAAACACATTGTTTTCCTGCAAGGGACTCTTGTACTTCAAAAACATTTGTAACCATCTAGGTTTACAATAAAACTGGGGAAAATCTACCCTCTGCCCTATACTCACAAAATAATTCCCTTCATATCCTCTCTCTAATTTACAAATACTAATTTCTACTCTCTCACTCTCATAATCACTTTGTATTTCCATCAAAACTCCATTGCCACTATTATTATTTATTTTACCTTCTAACACCACATTTTTAATTATATCGTCATAATTACCACTAGTTTTAAATTCGTCACTTACCTTAGTATCACTTGTACCTTCATTATTTTTGTTTTCGTTATACTCACCTGTAACTGTATCATTTTCTACCTCCTCCTTCAAAGTTCTACTTTCGTTTATTTCATCTTGTATATTATTTATATTTATCGTTATCTCACCTTTCATTTCAGCCATAGTCTCATTCATACTTTCTAATCGTTTGTTCATATTCACATCCCTCATTTTTAGTTTGCTTCTTATGTTCGCAAACTCGTTATTTAAGTCTGTAAGTTTATTATTTACTATAGTTATCTCTGATTTGATTTCCATTTTAAATTCATTTAAACTCGTGTTTAATTTATTATTTTCTGCTTTCATTTTCTCGTCTTGTTTGTCAAGTTTATTATTTACGACATTTATTTCTGATTTTATTTCAGATTTGATTTCAATTTTAAATTCATTTAAACTCATGTTTAAATTATCGTTATTCTTAATTTTGTTGTTCAAACTTATTGTTCATCATTTCCATCATCAACGCTAATTGGTTGAATATATTTGCATTATCGCTTTTGCTATTTTTAGCGTCTACTATCTCAATTTCGTCTGTTGTATCGTCTATGTGCTCGTCAATATTTGTCGATACTAAATTGTCTTGCGTAACATTTAAAATTGACTCCTCTACACTTTCACACAAATTTGCACTCTTGTTTTTCTCTGCCATTTTGACCAGGTTGTAAATTAATTCAACTTAAATTAAATTAAAAACAAAGTAAATTGTTAAATTAAAGTAAATTAAATTAAATTAATTTACAACGTCTACTGTTACGGGCGCCAACTGAAGTATGGCATCTGAATTAGTAATTAAGAGTATTTAAATTCGTCCCTGTTTAGGGCATCATTTGAAGTATTACAGCTTAATTAGTGATTAAAATAATTAAATTTCGCCCCTGTTAAGGGCGTCAACTGAAGCAGTACACGTGAATTAACTGTTTAAAATATCAAAATTTGTATTACCTACCTTTATTGATAATTGACTAAGGTGTCGTCTGGTGTACTTAGCAGAGAAAAACAACAGGTGAATACGATTGACAAATACATGTTTATATGTTCACTTAACACATTTTTATTTCATCTTACTTTGCCATCAAATACTACTATAACTCCCACATCAACAATTTCGTCTTTCTTTTACGTTACATTGAAAATCGATTGTGAAATATACTTAACCCTATTTATTAAACTAGACCATATCTATTGTAAAGCAACCCAGCTTGCTCACTCACTCATTCATTCATTCTTTCTACCCCAGTTATTTGGATTTAAAACAAGACATCTATATTGTGAAATTTGGATAATAGATTCGACGTGATACAATTACGTTTGTGAGCGTCGTCACTGTTGACCACGTGCTGCGTCCTGCATTTTCATCACACTATGTCCCAAAAAAGGTTATTGTTTTAATTTCGAAAAGGTTCACTTGATCTTAACTCGGTTCACTGTTAATTTAAACTTTTTACATTGTTTTACACATCTCAAACGCACAATTTGCTGGTCGGCCGACCCTAATTTGCTCGAGCAATGTTTTATAGGACCGCGCGGTCAGGAGTTCTAAGTCGACTAACTGACGCTAAAAGTTTTTTCAAGATGGCTAGCCGCTTCATCCCGCGGCTACTTGGTATTTGATTGGAGCACAGCGGCACCACGTGACATAGCAAATATTCAATGCCGCATATAGTCTACTCACTGTAACTGCTTAACCAGCTGAGTACGTGATAAATTAGCTGTAATCACGCGCATCTCCGCAATAGCGCACATTCCATAGCACCTTAAAACCGTACTTGTTGACAACTTTTCGAGACCAACATGCAGATGGGCGTCACCTACGGGAGTTTCTATTGTTATACATTGAGGCCTCGCATGGGTAACTACTGCGTTGTATTCACAAATAAAAATCTATCGCACAATTCTGTCCCATTACAAGACCCCAAATACGAAAAACCTGAGACCCTTTCAAAGTTAAAATTCGTAATTTTTAAATGTGCTCCTGATGCGTTACAAGTTCTCCTATTTTTTTTTACTATCATATATTTGGTTTTCTTCCTATTAATCCTTAGCCCCATTTCCTCAGTTGAAAGGTATAATGCTGTGAATGCCTTCTTTACATCATTCTCTAACCTTTCCATAATATCTACATCATCGGCATATGCCAACAGTTGAATAGATTTGAAGAATATTGTGCCCTTGTTTGGATACCTGCATCTCTAACAACCTTTTCCAAGGGTATATTAAAGAGCAGACGTGAAAGTGAGTTGCCTTGCCTTAGCCCATTTGTAATTTGTAGAGGTTTTGACAAATCTATTTGGATTTTAACCCGACACTGGCTCCCTTCCATTCCAGTCGTAACCAATTTCATAAGTTTGACTGGGATTCCAAATTCATTCATCACAGTAACTAACTTGGCTCTATTTATGCTATCATATGCTGCACTAAAGTCTATAAATAGGTGATGAATCTCAATATTATGATTCTTGGCCTTCTCTAAAATTTGTCGTCCAGATGGCAAGTTGCCAAATATATTTGGCTATACAAGCCTATTGGACAACAAAGTATAGGAGGACCTAGGAAGCATTGGTGAAGTGGGACCGGAACAGGTGATCTGCCTAGTTCCTGACAGTTGAAGAACATTATCGTTTTGTACATTACGATTAAACGATTGTGACAGAAATTCATTATTTTACTTGACAATTGTATCAGAAGGGAAAATGTTATAAATGGAAGTGACGAAGGAGTATTAACACTCTGGAGTCAAGTATTCTAGCCGTTTTAAAAATAATTATGTAGTAATGTGTGTATGGACAGTGTTTCTACCCTTTCCCTACAGGCCGCTTATTTGATGAGGAAGCAAGCAAAATTAAATGTATCTATTCCTATGAAAAAGTCAGTAGTAGACTTTTAGGAAAAAATCAGTAGTAGTCCATTAATTTAGACTATCATTTTCACCATGTATTTGGTGAAATACATTTGTTAAATCGAATCTGCAAAGGCTCTGGATTGCAAATATCCACACTTAGGACCAAGGTGATAGCTTTTCGTGGAAAGATCCTGTATGGGCAAAAGTTGTTATAGATGGTACTGTCCTGGAACAAGTTAGCAACTTTGAATACCTGGGCTACAGTGTGTCTTATAATGCAAGGAACAATGTTGTGAATAAGTTGAGTAAGTTCAACCTTATGTGTGAGATCATTAGACTAACTCTTAAGTCAGCAAATAAAGGAACACGCCAAAAATTCTACAAGGTGATTCTACAAGGTCTTTTCACACTTCTTTATGGGTCTGAGAATTGGACATTAATGATAGGCCGGGCCAGTCACATCCAAGCGGCTGAAATGAGATTTCTCAGGCACGTGGCAGGGTATACTCTCCTTGATCACAGATATACGGCAGGAACTGAATATTATAGACCTAGAGCCAACGACAAAAATAGTCAAGGCATTTGCTTAATGTTACAATACATAACAACACATTGCACTTGAGTGGTCATATCAGGAAATGCTAGTCTGCCTACCGGTTTGGCTGATGAAAAGGTGTATAAATTGACATAAATCATTAAAAATAAGGACGCAAGTCAAACCATTTGCTTAATGTTTGTGCTTTGTACACTAGTCGATAATAGTCGAATAATAATGGGAAAAATAAAGGCAGACGATTTGGAAGTGACCAAAGCGAGGGCAGACGTCATCAAAAGCGCGAAAAACCGAACCCTACTCAAACCATTTGCTTAATCTTGATTTGAAAGCCATTAGTTTCGGAACATTCCAAAAAGTGTAAATGCAAAAAGGGTGACCGAAATTCCTTGATGAACACCTCGGCAGATGCACGTGAATAAAGTTTGTTACTGCACTTTACTCAGAAGTTTCGAACTTTCAAAACTTAACGCGCATCTGCCGAGGTGTTCGGCGTGAAGATGATTTCCATCATGTACTCCCTTTTTATTTATTGTAACGATAATAGATAATTGTGTCCAATGATTATAATGTTGTTAAGTTATGAGTGAAAAAAGAACATGTCCACTACTGTTGTTCAAGCAGAAATATAAATATTGCAATGGAACATCGCAGACAAGGGTCTTTGTAGCTATGACTACATGCTTTTATACAATTTATGACGTTATAGACATGTTGGAAATTGATTTTGTTACAATTTTGTAAAATAGCTATAAGTTTTGAAATAAGAAATGGGTAATTAACTGTTGTATGTCAAAATGCCCATAAATTTATTTTCTGTCTTGTCAAGTGCGAATTTAGTGCGCGAGTGCGTGTTTTATTCGTATTTACATGAATAACTCTGGTGTAAATTAATGTATCGAATTGAAACTTGGACAGCTCATACTTATGAAATAGCGCTACATTTTTCATATGTCGAATACTCAAAACATATTATTTTAATATGTATTTTTTAAAAGAATTCACTTTTCTAAAGAATCCTTATCTTTTGAAAGTCATAAAACTTTTAGATAAAATCTATACATGCTTTTGCAGTCTTCAGCAAAATTGATCAGGACATATGTCTATCTATCTAACCCATCAATCACATGCTATGGGTTTTAACCAATTGGAGGTTCCAATTTTCATTCAGATTGGTTCCTCATGAAAGAAGCTTTGCGCAGTTCAACCTAACAGCTCGGCCTTAACAGACGTTGTCTCTGTGCGAGTTTATCATATCAGTATACGTTCTACATAAGGGTTACGAGTATAGGGTCTTAGCAACAAGTTGCCCATTTGCTAGATCGTTTGGGTACTAGAACTCAAAATAATTTAAATATAAATTAAATAGTGCTATCTTGCAATAGTCAAGATTTTTCCGCATAGGAATCATGCGTATTTGCCGAAATACACCTTGGTGAACGCGAGGACACGTCAAGATGCCGGAAGGTGTATGTAAAACACACCGAAATCGAATTAATAATAGTTAAACACATTATTGAGCCCTGAGATAAATTAGATAAACTCTATCAGTGAAACGGCATGCGTGCATGTGTCATCATTGCAGCGGATCCAGCGGGCAACAAGTGTGATGGTGGAGCAGTTCAATGGTTCATCAAGGGATTCGTCGAACAAGTAAAATAGACTATAAGAAAGAAAAACATTCAAACCATTTCACAGACTCTATTAAAATTTGAGAATAAATAATTTATGTGCAAATCACTGACCATATTAAATTTGTTTTAAAATAAATACCTAACTCCAGATAAAAGACTCTATATTATTTTGTTGAGTTTACTATACCTTATATTTGTTTTGTTGCAATATATTGCAACGGAACACAGGATGATAAGCTATGTTGTTTGTATCAGAGCACATGGATGACGAGCATTTTCATCTTTAAATTGGTTTTATGTAATACTTTGTCTTTTAGCCATAAATTTTGTATTTAGAAATGGATAAGTATGAAGGGTATACCTAATTCTTCATAAAAAGCTGTTCTTTTTTGTCATGTATTTTTTGAGTGAATTTGTGCGCGTATGCGGGTGTGAGAGCTTGTGATCGCTATATCTTCCGCGGTAATTAACCGATCGACATGAAACATTGACAATGAATTATTTATGTAAATAGCATCAATTTGTGTATACTCTGAGGTTCAAAACTATTTTAGAAATATGTCTTTTTAAGTTGGAAAAACTCAATTTGAAACACTTATCATTAATAGGGTCATAAAAATTTGTAGATAATTCAATGCAAGTTAGTGCATATTTATACAAACTCTTTCTGGAAAAGTTTATATCTGTTGAAAGCATCAATCATGTGACTTGGGTTTAGCCAATCTGAATACACTAAATTCAGTAACATTCATTCTCTGTAGAGTAAAGATCGACACAGTCTGTCTGTGGCAGTTGCAAGGTGAAGTTGTGCTCGTGCGTGAGAGAGTTGTTCTCGAGCGAACATAGAAAAGTATAACTTAACATAATCCTTGGTATTCTGTACGAAGTTCTGCGTACAGAGCCGAGTGGGTCAATTATTTAAATAGAATTATAATATAGTACAGTGCTTTTCGTGTAAGTTAAGATATCTGCTTAGGGAATATAAAGACAGTTCAAGATTGCGTGGAAGGTGTTCGACTAATACACCGCATTAAATTGATACCCATATTCACCCTGAGAGTGATAAAATTTACATATCAATTAATAATAAACTATTCCAGGGAAAATAATAAGCATTGTGTGTTTAACGTATTTGAGAAGAGGACGACAAGACGAAGAGGACGGCAGACGAAGAGGACGCCAGGACAAAGAGGACGCCAGGACGAAGAGGATGCCAGGAAGGAGTGACGCTGAAGAAGAGGACGCCAGGACGGGAGCGGCGGTAGGAAGCGGAGGATTGCACATACTGAGGTCGTAGTCTCAATCAAGTAAAACCGATATATTATCGAACATTATAAACTATTACTGCAAATTACAATACATGACAATTTATAATACAATATACCTCTTTAAAACTATATTTGTGTGTATAATAAATAATTTTTCATCTCCTCCATAATAGACTTGTTTGTTATCTTTACACACTCACTATATCCTTATTAGTATAATAAAATTTGATCTGTTGCAATATATATATATATATATTTTGTAATAAAACAAAATATTAATTTAATTTAGTAGTAATGTTGTTACAATAATTTGAAATAAAAAAATTATTTTTTATTTCACAAAAAAATTTCTGGAAAAATATTTTTTATGTAAATTTTAATCCTAATATTTAGGAACTAATCGTGTTTATAGTTTGTAATTAGAAATGAAGTGGTATTATGTTTATTTTGGTAATAGTGTCACTTTCAGTAAATTTGTTAAAAGACAATCTGGTTAACTCCAAATCTAGGCGAAAGACGGCTCTCTTCTTCTTCTTCTAGAAACGTTCATTGTTTCGTATATACCGCCTTTCGGTTAGTTGGGTTTCTTGATTAATTTACCTGTTAAGCCTTTTTATAAGAAAAATCAAATCCAAATTACAAAAACAGAACGTTTATTAATAAAATAATTAATTTTTTTAATTAGAATCGATGTTACAAAGTAGTATCGACTCACTCAGGGCCGGTCGATATAACAAGTTTACATTAGTATTATAAAAATATGGTTCTTTAAACGGTTATTTAAGATATAGCCAGAGAAGGTTATGGGCAGGAAAGTATAACACTTACAATTATAAAATGCCTTAATATTAAACAATACAATGATAATTAAAAATAATAAAAGTTTATATATGATTTTTATTCAAACCAAAAGCAGCCGAAGACAGTCGTTCTCTGCAGCTGACGGGATTAGTTGACGACGATTCACAAAATGGCCGACTGGCGCATGCGTAGTTAACGTATAACTTGGATGAAAGTTTTATTTAAATAAAGATGTCTTTTTTCCGTGTAAATGGTCTCAGCAATTGTATATGCTTGTCCTGGATGTATTTGAGTGTCACTGGTGTATGGTGGAATAGTTCACTTGGTGTAAAATGTTGTTATTGGATATATCTCACTGGGTCTATGTGTGTCGGGTTTAACCTCGATTTTTCGTCAGTAAATTGTGTGATATTAGTGTTATTTCGATTAGTTAGTCTTATGTGGTTCAGTTTATTGGTGTTACACTGTTCATATGTTAACTTCACCGGTTCACAATAAAAAAATAGCTCGAAATAAGTTTTATACAAATTTTCACCGAACTCGGTTTATAACGTTAACCGCCATTAAAGGTTACTTTAGCAAATAATCACGTTAAGTGCACTCGTCAACGTATAATAATGAACTGTTCTCATTTCCTTCGTCTCCTGAAAATCTTAGCCTATTTAATATATCTTATACATTGTTTCAAATTCTCTTAGCTTCCGATACATTTTATTTTAATACACTATACTCAGAAAATAATTTCGTTATTAATTAACGGTACGAAATACTAAATACATATTCGGTTTCTTTATTCTATTCTGCTTATTTTGATAGTAATTAATATAGTGTTACAAAGTTTCATTAGAAAATTATATTTATTACATTTTTTGGAAGGTAGGCCTAAATTTATACTTCCTGTAGTCTAAGCAAATAATAGCCATTTTCCCTAATATAATTATTATTCTATTAAATCTGAAATTGATATAATTGTCTATTCTTACTTAATTTCTTGCAATTTAGTTTATTAATGATTATTTTTAAATACAATTCAATTGTCTATGACTCCTCCTCTGATAATGTCAGTTAGTACCTTCCATTTTTATGTATAATTTTATTAGATAAATAAGTAATTTTGCTTATCTGCTGACCATATCTTTATAAAGTCTTATTTACATGGTATACTATATGTTGGGTTTATCTTGCATAAATATTGTCAGTTTAACTGGCTTATAAGACTAGATTTATTCATTATTCTGCAGTTTAAATTCATTATATGGCCTAGATTTGATGTGTTACTATTTGCAAAATTTTTACTAATGTAGTTAGTTTATGCCCTTCTCTGACTTTTTATCCTTATATACTTTATTAACAATTAGTTCTTAGACTGGTATAACAGTGATTATTGATTGTACAATTAAAATATAACACCTATCTCTATCAAAACTGGTACCTTGAATAATACCTTTTATGTGTATTGATTACACCTAGTAACATAATTAAAAACATTTTATAACATGGGGAATGATATCTACTTTTAGATATGGCATTCCTATTTTAAATTAACAACAAAATAACATCTTATAACAATAATATCTCTTTCTAATAAAGCTTAATTGTCTACTTATTATATGGAACAGGAACATAACATTTTGGTTCCATATAATGGTTAACACTTTCTTAAAACTAATTATTGACAGTCTGCTCTGTATATCCCAATTTTAAGGAGTTATTCCCCCTCTCTAAGTATAACACTAGCTATCTGTTTATTATTTCATTCTATGGAATGTTCTTATAAATTCAGTAGCATTTCATTAGCAATATTATTACTTCATATCAAATATGACACTGTTCAAAAAACACTTAAAGTTTATTCATTTGTATGGTAACTCATGTACCTTTTCAAAGTTTATTGGCTATAATTCAATAACTTACACTGGTCCATGGTTATTTATAAATATTATTACTAGTCCTTTTCTAGCTTTACAACATGAAATATTTAACCATGGGGGGACTGTGAAGATTTGTTCATATAAACTAAACAATAACTTTTTTGGGTGCACTGTTACTTAATACTATCAACACTTTTGGTTTTTGTCAGTTTTACATTGTGATATGGTTTTTTGGGGTGTTATACTTTCTATTTGGACATTCATTTATTTTTGGGGTTTTTGGGTTCTCTCCCTATGGGGTTTCTATTTGGTATGGGTCGTCTCACTTCCTTTTTTCTAGTGGATCTTCTCAGGTTTCTTATTCTTCAGTATTTTTGGTCATTCTATATTTCTTCTTTCTTCGTTCTTCAGTATTTTTGTTCATTTTATGTTTCTTCTTTATTCTTTCTTCTCTCTTCAGTACCATTTCGCTGTGTATGCTTTTGTTTCTTCTGGTCTGGTTTCTTTGTCGGGGTATCTTAATTGCCTGCTTCTATCTTACCTGGGTAATTTTGTTATTCACATTTTAGTTTACTGGGTTTTTAAATTTGTAATATATATATTATTTGCAGATTTTTTCTTTATTGTTACTTTTCTTGTGAGTATATTAATTAATAGTGCCTTTTAATTGATTCTCATCTGGATATTCCATATATTAGAGCTTTATTAATGATCATTGAGTAATTTATTTATGTGGAATTATCTGTCATGCTACAGATTGCTCTCTTCCAGAAGTGATTAGTTCAGATCATACTTAGTTTGTCTGAAGTAATTGCTTATGATATTTCATTATAAATTATATTTCTTTACTTCCTTCACATTTCTAAAATTTTTCTTCTATATTTTTGAGCTTATCTATATTTCATTATTAACTGGATTCTTCTTGATAGTAATAGTCATCTGATGTTCGTTATTTTTTATTTTTCCATTTTCTTCTTAACTTGGTTCTTTATCCTTGGGATATTTATTCCCTAAAATTCCCTAACACGTTAGCTGGGGCAGTGTCCAGAGGGGCTCTGTAGGCTACACTCTCTGCTGGCCATACTACGTCATTTATTGATTACAGAGTAAAATCATCTCTGATCAATACATAATAATACTGCTGGACTTATCTACAGACAGTTATTAATAAAAATTACATAAGAATAGTCCACCTTATGACTATAAAAAAAAAATTAAATATCTTTGGATACTTCACTTCGTATTTGCTCAGATCTGTTAATATTTCTATCTCAGTTACTTTTCTCAATGGTTAGCTCTGCTGGCATTTTATTTCTCCTTATGGTTGGAAGCTGGTTTAATATAATTATCACTTGTTATTCAGTGTAAAGTTTTTATTTATTTTTAATTCTCTGTCATATTTTGACTGTTATTACAATCTCTTTCTGGTCATTGGTAGCATATATTTTGTATATGTATATTTTGTATATAAAATATACAGGAAACCAACCACAACCGACATGGTTATACACAACACATCAAACCACCCAACACAACATAAATATGCGGCCTTCAACCATATGCTCCATAGACTAACTAAAATACCCTTAAATAAACAAGATTACACCGACGAACTCAACACAATAAAATACATAGCAATAAAAAACGGTTATAACCCCAATTTAATAAACATACTACACAAACGCATCAAAAACAAAAACAACAAAACACTAAATACCATCAACACACAACACAATAAGTACATCACACTCACATACCACAACTCATACACACACAAAATCGCCAATACATTCAGAAAACACAAATACAAAATAGCATTCAGAACAACCAATACCATCAAAAAACACATCAGTAATACAAACACAGACATAGACAAATATAACAAAACAGGTGTTTACAAATTAAATTGTAATGACTGCAATAGTTTCTACATAGGCCAGACGGGAAGATCTTTTTCATCCCGTTATTCTGAACACTTAAAAGCTTTAACCAACAACAATATACACTCTGCATTTGCCACACACATACACACAGAAAACCACAGTTACACCAACATAGACACTAATCTTGAAATTCTACATTACATACCCAAAGGTCGAAAACTCAACACAACTGAACAATACGAAATATATAAACACCACACAACACAACCAAACAACATACTCAACGATCAATTACAATATAAATCACATACACTTTTTGACACAATTATACAGAAAACAAACAGTAAATTGAATCCCCGCGCCAATCCCCTTCTGCCACACACCACCCCCACTTCACCTTCCACACAACCGTTACAAAATGCTGGCAGTCTGTTACCAAAGCTGAAGAAGGCGGATACTAAGCCGAAACGCGTCCGATAAAATAGTAAGTTTTTCACATGAAAAAAGTTCATTTTTAGTTAAGTGTTAGTGCTGTGAAAGAAGAGATGAATAATCAAGACAACTATATATTTTGTATTATATTTTTGTTCTTTTCTTAATTCTTATGAATCGTTCCACTAGTATTATGTTCTTGCAATTACTCTTTTAATTGTCCTTCTTATAATTGACATTTATTATATGATCATATTTTTCTTATGGATTTATTTATATATAGTTTTTTCTTTCTTTTACAAAATTTTATTCTGCTCTTGCTTTTTATCCAAATGCACTCTTTAATTATTAATTCCATGTGGTTATTATCTCTGCTTATTTTGCTTAAAAGTCTCATTAATTTTACTTCACAATAAGTTTATTCATTTTAATTGTATCAGTGGTTTTTACTGCCATTTCTTTATTCTCAAAATTTTTTCATAATTGGTCCCATATATAATTGTTTGTAATGTGAACTTATTCTTCCTTTTGAATGTTGTGGTTATTCTTCAAAATTCTTTTTCCTTTCTTTTATATTCCATTATTTGAGTTTCATTGATGTTTGGTAGTAAGTTGTACTTACATGGTTTTTTGAATTTGTTTGTATTTTACCAAATTCTTTCCCTTTAGTTTTTTCACAAATAGTTTCATAAATATTCGGGTAGTAAGTAATGCTTACTTCGGTTTTAAATTTTTGTAATATATTATCAAATTCTTTTTATTTCATTCATAAATCCAAAAGTAGTTTCAAATATAAGGTAGTAAGTTGCTTACTTTCTTTTTGAATTTATTCAATATAAATTCCTTTCTCTTTTATTTCATTCATAAATCGTTTCCTAAATATTCGGTAGTAAGTGGTGCTTACTTGGTTTTAGAATTTTTTAAATATTCCAAATTCTTTTCCTTTTTTATCAATTCCAAAAGTAGTTTCAAATATAAAGTAGTAAGTTGTTCTTACTTGATTTTTGAATTTTTTAAATTATAAATTCTTCTTCTTTTTCATTAATCCAACAGTAGTTTCAAATATAAGGTAGTAAGTTGTTCTTACTTGATTTTTGTTGAATTTAATATATTCTGTTTATTAATTCAATAGTAGTTTCAAAAATTAGGTAGTAAGTTGTTCTTACTTGTTTTTTGAATTTATTCATTATAATAAATTCCTTTCTTTTTATTTCATTCATAAATCGTTTCCTAAATATTCGGTAGTAAGTTGTGCTTACTTAGTTTTAGAATTTTTTTTATATTTTATATAAATTCTTTTTCCTTATCTTCATTTCTAAAAGTTGGTTCAAATATTAGGTAGTAAGTTGTTCTTACTTTCTTTTTTGAATTTTTTTAAAATTAAATAAATTCTTTTTCTTTAACTTCAAAATTGTCTTCATAAATACTTGGTTGTAAGATGTGCTTACTATGTTTTTGAATTTTTTAAATAATATTTATATTTATGCACACAAAATTCAATCTTCTATACATTCAATTACTCATAATATTTTTTCATGGAAGCCTGGTTATATACACCCTTTATCCTTTCTGAATCTATTTCCTTTATTTCATAAGTATTATTATTTTTCACATTGGATATGACATATGGTCCGGTGTATAACAGCAATAACTTCTTCGTTATTCCTTCCAGTGTGCTGGGTAGTTCACGATTTTTTAACAACATTTTTTCTCCCTTTTCATATATTATTAATTTACCACTAGCCTTTTGTACTTATTTTGCCGTTTTACCTGGTCTTCTGCCACTTTGTTGTAGAACTTAGCTTTGTCAAATCTGTACATATGGTTACTGGGGAACTCGAGGATATCCGTGATCTCTCGTGGGGGTGGTTTCTCGTACATAGCAGAGTATGGGGTTATCCCTATAGCTGGATGGTAGGCCAAGTTGAGGAATTCCTCCGTGGCTTCTAGATAGTCTTGCCACCTTTTTTGTTGATGGTGACAATAAGTTTGTTATTAATCAAATTCTTGAATATTTATATAATTGTATTTTAACAATACACGATAACAGTAATTATTGTGTTCACTATCGGGCACCATGTTGGGAATTACTAACAGCTGATATTTAATTTACTTTACGGGCCAAGTTTCGTGTTAAGCAAACGAGGTTGTTGAACAGGAAGTGTTATCTGAAATAAATACTCTGAAATGAAATAATAAAAACAAAACTTATTATTAACAAAAGATTACATAATTTTAGACTCGATCATACGCCAAACACGCCTCGGGGCGTAGTCCGACGTATTATGAAATACACAAACATATTTAATATTGAACCTTGTAATTAATCTAAACATCTAATAAACATATAGTAAACAATGGTAATGTAAAGATATATATATGTGTATGTACGCACAACCCAGCACTTATATAAATCACTCTCCCTCTCACTCTCTCTCTCTCTCTCTTGGGTACAATTCTTTTATGAGCTCATTTATTTAAAGTATTGAAATATGAATTGGTCATTTAATTAAATGGTAAGTTTTGAATGAATTTATTGAATTTACTTTGAAAATTTTATGTTGGTCATTTCTTTAAAATTAAGTTTGATTAATAGAGAATATGTTGTTGTTGTTGGAACGTTCTCACCCAATTTCCATCTGCTGTTTTACGAACTTCGCGCACCGCGAGTTCGTCGATTTTTTACCGGTCACATCTTGGAGTATACTGTAGTTATTCAAATAGTTATTTAACCACTTCTAGTGGTTTAAGAGTTAAAATCTACTAGTCGTGAATGATTTGCCGGCCGGCTGCGATCACTGTTTCTGATGAAATGACACCGAGTCTTTGTTCCATATTTCTAAGGTGGGGTGAATCTACGTCACTCGCCTTTTGTTCAGTTGTTGACAATATTGTGTTGTTGACAGAAACAAATTCCTGGCCACTGACGTCATTAAGGATCGTCACTTTTATCGCATTAAATGACATACTGTTTTTTGTGAGGCTTCACGTTTTTTGCTATGAATCGGTCAGAATCCTGGCAAATATTATATAGTCCACTCACGGTATATTCATAAAGGTTATTAAATGTTTGTTTAATTTTGACCAAATGAAGGAATACAATATTTAAGGTTTTATATACCATATTTAGGGTAATTACAAATTGTACCATTACACGTTCTTAGGATCCTCCCCACTTCTCGTAACACCCGCTCTGCCGGATTACTGCTCGGATGGTAGACCGAGGTCTTGTATGTACGAATGCCCATTGCCAATA
This sequence comes from Magicicada septendecula, assembly GCA_034769895.1. Classification (NCBI taxonomy): domain Eukaryota; kingdom Metazoa; phylum Arthropoda; class Insecta; order Hemiptera; family Cicadidae; genus Magicicada; species Magicicada septendecula. The sequence goes on from CM068368.1 coordinate 44,408,512, forward strand.
ATGTATCTCGCCATTTTCCACCCTTAAACTGGGTTCCATGATCAGTAATGATCGAAGATGGTTTCCCCAGGTGTGGGATATACTGTTCCGTTAGTATCCCCAGAATTTTCCGGGTAGTCGCTCGATTAGTAGGGTATAGCTTAACATACTTGGTGAAGTGGTCCATTATGATGGTTAGGTACCGATATTGGTGTCGACCTCCACTACGGGGAAATGGTCCGCAAATTTCTAGGAACACCTTCTCCAATCTTGCTTGGGAAGTGATTGGGATCATAACACCTTCCTTCTTCTCATTATTTGTTTTTACCAGCTGGCAGATTTCACAACTTTTTATATAGATTCGGACTTTCCTATTGATGTTTTTTATATGGCAGCTCTCCTCCAGAGCTTTTATTACCTTGAGGGCGCCCATATGACCGTAACGTATGTGGTAGTTCACTATCAATTCCCTTTCGATCTGTGTTGGAACAACCACCTTCCAGATCTCTTCCTTCAGGGATGTTTTAACGAACAATATCTGTTTATTTATTTGGTAATATTGAGCAACGGTTTCGTCTCCCTCTTCTAGCCGAAGTTTGAGGTTTCTCAATTTCAGGTCCGCTTGTTGGTGGGTGCTCATGTTGGTCAATATTGTTGTTAAATCGGCTCTGGTGCCAAGAAGATGGTATATTTTTAGCACGCTTTCCTTCTCCCCTTCGAAAGTTTGTTCTTCCACATTGACCCGGGATAACACATCCGCTACTACATTCTTTTTACCTGGGATGTATTCCCATTTTAGATGGTATTCTTGAAGGGCAAGTATCCACCTAGTTAGTCTGCCATGGTTCAGTTTGCAGCTTTTCAAGAACGAAATAGATTTATGGTCAGTTCGGACGGTAACAGGATATCCCAAAATGTAAGTGCGGAACTTACCGCAAGCAAATACCACGCTCAGTAATTCTTTTTCAGTCACCGTGTAATTCTTTTCGCACTGGTTCAAAGACCTGCTTGCGAAGCTAATTACTTGATGTTGACCCTTCTCGTCCTCTTGATACAGTGTCGTTCCCAGACTGATGTTGCTGGCATCGCAATTCATGAAGAATGGTAATTTAAAGTTTGGGTGGCGAAGTATTATAGTTGCCAGAAATTTGTCCTTAATTTGTTGAAAAATCCCCTCTTGTTCTTTACACCAGACCCATTTGTTTTTGGATGATAATTGAGGTTGAAACCTCGCGGTTAATTCTGAATATTGTTCCTGGAACTTTCTATAATAATTACAGAGTCCCAGGAACGACTGTAATTGCTTCCTGTTTTTGGGTGCCGGGAATTTCTGGATTGCCTCCACCTTTTCTGCCGACGGTGAGATTCCTTGATCGTCCAAGTTAAATCCTAAAAATTGCACTTCTCTGGCAATAAACTTGGATTTTTCCAACTTCAGCGTGATGTTACTGACAGATAATTTCTCAAGCACATGTTCCACACGGTAACAGTGTTCCTCCCACGTTTCGGATGTTATTAGTAGGTCGTCGACATACACTGTTGTAAACTGAAGTGCTTCTTGTCCCAATATCTGGTCCATGCAGGTCACAAAGATGGCAACTGAGTTTACCAATCCGAAGGGCAGTCTTTTGAATTGGTAATTGCGTCCCTCGAATATGAAAGCCAGATATTGGCGACTCCGTGGGTGTAACTCTACCTGCCAGTAACCGCACACCGTATCCCAGGTACTGAAGTATTGGGTACCATGGAAGCGTTTCAGGATTTCCTCAATCTCACCGGGCGATGTTCTATCATTAATGATTTTTTTGTTTATTTCCCGTGCATCCAAGCAAAGCCGGACTTGGCCGTTCTTCTTGGGAATAGCGACAATAGGGCTGGTGTATGGGGATTGGCTATGTTCTATAATATCGCTATTAATCATTCGGTTGATTTCCGCTCTCACAGCCTCCCTTCGAGAATGCGCAATAGGGTAGGATTTCCTATTAAACTCCACTGTATCTCGGAATTGAAGGGTAATTTCTTACCTTGCCTGGCTCATCTGAAAATACTGAGCGGTACTTTTCATAAATCCTTATCAACTGATTTGCTTGAGTAATGGGCAATTTCTCTCTATTAATTCCGCTTCGGAAATCCCTTATCTCCTGTATTTTTTGGGACCATAAATCGTCGTCCGTGGTTTCGTATACTATGGTGTTAGAAATGGTGTTAGTATTCGTATAATTAATGCTACGTATTTGCTGGTGGATACTGCTGGGAAGTGTTATCTCGCTACCGACTAAATCGGCCGTCCAGGTCAGATCTCCGGTAAACAGTGATACCTTCTCCATTCGTAAATCGATGATAGCCGAGTTCCTTCTCAGCACATCACATCCCACTAATATGTTGAAGGGTAATCCTGCCGCAATTAGGAAGACCATGTTTATAGCTATACCCCTACTAATCACATTCAATGATACTTGTTTTCTGATTGTCTTGTTTTGGCGACCAGTGGCACCGATTAATACTATGTTATTTATAGGTAAGGTCGGCAATAACTTACCACATTTTCCTTGGATTCTCTCCAATTCTGTTGTGTTAATTATAGATACATTCGCACCTGTATCGATCATTAGTTGTGCGAATGTTCCTTCGATTTCTGCATTAATATAAATTATTTCATTGTTTATAATAGGGAGGCGAGTGTCATCCTCCTCCAGTAGTTCATTTCGAATGTTTTTCAAATAGTTACACAGAATGATAGTAATTTTATTGTGATGATTTGCTCTTGGCAATTCTTTTATATGCCCAGGCGATAGAAGCAGCAAAAGGTCCTTATTGTTTATTACTGCCTCCTCCCGTTTAAATTCTCCTCATCCTGGTTATTAATTGGACCAACAGAGGCATCAGTGGGGAAACCTTGAGTGGGTTCCAGCCTTTCAGTTCTCTGTTCGTATGTTTGTTCCCTATTTGTATGCCGCTCCGGGTCATCTAGGCTGGTACTTCGCCTTGGCGGATTATAACTGGAGTTGTCCCGTTCTCGGCTTCTGCGTCGATCTTCGTACTCGTGGACGCTGCTCCTCCGTTGATGGTTATACCTGGTTGGCTGTTTCCCTCTGCACGTATAAAATTTATACGGGGTCGGGAGAACCGGTTGTTGTTGTTATTGTTATTATTAGGGTAACCCCTATTGTTATTGTAAAACCGCTCAGTGTTATTGGTATGATTGGGGTTTCTCTGGCTATTTACATTATTATTCGGGTAATAATTATTTCGATTACCGGAGAATCCGTTATTATTTCGGTTAATGTTCGGGTTTGTATTACCATGGTTATTGTTGTTATTGTTACCGTTGGTGGGGTGCTGATTATGGTAATTTGGATTATATCTGTTTCTTTGGTACCCACTGTTGATCTGTTGACTATTATTGTTCGATGACGGATTATTTCGAACTTCTGGCCGCTCATTTCTTCTTCTACTCTGCCTGTAATATTCTTCGTTCTCATAATTTTCTAATAGCTCCGTCATCGCCTGTATGGTCTTTATCTGGCTACCTCTTCGAGCTCTTATGACCTCTTCGTCATAATGATAGGAAAGCTTGTTCACCAGGCATTCCTCTGGTATGGCTGGTTCCAGGTGCTTGGCCAGGCACACCTTCCCAAGGAAGTATGCAGTCATGGTATTGCCAAACTGGGTTTTGTATCGGCCATGGCAGATGTTGTCCCTTATTAAATTCTGGGTGGTCTCTGACCAATACTTGGACTTGAACAAACTTTTAAACTGCTGATAATCGTTTATCTCGCTCCTGTTCGCCATCCACCAATTGTCCGTCATATCCCGGAATGATTCGTCCAATAGTTTGCGACTATTGGTCCATCGATTATTTCTATGTTTGGCCATATATTCCTCGATACGGGCCAAGAACTCCATCGGCTTCCTTTTATATTGGCGGAAGTTAAGCCATTCCCTGTTCTCGTTGATGGGGATATTAGTGAAGCTGGTTGGTCGGTTCCGAATTGCTTCCATTTCCTCCTGGTTCTGCCTCACTTGACCAGTGATGTTAGTCATCGCTTCCTCCATTCCGTCACATCTTTCCGTAATTCGAGTTCGTACTTTACTGAGTTCTTCCTGGCTTTCCTTTCGGTTTTCTTCTGCCTTCTTGCGACTAGATTCTTCAAGACTTGTGACCTTGGTGTTTACCACTTCCTTGAACTCTTGTACCTCCACTTCCGTCAGCCGACATCTTCCATCAACTTCTCTTATCTGTTGATTTATAGTTATGGTTTCGTCTTCCAGCCTTTTGGTCAGAGATTTCTTATTATCTTTGAGTTCTTTGTTCATTTCCTTACTTAATAGTTCCATTCGTTCGTCTAACTTGTCTAAATTCTCTTGGTTAACTTCCCGTAATTCTTCTCGTAATAGTTGGTTATCCTCTCTTAACTCTTCCAACCTCTCCCCCATCTTCTCTTCCATTTTCTTATTATTTTCTCTTAATTCTTCCCTTAATTGTTGGTTGTCATCTTCTATTTTCTTGCTGATTTCTTCCATCTTTTCTTCCAAATTCTTCTTATTTTCTTCCATTTTCTTTTCCACCTTCTTACTGGTTTCCTCAATTCTCTTATTGGTCCTTTCGATTTTATGGCCCAATTCTTCTTTTGTTTCTTGGTTGTCCTTCTTCAATTCTTCTTTTGTTGCCTCTATGTTCTTATTTATATCACTCAAATTTTCCTTCAAGGACTGTTGGGTCTTCTTTCCTTTCCTTACTATTTTCTTCCTTGGTAGACCGGTTGTCGTCATCCATTTTCTTATTCAAGTTTTCCTCCATCTTCTTGCTGTTTTCTTCAATGTCCTTTTTCAAATCTTCTAACCTTTTATTTAAGGATTGATTGTCTTCCTTTAGTTCCTTACTCAACTTCTTACTATTTGATTCGTTATCCTCTCTCATTTGCATGAACATTTCCATGATTTTATCCAGAATTGGACCTTCTGTTGTTTTGGATTTTTCGTGTTTATCCTTCTTCTGGAGATTGTCCCCTTCTGTTTGCGTTGGCATTACCAGTTGTTCTTCTGGTGGTGCTGGTTGTTTATGTTCCACCCGTGTTAATATCGTTTCCACGTCCTCCACTGGGGTCGCCTCCTTATCATCCATATGATATCATCAATGTTCTTTTTCGGCCTCAGCTGCTCTCTTCTTTGATGTGGCACGACGCTGCATCTTCCCTGGTTCCCTGGCTGGATAACCACTGCCAAACAGAATTAGAAATTGGGCGAGTAATTACCGCCTTTCAACCCCTAATTACAGCCCTTCAGTTGGATGCCAATTTTGTAATAAAACAAAATATTAATTTAATTTAGTAGTAATGTTGTTACAACAATTTGAAATAAAAAAATTTTTTATTTCACAAAAAAAGTTTCTGGAAAAATATTTTTTATGTAAATTTTAATCCTAATATTTAGGAACTAATCGTGTTTATAGTTTGTAATTAGAAATGAAGTGGTATTATGTTTATTTTGGTAATAGTGTCACTTTCAGTAAATTTGTTAAAAGACAATCTGGTTAACTCCAAATCTAGGCGAAAGACGGCTCTCTTCTTCTTCTTCTTGAAACGTTCATTGTTTCGTATATACAGCCTTTCGGTTAGTTGGGTTTCTTGATTAAATTACCTGTTAAGCCTTTTTATAAGAAAAATCAAATCCAAATTACAAAAACAGAACGTTTATTAATAAAATAATTAATTTTTTTAATTAGAATCGATGTTACAAAGTAGTATCGACTCACTCAGGGCCGGTTGATATAACAAGTTTACATTAGTATTATAAAAATATGGTTCTTTAAACGGTTATTTAAGATATAGCCAGAGAAGGTTATGGGCAGGAAAGTATAACACTTACAATTATAAAATGCCTTAATATTAAACAATACAATGATAATTAAAAATAATAAAAGTTTATATATGATTTTTATTCAAACCAAAAGCAGCCGAAGACAGTCGTTCTCTGCAGCTGACGGGATTAGTTGACGACGATTCACAAAATGTCCGACTGGCGCATGCGTAGTTAACGTATAACTTGGATGAAAGTTTTATTTAAATAAAGATGTCTTTTTTCCGTGTAAATGGTCTCAGCAATTGTATATGATTGTCCTGGATGTATTTGAGTGTCACTGGTGTATGGTGGAATAGTTCACTTGGTGTAAAATGTTGTTATTGGATATATCTCACTGGGTCTATGTGTGTCGGGTTTAACCTCGATTTTTCGTCAGTAAAATTGTGTGATATTAGTGTTATTTCGATTAGTTAGTCTTATGTGGTTCAGTTTATTGGTGTTACACTGTTCATATGTTAACTTCACCGGTTCACAATAAAAAAATAGCTCGAAATAAGTTTTATACAAATTTTCACCGAACTCGGTTTATAACGTTAACCGCCATTAAAGGTTACTTTAGCAAATAATCACGTTAAGTGCACTCGTCAACGTATAATATAGAACTGTTCTCATTTCCTTCGTCTCCTGAAAATCTTAGCCTATTTAATATATCTTATACATTGTTTCAAATTCTCTTAGCTTCCGATACATTTTATTTTAATACACTATACTCAGAAAATAATTTCGTTATTAATTAACAGTACGAAATACTAAATACATATTCGGTTTCTTTATTCTATTCTGCTTATTTTGATAGTAATTAATATAGTGTTACAAAGTTTCATTAGAAAATTATATTTATTACATTTTTTGGAAGGTAGGCCTAAATTTAGGTTACTTTATACTATTTATGGCAAATAATAGCCATTTTCCCTAATATAATTATTATTCTATTAAATCTGAAATTGATATAATTGTCTATTCTTACTTAATTTCTTGCAATTTAGTTTATTAATGATTATTTTTAAATACAATTCAATTGTCTATGACTCCTCCTCTGATAATGTCAGTTAGTACCTTCCATTTTTATGTATAATTTTATTAGATAAATAAGTAATTTTGCTTATCTGCTGACCATATCTTTATAAAGTCTTATTTACATGGTATACTATATGTTGGGTTTATCTTGCATAAATATTGTCAGTTTAACTGGCTTACAAGACTAGATTTATTCATTATTCTGCAGTTTAAATTCATTATATGGCCTAGATTTGATGTGTTACTATTTGCAAAATTTTTACTAATGTAGTTAGTTTATGCCCTTCTCTGACTTTTTATCCTTATATACTTTATTAACAATTAGTTCTTAGACTGGTATAACAGTGATTATTGATTGTACAATTAAAATATAACACCTATCTCTATCAAAACTGGTACCTTGAATAATACCTTTTATGTGTATTGATTACACCTAGTAACATAATTAAAAACATTTTATAACATGGGGAATGATATCTACTTTTAGATATGGCATTCCTATTTTAAATTAACAACAAAATAACATCTTATAACAATAATATCTCTTTCTAATAAAGCTTAATTGTCTAATTATTATATGGAACAGGAACATAACATTTTGGTTCCATATAATGGTTAACACTTTCTTAAAACTAATTATTGACAGTCTGCTCTGTATATCCCAATTTTAAGGAGTTATTCCCCCTCTCTAAGTATAACACTAGCTATCTGTTTATTATTTCATTCTATGGAATGTTCTTATAAATTCAGTAGCATTTCATTAGCAATATTATTACTTCATATCAAATATGACACTGTTCAAAAAACACTTAAAGTTTATTCATTTGTACGGTAACTCATGTACCTTTTCAAAGTTTATTGGCTATAATTCAATAACTTACACTGGTCCATGGTTATTTATAAATATTATTACTAGTCCTTTTCTAGCTTTACAACATGAAATATTTAACCATGGGGGGACTGTGAAGATTTGTTCATATAAACTAAACAATAACTTTTTTGGGTGCACTGTTACTTAATACTATCAACACTTTTGGTTTTTGTCAGTTTTACATTGTGATATGGTTTTTTGGGGTGTTATACTTTCTATTTGGACATTCATTTATTTTTGGGGTTTTTGGGTTCTCTCCCTATGGGGTTTCTATTTGGTATGGGTCGTCTCACTTCCTTTTTTCTAGTGGATCTTCTCAGGTTTCTTATTCTTCAGTATTTTTGGTCATTCTATATTTCTTCTTTCTTCGTTCTTCAGTATTTTTGTTCATTTTATGTTTCTTCTTTATTCTTTCTTCTCTCTTCAGTACCATTTCGCTGTGTATGCTTTTGTTTCTTCTGGTCTGGTTTCTTTGTCGGGGTATCTTAATTGCCTGCTACTGTCTTACCTGGGTAATTTTGTTATTCACATTTTAGTTTTCTGGGTTTTTAAATTTGTAATATATATATTATTTGCAGATTTTTTCTTTATTGTTACTTTTCTTGTGAGTATATTAATTAATAGTGCCTTTTAATTGATTCTCATCTGGATATTCCATATATTAGAGCTTTATTAATGATCATTGAGTAATTTATTTATGTGGATTATCTGTCATGCTACAATATATATATATATATATATATATATATATATATAATATTGTTAACAATCTTTAGGGGTGCGCCCTTGTTCAAGCCCCGCGATGGAAGCCAATTTGTAACAATCTGACTGTGTCGTACCTGCAAAATGTGTACATAAAAAATAATGTGTTTGGATGATTAGTGCGTTCGCCTCGCACCGGGTCGTTACAGTACTTTTGTGGCTAGCGATGTTCGTAGCGTAGTTCTGATCACCTGTATATTACGGCAGTAACCTTACCTGTTATTCTTAGGGGGTGTAATAATCCCGGGTGGCGCCAAGTCGTTTTACAAAACAACTAAAAACTGTATTTGAACAAGTTATCAGCGTAGCGGGTTGGTGTATTCAAATCGTTCCCGCTCGCACAGCCGTCTCAATCGTCGCTTCTGACGAATAACTGGCAACTAGCTTACTGCTACGATTTATTCTTCAATACAAGTAATTATTATATAGCACTCCCTATGAAATGATAACGCTGGTTACTCCCTGTAATGAATATTTTTTAATGGTGATATCTGGAAACATTTACAATTACAACAAAATAATTATCGTTTGATTACATGAGATCTTATTTTCAGGGCGGCGAATTAATTTAGAAACCATTTAACCTAGCGTCTGTTTACGTTAGGCTTATTACAGTTTTGGTTTCAAAAATCCGTGGATTCTTTTGTCTATGAGTTAAAGAACTACAATGGTTACAATAAAAAATACAAATTACCTTAATCTAAATGTACATGAAAGATAAAGTGTGCTGTTACAATCTGTGGTGTTGTGTTGTAAAAGTGTTCTGTAAGTTCGTGTTCAATTCTTAGGTTATTTTATGTTAACAAAGTTTCATTATGTTTTAATTTGCTTAAATACTCTATGAAAGAGAAATATTATCTTTATAGTGTGGTAATTTTACCTTTCAAAATTATTTAAAGTGATTAGGGTTGGTGGAAAATAAATAATTGGATAGTACTTAACAATTCGACGTGTATAGGCCTTTGTAGTTGGTTCGAGATAGGAATTGGCTGCATAAAATCAGTTTTCTTGGATTTTGGGCTTCATTAAAATGTGGCGTCCTTTCATCTTGTGTTTGGACATTCTATTTATGGATAATTTCCATTTATTCAGGTCTTGGGTCTTGTAATATTGGTTGTAGTGGTCATCTGCTTCTTTGACGATTGGTTTTCAGCAACTTTATACTATTATTTTCATGATTTACACTGAAAAAACTTTCTTCCGAACTTCTGCATCTGTATGGGTTGGTGACGCTTCGCTTCTTTTTTTTTCTCTACTAATTTCTAACGGTATTTTCTGTCAACAACCGCTGTTTCCATAGTAACGGTATTTTTCGAATAGGCTTATTTTGAGTTGATGTATTGTTATCGAAACTTCGAATCCTTCGTATATCTTCTGATTACTGTTATTCCTCCATCTTCCTTCCTGGTTAATAAATATTGTCACTATAGTATTTATTCTCGTTCATAGATTATTTTGATACCCCACAAGCTTGGGTATTTTCAGATTTTAAGTTTTTACAATTATGTTAATGCTTGTTAATTACATTTCTTTTTATATAATAATGCCTATTACAATATTTTGTGTTATAAATGATCTACAATTTATCCTTGGTGATTCCTTCACCTCAGATTTTCTAAATTCTGATTCAATTTGTTATAATCTTTGTTTGTTTGGTTCTGACAGTTGTTTTTTCTAGGCCTAAGTAGCCATTATAATAATTTACTTATTTCGTTCAAATCACATTTTGGTTCAGCCTATTGGGCTTACTTTGTTATTTTTATTAGTTGTGTTGTGTTTTGAGTCTGTAGGTGTTTTGTTTATTATTCAATATTGCTTTCCTCATTTCAATCTTAAAAATATAACATTAGGTTTATGGACTGCACATTGCATTCAGCCATATCCTCTTATAACAATAACATGAACACAATTTTTTATAAGTTATTAGAGTTATTGTTTTGATTAAGAAATATCATCACTCACTCCTAACTTATCCTTATTTGCTAATTTTTTAGTTTATAACACATATTATCTGTGTTGTGATAAACAACATCACTTGTTATTAAATTAATAATAGTCCTTTATAAATTAGGTATCTTTGTTAGTTTTTTGACTTCTCAATCTCTAAACAATTTTTATATTCCCTCCATGGTAACACCTTCAATTTATTCTATTCTGGAATCCTCCCTTTTTACTTACTACTGGCTATAATTAACTTAACTCTATTGAACATCTTTTTAAATAAAAAGTCATTATCACTTCTAGTGTTTTTCTATCCCTTATACTATAGTTCACTCTTAATACTACTTATTTATCAGCTATTTATGCACTGTTTATTTCCAACTTTCAACTTACCTTCACTTGTAAATCACTTATTGTTAATTACAATTTCACTAGTGTCACACTTCACTTTGGGGTTCTTACACCTACACTATTACACTATATCACTGTTTATATCATTGGTTTGATAGTGGGTGACCCCTATACTTATTTCTCTTTCATGACTTAATCCTAATGACAATTAATACTTAATAACTAATACTTACTGACTAATAACAATTCTAATTTGTGGTTTCTGGTTGCCTTTTTAATGGGTAGTAACCGTTATCTCTCCTTCCTCCGGATAACCCTTGTTTTGGTTTCAATGCTCTTGTTGAGTGCTACTTTACTTGTGTTGGTGAACCAGTCTTGGTTTTCACTTTTGCTCGTCTCCCTCCTTCTTCATTTTCCTTGTTTGTTTAATATATTAGGTTTTTCATCCGTTCCTTTGGGCATTTTGGGGTCATTTAAACCCATAAACTTGTTTCCTTGTGGCTTAGGTTTATTATTTCCTCATTCTCGTTGTTTATTTGTGGTTCCCTTCTTTATGTTTATGTTTTTGTCTCAATCACTTGGGTTGGGTTAAAGTCGTTGTATTGTCGTGTCATATTCCTTATATTTTAATTAAAATCAATCAGTTCATTTGATAAGAAGTATATTTTTTTTCCAATTATAAATATATTTTTTATCTCTGGTACGGGGTTGGCTATTTGTGTCGTGACAATATTTATAAATCAGCTACAAGCAGCTGCTGCCATAGAAGTGGTGTAATTACTACAGAATTAATTATGACTTTTTTTGTTGTTTGGAAACTCTACTTGAACAACAAAATAGCAGAACTGTGTTTCTTTTTATCATCGTCACCAAGGATCCAGAATAGAACTGGTCACTCCAGTGCTTCTTTGGATGTCCCACACATCTCTCCATCCTTTTGGCTTATAATTCAATAGTTTGGTGATATACCAGTAATCCACTGAGTTAAGATGTTCCAATCATTTTAGCCAGTACTGAGGAGTCCTATCGAGTATACTCATAATATTCAGTTCCTGCCATAATGTTTCTGTTTATACTTGCAGTATTCTTGCAATAAAATTTCTCAAAAATGTTACGTATTATCAGTTGTGGATCTAGGGCTTGTAATGGGGGGAGGGGGCATTTTAGTAGATGGAAATAACAATAATAATTGTGCATAAAAATAATGTGGAGAAGCATCATAGTAGATGGAATGATAAACGTAAATATAAAAGTAATTTGCAATTATACAAAGGTATGAAAGTACAATACAGCAGTGTTTAAAAGAAACCTTTAGAATTATGAGTGGTGGGGTGCCTAGAAGCAAGTGGATCTCCAGCATACTTGACTAATTTAAAGTGCTGCTGAATGCTTTGAATTCCAGTAAATCATATTCATTTTTTGTATATGATAATGACCATAGAAGCTATGGTTTCTGTAGAAGCTAACCATAGATTCTCTGTTATGTCTGTCACTACTTGTAGGAGAAAACAGTTCTTAATTCTGCCTGTTTCTCACCGCTGTTTTGACTGGCAAGGCCTCAGTCACAAAGCTCTTCGCATTTCCTCCACTAAGTAATGATAATGTGATGTACAGTATTTATAATATACACACACTTATTGTTTACTAATGGTACCTATCTCAATTTTCTATTGCAGTGCATTCATTGTTCGTAGCCTAAAGGTACCATACATATGATTTGCAATAAAGTTTTAATTACTCACATTCTTAAATTCAGTAGATTTCGGTCATAGACCATCGTCAGGTCATATACACTGTGCACTTGTGGTCACAATATCGTAAAACAGCCACTATTTACAAAAACGAATTCATAGACATTGATTAATGAACGTGAAACGTACGTTTGTGTCCAAAGTTTCTCTAGAACTCTTTGGACACCAACGTACGTTTCATGTTCATTAATCAATGTCTACAAATTTGTTTTTGTAAATAGTGGCTGTTTTACGATATTTTGACCGCAAGTGCACAGTGTATATGGCCTGATGATGGTCTATGACCGAAATCGATCGAAGATAAGAATGTGAGTAATTAAAACTTTATTGCAAATCATATGTATGGTACCTTTAGGCTATGAACAATGAATACACTACAATAGAAAATCCACTAAGTAATCATTTGTCTGTAGGGCAGCATCGAGAAATTTCACTTTTTCCCAGAGATATTGCTGTTTAGTCTTGGCTAGTGAGTGATTGTCTCGAGACAGTGTATCAACTCACTCACTGTGCCGAGTGTCTCAAGTCACCACGACCTCAGTGAGTCGACACACGAGATATCTGACAAAGCAGCACACTGAACTGCGGCCGACTCAGCTGTGGCCGGCGGAACAGAATCATTGCGAGCTGAGAGTGAACTAGGACTCATGAAACACTTCCCGCACGGTAGTATTACTAACTACATTCTTAGTCTAAGGTGGGAGGATGCTCACACGGCTTGATACATATTTTTTTAAACTTTCGACCCAGACACAAACGCAGAGGAATCAGAATCTTGTTGTTTTTAGTAATAAGGTTTGTTTTAGTAATAGGATTTTAAGAACATTTCCGAAGGAAATATGTTTAGGTTTATTGTAATTGCGGTTTACTACACTGTTGTAAATCAGCAATTAAACAAATAAAAAAAAATTCACTTGATATCATTAACATATTTCCCCTGCATTTAAGAAGACAATGGATTTCCTCAGTTGACAAGCTACGATAGTTAAGTGTCATTATTATTATTATTATTCATGTAAATACTTCAGAGCCCTCCCCATTTCAGATTTCTGGCTAGGTCCCTGTCTAGAAGTGGTGCTGGTTTTAATTATACGAGGAAAAATAAAAAAATAAAGCAAGCTAGAAGCTACATATCAACACCTTGTTTCGTACAATAATTTCCCAGAACAAAATAAGGTGTAAAATTATGATAACGTTCTCCGCTCACTTCCAGCATGTATTTAATTGTTATCCCAGCCGTAATTTCTGTCGCGTCGACCCAATATCAAAGCTGTATCTAGTTAACAATGACTTTCCGCCAATATTGCAAGATATTAGCTTTTTGTATTTAGTTACGATTACAAAAGTCACAAAATATGATGTAACTTCCATACCCTTTAACACTGGATCCCGTGCGTCTCGAAGTGGTGTTTTAAGAAATTCAACCCGGGCAAAAAGAAAGACAGCGGTGAGGGGCTGATGACCTTGACAGTTTTGCCCCTTACAGCATCAGTCAAAGGCAGTGGCGGCACAGTTGTACGATTTCTAATATTAGAAACTTTTTGTATTATATTCCACAGTGTGCTTAATACAGTAGATTAGCATTATATTTCTTAGCTCTTCTGCTATTCATTTACTGGTACTTTATTTAACATAGTTAAAATTTCTTATGAGATGTCGAGATTATTGTATCCTTTTCCCCCTAATTCTTTCAATATTTGGAATAATTATCTTGTACAAAGCCAAAGACGACATTTCAAATTGCTATCAGATGATGGGCTTCTGTGACCAGGATTACAGTGTTTCATTAATGAAGAAACTGCTCACACATGTAAGTAGATCCGAACTACACTCAGTGGCGGATTAAATTGTTTGTGTCCCTAGGCACAGTGTTTAATATGCACCCCTCTTCAAAAAGATGTCTTAATAATATCTATACAGTTTTCATATTATCAATACGGTATGCTACTTGTTAATAAATTACAAAAAATGATGATTGAACATGAAAAATTGGCGCAATTATTTAAAAAGAATATTAACAAAACTGAAAACAATTTCCTCTTTGTCACACCTTACAAATACTAAACTTGGGTACCTACATGTCCGGGCATGAAGTACAGAGGATTAAAATAAAGGTTCAGCAGGTAGTAGCCACACTTTGGTGGACGGAAGTGCATTGCAAGAGAAATGGCAAGCGGCTTACCGTTCGTCGGCAGTGCTTGATGTGACGGACGAGTCATTGTTGGGGAAGCTGGCTTCGTTTGTAATGTACAACTAATGTAGCTAACTGTTACCTATCAGATCGAGGCAGATTTATGACAATTTTGAAGACCGAAGGGTACTTCCTCTGGGTTCAACTACGATCAGTAATGTGTCAGTTCTTGCAGTGCGTACTACGTGTTGAGAGTATGATCTAAATGTTATCAGTGTCGCGTGTAAAACGCTAATATCTTGCATAATTGTGATGGTGTTAAAAAGTACTGTGTGGGATTATTTTATCCCAACATCTTCAGATAAAGTAAAATGTACGTGTGTTCAGCTGTTCTTTCTGCACGGGATTCATCAACATCAAATATGAACAGACATTTTCGACTTAAGCATCCAACTTTAAATTTAAAAGAAAGTCGCTCCAGGCCATCAGCTGTAATTGAAGAAGAGGTCACCAATGCCACTCGTATGGACATAAACAGGTCACTTCCTACTGCTGATGAGTTCGCTCCCCAGGCTTCATCTTCAGCTTCAGCTTCAACAGCCACAATGCAAAGAAATACGAAACAATCTACTATTAGTGCGTTCACGGTCAAACCAATGTAGGCTGTAAAACGTGAGAAGATATATGAGCAACTTCTAACATTCATAATTAAGGGTTACAATGCGTTCAACATGGTAGAATGCCCTGAATTTAAAAGGTTTTGCTACCTCCTCAATCATAATTACAATACGCCAAGTAGGAAAACGCTCTCTAATAGTTTGCTGTCGAAAGTGTATGACCGGACCTTGAGTGAGGTCCGAAATGATATTGCAACCAATGCTTCTTTCATCTCCTTAACGACTGACGGCTGGACATCAATAAAACATGAAAGCTTCTTCGCTGTAACAGCACGTTTCATAGACAGGAATTACTGCCTGAAATCGTACTTACTATCGTGTTTCAAATTCAGTGGCCAGCATACAGCAGAAAACATTGCCCAAGAACTAAGGTCTGGGACATACAGCACAAAATTGTAGCTTGCACCACTGACAATGCTGCAAATATGGTGAAGGCCGTGCAGCTCTGCAACTGGTGGCTTGTGCCTTGCTTTGCACATAGCCTAAATCTAGTCATGCAAAACAGCCTGGAATTAATTGCAGAAACACGATCAAAGGCAAGATCAGTTGTTGAACACTTCAAACGTAGTCCACAGGCTTTAGAAAAACTGCACAACATACAGAGGCAGATGGGGTACAGTATCTTAACGCCCAAACAAGAATATCCAACTCGCTGGAATTCTACATTTGAAATGTTTCAGAGACTCCTATCCATGAAAGAGCCTCTTCAAAGTGCCATGGCCATCCTGAATTCCGAGATGGTTCAGAAGTTATCTAATGAAGACTGGCATCTTATTGAAAAGTGCACAGAAGCTCTTGTGAGTTTTGAAGAAGTAACTAAAGAAGTCAGCAGTGAAAAGAGTGTGAGTCTATCTAAACTGATGTTGCTCAGTAAAGGATTGTATACCCACTGTCTGCGCTTGAAGGACACTAATAAAACTGTTGAGGCGTTAACAGCTAGGTTGGCTGATGAAATTTTGTGCCGACTTATAAGGAAATACGGGGACTTGGCAATCGTTTGGGAAGCGACACTATTAGATACCAGATTTATGTATCATGGTTTTTCTAAAGATGACCAGCGCTTTAAGGAAACGAAGGAAGCCATCATAAACAAGTGTTGTGCGGCAAGGGGACAAGAGAAAATCAACACTGTCCAAACTGCTCAGGAGACAGCTGTTCAACCTTGTACGAGTTCTGTTAGGCAAGATTTCGACGTTGCCATGGGCGATCTTCTTCAACCAGAAATTAGCAACCCTCGAACAGCAAGCATTGTTGAGGTGGATAAATTCTTGAACATGCCACTTCTTCCGAGAGCCGGGAATCCGTTGCTATGGTGGAAGGAACACAGCGAGATCCGCGTGTTCCGAGACAGCTCACTGACTCGCTTTTCCCAAGACTATTGCTGTTCATAAATATGCGAGACCTGGCCATTGAGAGAATTCGTGACTCCGCCATTCTTTTAATAAGAGTCCACTGCTTAATAGCCAGCAAGCCCAACACTGAATGGCATAACAGTTTAAATATTTTATTGTAATAATAATAATAATTATTATTATTATTAGCATCTAAAATTTTTCAAATGTGGTGGAGCGACACTTGTTGTATTGTAATGTTAACAAACTTACTTGTTCAGAAAGAAAACCAACCAATCACATTGATTGGCAGTGTCAATCATTCGGATCACATGTTATGTCTTCAGCATACGCATATACACGCATATCTTCACGTAGCATATGAGAGCATAGAGCCCCACTCTTTTTTATACTAGGAACCAGTGGCAGAGGGTGGACTCAGGCAATTTCTAAACAGTCCCGACATTCCTCCTCCCAAAA
The DNA here is from genome assembly GCA_034769895.1 of Magicicada septendecula. Classification (NCBI taxonomy): domain Eukaryota; kingdom Metazoa; phylum Arthropoda; class Insecta; order Hemiptera; family Cicadidae; genus Magicicada; species Magicicada septendecula. The sequence continues at coordinate 44,425,665 of CM068368.1, forward strand.
TGGGTTTTAAGATTTTGCCGTTTCAAGTTTCACAGACCAATGTTGACTGCCAACTTCACGTATAAACAGCGAATTTTTTTATAGAAGTGTTTTAACAATACAGTACATAGTTTAGACCAGTGGTTTTCAAACTTTTCAGTCCGCAGACCCCCCAACAAAATTTTAAAATTCACGCACCCCATCTGAATTCTGAAATGAAACAAACAAAAAATATGATATAAAATCTTATATTTTAAAATATATTAAAATCAAAATTCTCTTAACTTGCAAAATTATAATATTAATGATATCAAACATAGTATAATGTGAACAATGAAGCTGCTTTTGAACAATTAGCTCTGCAATATAGGGTTTAATATATGCTAATTTCAATATTAAGTCACTCTCAACATGAAGTTTATTTATTAACTTTGACTTCAAGTACGTGAGCTGGGAGAATGGGGTTTCACACAAATAAGTAGAGGGAAACACAGTTGAACGCTTCAAAGGTTTTTTTTTGCAAGTTCAGGATAGTCAGTCATTACATATAACAAGGTGTCAGCTAGCTGTAATTGCGAAAACTATAATTTTAATGAATTGTCAGTTGAAAGTTCTGCCAATGAATCTTCTTCTTGTAGTATAAGAGAGAGGTCTCTTGTCAGTTCGGCTGACAAACAGATCTGCTACACAACATGATTTAAAGACATTATTAAAGCTATTAGTTTGAAATTACTTTTACAGATACAATTAGTTTGAAAAAAAAAACTGGAATCTACTAATTGTTTTAAGATTCTAAAATGTAATTTTAGAGCAAAAAATCTGAGAAAATTACGGTATATTCTATTTTTTCTTAAAAGTGTCTGTGGACCCCCTGAAACATTGAAACTCCCAGGGCTCTTTGGACCCCACTTTGGGAACCACTGGTTTAGACTCATGTCACTGTTATAAAACTTTGTCTAAAAAAATTATAAAAGATGAAACATGATATAAAATTATTTTCCTGAAACGCAAAAAAAGCATTTACCAAACGAGGAAATTTCAATTAAGTTGAAAGTAGATGGGTTGCTCTGTCAGATCAATTTTTAAAATTTAATATCAATTTTGAATTCATATAAAGTAATTTAAATGAAATTCATGGTGATTTTTACGTTTTTTTTTTCATTGCTCATAAATGAAAAATCAAGGAAAACTTAATTCTGATTGGCTACTATCAAGAATGCATTGAAAGTATGATAATCATTGTTTGATTCTTGTTGATTTGATGGAATGGACCAAATATCACTTTTATGTTTGCAATGAATGGTCAGAGGCATCACAGCACAGAAGCCAACAACAGTTTGTATAATTAAATCAAAATATGACAAGAAATTGAAGTATTAATATGACAGACAGACACACATACACTTTGTTTTTTGTACACAATGAGAGCAATGTTCTCAGCCACACAAGGCAACACTGACCTCTGCCCCCATTTTACTTTTACATTCTCTACTCTTCGTGTAAGTAATTCCAAAATTGCTGAAAGTGCTCCATGATGTCTGAGACATTTACAACAGAAATTTTTTAGTCTGACTGCACTCTATACGAATTACGTTCAATCTGCACTTTACATGTTGCAAAGTCATGCCTTAAAGGATAGTGGAAAAACTATTCATTGGATGACCAGGAGGAAGGAGAGCAAGAGGGAGGACGAGGTTGATGAAGATTTGAGAAGATGGGAACAAGGTGGCGAAGAGATACAGAGGAGGTGGAGGCACGTCGTTCTGGAGGCCAGGACTCTTCATGAGCTGTAGCGCCATGGAGTAGTAAAGTCACGGCTTACTGTAAATATTTTTTCTTGCAATATTTTTATTTTAATATACTTTAATTCTAAAATCTAGCATACCACTTGGGAATCACTGCTGCCACAAAACTCATTCCAAAGCTGTCCTGAGGGTGGACTGTGTGTGTAGTAGACTACCACTGATGTTGGTATACAGCTTCCCCAAGAACTTTACTTAGAAGAGATACTCGGCAATAAGATATTACAACACTTTGGAAGGGACATTACAACAAGTCTTTCAACTTTATTGTTAAATCTTGTTTATGGATCAGAAGTTTTTTGAGAGCTTACAAGATAGATCTAAGTAAGATTAAGACTTATCTTTTGATGTAATATATATCATATCTCATAAAATGTACTGTAAACAAAGATGTATTGTCAGATCTACAAATATAGCTTTCCTAAAAATCTAACGAGTACAGACAAAAGTCAGCAGCTCAATATAGCATAATATGTTTAACATAAGAATGAAATATTGTAACTTACTTACAATAAGAATAACATAAGAATATTATGAAGTAAAACTGTTCTAAAAGTAGGTTGGACAATCGCTGCAATGAGTTTAACAGAATTGTGTGACAATCAATAGATAAGCGTGATTCATAAAACTTCGTCAGCTGTTAATGATGACAAACTCCTTATAATAATGACAGTATGAGATGTTGAAAAAATGAAAATAAACAGGAAACAGAACAATGTTTTTTTCTAAAGATACCAAGATACGACTATTTCTAGGGACATTATGATTTTCACAATATGAGGGATAAAACAACCCTAAATCCTCAACAAATCTGAAGACTGATGTGTACGGTCTGCCTAAATTTGTACTTTGAATTATAAAAATATCTTGAGTACTTTCATCTCTATTCTTGATTACTGTATTCGGAACTTTACAGTAGAAGGTATAGTTATAACCTGAATTTCTTGAGGCTTCTTCCACATCTTGTGCTTAAAATTGTGCTGCAGATGTCCTCAAATTCGTTTACTTTACCTACAACGTTCTCAAATGGAGGCTAGTTGATTCCATATCAAGTGGTCCGGACATAAGATTTAATTTTCCATATAAAACCAATTGATTACCTTGTTAAATAGGGGCTTTGTCTTGATATAATACAAACACTTTAATTTCAAAGGTAGCATTAATCGTATGTTTCAAAAGGCAAAAGAACATTAGAGGGATCTAGAAAATCATGGCAGTCAGCCAATAACTCATTCACACTTAGGGGATGCCCTATACCTGTAACTGCTTGTCCACTCTCTAAGGAATCTGCCGCACTTGCCACAGAAATATTCCTAACAGCAAGAGTTATTCTTTCTCCAATATCTATTCTGCATTAATAGGTTGCATCGCTTGAATGTCAGATAGAAAGACTGCATTGGAAGCACATTTTACTTTCATTGTTACACCTCCAGGGAAGGAAAAATATGAATACATAATAAAAGTGATCCTAACTAGTACATATGTCCTGCGTCCAAAAAAATGTCCTCCCACGTACAGTGTCTTTCCATATGTGAACCCTCATTATATACAAAAAACAAATATGTGTGCACACAATCATAAAAACAAAACAGTAGAACAACGTACCTCGTCCTGTGTCTGCTGTTCAATGTCGGTGTCTTCCGTCACTTCTTCCTTTATGACACAGTTTACGTCTGGCAAAATGTACTGAAATTGAACAAGAATGATTACTCAGGCATATTGTACCTTAATTCTCATGTAATTGTATTTCATACTTTGAGAATATTTTTAACCTTTTTCTGTTAATTGATGATTGTGTGTGGACCGTGAACCTACAAAACGTTACACTAACAAAAACTTGTAACGGTACAGAATTGTGTGCTACAAAGATTTCAGTTTTAATTTTAAAGAAGTCAGTATTCACCTGTGAGGTACCAGGTACCCCATAGTAACCAGCAAAACATACAATGTTATTGCAGACTGTTTATGTTTAATGTCTGGAGTCTGCCCAGCCAGACGTATTACGCAACAGCTTGCCAGCTCAGTCTCTTTGTGAATCACAGAAAAACACATTATCACCCCAGTCTGCATCAGACAGTAGCAGCGAGCAGTGCGTTAACAAGTTACCCAAAAAACGGTGGCCTCGGACGTGTGAGATGGGCCGGAAACATCGCCGGCCTATCTAGTAAAGTGTTAGAACTAATGTCCGCCAACTAATTAAAATAAACAGTGCTCGAGCAAATTAAAGTCGGCCGACTATATATATATATATATATATATATATATATTACAATGTGCATAGATATTCAATCAAAGTGATGATTGAAGGTTTAATCAAATATATAATAAACTCAATATAAACAGTTATGGGAGTGCGTTATAACGAAGAAAGCGGCCAACACAAGCCTGTGCAACAAACCACATGAACACGCAGCGGATGGGTAACTAAACACACCGAACATGCATATTAAAACCAATTTAAAATAAATGGTGATTGGTCATTATAAAAGGAAAATTTAACATATAAACTTAAACAATAGAGATCTCTAAGGGAAAGGGGTTTTTATAAAAGAAAGAAAAGAAAAAATATAAAAAGAGTACTGGTTCGTTAAGCAGAATTAATTAAGAAATAGTTAAGGAAAGTTTTTTTGTATACTTTTATTATTATTATATCACTTTTTTATTATTAGAGAGTAAGCGATTAGCATGAAAACATCTAATTTTTCTATGTAATCTGAGAATTGAAGTTGTAATAGCAAGAGAAGGCAGAGCCAGTAAAAATACAATCTGCTGTGTTATTAGTTCAGAAAGTAAATTGAAGGATTTATGAGAAAGAATGAGAAAGAATTTAACAGAATTGGAAATACTGTGTTTAGCATAATTATTTCGAACTCAAACCCAGATAACCTTTCTGCAACTGTTTTCGTCTATAGGACTCTGGAGGAAACCTGAAGGTAAGAAAAAATAGTTTTATAAAATTGATAAGGTTAATTAACTCATATAAAATCAAACCTAACAAACTATAAAAATTAACACACACACACACACACACACACACACACACACACACACACACACACACACACACACACACACACACACACACACACACACACACACACACACACAATATTTATTATTATTATAATAAAACATTTTACAAGAATATATTTTTATTCTCAGATATTTATTCCAAAATCTTCATGCTGATAGATGCTACTCACGTGATCAGACGTTTCGGTCTCGCCTCTTAAGGCCATCTTCAGTGAAAGAACCTTAAAAAACTGAGAAGATATACGTCAGCCTTTGCCACAATACTGTGGTTGACTGATGTACATCTTGTCAGCTTTTTAAAGTCCCTTTCACTGAAGATGGCCTCCAGAAGTGAGGCAGAAATGTCTGATCAAGTGAATAACATTTATCAGCATGAAGATTTTGGAAGACCACAGCCTTACAGCCCAGATAATAATTTAAATAATTATGACGCTGGCTGTGAAAAGCCTAAGAAACAGACTAACTTCTTTTGTACAATGCTGAAGCTTGTCCAATACAGAAACAACTTCAATCTTTGCAATTACAGTGTGAACAATTTTGCTGTAATTAATATGAGTGATTTAGTTATATGTTGATTTTTATTAGATAAAACACATCTATATATTGACTGAAGCCTTTATTAAAACTATTATGTGACACTTAGTACGTAGGCTTTCACGGCCGGTGTCATTATGATTATTTTCTAAAACTTCCGGGCTGAAAGGCCGTGGTCGAGTGCTTGATCTACTGCTAAACGTTTCGGCCGCACCACCGGTGGCCATCTTCAGTAGTGAAAAATTTTGTTCGAATAGATGACACACCGAACACGTCTCCCAATGAACTGGGAACAAGCAACAGTGAGTTACGGCCACGATGCCTCTATTTATAACTTTTTGGCCGCTTAAGGTGTATCACGCGGACCAATGAGAAGCCAGCTCGTCATTCTCGATTCTGATTGGCCATGGAAAATAAACCATGCCAGACACTATTTAAGGAGATGCTTTCACCTCGGCGGTTCATAGCGATGGACGCATTCTTGTGAATATGGATGGACTCCAGATGCAGGCGAGTGAAGTAACCCCGGACAGAAGACAACACGCGGGCTTCATCGAACATCACCCGGTGATCGTCGTGGGAAAGAGCGTGTTCAGCAACTGCGGACTTTTCCGGCTGGCCCAGGCGGCAGTATCTCCGATGTTCAGAGAGGCGCGTCCGGACACTACGCTTCGTGGTGCCTATGTAGACCTGGCCACACGTACAAGGAATACTGTACACCCCGCACGACGAGAGCGGATCCCTGGCGTCTTTCACTGGTCGCAGGAACTGTTGGATCTTTTTAGTTGGCTTAAAGATCGTCCTGACGCCCCGTTTACTCAGCAACTTGCCGATGCGGTCAGTCACGCCACGGATGTAGGGCAAGACAGCAAGCAGAGCCAGCAACCTCAGGCGACACCGACTCGTCCGGCCTACCAGATCTTCTCGGCCGGGCAGCTCTCCTAACCTCCGCAGCAGAATAGCCGTTGGACTGCAGTGCTTCCTCGAGATGCCGAAACTCATCTTCGAGATACCGGGGCTCACAGATTCTTTTTGCCCGGTCTACCAGAGTCTTCAGCACCGCCCTCTTCTGCCTAGGATGATGATTGGAGGACTTGTGCAGATATCTGTCGGTGTGCGTTGGCTTCCTATAAACTTTGTCCCAAGCTGCCATCGGTCCTTTTTAGGACCAACACATCCAGAAAAACCAATTGATCACCACTCTCACGCTCCATCGTAAACTGTATGCGTGGGTGCACAGCATTTAGATGTCCAAGGAAGCGTTCCAACTCTTCATCCCCATGGCTCCAGACCACGAAAGTGTCGTCCACATACCGCAGCCAACACTTCGGCTTCAGAGGCGCAGATGAAATTGCCAACTCTTCAAATTTCTCCATGTAGAAGTTTGCAACCACAGGGCTGAGAGGACTTCCCATTGCGACGCCATCCAACTGTTCATAGAAGCCGCCATTCCACTGGAAGTAGGTCGTCGTTAGGACCTGCCGGAACAAAGCAGTGATGTCCGCCGAGAACAGGTCACCCAAATACCCCAAGACCTCCTGAACAGGGACCATGGTGAAAAGAGAGACCACATCAAAACTCACGAGAACGTCGCCAGGCTCCAGCACCAACTCCCGGATCCTCCGGAGGAAATCAGAAGAGTCCCGGACGAAAGAATCCGTCTGCCCGATGTGCGGCTTGAGCAATCCAGTGAGGTGCTTTGCCAAGTTGTAAGTAGGCGAGCCAATAGCACTGACGATGGGCCTCAGCGGAACGTCTTCCTTATGGATCTTCGGTAAACCATAGAGACGAGGGGGAAGGGCCTCCGAACACCGGACGGCCGTCTTCACATCAGGCGCCAGAGAAGATTGCTTAACCAAAGAATCCGTTTTTCTTAGAACAGTAGTAGTCGGATCTTTGTTCAGCCTCCGATAAGTGGCCGGATCTAATAAACCTTCAATCTTCCGCTGGTAGTCTTCGGTGTTGAACAAAGATCCGACTACTACTGTTCTAAGAAAAACGGATTCTTTGGTTAAGCAATCTTCTCTGGCGCCTGATGTGAAGACGGCCGTCCGGTGTTCGGAGGCCCTTCCCCCTCATCTCTATGGTTTACCGAAGATCCATAGGGAAGACGTTCCGCTGATGCCCATAGTCAGTGCTATTGGCTCGCCTACTTACAACTTGGCAAAGCACCTCACTGGATTGCTCAAGCCGCACATTGGGCAGACGGATTCTTTCGCCCGGGACTCTTCTGATTTCCTCCGGAGGATCCGGGAGTTGGTGCTGGAGCCTGGCGACGTTCTCGTGAGTTTTGATGTGGTCTCTCTTTTCACCATGGTCCCTGTTCAGGAGGTCTTGGGGTATTTGGGTGACCTGTTCTCGGCGGACATCACTGCTTTGTTCCGGCAGGTCCTAACGACGACCTACTTCCAGTGGAATGGCGGCTTCTATGAACAGTTGGATGGCGTCGCAATGGGAAGTCCTCTCAGCCCTGTGGTTGCAAACTTCTACATGGAGAAATTTGAAGAGTTGGCAATTTCATCTGCGCCTCTGAAGCCGAAGTGTTGGCTGCGGTATGTGGACGACACTTTCATGGTCTGGAGCCATGGGGATGAGGAGTTGGAACGCTTCCTTGGACATCTAAATGCTGTGCACCCGCGCATACAGTTTACGATGGAGCGTGAGAGTGGTGATCAATTGGCTTTTCTGGATGTGTTGGTCCTAAAAAGGACCGATGGCAGCTTGGGACAAAGTTTATAGGAAGCCAACGCACACCGACAGATATCTGCACAAGTCCTCCAATCATCATCCTAGGCAGAAGAGGGCGGTGCTGAAGACTCTGGTAGACCGGGCAAAAAGAATCTGTGAGTCCCGGTATCTCGAAGATGAGTTTCGGCATCTCGAGGAAGCACTGCAGTCCAACGGCTATTCTGCTGCGGAGGTTAGGAGAGCTGCCCGGCCGAGAAGATCTGGTAGGCCGGACGAGTCGGTGTCGCCTGAGGTTGTTGGCTCTGCTGTCTTGCCCTACATCCATGGCGTGACTGACCGCATCGGCAAGTTGCTGAGTAAACGGGGCGTCAGGACGATCTTTAAGCCAACCAAAAAGATCCAACAGTTCCTGCGACCGGTGAAAGACGCCAGGGATCCGCTCTCATCGTGCGGGGTGTACAGTATTCCTTGTACGTGTGGCCAGGTCTACATAGGCACCACGAAGCGTAGTGTCCGGACGCGCCTCTCTGAACATCGGAGATACTGCCGCCTGGGCCAGCCGGAAAAGTCCGCAGTTGCTGAACACGCTCTTTCCCATGACGATCACCGGGTGATGTTCGATGAAGCCCACGTGTTGTCTTCTGTCCGGGGTTATTTCACTCGCCTGCATCTGGAGTCCATCCATATTCACAAGAATGCGTCCGTCGCTATGAACCGCCGAGGTGAAAGCATCTCCTTAAATAGTGTCTGGCATGGTTTATTTTCCATGGCCAATCAGAATCGAGAATGACGAGCTGGCTTCTCGCTGGTCCGCGTGATACACCTTAAGCGGCCAAAAAGTTATAAATAGAGGCATCGTAGCCGTAACTCACTGTTGCTTGTTCCCAGTTCATTGGGAGACGTGTTCGGCGTGTCATCTATTCGAACACAATTTTTCGCTACTGAAGATGGCCACCGGTGGTGCGGCCGAAACTTTTAGCAGTAGATCAAACACTCGACCACGGCCTTTCAGCCCGGAAGTTTTAGAAAATAATCATATTATGTGACAATATGTTTCAGGAAGAAGATTATAACAAGAATAGAGAATGAGACAAAACTGTCAATGGTGGAAAACAAGCTTAAGCCTAAGGTGTTAAAGATAGAAAGAGACATGGAACTGTCTGTAGTCAGGTCAATGTGAATCACAGAATATCTCTTCTTCAACGGGTATTAAAACATTTTTGTAATTCTGTATTGACAATATGGCATCTAAATAATGTCTCTTGTTATTGTTATTTTTTTAAAGATACTATATGACTTACATCACACTCACTGATAGGAAAACTCAAGTAAGGCTTTTTCATCACCATTAAAAAAATTCATTAAAATGCATAACATATACACTACCTGGTCTTGTTTTGGTGCCTCGCACTCTTCGTTGTTGTCTTCCCCTTCCATTACTTCATCTTCTACTTCTTCTTTTATGTAGATATTTTCAAACGGCTGAACATACTGTGATTGAAAAAGATCAATTTACTTCTTTTTACTTTTTATACTGTACATATTCGTTATATGTTAATATATAATAGCACATCTAATACCATAAAAATTACTAAATTTAAATTAACACATACAATACGTATTTTATTGAATCAATTCTGCAACTGAAGTAGCATTGACTGAAATTCTAAAATTCCGAATTTCAACCGAAATTCTTAATCCATTACAACTGAAGTAGAAACTGATTGCATTGATAATTATATAATGAGTACAGTTCTAATTATAACTATAAAAAACTAAGTCTCACCTCCAATTACCTGGGTTGCACTATCAGTATTGGTAATGACACAGGCCAAGATGTCACTACAAAAATATCGAGGTTTCAGTTGATGTGTGATGTCATACATAGAACGCTTAGGAAAAAGACAAGGAAAGAGACAAGGCTTAAATTTTATTAAACAATGGCATTGTCTGTTTTACTATATGGATGTGAAACATGGGTTCCCACAAAAAAGATTAAAAACCAGATTCAAACTTCGGAAATGAAGTTTCTGAGAAGAACAGAGGGTTGTACAAGACAGGATTGTTTGCATCAATGAGAATATTAGAGAAGAGCTACAGGTATTCTCCATATATGATAAAATCCAGACATATCACAGGGAATCGTTACAGCATCTAGACAGAATGGAGGATGGACGACTTCCAAAGGTTGCGTTTCGATATAGACCCTTTGGTACAAGAGATGTAGGAAGACCGAGAGCGAGATGGAGAGATCTCTGTGAAGACAGACCCGGCAAAGTGCCCACTCCATGAGAGGCAGAAGAAGAAAAAACTTAGTATTTATGACAACATGAATGTATACCTAAGTAACACAAAAACTGTGCTATAAACTCCACACACACACACACACACACACACACACACACACACACACACACACACACGCACGCACGCGCGCGCGAGTAGGTGTACATGTGTATGTGCACATCTGCATGTATAACCGCTAAACCTCTATACACAGCAAGAGACAAAGAAGGATGTAGAAAACATGCATGCCTACCATCCATGATATGGATACATCACATACAATATGCATGCATAACGTACAATCTGCTGCCTAATAATGTAACTATCTCATATCCTCTTCATCTGTATAAACCGATGGTATCATTTACAAATACATTCAAAAAACAATTTTTTATCACATCTAATTGTTACTTGTACATTAATTATTGTTATGCAGTCTCTCATAAATTCTCTCCTAACATCACTTCATTTACGGAATCTAAAATAATAATTTTTTAAATTAATCTGCCTTATGTACCGTACCTGTTGCTCATTCTCTGCTTCCTCTTCTGTGCACAGTTCTTCCTTTTTGTCACTTCTTAAAACATCCTATAAATAAAAAAATAATATAAATCAAAATAAATAATATATGTGTGTGTGTGTGTTTTATTCTCAGTGAAGGAAAATTGTGTTTCTATCTGTTCAATTTTATCTCTATAAAACACCTAAATTCCAAGTACCTGTTGATCATTTATACTTTTATAGGCCTATGTTTAAACGGACTAAGTAAATATATACAGTGGTTCATACGTGCTAAAAATCTAACCAGTGAGTAGTAAATGTACCTGTTCCATGTTATGTTCATTTTCTGCTGCTTCTTCTTCTTCTTGCTTCATTCCTAGTCCTAAACCCTTGTCAGTATCCATGACTGATGAACCAACCTACCAACAAAGTTCACAAAATGTTTTTATAATTTGTGGTATATGCAATATACATCACAAAACAAACTCATAGTGTAACAGGGCTAAGCTTTTTAAGTATCCTGTTTACAGAACAATGGGTGAGGAGTCTGCTGTTAATTCTGAATATTACCCGCCCCCTTCCCTACGGGCAAGGTCATCACTTCACCCACACAGTTTCACACTGTCTATGTACTCCAATAAGTCTATTGTTATTTGAGCCTGTTCAGGGATAGGTTAGGTTATATTATGGCACTTCAGAAGTACAGACTATTTTGCGACATTTAAATATTCCATAAACTACAGTATTAAAATTTTGTGGATACTAGTCTTTAGTTGCCTGGACCAGTCTTTAAACCCCTCCTCTGAATAGCTGCAAAACATAGCTGATAAGTCAAAATTGTTTTTAATCTAATTTAAATCAGAAACAAGTAAAATTGAAACCATCCATATATTTGTTTTCAATATTGTATTTATTACCTTTCCGTTATCTGTTGTGGTTTCTATCTTCATGTGTCTAGTTTGCTGTTTTTAGTTTTCCCGTAAAACGTTGCTTTTGAGCGTCAACAGCACGAATAATACTGGACTATGTTTATGTTGTTTTTCACGACCAGAGTTAACCTGGTGAACACTCAACTACTATCAAAACATTAAGGAATAATAACAATTTGGAATTCTGCGGTTAATCGTAAAATCACTGGCAGCGTAGGCTTATCAGCCGATTTATTAATATTTGCTAAAAAACACCATCAATAGAACTGGAGAAGCCACCAGATATAACCGTTGAAGGTGCATGAACCTACTTAATACACAAGTGACTAAAACGTAGACAAGAGAATGAGACCAGGTACATCAAATGAGACTAGAGAATGTTACTACCAAGACTGTTTCACATTTAGTTGGCCGCAATCCTTTGTAACATTAATGCTTTAATTCGAAGATTAAAAACATCGTACATAGTTTACACACATTTTTTTAGGTTATATCAGCAAGATTGCCAACGTTGCTAAAATAAGCACATTAATTTTTGATTAGTTCTCAGTACAATACAGATAATAGCGGGTAATAAGTTCACGGCTACGGATTCCATGATGTTTAGGTTTGAAGATTTTGATAAAGAATCAGAGGAGCAACAAAAATTGATTTGTAAGTACATAGTTTGCTAAAAATTACATTTACTTTTTAATTTAATAACAATTTTTTAATTTTAATAAATATGTTTTCATTTTTTTATTTGCCAGTAGTAATTTTTTTAATTTTAGTGAGTTAAACTATCTTTTACAAAATAAAATGGAATCTATAAATAAATTTGGGGGTGTTCACATGAGTATCTTTTCAACTGTGATAATTCTTTATAAAAAAAATCATACAATCTCTAAATTCATTAATCTTTAAAATTATTTATTAAGCTACAGAATAATTTACTCTACTCAACGTATTTCAACGAAAGAAAAATTTGTTAAAAAATATTGTAATCTTTATTTGACTATTATCATATAAATAACAATAAAATCTGTATTGATTTTGCGCAATAAACACTTACTCATACACTCACTTTCAGTAAAATAAATCTAATAAGAACATAAATTAATTTTAACAATTAACTATATTTTGCATAATATTTTTTATCACGGTCCATGACCGTCTTCAGTGCAACATGCTTATCTGTAAAACTATTTTCTAAACCCTTCCAAGCTGCCACGGTAATTTACCACTATCACTTACAAAATAATTAGTCATGGCTTCTCGAAAACGATTTATGCTTTTATTAATGAAAACAGTGTCCTTTTCAGCACTATCTTCAAAACCACAAATAGTTAAGGAATCGTCTAAATTTAACCCATCTCGGGCGCGAACAAAATTATGTAAAACGCAACAGCATTTGACAATGTCAACAGCAAAATCAATGCTTACGTCTATTGGTCTGTGGAATATTCTCCATTTATTTGATAGAATTCCAAAGGAACATTCAACGTAGCGTCTAGCTCGCGATAATCTGTAGTTAAAAACACGTTTCTCTACAGGCAAATGTGTACCAGAATATGGTCGAAGTAAATTCGTAGAAAACCAAATGCTTCGTCTCCCACAAAAGCGAAAGGTACAACAATATCACTTCCAGGCAATCGTTTAGGCTCAGGAATCTGAAGAGTTCCGCGCCCCATTTGTTTCCAGATTGATGAATTCTTAAAAATAGTAGAGTCAGAGTCCTTGCCGTAAGATCCTACATCAACATATGTAAACCTGTAGTTTGAATCAGCTACAGCCAACAACCCAATAGAAAAAAAGTGCTTGTAGTTCATATACAAAGACCCACTTCGCTCTGGCTTAACTACTCGAATATGCTTCCCGTCTACAGCTCCAAGACAGTTGGGGAAACCTGCTCTATTCTGAAAGCCTTCAGCTATTCTGGCCCATGTGTCTCTATTCGGAGTAGGAATACATTTTTCTTTCAATACATTCCAAATAGTTTGACACACTTTCCTTCCAACCTTACTTGCTGTAGACCTACCAATTCTGTAACTGTAGTGTATATCTCTGAAGCTACATCCACTTGCAAGATACCTGAAACAAAATATTACGAAAATACGGAATAATATATATTATAAATAAGATTTTATGATCTCTTAGGTTTATTATTATTATTGTTTACGTTTTAATCTTTTTATTGTTTCAGTGCAAGATGTAATGTCGAAATGGAGAACGGTACGGGACAACTACGTCCGGAACCTGAAAAAACATGGTGAATGCTTTAAATCTGGTTCAGCGGCGAAGAAAGTGAAACGGTACATTTATGGAGAGCAATTATAATTTCTAAAAAAAAATTTGGAACAAAAAGTTACAACAAGTAGCATGGAGATTGAACTGGACACACTACAAAACAGCGAAAATGATGATGGTGATGGTGTTGAAGCAGAATGTGTTAATGAAACGGCTACTTCTCCCAGAAACCCTGCAGCTTCGAGAAAAAAGAAACAATCTGAAGTGGAACGTTCCTTGATTAGTTTTATGCAGGCTCACTCAAAAAGGAACACGCTTCAAGAGGATGACGATCTGGCGTTTTTCTATTCACTTCTTCCCACCGTTAGAGAATTGACGTTTGATGAAAAAATTACCTTCAGGTTACAACTATGCAATTCCTAAAAAACATAAAAGCGAGAAGACGTACCCCAAACCCTTCCATCCATCAAGACATTGTGCCACGACCGAAGTCAAACTCGTCAACCGCTTCATATTTTTCAAATTTTTCACCTGACATAGGGTCTTTAAATAATTCTGAAAACTATGACTACACACAACTGTAACTTTTTATATAGCTTTACAATATAAGTTGAAACTTTATAATATAAGCTAACTTTTATATTTTTACATTGTTATAGTAACGTACCGGTACTATTATTCATTATTGGAACAAGCTTTGTATTTTCACAATAAAAAACTTACATTTTCAGACTGTATTTGGAATGTAACTACTTACCTTATTGTTATAACCAGCATCTGCTCAGGTGTTATGGCTGCCCTCATGTTTGTATCAACCTTCCTTAGGTGATATTTCAGACAAGATAACAATTCGTCAAATGAGCTGATTGACATTCGAAACTTTAGCGGATCTTCTCGTAGACATTTGTATAGAGTATAAAAATGGCCATGGCGATATCTACCGGAGTTTATGGCATGAATCCACCAGTTTTTTTTTTCGTTTCATTTAAATATAGGTAAGTAAGACTGCAAAACACAACGGCTTCTTCTGGCACCATATTTCACGAATTTCTTCTAACAAGAATAGTAACTTTCGGAGTAGATAACAGTGACTGACGCATGAAATCCAACGCTCGTGTGTTGTCCCCAGTACGTCCGTTGCAACGGACGTAAAAAGTGCGCCCGTGTGGCCCCGACCTTAATCCTTCATCAGACTTTAAGACCCAGCTAAGATAGCGGAATTTGGTTGCTAAGAAACACATTTAGTCTGTACTACCGGTGTCTTTAACGCTAAAGATAGTGTTAAATGTGAAAAACGGTCGTCAGAAAAGTTAAATCAATGGTGGCTAACGCATGTTTTCAAATTTAAACATTTAGTACGGTATACGAGATTAACATTACGTACCTATACATTAGTATGGACATGGACGGTTAGATTAGGGGATTACTGACTCAAGGAAGTGCTAGCTATTTCAGTAAATTCGTACTTTCCACTTTGCATTGGAATTACAAAAGTCATGACAACGAATGTCTTGAATTTTGCTTTTGAGTACTTTAATATTAGATGAAACATTTCAAAAATGGCGGCGTTAAGTTTCTAATTCTTTGCGGTATTGGTTTTTATGAAGCATAACCCGGGATTATTTTTAGCAGACTTTTGAATTAAAATATTACCAAATAGTCGTAAAACTGTGTCACTACAGCGGGTTGTAATTTTTTTATGAGTGAGTGGATTGGAAGCCTATTACTTAGACTGCAACAAATTTTAAGCACCAATTTCAAGTATTCAGTAATTACTGTAACTCAATGTGAAACAATGAGGTACTGGTACTGCAATTGTCTAAAAATGTATATTAAGTGTTTCCTAATGCAAAGCAGGAAAACATGAATATTTCTACTGGGAGACCTTCAACAACTGAATTAATGCTCAAAAGAAGCATAAAAATGAGAATTGAGCTTATCAAGGGTGTAGGCTTATCTGCAGAAAGAAGAATTTGTGAAGGAAAGCTACATTTTCCATCAGGCGATAAAGAACAAGTTAGTGATTATAACGGAAAAGAACTGAAATGAAAGTTCGACATAGTTAAGACTCAAACAGAAGAGTGCTACTATGATACAGGCTCAGGGCTGTTCTTAGGGGGTGGGACAGGTGAGATTTCCCTGCCCAAAGGAAAAAGTAAAAAATTCAATAAAGTGAAATTTATGTACTAGTAAGCACAAGTTTATCAAATACGTAATATATGTGTAGTCAGTATTACAGTACCGTATACATTTTCTATTTCTCAATAAAATTCTAAGTTACAAAATAATAATACATGCAAACTCATGTCATTTAAGTCATTGACTAAGTAAAGTATATTTCTTTTCTACATGCTTAGTTTAATTTATTTACAAAACTTTATTTATTATATATATTATAATGTAAAATTATAGATACTAGATATAGATGTAAATGATTTGGTGTGTTCGTGTGGGTGTAGACACGCACCGGTATCTACTATAATGTTGTGTATCTAAAGGTGTAATCGTAATCGTAGAGGTTATTGGTGTTAATGTATTGTTTTCTATTGGGTACGCAGTAAGAGTTCACCCCTTTTTATATTAATATGATCCGCGCACTTTGTTGTATCTCACTTACTTACCACACTTGAATGCTTCAATTCTGTTCTGTGATGTTCCTTCTGAAATACATGCACTTCAAATACAACAACAAAAATAAATATTCAGATTGAATATTTAATGTATCATCACACACAATAGTAAATGAAGCAATATTTGATGAATATTCTGGATTATGCTAAAACTTTTAAAATCTTCCGCCACCTGTGTCAGAACTGATTAAAAATAAATGAATTTACTTTTACTAGAAATGATACTCCTTTTGTTGTAATAAAATTGGAGGTTTATTAACAATTTGGTAAGTGATAAAATTTTTAACAATTAAAAACAATAATTAACAACCTTTCAATTACTGATTACAGTAAAATTCAATAAGACTCTGTCTAATTCCTCAAGGCTGGTAGACCTGTTGTTAGTACAATAATTTAACTACATAGGTTATGTTACTTTGATTCAGAGAATTACCATATTTCGTTAGGTTCTTTGAGGTAACATGATACCAGTTACAAGATGTAATACAAATAACTATATTGAATTAACAATAGTGAATAATAATTGAACAAATATAAAAAATCAAAATTTGGTACCATATGTCTGGTATTTATGAAATTATCGTACGCGGGTATGCACACGCATCTCTAATACTAGTGTGTTATTGTCAAGCTGCATGACTTGTACAGTATTTAAAATGTATTACGTTCGTTTAATAATTAGCTTTAAAATCATTTATTCACAAGAGAAAAATTTCTCAAAAAACTCTTGTTAGCAATTCTATTTGATTTGATTGTTACTTGAGAACAGATCGGTAATGTTGAAATTATCAAGTTACCGCAACAATTTCTGAGGTTAGAATTAACCGGTGTGGTTACAAAGGATAAGTATTCCTTATTAGCTAATATTTCTTAGACTATACATGTAAACATATTATTCATAATAATTTTTAATATATGATTATCAGAATTACATTTATTCCGATTGTATGAAAATTAATAAAGTAGATTTTAAAACATAGAAAAATTCAAGAAAAATACTGCGACAACACAAATTACTAAACTATTGGCGCATAGGATATGATAGTATGTGTATTTCAAATTACAAGTCTATATTGGAGGGTTTAAGATTATTTATTGTACAAACACAAGTTATAGTTTATATGGTATATTTGAAATGTACAGAATGTAATGTTTGATATAGAGTCTTTCTTTTAAAATGTTAAATAATGTTCATACGCAAGACGTGATACGTTACATAAGAAGACTCCCACGATGATGTTGTTGAAGAGAAGGGCCGGTCTTTGCGGTAAAGATGGTTCGTCAGGTGTGGCTTACAAATGACAGACGTTTCACCAGAAACGTTTACAGCTGGGCTGGCGTCCTGTAACAGCTGGGCTGGTCCTATAACAGCTGGGCTGATGTCCTGTAACAGCTGGGCTGATGTCCTACAATTCCCACGATGAATCCGACACTTCGCACACACAACGGTACTACGGTTTTTATTTCTCGCAAAACTTATATAGAGTTTAAGACCAAGTAATATCTCAGGTGACAGTGAGTTTAAACTAATAACGGTATATTGAGCTTATACCTCTCCGGCTTCTTCAAGTGTTCTCGCGAATACAAAGGTCTACCGCGATCAGCAGACCACCCTATGAGGAAATCTTGCACTAGCACGGAAACGTCTTGATGGAACTATTGCGTAACAATTAATGATACTGTTACACTCACTTCTTACACACGTAATATTACAATATTAATATCGTGTGTAAAGATATAAAATCAATTGTTATGCGTCACACGCGTTACTATCCCCGAAAAGTCTTAACAGATCCTTGCAAGCGGTAGAGTCTTGTACAAGGATTGTATGTACCGTTCGCGGTAGCAGCAGTGAAGAACTGCTTGTAATTTTTCGCACAATGCGTTAAAACACTGATGTGTGCAAATGTACTACACACACAGTTCTGAGTCTTCCCGTTTCACTAACGACGAATAGTTTTTACAGCACCTTGCAAGCGGTAGAATCTTGTACAAGGAGTGCACGTTCCGTTCGCGGTAGATGGCGTAGAAGAACTGCCTGTAATTATACGCGTAATGCGTTTAAACACTACTGTGTGCAGATGTACTACATACACAGTTCTGAGCCTTCCCGTTTCACTAACGACGAATAGTCTTTACAACACCTTGCAAGCGGTAGAATCTTGTACAAGGAGTGCACGACCCGTTCGCGGTAGATGGCGTAGAAGAACTGCCTGTGTAACGACAGGCATAAGAAAATTTCCAACCACCAGTCAGCATTCTATTGGTGGATGGAAGTCACATGGTTAGTAAAAAGTGACCATGCACTTTTCATGCAGTAGAGTGCATTTACTTTGTAACAGCATGCATATCGGTAATCAGACTACTCGTATCTCATGCATGACTGCCTACATACTAATAATATACATGAACGTAAACAATAGTCCAACAGGTATAGGGATTGTAGCGATACACATGTCTCAGTTCAGCTAATGTCAAAACAACGATAACACTTCACGCACCGCCCGGGAACGTTTCCCACTCACGCACGCGCGCACATTTCCACTAACACAGTACATGAATAACCATAAATAATAATGCACAGTTATTCTAAACTAAACCCTTAACCTTACTAAATACAATTGATAACAACCAAACTTAACCATCTACCAATATAATATGAATGTCCATTGTCTGTGTAATATATGAACTTGCCCCGCCTATCATGATCCTGTGATTCGTTGCAGGATTAACTCCTTCCCGCATAAAAAAAAAATTTTTTTTTTTCTTTAGTTAACTAACAAAAAATAAAATTTTTTTTTTTATATACCAAAACAACTTCCTAATCCTGAAATAATAATAATACCCTCGAACTAAAATCAAATAAACCTCCCCAATTAATACTAACATTTCCAACTGTCACTTTGACAGAAGCATCAAATCAAAAGACACGTGGTAACCTTCAAACCAAAACAAACCCACATGTTCTTGACACACAGATAACGAAATATTATGCAGGGTCACAGGGTACACAGACAACATTCCTTATCAAAACTAGATTATTGTTAATTCACAGATCCATCTTACATACAACATTTAAACCTGAATTGACATATTTAAACCACTACACATTCTTACCCCTATATCCTGACATTTATTTCTGAGTTTTTTGTATAAAATTTTCTCAGCTTTGAAACGCACACGTTTACTTGGAAATACAGATTTGAATTTGTTTAATATACGCCGTAATTGCCTTATCTCGCAACTCATTAACTGAACCTTGGGGGTCGGTGAGTTATTCGTTATCTTATCTTTCGAGCGTCCCAGTCTGATAACGTGAGGTTGACAATCAACTTTAGCTGGCAATAATTCTTTCTGAACTTCCAATGCAGCATGCCGTTTATTCAATTTATCAACTTCCCAAATAATATTATGTCCGAGTTTTTTAACTCCAAGGACGATCGCATCTATTTCCGTTCCCTGCACATATCTTGTTGTACGTGCCTGTTTTTTAACTATCTGCGACTCACACGCTGCTGATTTTATTGCCTTGTGTGACTTACCTGCAGAATCGGCATTTGTACAAAGTGGTTTTTACACCTCTTTTGTAACTGCTTGTCCAACAGCGATATTTCTGTGCCACTGTCGGACAACCTCTCGTCGCCATAACCATTGATTTTTGCTTCGACAATAAGGTCGGTGCAATTTTCAATCCTAAGATTTCCCTCATGTTTATTACTATTATCATTATTACATACTAAATTATCCCTAATTTCGGCAGGATATAGGCCATACATAACAGTTTCATTCTTATAACTAACATTTTTCATACTTGATTGATTGAACTGCTTTTCAACTAAATCATTTTCAATAACTGTTGCTAATAAGTTGGTATTAAATTGCTGAGTTGTATTTTTATGTTGTTGTGATTGCGGCTGATTTTGTGGTGTTTGAACATGAAACTGATTACGCGGCGGTTCATTATTATTTACCATAATTGTTGTCACCTTACTGTCACCAGTATCATTCACCTCTCCGTCCTCCGTAAACACCTCAGTACCTGATATAGATTCATCTAGTACCTCATCATCAGGCCATGTGTCATAAATACCTGCACCGTTAGTATCCATACTAGTTCCAGGCTCTACTACTGGTTCGGAATTTTTATGTGTTATGCATACACTGTCCGCATCCATGATAGCTTCAGATCCTATCATACGTTCACGGTTCTCGCATGCTATATCTGTTACACTATAAAATATCACCTCATCACAGCACTTACCTGAAGTATGTTCCAGATTAATAGTGTTGTTACTACTAATTTCATTTCTGTTATCTTCACTACAATCCGATGCAGAATCTAAATACTCGACTTTACCGAGATATGAACTACTAGGCCCTAATAAGGTGATTTCTGTATAATCACTTTCAATTTCATCTACTACGCTACCGTTCTCCGTTAATCCTTCAGATGTAACATCTTGGTTAACTTCCATATTACTTTCGTTGAGAGTATGTTCAACAAGAACATTTGGTACTTCCAATTTATCATAAGGTACAATATTCTCAACCGTTAAATCTACTTCAATATCAGCTGACATTTCCTGTAGTTTCGCCATCCTCTCCTCTCTATCACCTTCCATTTCTTCCCAAAATTTCTGCATATTGGCGTCATGTTCTTCTTGACGGGCTTTATTTTCCTCTGAAACTCCTTGTATATCCGATATCATCTCTTCTTCCACGGCTTTCATCTCCCCGCAGCAATTATCTGAAGTATGTTCTGGACTAATAGTGTTGCTATTACTAATTTCACTTTCGTCATCTTCACTATAATTGCATGCAACATCCATATCTCCGACCATATCGAACAACGAAATACTATGCCCTAAGCGAGTTGCCTCGTTAATATTACTTTCAATTCTATCCCAGAATTTCCGCCTAACGGCTCTACTATGCTCAGATATGGTTTTATCATCAAGTGACCTGGCCCTTAAATATTCTATAAGCTCTTTTTTATTCGACATAGTGATCACAAATTACTTTAAAATTTAGTAATTTATACTCAAAGCAAGTTATTATTATCACAACAAGATTAGAACATATGGTAACCAGTTTATATGCACGCGGAAAAAGCAGTTCAAAATATCAACATGCAAATACCTTATCTAACATACAACAACTAATAATCAACCTCCAATATACTGATAAAATCTGTTCATATATGATAGACAAGAGAATATGCACACTTGAAAAATTATATCCTCAGCTTTTCATATGAACAACACACATACAATTTTTATGTTAATTACATTTATACGTCGGATTTTTCCAACAAATTTTATATTCATAGACAAATATATAATAGCGTAAAATTTCCGCTATTTTCCGAGCCCCACGTTGGGCGCCAAAATATCTCTATGCGACAACACAAATTACTAAACTATTGGCGCATAGGATATGATAGTATGTGTATTTCAAATTACAAGTCTATATTGGAGGGTTTAAGATTATTTATTGTACAAACACAAGTTATAGTTTATATGGTATATTTGAAATGTACAGAATGTAATGTTTGATATAGAGTCTTTCTTTTAAAATGTTAAATAATGTTCATACGCAAGACGTGATACGTTACATAAGAAGACTCCCACGATGATGTTGTTGAAGAGAAGGGCCGGTCTTTGCGGTAAAGATGGTTCGTCAGGTGTGGCTTACAAATGACAGACGTTTCACCAGAAACGTTTACAGCTGGGCTGGCGTCCTGTAACAGCTGGGCTGGTCCTATAACAGCTGGGCTGATGTCCTGTAACAGCTGGGCTGATGTCCTACAATTCCCACGATGAATCCGACACTTCGCACACACAACGGTACTACGGTTTTTATTTCTCGCAAAACTTATATAGAGTTTAAGACCAAGTAATATCTCAGGTGACAGTGAGTTTAAACTAATAACGGTATATTGAGCTTATACCTCTCCGGCTTCTTCAAGTGTTCTCGTGAATACAAAGGTCTACCGCGATCAGCAGACCACCCTATGAGGAAATCTTGCACTAGCACGGAAACGTCTTGATGGAACTATTGCGTAACAATTAATGATACTGTTACACTCACTTCTTACACACGTAATATTACAATATTAATATCGTGTGTAAAGATATAAAATCAATTGTTATGCGTCACACGCGTTACTATCCCCGAAAAGTCTTAACAGATCCTTGCAAGCGGTAGAGTCTTGTACAAGGATTGTATGTACCGTTCGCGGTAGCAGCAGTGAAGAACTGCTTGTAATTTTTCGCACAATGCGTTAAAACACTGATGTGTGCAAATGTACTACACACACAGTTCTGAGTCTTCCCGTTTCACTAACGACGAATAGTTTTTACAGCACCTTGCAAGCGGTAGAATCTTGTACAAGGAGTGCACGTTCCGTTCGCGGTAGATGGCGTAGAAGAACTGCCTGTAATTATACGCGTAATGCGTTTAAACACTACTGTGTGCAGATGTACTACATACACAGTTCTGAGCCTTCCCGTTTCACTAACGATGAATAGTCTTTACAACACCTTGCAAGCGGTAGAATCTTGTACAAGGAGTGCACGACCCGTTCGCGGTAGATGGCGTAGAAGAACTGCCTGTGTAACGACAGGCATAAGAAAATTTCCAACCACCAGTCAGCATTCTATTGGTGGATGGAAGTCACATGGTTAGTAAAAAGTGACCATGCACTTTTCATGCAGTAGAGTGCATTTACTTTGTAACAGCATGCATATCGGTAATCAGACTACTCGTATCTCATGCATGACTGCCTACATACTAATAATATACATGAACGTAAACAATAGTCCAACAGGTATAGGGATTGTAGCGATACACATGTCTCAGTTCAGCTAATGTCAAAACAACGATAACACTTCACGCACCGCCCGGGAACGTTTCCCACTCACGCACGCGCGCACATTTCCACTAACACAGTACATGAATAACCATAAATAATAATGCACAGTTATTCTAAACTAAACCCTTAACCTTACTAAATACAATTGATAACAACCAAACTTAACCATCTACCAATATAATATGAATGTCCATTGTCTGTGTAATATATGAACTTGCCCCGCCTATCATGATCCTGTGATTCGTTGCAATACGTTTAGTCAAACGAGTGACTAAATACTCTCGTATTTATTGACAATTATTTTCAAACATTCTATTTTAAATTACTATAATTAATTAAAATATTTTTCAAATATTTTAATAATGTCGATTTAAATCTTTTCTCAATTCTGATAATTTAATTACTGTTTTTTCGACACTCAGCATTGTACGACTTGCGTAGTATCGAAAGTCAGATATTCATAAAATTATTAATTTCGTTTAAATATTGTTTAAATAAAACTGTACTCCCTGTTTCCTATTTAAAACTTCACTCGCAAGTATGGTCGTTATTATACACTGACGTACTTGTTCAATTAACACAATTCCGCACTTTTTCACTCGTATGTATGAATGTTGTATTTAGGTTAACTGTATGTTGTGTACTGACGTAACATGGCGCGCACAGTTTTAAAATATAAATTACTTCTTCCTTGACTAGAGCGGCGTGACCTGTACGTCTGGTGGTTAATCGTAGACTGTTCTGTACCTCTGAGACGTCTCTCGGTCGTCTGCTGAAAGTCATTCATTCCATTGGCTGGATTCGTTATACTCTCTAACCCGAAAGGCTTCGTTTTATTAAAATATTTAATTTTTTGCCAAAATTGATTTTGGGTTGGAGACAGTTTTACGTCATCATTGGTACAAAAATTTAACTGGAAAGTTTAAAACTATCATAACTTTCTTATCTTACGTCCTATCGTTAATTAGTTGATATCAATGAATTCAGGGCGTTTTGCTTGTTAAAATAAGTCCAAAAACGCTTATTTTTCGTTCATTATTACTATTACAATAACGATTTTATTATTTATTTCTGGTGCATCTTATTTTTATAAGTTCGTTACACCAGATTTTAGTTAAATATAATAAAACACTTCTTATCTAAACACTTTGAGTCTGTATCTCAGTCGGTTTAATTTACAATTTGGGAAAAACTGTTTCCTACACAAATCTCGCTATGGCGTCATTAAGCGTCCATGTTAGATTTTTTATAAATCTGCTTATAACTAATTTTTCTCATTTCAAATGATTATATTACTATCTAATATTACTAGTAATGTTTATTTACACAATTTTCCACTATAATATTTATGTATGACTGTGGTTAATTTAATATTTACACAAGTTCAAACCCCTCATATGGTTCTTATACAATTTTTCATCTTATTTTTTTAGTCTCTTCATATAAATCATATCATTTAATGATTGTAATTAGTGTACATACATAGTACCTAATCTATTATATATAATGGTTACCTTTTAATGAGCTCAGAACTTTCTAATCTTTCAGTAATGGCTCTGTTCATGTTGTGTCATGTCATAATAGTCATTCATTTTTTATAATACAACAACTAAATTGTTATTGTCCTCTTTGGTTTGGATTCCCAAAGTAGCATTAGATATTGTTCTAACTTTTGGTAATGTTTCCAATTACTTTTACATAAGTTCATATGCTATATTTTTCATAAATAACTGGTTGGTCATTGTTTGTTTACATTTGGTTTTCTTCATAATGGTCATTTGGTTTTCAAATGTTTGTATATAATATGACTGCTTTTATGGTCATTATCTGTTCTCAAAGTAGCTTTGGGATTTCCTCTTGCTACTGGTAATAATTGTAACAATCTGTGCTCAATATTTGATACAGTATTTTTCTTAACTAACTAGCTATACAATGGTTTAGCTTACATCTGGTCATATGTACATGGTTAATTGGTTTACAATAATTTAGTTATAATACTGTTCTTATCATGTTCAAAATCTGTTCTCAATGTATTATCAGATATTTATCTCACTACTGGTAATACTCTTATAAACATTTACATTGGTTTTGATACTGTATTTTTCTTAACTAAACTGGTATACTTTTCTCATTTCTGTTATTCCCTGTGTCATTATGTTTGACTTGTTTTATTTACATTGTTTTGCATTATATTACATTGTTTCTTAATATTTATTATTAGTACTTATAATAAATTCTCATTTGATAACATATTTGATGATCAGATATTTATACTAATATGTATCATTTTCTGTTGTAATAGGTCTCTTCCTTGTGGGTTGTGTAACAATGTACCATCTGTTTTAGTGCAGTATTTTTCTACTACTAAACTGACTTCACTACGGTATATTAACATAATATCTTAACTAATTTGTTACACATGTTTATACAATTCCTTCTTAAACACTAACACAAATCTTTCTTGTACTATTTACAATGTTTTTCTGGTCAATGGTGGAATTTAATTCCTGTTATGTTTGATACTCAACAAATGTCTTTTACTTGTTGTCAGTTCTTTATGAACAATAACATCATTGTTCTATTTTGTTCTAATCTGGTGGTCTTATGATTATGTGTGTTGGTTACAACTTTATTAAATCAGTCACACTCATTGTTTGTGTTTATTTGACTATTTTTAATTTTTGTTGCTTCATCATGAAATTAACATATTTTTCACACTGTAAACTTCATCACTGTAATTGTTTGTGTGGTTTATTCAGTTGAAATAGTTAGTTATTCACAGGTTTCACATTTGTATTAAGTACACACTGTAATTGTTTGTGTTTCCTTAAATGTTTCACACTGGTTTTCTTGTCATACTTATAATCATTTCTTTTGTCACTTACACTGTTTTTAGTACATGTGGTTTATATTGAGTCCTTATATCTTCTGTCCATCTTCTTTCTTCTTCTTGGTGCTCTTCTTGGTCCTTCTTCTTTCTTCTTTATTCCATATTTTCATCGTAGTTGCTGTTTTTATTTTTCTCCATTGTTGTTGGAGCTTGTTGATCCTTGTTTCGTTGATTCCCCTCACTGTTGGATCCTATTGGGTCTATTTACTGATATTTGTTTTGGGCTTGTGGCATTTTCTTTCTTCATTTTGTAACTAATGTTGATATATTCGTATTCTCTTCTTCATTGTTGGATTTTTTATTAATATTTTTGTAGATACACACTTATATACACTTAGCTTTGTTTATCTAGATATATTCCCATGTTTTTCTCATACTTGACATTACATTCGTTTATATTATGTAACTACCATATTTTTGGTACTGTTACATATGCCTTCCTATAAGAATTGATTAATTCTGAATTATTATAATATATTTTTCATTGAAGAATTCATCAATTGTTGTACATTCCATGTTGATTCACATGTTTTTTCCATATATCCCTTCACTTTCTTCTATTTGAATCGTATTTATATCTTCTCTATGTAATTATCTCCCTTGTTTATTTAGTTCCCTAATTCCCTAACATAAGTTTAGCTGGGGCAGTTTAGAGCGGCTCACTTTGGCTATTCAACTCTACTGGCCATACTAATTTCAATAAATATGGAGGCAAATCATCTCCTTCAATAATAATAAATGATTGCTGGCATTACTCTTCAGTCAATTCATTTTAAATCATCAAAATAATAATAGTGGTCGTTCTTCCGACAAATAATAAATATCCTTGGGATTAATTCACGCATCTGCGGTTTATACATTGTTATTCTCTCTTTTCTTGATTCAACTTAAATATATTCTTCACATATTATAGGGATAGTTTGTTTTACACTTCCTCACTGGTATACTCTCATGATTGTCTTCGTTATTATATTATTTTTCATTCTTCATTATTCTTGATCGATCTCTTCATTTTGTTTTTCACTTTGAATGTCGTCTCATGATATTCTTCATTTCAGGTTTCATTCTTCTAGATATAATTCATAAGTACATTTGTTTTTCTTCTTCTTCATGGTTTGTATTTGGCATTTATATTCCATGTGGTATTGGTTTCTTCGCTAGTAATATTCATCATAAACAATGTGGTTGTGTGTGGTGGTTTGTCTACATTAATATCTTATTTTGGTTTCATTTTTCCAACTTCGCATTTGTTCCTTCTTTTTTTTTTCTTTAATAGTACGGGTAAGATGTTCTTAATTACTTGTTGACGTGGCTCTTGGAATTATTTTATGCCTTGGATCTTATTTGTCTGTCTCGTATTTTCATACTCTTCAATAGTAGTATGTTCATTTTAATAGTATTTTATTATTAATAACACAATGTTCTGAATCCTTTACATTAATTCTCTTGAAGTATGTTTTTTCACATTATCAAATTACAACATATTCAATGTTCAATACATAATTATACAGTTACTTCCCATTTAATATACACACATAATAATTTTCATAATAGTAATACATCCTTTTTTCTTTAGTCAACATCTATTTTTATAATCACATTTTCATTTTCACTTTTAAATAACAGTAATCTTCATAGCCACTTTTCATTTTTCATTTTGATATAGTCAACAGTTATATTCCTTTATATACCTTCATTTTTCATAACAAATATTTTCATCCTTTATATTATCAATAATACAATAATCCTTATCGCTATCTTTTCACTTTTTGGTACCATAAGTTAATTTTCAATATATTTTTTCATTGAGGTTTGATTATAGGTACCTTTTATCTTCTTTGTAATAGGGTTCTGCAATTCATATGTGTTGTTTATATTGTTTTTTGTCACAGTATATGGTCCGGTATATAGCAGTAATAGCTTCTTTGCTATGCCCTCAATAGTGCTAGGGAGCTCTCGATTTTTGATAAGCACTTGGTCTCCCACTTCATAATTGATGATTTTGGGCTGTAACTTTTTGTACTTGAGCCTCAATTTATTCGCTCTCTCAACTGCATTATTATAGAATCGAGTTTTGTCAAATTTAATTTCGGCACTGATGGGAAAATTAATTATCTCTGTGATCTCCCGGGGTGGTTTTTTCTCGTACATAGCCATGTATGGTGTTTCGTCAGTTGACTGGTGGTAGGCTAGATTTAGGAAGTCTTCAGCTGGGGATAAATACTCCTCCCACTTCCTCTGCTGGCTGTGACAGTAGGTTCTTAAAATCCTTCCTACTTCTCTCAACACTCTCTCAGCAGGGTTGCTGTTGGGGTGATACACCGATGTCTTGTATGTTTTGACTCCCAGATGGATCAGTGTTTCCCGCCACTTTCGTCCTCGGAATTGCGTTCCGTGATCTGTAATTATCATCGACGGTTTACCCACTTCGGGTATATATTTATTTATAACTATTTCTAGTATTTTACTGGTTGTCGCTCGATTGAGTGGGTACAGCTTAGTATATTTGGTGTAATGATCAAATATTATTATGATATACTTGTACTGGTGTCTCCCACCACTCCGTGGAAAAGGTCCACAAATGTCCAAGAAAACCTTTTCTAGTCTTGTAGTTGACGTGATTGGTATCATGACTCCTTCTCGCTTTTCGTTGCTGCATTTTGCTAGTTGACAGATATTACAACTCTGGACATATTTTCTGACCTTCCTACTCATGTCCTTGAAATGCACATGCTCTTGCAAAGCTTTTATGACCTTCACTGCGCCCATATGACCATAACGTATGTGGTAGTCTATGGTCAATTCTTTTTCTAGGGCTTTGGGGATAACTACCTTCCATCTCTCATCACCTTTATTGTGCTTGGTGAATACCAACTGATTGTGAGTACAGTAATATTGGTTTATGTTTGCATCATTGTCGGTTAGTTTTTTGATAATTAATGATATTTTAGGATCTTGTTGTTGATGATTGATGATGTCAGATAATATATTAGTGAGTTCGGATTTACTCTTCAATAAGTGGTATACTCTTGCAATGGTTTCCCTCTCTCCTTCAAATGTTTGGGCGTTAATGTTTATCCGGGACAACACGTCTGCAGCTGTGTTGCTTTTTCCGGGTATGTACTCCCATTGTATATTGTATTCTTGAAGTGTAAGGGTCCATCTTGTCAGTCTTCCGTGTTTTAATTTGCAGTTTTTTAGAAATGAAATGGATTTGTGATCTGTCCTCACTGTTACTGTGTATCCTAAAATAAATGTCCTGAATTTTTCGCATGCAAACACTATACTCAATAATTCTTTTTCTGTGGTATGGTAGTTACGTTCGCACTTGTTTAACGTACGGCTTACGAAACTAATCACTTGATGATGCTCTTCTTGGTCTTATTGATAGAGTACAGAACCAAGACTTAGGTCGCTAGCGTCACAATTCATGAAGAACTGTTTATTAAAATTGGGGTGATGCAGCATAACGGTTTCTAGGAACTTTACTTTAATCAATTCAAATGTGGAGTCTTGCTCTGCTTCCCATTTCCATTTTTCTTTTGATGATAGCTGTGCTGAGAAACGAGCTGTCAATTCGGAATAATTACTTTGAAATTTCCGATAATAATTGCAGATTCCGAGGAACGATTGCAGTTGTTTTTTGTTCTTCGGGACGGGGAAACGCTGAATTGCCTCCATCTTCTCCTGGGATGGTGTAATTCCGTATTCAGATAGGTTAAACCCCAAGAATTGCACTTCCTTCGCAATTAGTTGAGATTTATCTAGCTTTAAAGTGATGTGGTTGTCTTCCAATTTTTTCAGTACTTGTGCCACCCGGTCACAGTGTTCCTCCCAATTGTTAGAGGCTATTAAGAGATCGTCCACATAAACTGTCGTGAACTGTAGTGTGTTATGGCCCAGTATCTCGTCCATGCATTTGACGAATATTGCTACTGAGTTTACTAAACTGAATGGTAGCCTTTTAAAATGGTAGTTTCGGCCTTCAAAGATAAAAGCAGTATATTTTCTACTGTTCGGATGCAGCTCAACCTGCCAATATCCACATACCGTATCCCATATACTGTAAAATTTTGTACCATAAAATTTCTTTAATATTTCATCGATTTCTCCAGGCGATGTCCTGTCATTAATTATGGTTTTGTTAAGCTCACGAGCATCTAAACAAATTCGTACTGCACCATTCTTTTTTGGTACTGCGACAATAGGGTTGGTGTATGGTGAATTGCTTATTTCTATTATGTCATTCTCTATTAAACGCTGAATCTCCTCTCTTACAGCTTCTTTTAGTGAAAAGGCGATAGGATATGATTTCCTCTTGAACTCTGTATGGTCTTTGAACTTCAGTTCGCATTGGAAATTTTTGATCTTCCCAGGTGTATCTGAAAATACGTGGCGATACTGGTAGTATATTTCTATTAATCGTTCCCGTTGTTCCCAAGTAATTTCTTGGCTCTTCTGGCTGGTTTTAAATTCTCGGATGCTATTGATTTTCTCCAACCATAACGCTTCCTCTGGACTGTTGTGTATTCCTTGGTTGATGGCGCCTTCTTGGTGTTCACAGCCTTCTCTGATGTAGTATATTACATGCTCCGCGGGTGCCTTCCTGTATTCTGTCATATTGGCTGTCCACTCTATTTCTTCTGTTTTCATCATCACTGTATTAGTATCCATATTGATGATTGCGGTGCATTTTCTTAAAATATCACACCCGATTAGTAGAGTGAACGGTAGCCCACTGGCTACTAGGAATACCATCTGTATTGTCTTCCCATTGCTGGATACATCTAATTGTACTTGCTGTCGGATAGTCTTATTCTGACGTCCGGTAGCACCGATGAGAATTATATTGCTAATTGGCAATGTGGGTATTGTGGCTTTGTTCTCCGATTGAATTCTGTCCAGTTCCAACTTGTCTATTAGTGATACGTTTGCGCCAGTGTCAATCATGGCTGTGGCGTCGGTGTTGTTTACTTTAACGGATATGTATGCAATTTCACTATTGCTTGTATCGCTGATAGTATTTTCCTTTTCTTCCATCAAATCTTTCCTTATATTTTTTAAGTAGTTGTTGTTATACACATTTCGATGCTTTGATGATTTTGCCAAAACATTTGACCCAATAGGCCGGTTCAGTGAGGGTGATCTTGGGTTTTTCACTGCCGGTTGGTGTTTAAATTCAGGTCACCATTTTCGTGTCGGTCCTGAGATGTCGAAGCTACTGGCTCCTGATTTCCCGGTCCATGTCCGTTGTGGTACACCTCTGTAGTTTGTGTGGTTGCTCTGGGACTTCCACTGCTGTCACTTCCGTTTGACCGATATCCGGACTCTCTTTCATCCCTGTCGCTATTATCGGAATGATGGTGCTGGTGTGGGAAACTTCTTCTTCCTTGATAATAATTTCTGTGGTTTCCACCCCGACTGGCATGGGTATAATGGACTCTTCGAAATTGATTGTTATTATTATGACCATTACCTTGTCTTGGTTGGTGATTAGGGGACTGGTTCTGATACGGTCGGTAGTAGTGATTACCTCTTTGGTAATTCGTATTTCGTTGGTAACCATTAGGATGATGGTTATTATGGTTCCCTCTATTTATATTATTTCCACCTCCATCTTGATGCGGTGTGGGTTGATTCTGGAATCTCGGGGGATTATGAAAATTCCTTCCTTGGTTATTACCATTGTTATGAATAGTAGGGTTATTGTTTCCAGGCCCTCCTCGATCGTATGTCTGGCTTGGTACCTGTCGACTCCGTTGATAGTATCGTTCCCTCTCGTGACTTTCAAGTAAGTCGCACATTCCTTGGATTGTTTTTATTTGTGCATTGAGTCTTCCCTGTGATATACCCTGATTGAAATGGTAAGCCAACTTCGTGACCAGGCATTCTTCTGGGATTGCCGGTTCCAGATTCCTTGCCAGGCAAATCTTTCCTAAAAAGTATGTGGTCATGGATTGCCTTCCATTCACGTCGAACCTTCCGTTGGTTATATCGTCCCTTATGATATTCTGAGTGGCCTCCGACCAATATTTTTGCTTGAATGCTGTCTTGAAGGTGTCATAATTAACCACTTCGTGTCGGGTCGCTGTCCACCAGTTGTCAAACGTGTGTTTAAATGATTCGTCTAACATACCTTTTATGACAGTCCATCTGCTCTCACGATTCCTTTGTATGATTTCTTCCATTCTCTCTAGGAACTCCAAAGGGTTTTTCGAATAGGTCCTGAAGTCAAGCTGATCTCTTCCCTCTAGATGACTCAAACCAGATAGGAAATTCGGTATGGTTTGTAGACGATGCATTTCGTCTCGGAGGTCATCAAATTCTCTCCGTTGGCGCTCTGTGGATTGTGTTTTATCATCGTGTACCTGCTGTTTGATTGCGTATACTTTTCCAGCAACTTCTTCACACTTATCCTTTAGTGTGGACTGTGCTGCCTTCATCCTTGTTTGTTCTTGTGTTATTGTATTTAGTTGGGTATCGTGAGTTTTCTTCACCTCATTAATACGTTGGTTAAGGTCCAATTCCGTCTGTATTAATCTTAGGCTGGTACCTTCTCCTTCTTTACGCATTTCTGACATCTCGACATTAATTTCAGTCGTTAGAATGGCCATTTGCTTCTCGATTTCTTCGACGCTTTCTCCCAATCTTCTCTCAACCATTTCTGCCGTCTCCTTAGCGGTCTCTTCCATTTTATTATTGTTGACACTTATTTGTAGCCATATATTTTCGTGATCGGCTTGTATGGCTTCAATATCCCGATTGAGTTTGGCGTTGATCCCATCAATTTTCTGGTTAGTTTGGTCAATCTTCTCTCCCAACTCTGCTGATAAATCTTCTTTCATGGTGGCCATTCTTTTTTCCAATAATTCTTCAGTTTTCCTTTGACCCTCTTCCATCCTTCTGTTTGTCTCACTTATTTGGTTATTAAATTCTTCTTTTAACAACTCTATATGTCTCTGGTTATCCTTCTGGCCTTCCTCTATTTTTTGGTTTGTGTACCGACTGGCTTCTTCGATTTTACTGTTTAAGTCAGCTTTTAACCTTTGACTGTCCTCCTTGGTGGATCGGCTGGCTTCTTCTATTTTATGGTTTAAGTCCGCTTTCAGTGATCGATTGTCTTCTTTCGGTGACTCTATTGATTTGTCCATCTTCTGGTCCGTGGACTTTAGGCCTTCCTCTATTCTCATTAACATTTCGATGATGTATCTGTTTTTGGTGTGTGTTAATTCTTCGGGTTGTTCATCCTCCGGTATGATTTCTGGTGGTATTGTTTCCGGTAGGACTCCTTGAGATATTATTTCCGGTTCCTCCATAGGTTGCTGAACCCCCTCCGCCTGTTCAATTGTTTTTTCCTTTGTTTCCAGTGCTACTTCTTCTACATCTTCCGTAGATATGGCCTCTTTTTCTTCTCTTCTGGTCTCCTTTTCCTTTTCGGTCGCCCTCTTCCTTGACGTTGATCGTGATTTTGATCTTGATTTTAACCTGTTGGTGTACATCTTGTTGTCCTGGTAATGTACCTCCTGTATTTTTCACGAATTGGGGTTATTGGGTAACTAGTTATGGTGTAATTTCCCTTTAAATCGTGCTCAGACGTTGGGCGCCAATCTATAATGTAACTTATAGATTCTTACTAGTGTATAGTGTAGTATCGATATGTGATGTGTTATCTTCAATCACTTCTGCCCCGCGATGGAGCGCCAATCTATAATGTAAAATTATAGATACTAGATATAGATGTAAATGATTTGGTGTGTTCGTGTGGGTGTAGACACGCACCGGTATCTACTATAATGTTGTGTATCTAAAGGTGTAATCGTAATCGTAGAGGTTATTGGTGTTAATGTATTGTTTTCTATTGGGTACGCAGTAAGAGTTCACCCCTTTTTATATTAATATGATCCGCGCACTTTGTTGTATCTCACTTACTTACCACACTTGAATGCTTCAATTCTGTTCTGTGATGTTCCTTCTGAAATACATGCACTTCAAATACAACAACAAAAATAAATATTCAGATTGAATATTTAATGTATCATCACACACAATAGTAAATGAAGCAATATTTGATGAATATTCTGGATTATGCTAAAACTTTTAAAATCTTCCGCCACCTGTGTCAGAACTGATTAAAAATAAATGAATTTACTTTTACTAGAAATGATACTCCTTTTGTTGTAATAAAATTGGAGGTTTATTAACAATTTGGTAAGTGATAAAATTTTTAACAATTAAAAACAATAATTAACAACCTTTCAATTACTGATTACAGTAAAATTCAATAAGACTCTGTCTAATTCCTCAAGGCTGGTAGACCTGTTGTTAGTACAATAATTTAACTACATAGGTTATGTTACTTTGATTCAGAGAATTACCATATTTCGTTAGGTTCTTTGAGGTAACATGATACCAGTTACAAGATGTAATACAAATAACTATATTGAATTAACAATAGTAAATAATATTTGAACAAATATAAAAAAATCAAAATTTGGTACCATATGTCTGGTATTTATGAAATTATCGTACGCGGGTATGCACACGCATCTCTAATACTAGTGTGTTATTGTCAAGCTGCATGACTTGTACAGTATTTAAAATGTATTACGTTCGTTTAATAATTAGCTTTAAAATCATTTATTCACAAGAGAAAAATTTCTCAAAAAACTCTTGTTAGCAATTCTATTTGATTTGATTGTTACTTGAGAACAGATCGGTAATGTTGAAATTATCAAGTTACCGCAACAATTTCTGAGGTTAGAATTAACCGGTGTGGTTACAAAGGATAAGTATTCCTTATTAGCTAATATTTCTTAGACTATACATGTAAACATATTATTCATAATAATTTTTAATATATGATTATCAGAATTACATTTATTCCGATTGTATGAAAATTAATAAAGTAGATTTTAAAACATAGAAAAATTCAAGACAAAAACGTTTAGTCAAACGAGTGACTAAATACTCTCGTATTTATTGACAATTATTTTCAAACATTCTATTTTAAATTACTATAATTAATTAAAATATTTTTCAAATATTTTAATAATGTCGATTTAAATCTTTTCTCAATTCTGATAATTTAATTACTGTTTTTTCGACACTCAGCATTGTACGACTTGCGTAGTATCGAAAGTCAGATATTCATAAAATTATTAATTTCGTTTAAATATTGTTTAAATAAAACTGTACTCCCTGTTTCCTATTTAAAACTTCACTCGCAAGTATGGTCGTTATTATACACTGACGTACTTGTTCAATTAACACAATTCCGCACTTTTTCACTCGTATGTATGAATGTTGTATTTAGGTTAACTGTATGTTGTGTACTGACGTAACATGGCGTGCACAGTTTTAAAATATAAATTACTTCTTCCTTGACTAGAGCGGCGTGACCTGTACGTCTGGTGGTTAATCGTAGACTGTTCTGTACCTCTGAGACGTCTCTCGGTCGTCTGCTGAAAGTCATTCATTCCATTGGCTGGATTCGTTATACTCTCTAACCCGAAAGGCTTCGTTTTATTAAAATATTTAATTTTTTGCCAAAATTGATTTTGGGTTGGAGACAGTTTTACGTCATCATTGGTACAAAAATTTAACTGGAAAGTTTAAAACTATCATAACTTTCTTATCTTACGTCCTATCGTTAATTAGTTGATATCAATGAATTCAGGGCGTTTTGCTTGTTAAAATAAGTCCAAAAACGCTTATTTTTCGTTCATTATTACTATTACAATAACGATTTTATTATTTATTTCTGGTGCATCTTATTTTTATAAGTTCGTTACACCAGATTTTAGTTAAATATAATAAAACACTTCTTATCTAAACACTTTGAGTCTGTATCTCAGTCGGTTTAATTTACAATTTGGGAAAAACTGTTTCCTACACAAATCTCGCTATGGCGTCATTAAGCGTCCATGTTAGATTTTTTATAAATCTGCTTATAACTAATTTTTCTCATTTCAAATGATTATATTACTATCTAATATTACTAGTAATGTTTATTTACACAATTTTCCACTATAATATTTATGTATGACTGTGGTTAATTTAATATTTACATAAGTTCAAACCCCTCATATGGTTCTTATACAATTTTTCATCTTATTTTTTTAGTCTCTTCATATAAATCATATCATTTAATGATTGTAATTAGTGTACATACATAGTACCTAATCTATTATATATAATGGTTACCTTTTAATGAGCTCAGAACTTTCTAATCTTTCAGTAATGGCTCTGTTCATGTTGTGTCATGTCATAATAGTCATTCATTTTTTATAATACAACAACTAAATTGTTATTGTCCTCTTTGGTTTGGATTCCCAAAGTAGCATTAGATATTGTTCTAACTTTTGGTAATGTTTCCAATTACTTTTACATAAGTTCATATGCTATATTTTTCATAAATAACTGGTTGGTCATTGTTTGTTTACATTTGGTTTTCTTCATAATGGTCATTTGGTTTTCAAATGTTTGTATATAATATGACTGCTTTTATGGTCATTATCTGTTCTCAAAGTAGCTTTGGGATTTCCTCTTGCTACTGGTAATAATTGTAACAATCTGTGCTCAATATTTGATACAGTATTTTTCTTAACTAACTAGCTATACAATGGTTTAGCTTACATCTGGTCATATGTACATGGTTAATTGGTTTACAATAATTTAGTTATAATACTGTTCTTATCATGTTCAAAATCTGTTCTCAATGTATTATCAGATATTTATCTCACTACTGGTAATACTCTTATAAACATTTACATTGGTTTTGATACTGTATTTTTCTTAACTAAACTGGTATACTTTTCTCATTTCTGTTATTCCCTGTGTCATTATGTTTGACTTGTTTTATTTACATTGTTTTGCATTATATTACATTGTTTCTTAATATTTATTATTAGTACTTATAATAAATTCTCATTTGATAACATATTTGATGATCAGATATTTATACTAATATGTATCATTTTCTGTTGTAATAGGTCTCTTCCTTGTGGGTTGTGTACCAATGTACCATCTGTTTTAGTGCAGTATTTTTCTACTACTAAACTGACTTCACTACGGTATATTAACATAATACCTTAACTAATTTGTTACACATGTTTATACAATTCCTTCTTAAACACTAACACAAATCTTTCTTGTACTATTTACAATGTTTTTCTGGTCAATGGTGGAATTTAATTCCTGTTATGTTTGATACTCAACAAATGTCTTTTACTTGTTGTCAGTTCTTTATGAACAATAACATCATTGTTCTATTTTGTTCTAATCTGGTGGTCTTATGATTATGTGTGTTGGTTACAACTTTATTAAATCAGTCACACTCATTGTTTGTGTTTATTTGACTATTTTTAATTTTTGTTGCTTCATCATGAAATTAACATATTTTTCACACTGTAAACTTCATCACTGTAATTGTTTGTGTGGTTTATTCAGTTGAAATAGTTAGTTATTCACAGGTTTCACATTTGTATTAAGTACACACTGTAATTGTTTGTGTTTCCTTAAATGTTTCACACTGGTTTTCTTGTCATACTTATAATCATTTCTTTTGTCACTTACACTGTTTTTAGTACATGTGGTTTATATTGAGTCCTTATATCTTCTGTCCATCTTCTTTCTTCTTCTTGGTGCTCTTCTTGGTCCTTCTTCTTTCTTCTTTATTCCATATTTTCATCGTAGTTGCTGTTTTTATTTTTCTCCATTGTTGTTGGAGCTTGTTGATCCTTGTTTCGTTGATTCCCCTCACTGTTGGATCCTATTGGGTCTATTTACTGATATTTTGTTTTGGGCTTGTGGCATTTTCTTTCTTCATTTTGTAACTAATGTTGATATATTCGTATTCTCTTCTTCATTGTTGGATTTTTTATTAATATTTTTGTAGATACACACTTATATACACTTAGCTTTGTTTATCTAGATATATTCCCATGTTTTTCTCATACTTGACGTTACATTCGTTTATATTATGTAACTACCATATTTTTGGTACTGTTACAATATATATATATATATATAGTTGTTTTTTTATAGGGGGGCCCATAATTATTGTTCGCTCTGGACCTCACACATTTGCTAGGAATGGCCTTGTATTGGTCTAAATCCTGTACCTTAGTCACCTCCCTCACTGATCCCAAATATAGCAAACATTCTTCTTAGTTCCTGAATTGTGTCACTGCTGCTAGTGTGTTTCATAATTTTTACTTCTGACCATTTATAACCATTTGTACCAAGGGATATAACAGAACAATAATCAATAAACTCCTACACAAAACAAACAACATACAAAGACAGAAAACAAACCAGGATACAGAATCGCATACAAAACTATAAACAAAACGAAACACACACAAAGAACAAAACAAGTTTGACTTGCCTGGTATTTACAAACTAAACTGCTCAGACTGTAACAAATTCTACATAGGCCAGACAGGACTTTGTTGCTTCAAACAGAGATACATTGAACACACAAAGGCACTACACTCCACCACCGAATCCACCTTTGCAAACCACACATACACAAACATAAAGAGCAACATGGATATTCTCCATGTGCACACAAAAAGCTGAAAACTAGACACTCTTGAACAACTAGAAATATACAAACACAAACACATAAAAACGACATCATAAATGAACAGACACATTCATATCACACGTACTATTTGAACATATCACACTGCACACACACAACATTGATCTTTCAAACAATGGCGCCGTCACCAAGAACAAGATGAACAGTGCTCCTAGTGGCAGCCTCTGATGAAGCTTGTAATAAGTGAAAACTTGTTCAGGCTATAAGGTAAAAATTTTACATTTTTACCAATAACAAACTTAGTGTTCCGAGTCAGTAGTATTATAGGCCTACTTACAATTTGTTACACAATCTCTTTCTCGATGCATCATCCGGAAAGTGAACAGATATTTCTCAAACCTCAGTGGGGTATAAATAAGCATCCACTGGCTGCCCGAGTTTAATTTTGGGACCAGGGCACTTATAGAGTGCAGTTTGGAGTGATTATTATTGTGACTTGAAGTTTAAAGTGATTATTGTATAGTGTGAGCAACAATGTCAATAAAGTGACATTTATTGTTTGTTCCATTCCTGTGTGGTGGACATTTTTCATTTTAAAAAATTGTAATTGAGTGTCTTTTTTGTATTTGTATTGGCCATCTAAGGACCACATGCCAATTTCAATTCTTTATTCTTTTCTTTTTCTCCAATATTCTTTCATCTTTTCACTGTGTCTCTTTTTCCTGTCTTCAGTCCACTTTGAACCTGTGTTTTTCTCTCTCCTCCCCTGGACTCATTCCATTTGTAACACTTTTGCCCCAAAAACTTCTCTTTCAGTTGCTTCTTCTGTGTTTATAATATTTTTTTCTAAGTCCTTTTGGTCTTCTTCCCCCACAGATATTTGAAGGTCTTCTATGTTAACCTATTGTCATCCATCTATATATTAATACGTGAAGAGAAAACTTTGTACCCCTTTTTAAGCATATTGTGCGCACGGAGGAGTGTGAGATTTGGCATAGTTAAAGTTTATATGGAGAAGGAGTGCAGAAAGCTAAAATTTATATATAATATGTGTTACAAATACATTAAATAAAATAAAATAAAACATTCATGTGCACTTGAAAATTCATTTAAACTTTTTCAAACAATGGTAATTGTTAAAAATAAAATAATTTTGTTGCCAGGCAATAAAATTATAATTTTTTCGTTTTAGTGTACGTTCATACTGCCAATGTCAAACACATAATAGTCTGTCGTTTGTTTACGTTCATACTGCCAATGTCAAACACATAATAGTCTGTGGTCAAACAGTCGCACAGAGTAGAGATTGTCGCCAAAGAATTTTAAAATGTTGCCAACAAATAATTACTGACAGATTGACTGAATGAGCTGTGAATTTTGTGTGATTTCAAATGTTCCTTTTTCAATAGTCTGTGGAGTGTATGTCAAGGCAAAAAGCGTTTATTTTATATTTTGTATATTAGATATCTGTGTTTTATATATTAATGTGCAGTTGAAAGTGAAATACAGCTTGCTTAATATACACCTGTTGCAAAAGGAAAATTTTGTAGCAGCAATTTGAATTGACTTACTCTCGCCTATAATTATTATTGGTGGTTTCAAAAAAGTGAGTACATTTTATTATTTTTAAATTAAACCCTGTCTAATCTTATTTTCAGTAATTTCATTACATGTTTTTTTTTTTACATTCAGATTTTCGCACCTACTTCCATTATGCCTCGACATAGAACATTGACGGGTCGGAGTGAGAGACAAAGAAGAAGGAATATATATTCGCGTGAAAGTCAAAATGATAATAGACCAAATGCAAATTTAAATAGTGTAAATAGTATACAAAATGATGAAATTATTTTGAGGGATACATTTAAATGCGCACTGAATGTCATTCCAAGAAATTTTAATACTTTTGTTTGTGGATTAATGCATTTACAATGCAGGTTTTGCAATGCAAAACATTTCGAATCTGAGGTTACTTTAGGTGAAAGGACTGCATTCACTTCATGTTGTCATAAGGGTAAAGCAATATTACCGGCCTTAAGTCAAAACGAATAATTTAAATCATTGTATGATGGACTTACTTCAAATGAACCTTCAATAAAATGAAAGTCAAAAAATTATTTTGAAAACATTCGTAAATACAATTCATCATTTGCTATGGTTAGCTCAGAAGCTAAAATTTCAGATACAGTTACGCGTGGAGTGTATCATTTTAAAATACATGATGTTTTTTTTATCACAGATCAGGTCCAATGACTGCTGGATATGGTCGCTCACCATGTTATGCGCAATTATATTTTTATGATGTTGACACTGCTGTCAATTATAGATTACGTGAACACTATAATCAAACATGCAATAACAATATAATGCGCGAAATCTCTCTTGAATTGGAACGCATTAATCCTTTCGTTCGGTCATTCATTGCAATGAAAGATCATTGTCAGAGAGTTGAAAATCAAAATAAAGAAATTTGTATGCTCATTAAAGTAAATCGTGATTTAGATCTACGCCGTTATAATGATGCAGTTCAAACTGATGTAGCCGTAATATTTAGTACAGTTGATGGTGAGCCACCCTTTGAACGAAATATGGTTTCGTTTTCAAAAGTTAATGGTACCATTAAAAATATCTCTGTTTTGGATTCATCATTGGACCCTTTAGCGTATCCATTACTTTTTCCAAATGGTGATACTGGGTGGCATATCAATATTTCTCATAATGTACCAACTACATCTAATTCAAGAGCGCCCAGAAATAAATTAACCATGCTTCAGTATGCAGCCTATCGACTTGCAATTAGAGAAGATTTTAGCATGTTGCACCATTCACAAAAATTATTTCTGCAGTGGATAGTTGATATGTATGTGAGAATAGAGGGCACAAGGTTACATTTCATTCGACAAAATCAAACAAGTCTTAGGTCTGAAGTTTACAACAATTTAACAGATTATTTAGAATTGAACCCCAATGCCAATAATGTTGGCCGTAGAGTAATTTTACCATCTTCAATGGATCTCCAAGAAATATGTATCAGAATTATTTAGATGCAATGTCAATTGTACAACATTTCGGAAAGCCTTCTTTGTTTATTACAATGACTTGCAATCCAAGTTGGCCTGAAATAGTTAGCAATATTGGTGTAGGTGAGTCAGCTAATTTTTGACCTGATATTGTTGTGCGTGTATTCAAGTCCAAACTGAAAGCATTAATTGAGGGCCTTACACTAAAAAAAATCTTCGGTAAAGTTGAAGCACTCATTTATACAATTGAGTTTTAAAAGAGAGAATTGCCTCATGCTCACATTTTACTCTCTTTAAATGAGCAAGATAAAATTGTTAACGCTACCGATATTGATGAAGTTGTATCTGCGGAGATTCCTAACATTCAAGCACATCCTACATTACATGAATATGTTGTAAAACACATGATGCATGGTCCATGCGGTGTACTTAATCCAAATTCTGTATGTATGAGAGATGGAAAATGCACAAAAGATTATCCAAAACGATTTAATGAATTTACATGTGAATCATTAAATGGATATCCATTATACAGAAGGCGTGATAATGGTATTAATGCTGAAGTTCGCGGTAGTTGCCTCGACAATCGTTATGTTGTACCATACAATCCGTATTTACTTGCCAAATTTAATTGCCATATAAATGTTGAAGTATGCACTACAGTTAAAAGTGTTAAATACATTTATAAATACGTGTATAAAGGCTATGACAGTGCATCTGTTGAATTAGGTTCAGAGAGAAATGAACCAGGTCAAGAAATACAAATTGATGAAGTTAAAAATTTTTTAAATGGCCGTTATGTCGGATCAACTGAAGCTGTGTGGCGCATCTACGAATTACCAATGCATTTTCAATCACATGTCATCGTTAGACTTGACATTAATTTACTGCGTAGACAGAATGTTTACTTTCGAGAAGGGCAAGAATGTCAAGCAATTGAAAATGCAAGACAAACAAAATTATTAGCATTTTTTGAATTGAATCGATCAGATCCATCAGCGCATGAATATAAGTATATTGAAATTCCTTTGC
This sequence comes from Magicicada septendecula, assembly GCA_034769895.1. Classification (NCBI taxonomy): domain Eukaryota; kingdom Metazoa; phylum Arthropoda; class Insecta; order Hemiptera; family Cicadidae; genus Magicicada; species Magicicada septendecula. The sequence continues at coordinate 44,468,636 of CM068368.1, forward strand.
ATTATGTGTGGGAAGATTCCTGAAAAAATGGAAGAAGAGAAGGCGTGGAGGTGATAAAATCATTACACGCATATATGTAGTATCACCAAAAGACATCGAACTTTTCCATTTACGATTGCTTTTATTACATGTCTGTGGTCCAAAATCATTTGAGAATGTTAGAACATACAATGGAATTATACACACTTCTTTTGTTGAAGCGTGCCATGCTCGCGGCATTGCTTCAAATGATAATGAATGGCACGAATGTTTAAATGAAGCAAAAGAATTACATTCACCAAAACAAATGTGAAATTTTTTTGGTTACATTTGTGTATTAAATGTGCCAGCCAATGCATTGGCGTTATGGAATGAATTTAAAGTATATCTTAGTGAAGATTTTTTGAGAGATTACAACGAAGAAGTATCCTTTAACACAGCTCTATTAGAAATTGAAGATATTTTGAATGTTCATAATTTGTCATGTCAAGAACTTGGTTTACCATTTCCCACGTATTCGCAGAGAACAGACGAAGCAAATGCTATTGATCCAATAGAACAAGAGTTTCTGTTTTGTGAGCATTATGAAACTGCAAATATTGAACAGCGTAATCTAATTGATCGTGTGATTCGTGAAGTTTTGCACCATGATACTGGATCTAATGTTTTTGTTTAACTGCTCATGCAGGTTGTGGAAAAACATTCACACAAACAGCAATCATTCACAAATTAAATTCGCTTAATCTTAGTTGCATTGCAACAGCGTTCAGTGGCATAGCTTCAACTCTATTACTTGGAGGTAGAACTTTACACAATGTGTTTAAATAGCCTATACCCATTTTGGAAAATTCTGTAGCAAATATTACCGCAAATAGTAGCTATGGACGTTACATAAATTGATCATCATTGATAATTATTGATGAAATTTCTATGTGCCCACTGCAAGTGTTGAAAATCATAGATAGATTATTGCAGGATCTATGCGATGAAAATGATAAACATAAACCATTTGGAGTGAAAACGATACTTCTGTGCGGTGATTTTCGGCAAATCTTACCAGTTGTCCCACATGGATCACGTGCAACTTTAATTGAAAATTGTGTCACGAGTTGGCATAAAGTTGTTTATTTTCATAAAGTAACGTTTACTCAAAATATGAGAGCCTTACCAAGTGAAATAGAATTTGTCGAATTTTGAAAAAAATTGGTAATGATGAAGCCCCACAATTCCCTCAGTTTGGTAAAAATATTATTGAAATACCTCAGCAATTAATAGGAGATGAAAATAATATTATTAATGAGGTGTATGGAAATATTTCTGAAAACATACTCTCAGATAACATATTGAAGTCAGTTATTTTAGCACCTAAAAATGATGATTGTACTTTTATTAATACTGATATACTTAATCAAATACCAGGTGAACAGAAAACATATCATAGCTACGATAAAATAATTTGTGATGATGACAATGAAATCAATAACTATCCAGTAGTTTTTTTGAATTCTTTGACTATTAGTGGTTTGCCACCACATAAGTTAGTATTGAAAGTTAATTGCATCGTTTTACTGATCAGAAACTTAAATACAAAGGAAGCATTAGTCAATGGAACAAGAATGCGCATCAAGTGTATGCATCGTAATGCTATTGATTGCGAAGTTTTAACTGGAACCGCACGCAATAAGAGAATTTTGATTCCACGTATAAATTTAACATATTCCGGTACTGTTTTACCATTTAACTTTCAAAGAACTCAATTTCCAATTATACCTGCATTTGCGATGACAATAAATAAGTGTCAAGGACAAATATTCGAAAAAATTGGAATTTTATTGAGGCAGCCAGTTTTTACACATGGTCAATTGTACGTCGCAGCAAGTAGAGTTCGATCATTCGATGGTTTGAGATTTTATATTTCCGAATATAATGGCCAAGGGCATTTAACAAATGATGAAAGAGTTTTTACAAAAAACATCGTTTACACAGAAGTTCTGAATCATTAAATTCACTTTCAAACTATTTTAAGTTCAATGGACAACATTTATTTTTTTAACCGCCCGGTTTTTTTGATTTAATGAAAAATATATGAAAAAATACGAGGCACGTATTTTTTATTTCATTTTTTATTTTGTATTAATTTTTTATTTAAATTTTATATACTGTAATTCGAAAAAGATAGGCAAAATAACTGTGTAGCCTTGGCGAAACCTGGTCAGTATGGCAATAAAAAAAACCCAAGGAAATGTCAAAAAACGCGTTATTGCTTTTTAAATATGGCTTAGCCAAGCTAAACCTCATTTTTCCTATCTTTCATATTTTTCAAATAACTCGAAAACTAAAGGATAGAAAAAAAAATTAAAAAATTATATAAGCTTTGTAGCAGATAATCTTCAAACTGTTTTCGAATTTTGTACCTTACCAAAAATGAAATGTAATCCACTGGAATTGAAAACAATGTATCTTATACTTCTATGAATGTCGTCTCATTTTTATTAGCGTTTATTTGATTCAATAATAACATGAAAAAATTAAAACTGACAATGAATTATATCAAAAAATAAATATGAATACAAGCTGTAATTGTGTTTTTTTTCAACTGTTACTAACATTAAATTTTAAATTTCATAGGTATTGCAGGGAATTAAGGCAAACAACACACGCTAATGACGTATTTGTACACGCTCGCAGCTGACGTAATAGAAAAAAATTCAAAAAAATTATATGCAATGATTATAGAGGTATACTCTTTGACAAAAGAACCTCAATAACGTTCAAATTTAAAAATTTAATGAATTACGGTCGAATTTCGACCACTGGGCGACCACTAGTTCTATATAAATGTCCAAAAAATAATAGTCTTCTTTTTCTCATTGGTGCTGTTATATTTTCTATTCTATAATATATTTTGTTATTACTTCTTAATTTCCAACCTTCTGAAGTTTATCGTGGGCTTAATATTTTCCTAATAATTTGTCTTTTCAATATTTCTAGTTTGTCTAAATTATAATTCAATGCTAGACATTCACTTGCATATACACATTCTGGCCTACTACTGTACTGTAATGCCTTATTTTTGCATTTTTAGGTATGCAAAATTTTCCATTTTATGAATCCTTTCTTCTATAGCAGATTTTTGTAAACCATTCTTTTGAATTATTTCCCCTAGATACTTAAATTTTCTGACCCTCTCCATTCGACCAATATCTGTTAGCAGGAATGTTGGCGCATTTTTAATGTTTGTAAGAAATTTTGAAGCCTCTTCTACTGGCTATGTCCTCTAAAAAATTATCTTGTGTTACCACAGCTGTCAGATGTTCAGAAAGTATAGCAATGTCATCTGCGAATGCCAAACAGTTTATTTCAATATGTTTGTTCCTTCTGTAACGGGACGTTTAGGCCCGCCTAAGAATATTTTGGGGAAACATAAAAAGAAAAATAATAATTGTAAAATTTTATTCATAAATTATAACGACGCAGGCAAGCGAGTGAATTTGTGTCAAGGTCACCTCCAGAACGCAAGAAGAATAGTTATTTTTAGATTTTTAGCCACATGACCTGTAACTTATGTAATCAAAAGGTCACGCCATATGACGTCAGAGCCAAACCCAGCTTCATATCATCGCTGGAATGTAGGGTCAAATTAATACTCTCGTCAAAATCGACTTCAAAACTCGTAAGAACAAAAGTTTGACATCACGTGATTCCCTCACCACTTCAGAAATTAAGACATTAAATTTCGCCCCAGTCTGCAATAACAACTCATGCCGTACAGTCGCAAAGTTTCGGAACAAAATCGCGGGCGCCCGTAACTCAAGAAATGTGATTTTAAAACCAAAATTTATAAATTAATAGTAATATAACTATTATTATTTAATTACAGTGAATAATTAAAATGAATTCACAGTTTTGGTCCAAAAGTAGTGAAGAAAGTGTCCGGAGTGATGAAAGGTACACCGGAACATTGGACTCTTTCGGATCTATGGCCAGATAAGTAACCAGTTGGGGAATAACAAATTCAGAATTGTGACATTTTAAAGGGCTTCATTTAACATCAACTGATAAAATTGAGATCTCATTTGGGCATGGGGTGCGTGTGTGTATGTGAGTGAATAAAAAATTAAGTAACAAATAAAGAGCGCTGGTTTGCGAAGAGATTAAATTTAAGTAAAGTTTTCTTTTTATTATTTTATGTAATGAAATGATTTTTTTTTTTTAAATGAATATGAATATAAGGGATAAAATGTTAAGAAACCCAAATTCGGGTAATGAGGTTTTATATCATGGGCCACATGGCTGAGCCAAAAAATGTTTTCTTTTGTGTTATAATTTTATCGTAATAATAAAAGGTCAGAAGTATTTGTGAACAGATGACTAATTTATTTAATGGAATAATCCCATTCTGTCCTCCAGGTTCGCCTACACGAATTACTGGTAAGTAACAAATTTTTTATATAGTTGGCAAACATTAAAGATAGCGTCTGAACGAAATAGACGCCGACCAGTGATCATGTGAAAGTAAATGGTAAATACAAAAAAAAAATGAAATAATAATTAATATTACACTTCTTCCCAACATAATTGGTGATATTTTGCATTCCTTTAATTTTTCATTCCTAATTCTTAATATTTTCTCCATGACACAGTTGAAAGAATCGGGGATAAATCATCATCCTGTCTTACACTGGTATTTATTTTGAACGGTTGAGATATTTCTCCCATATTAATTGAGTGTCTTTGTTTATTTTAAATTTTAATTAGAAACTCCATCTGGTGTCAGTTATTCTGTTTCCTCTGTACAGCCATCATAATAATAATTTCTTTTACTGTAAATATTAAAGACTTGAAGACAGAGCTCTTGAGTAATTTTACCTGGATATTTTTACACTATTTCTGCAGTGATTTTATCATTTCCTTGTGCATTGTCATTCTTCAGTTTCTTGATTGCTTTCTTGGATTTCGTTGTCCATGACGTGTCCGTTGATTAACTAAATATAATTATACCACTACTGACTCAGAACACAAAGTTTTTTATTGGTAAAAACGTAAAAGTTTTACCTTATAGCCTGAACCAGTTTATGCAAAATAAAAAACCTCACACCAATCAGCATAAATATACTTCCCTCACACAAATTCCACCCACGTACAGTAAACCACATGAACGTCATAATCACAAAAATTTTATTTTTCTCTCATGTTTTGTCCGTATGTTTTGTATTTGTTTTTTGTCCAGTCATTTGTGTGGTGTATTAATTTGGTCACGAAGCTTGTAATAAATGAAAACTGGTTCAGGCTATAAGGTAAAACTTTTACGTTTTTACCAATAAAAAGCTTTGTGTTCTGAATCGGTAGTGGTATAATTATGTTTACTGTATTGCTTCCATGGCCTACATCTTTGATCATTGTTTATGCTTGTTACTTCTTGGTCCTCTCCATTTTCACACTGTATTCTTGCTTTTCTGTTTCCTGCTCTACCCCTAGTGATTTTTAAAAGTATGCCCTGTTCCTTGAGTACACTTGTCTTGTTTACTAGTAATCCCTCTTTTATTTTTGATTTTTATGGTGTCCATTATTTTGGCATACTTTAAAATTTTTAGAGAATTTTTCAAATTATTCTGCACAACAATATTTTTTTTTTACTAAATTTACTCCACTGTTTCTATATTTCCCCCCCCCAAAACATTCCTCTTTGTTTGATTTTTAATTGTGTTTTTTATTTAATTTTTTGTGTTCCTTATGTGTCTCATAGTTTCCCTGCTTGTTCTTTATAAATTTTTATTCATTTACTTATACATATTTACTAGGAGCATAAATATACTTGTTAAATTTATTGTGTATATTTGTGTGTGTGTACACATGTAGAGTGAATGAATGGTTCTTGGATTTTGTTGTCCATGACGTGTCTGTTGATTAACTAATTATAAGTATAATAGTACTGACTCGGAACACTAAGTTTTTTATTGGTAAAAATGTAAAATTTTTACCTTATAACCTGAGCCAGTTTTTGCTTATTAAAAGCTTTGTCAGAGGCTGCCACTAGGAGCTCTGTCCATCTTGTTCGCAGTGAATAAGTCAAATGATGGCATCGTCACCATGAACAAGATGGACAGCGCTCCTAGTGGCAGCCTCTGACAAAGCTTTTAATAAGCGAAAACTGGTTCAGGGTATAAGGTAAAAAATTTACATTTTTACCAATAAAAAACTTAGTATTCCGAGTCAGTAGTATTATACTTATAATTAGTGAATGAATAGGGCGAGTAAGAGACTTATTGATAAGATTACGTGCATATATTTTTATTTCACTGATAATAAAACATTAAAACTATAAATACAGTGGCTGAATTGTAAATAACTACACACACTACCACTAGTATTGTTTACCATGCGGAAAGACTGGGTTGTCGTCGGTATTTCTGGTGTAACCTGTGGTGGAAAAACAACACTAGCAGAATCCCTTAGAAAAACGTTCAACAACACCGTGGTTATAAGTCAAGACGATTATTTCTTGCCTGAAAATGATCCAAGACATGTTTTCATACCACAGTTAAATTATAGCAATTGGGATATTTTATCAGCACTAGATATGGACAAAATGAGACGTGATGTAAACACAGTATTAGACAGGTAATGCAAAGCAGATTCAGTAGGCCTACACATTGATTTACATTTTTGCACATGACGTTTAGTGGGCTTCATTTTAAGTTATGTTTGATATGAATAAAAATTATTATGATATAGTAATTACTTTTAGGAAAGCATTCAGCAAACAATTTGGGCAGGGGGGGGGATTATGGAAAGTTGGACATTTTTTAAAATGGCAAAAGTATAAATGATAGGAATGAGTGAAAATATAAACACAGTTTGTTATTATCAGTATACAAAAAGTTTTTTTATGTCCAAGTATAGAATCATATCCATATTTGTTAGTTTTTTTTTAAGAACATTAACTTACAGTTTAAAATATACAGTACTCATTTATGGTATGTACCAAACAAAAATTAACATCTGTAAGGTATATTGCAATTTAAAGTAATTTTGAAGTAAAATCATGAACCTACATATTTCCATGAACCATATTCTTGTGTGGAATATCCATGCACACATGTACACACAAAAGGCTGAAAACTAGACACTCTTGAACAATTGGAAATATACAAACACACAAAAACACATAAAAACAACATCCTAACGAACAGTCACAATTCAAATCACACGTATATTATTTGAACATATCACACCCCACACATACAACATCGATCCTTCAAAAGTTGATGCCGTCACCAAGAACAAGACGGACAGCGCTCCCTGTGGCAGCCTCTGACGAAGCTTATAATAAGCGAAAACATAACAGGCTATAAGGTAAAACATTTCTTGGATTTCGTTGTCCATGACGTGTCTGTTACTTAATTAAATAAAGTTAAAGTTATTTAATTAATCAAAAAACTTTTTAAAAGTGAAAACCGGTTCAGGTTATAAGGTAAAACTTTTACGTTTTTACCTATAAAAAGTTTTGTGTTCCGAGTCGTAGTGAAATAATTACATTTAGTAAAACATTTACGATTTTACCAATAAAAAACTTTGTGTTCCGAGTCGGTAGTGATATACTTATATTTAATTAATCAACGGACACGTCATGGACAACAAAATCCAAGAATGATATAAGTTAAATTCTTGGATTTCGTTGTCCATGACGTGTCCGTTACTTAACTAAATATCCCTATAGTATTGACGATTCGGAACACTAAGTTTTTTATAAGTAAAAAAAAGGCCTCTGATGAAGCCTTCTAAAGGTGAAAGCTGGTTTAGGCTGTAAGGTAAAACTTTACGTTTTTACTTATAAAAAACTTAGTTTAATGAAGAAATTTGTGTTAGTGGTTGAAATCACAATCAGAATGATCAATATTGCACACCACTATATAAAAATTATTCCGATTAGCGCTTTCAAGCTTCACAGCTCATCGTCAGATCAGGAATAGACAGAAAATATTTAATACCCAACCCTTCACCCCTCTACCCACCCTGCTCACCCACAACAAACTAAAAATTAATGACCCTTCCCCACCCCCTAAACTCTGTCACACCATCTGTACAGTTACATATTTTTCTAGTAAATTCCTTGTGTTTCAGTGTGTGTGTGTGTGTGTGTGTGTGTGTGTGTGTGTGTGTGTGCATCCTTTTAAACTACCCTCTTCCTCACCACACACGTGGGTCAGTCAAACACCCTTATTTTAAAACAACCAATTAGTACTATGAAATATAATTCTTAATCTTATCTATCTGCCCTCTCTCATTTACTTCTTAATCATGTTATAAAATATTTCTTCATTATCAAATTTAATTTTAATATTAATTAAATTGTCTAACCCTTTTTCTCTTTCTTTCAATATTTCTAACTCCTCTCTAAGCTTCCTTTCAACTGTGTTATTTACTACTTTTACAATTTCGTATTCTTCCAAAGGATTAACAAACTTGTGGTTGTCTTCTATGAAATGTCTTGCATATAACGAATTGGTTGTTCTATTACCTTCTCCACGTTTGTGGTCAGACAACCTGCATGCGAATTTTCGTCCTGTCTCCCCTAGGTACACTTTGTTGCAGTCTTTACATTTTAATTTATAAATTCCGCTTTTCTGTAATACTGGAATTTTTTCTATATTCTTATTCCTTATCTTATCAAATACCGTTTCACATTTTTTAATAGCTATATTTACTCCATATTTATTAAAACATTTTATAATTTTTCTAGTATGTGAACCTATGTATGTCAATGACCCTGCATAATTCTTTTGTTCTGGTTCTATTTTAGCTTTTTGTATGTTGACCCTTTTCATAACTTTATCCACTATGTTGGTGCTATAATTATTATTCCTTACAATTCCCTTTATCGTTTTTAACTCTCTATCTTTTGATTCGGTCTCTTTTAAACACTTCTGAGCTCTGTAACAAAAGGAATTGATTGCCGCCATTTTATATCTGTATGGGTGGTACGACTCTCTTGGTATAATTATATCAGAATACGACTCTTTCCTAAATATCCCAAACTGTAGTTTCTCATTATCTTTAATTTCTATGTTTAAGTCTAAGTAATTTATTTGCTTACCTCCTATCTCTTCCTTAAATTGTAAGTTTTTATCCTTATTATTTACCTCCTTTATAAACTCATGCACTTCTTCTATGCTTCCTTCCCAAACTACTAATACATCATCAACGTATCTAGACCATAATTTTATATTGTTTTTATACTTAGTGGAAGTTATTAATTGCTTTTCAAAATCATTCATGTATATTTCAGCAAGAATAGGGGATAATGAAGACCCCATAGGTAAACCTTTTTTCTGTATATAAAACTTGTTATTAAACCTAAAATAGTTCTGATTTACACATTCTTTAATTACTTTCATCAACTGCTTTTTATACCTGTATTCTCCCATATTATTATCGTTTATTAACTTAATAACTTTATTTACTGTGATATTAGTAAACATGTCCTTAACATCCAGTGATATCAATTTTGTATTTACATTAATGCTAATATTTTCTAATTTTTCTATCAATTTTATATTATTCTCTATGTTGTATTTTGTCCCAAATTCATATTTCTCTTTCAGTACTCTGCTAACTTCCTTTGATAATTTATAAATAGGTGCATTAATAAAAGAAACAATCGGTCTAATTGGTTTTCCTTCTTTATGCATCTTAACCTGACTTTTAAAAGTTGGTGCTGTTGGATTACTTTCCAATAAATACTTTTTCTTTTTTTCTTCTATAAATGTTATCTGTTTCATCATTTGTTTTATCCTTGACTGGTACTTACTTGTATAATCATACTTTATTTCCTCGTATGGTCCTTCCTTTATAAATTCTTCCGTTTTCTTTATGTATTCTTCCTTTCTCATTAGTACCATTGTATTTCCTTTATCCGCCTTCGTAACTATAATATAATTCTTCTTTATTTTATTCTTTAGTTTAGTTACAGTTGCTTTGATTTTTTGTTCATTCTTTGAATTATACAAACTTTTCTTAAATATTTTATCTACTACATTCCCTACTTCCCACCTTATTCTTTTTTTATCATTTTCATTTCCTAGTTTTTGCATTATGGTTTCGCATTCAATAATCGTTTTTTCTTGATTTAATTCTGGTGGTGGTGCGTATTTTAAGCCTTTCGCTAACATTTCTTTTTCTTCCGTATTGAAATTTACCTCTGTAAGGTTTATTACTCTTTTTTCATAGTTATTCTTAGAGAGGTGTTCCTTTTTTACTTCGTTCTTTCTTATTAATTTATTTAACTTATCTACCATTTTTTTATTTTTATTTTCCAATTTCTTTTCTATGTACCCCAAACCAAAATTATATAATATTTCTTCTAACTCTACATACGAGTATATTCTTAATAATTCTATGTGTCTGTCATATAATTCCCTATTATATCTATTGATTAAGCCGTAGAGTGACCTTATTTCCAGTTTTATCCACAACTTCTCGCTTTGTTCTTTTACTTTTTTGGCTACACTGTTCTTATTTTTAATTTTAACTTGAGCGTACTTTGGGATGACATTATTATCCAGACATTGTTTATTAAACCATATTTTACTTAAAACCCTCTTCAATTTAACTTTTAACTTAAGATATTTAAAAACTTTACTTACCTTATTGTTGTCGTTTATTACCTCATTGTTGCTGTCCATTACCTGTAGTCGATTGCACATCTTAACAGACGTTTAATGAAGAAATTTGTGTTAGTGGTTGAAATCACAATCAGAATGATCAATATTGCACACCACTTTATAAAAATTATTCCGATTAGCGCTTTCAAGCTTCACAGCTCATCGTCAGATCAGGAATAGACAGAAAATATTTAATACCCAACCCTTCACCCCTCTCCCCCACCCTGCTCACCCACAACAAACTAAAAATTAATGACCCTTCCCAACCCCCTAAACTCTGTCACACCATCTGTACAGTTACATATTTTTCTAGTAAATTCCTTGTGTTTCAGTGTGTGTGTGTGTGTGTGTGTGTGTGCATCCTTTTAAACTACCCTCTTCCTCTCCACACACATGGGTCAGTCACACACCCTTATTTTAAAACAACCAATTAGTACTATGAAATATAATTCTTAATCTTATCTATCTGCCCTCTCTCATTTACTTCTTAATCATGTTATAAAATATTTCTTCATTATCAAATTTAATTTTAATATTAATTAAATTGTCTAACCCTTTTTCTCTTTCTTTCAATATTTCTAACTCCTCTCTAAGCTTCCTTTCAACTGTGTTATTTACTACTTTTACAATTTCGTATTCTTCCAAAGGATTAACAAACTTGTGGTTGTCTTCTATGAAATGTCTTGCATATAACGAATTGGTTGTTCTATTACCTTCTCCACGTTTGTGGTCAGACAACCTGCATGCGAATTTTCGTCCTGTCTCCCCTAGGTACACTTTGTTGCAGTCTTTACATTTTAATTTATAAATTCCGCTTTTCTGTAATACTGGAATTTTTTCTATATTCTTATTCCTTATCTTATCAAATACCGTTTCACATTTTTTAATAGCTATATTTACTCCATATTTATTAAAACATTTTATAATTTTTCTAGTATGTGAACCTATGTATGTCAATGACCCTGCATATTCTTTTGTTCTGGTTCTGTTTTAGCTTTTTGTATGTTGACCCTTTTCATAACTTTACCCACTATGTTGGTGCTATAATTATTATTCCTTACAATTCCCTTTATCGTTTTTAACTCTCTATCTTTTGATTCGGTCTCTTTTAGACACTTCTGAGCTCTGTAACAAAAGGAATTGATTGCCGCCATTTTATATCTGTATGGGTGGTACGACTCTCTTGGTATAATTATATCAGAATACGACTCTTTCCTAAATATCCCAAACTGTAGTTTCTCATTATCTATAATTTCTATGTTTAAGTCTAAGTAATTTATTTGCTTACCTCCTATCTCTTCCTTAAATTGTAAGTTTTTATCCTTATTATTTACCTCCTTTATAAACTCATACACTTCTTCTATGCGTCCTGCCCAAACTACTAATACATCATCAACCTATCTAGACCATAATTTTATATTGTTTTTATACTTAGTGGAAGTTATTAATTGCTTTTCAAAATCATTCATGTATATTTCAGCAAGAATAGGGGATAATGAAGACCCCATAGGTAAACCTTTTTTCTGTATATAAAACTTGTTATTAAACCTAAAATAGTTCTGATTTACACATTCTTTAATTACTTTCATCAACTGCTTTTTATACCTGTATTCTCCCATATTATTATCGTTTATTAACTTAATAACTTTATTTACTGTGATATTAGTAAACATGTCCTTAACATCCAGTGATATCAATTTTGTATTTACATTATTGCTAATATTTTCTAATTTTTCTATCAATTTTATATTATTCTCTATGTTGTATTTTGTCCCAAATTCATATTTCTCTTTCAGTACTCTGCTAACTTCCTTTGATAATTTATAAATAGGTGCATTAATAAAAGAAACAATCGGTCTAATTGGTTTTCCTTCTTTATGTATCTTAACCTGACTTTTAAAAGTTGGTGCTGTTGGATTACTTTCCAATAAATACTTTTTCTTTTTTTCTTCTATAAATGTTATCTGTTTCATCATTTGTTTTATCCTTGACTGGTACTTACTTGTATAAAGGAAGGACCATACGAGGAAATAAAGTATGATTATACAAGTAAGTACCAGTCAAGGATAAAACAAATGATGAAACAGATAACATTTATAGAAGAAAAAAAGAAAAATTATTTATTGGAAAGTAATCCAACAGCAACAACTTTTAAAAGTCAGGTTAAGATACATAAAGAAGGAAAACCAATTAGACCGATTGTTTCTTTTATTAATGCACCTATTTATAAATTATCAAAGGAAGTTAGCAGAGTACTGAAAGAGAAATATGAATTTGGGACAAAATACAACATAGAGAATAATATAAAATTGATAGAAAAATTAGAAAATATTAGCATTAATGTAAATACAAAATTGATATCACTGGATGTTAAGGACATGTTTACTAATATCACAGTAAATAAAGTTATTAAGTTAATAAACGATAATAATATGGGAGAATACAGGTATAAAAAGCAGTTGATGAAAGTAATTAAAGAATGTGTAAATCAGAACTATTTTAGGTTTAATAACAAGTTTTATATACAGAAAAAAGGTTTATCTATGGGGTCTTCATTATCCCCTATTCTTGCTGAAATATACATGAATGATTTTGAAAAGCAATTAATAACTTCCACTAAGTATAAAAACAATATAAAATTATGGTCTAGATACGTTGATGATGTATTAGTAGTTTGGGAAGGAAGCATAGAAGAAGTGCATGAGTTTATAAAGGAGGTAAATAATAAGGATAAAAACTTACAATTTAAGGAAGAGATAGGAGGTAAGCAAATAAATTACTTAGACTTAAACATAGAAATTAAAGATAATGAGAAACTACAGTTTGGGATATTTAGGAAAGAGTCGTATTCTGATATAGTTATACCAAGAGAGTCGTACCACCCATACAGATATAAAATGACGGCAATCAATTCCTTTTGTTACAGAGCTCAGAAGTGTTTAAAAGAGACCGAATCAAAAGATAGAGAGTTAAAAACGATAAAGGGAATTGTAAGGAATAATAATTGTAGCACCAACATAGTGGATAAAGTTATGAAAAGGGTCAACATACAAAAAGCTAAAATAGAACCAGAACAAAAGAATTATGCAGGGTCATTGACATACATAGGTTCACATACTAGAAAAATTATAAAATGTTTTAATAAATATGGAGTAAATATAGCTATTAAAAAATGTGAAACGGTATTTGATAAGATAAGGAATAAGAATATAGAAAAAATTCCAGTATTACAGAAAAGCGGAATTTATAAATTAAAATGTAAAGACTGCAACAAAGTGTACCTAGGGGAGACAGGACGAAAATTCGCATGCAGGTTGTCTGACCACAAACGTGGAGAAGGTAATAGAACAACCAATTCGTTATATGCAAGACATTTCATAGAAGACAACCACAAGTTTGTTAATCCTTTGGAAGAATACGAAATTGTAAAAGTAGTAAATAACACAGTTGAAAGGAAGCTTAGAGAGGAGTTAGAAATATTGAAAGAAAGAGAAAAAGGGTTAGACAATTTAATTAATATTAAAATTAAATTTGATAATGAAGAAATATTTTATAACATGATTAAGAAGTAAATGAGAGAGGGCAGATAGATAAGATTAAGAATTATATTTCATAGTACTAATTGGTTGTTTTAAAATAAGGGTGTGTGACTGACCCACGTGTGTGGAGAGGAAGAGGGTAGTTTAAAAGGATGCACACACACACACACACACACACACACACACACACACACACACACACACACACACACACACACACACACACACACACACACACACACACACACACACACACACACACACACACACACACACACACACACACACACACACACGCGCGCGCGCGCGCGCACGCACGCACACTGAAACACAAGGAATTTACTAGAAAAATATGTAACTGTACAGATGGTGTGACAGAGTTTAGGGGGTGGGGAAGGGTCATTAATTTTTAGTTTGTTGTGGGTGAGCAGGGTGGGTAGAGGGGTGAAGGGTTGGGTATTAAATATTTTCTGTCTATTCCTGATCTGACGATGAGCTGTGAAGCTTGAAAGCGCTAATCGGAATAATTTTTATATAGTGGTGTGCAATATTGATCATTCTGATTGAAAAAACTTAGTGTTCCAAGTCATCAATACTATAGTGATATTTTGATATAAGTTGTTACTCCTTTCAGTTTCACAGGAACCATGAGCCTACGTAACATGATATGAATCATTAGTCCTTTCATTTTCAGAGGAACCATGAACCTATATATCATGATTTGAATCAGTTTCACAGAGTCCAACTGTTTCTTGTCACTTAAGAAAACTGTGAGTCTAACCACAATACTGTTAAGGGCCTCAAACACATCTGATGGATCAAGGATTACTGTTGCCTCTGGTAAAAGTACTGACAACCTCAGAACATGAAGCACATCATGAGAAAATCTTGATTTCAAATCCTGAACAATAAGATTAAGTAATGGGGATGTAGACAGAAATCCTGTAATAACCTTCTAGGACTGCTATGGATTGTATTCGATGCAACAGTCAAATTGTGGATTAGATCTACTAATTTTCTAAACAATTAAGCAGTTCTAATGTCTATAAATATGAAGATCAGTAATTAATTTGTGAAACAGAAATTACTGCTCTGTTTGAAATTACATCAGTTCTTGTTTAGTGACTGCTTGTAAATAAAAAGTTTTACTAATTATAAGTATAATACTACTGACTTGGAATGCTAAGTTTTTTATTGGTAAAAAATAAAATTTTTACATTATAGCCTGAACCAGTTTTTGCTTATTACAAGCTTCGACAGAGACTGCCACTAGGAGTGCTGTCCGTCTTGTTCTTGGTGATGGCGTCATCATTTGAAAAATCGATATTGTGTGTGTGAGATGTGATATGTTGAAATAGTACGTGCTATTTGAATTGTGTTTGTTTGTTTAGGATGTCGTTTTTTGTGTGTTTGCATATTTCGAGTTATTCAAGAGTGTCTTTTGTGGTAAAATTTTACATTTTTACCAATAAAAAACTTATTGTTCTGAGTCAGTAGTATTATACTTATAATTAGTAAATCAACGGACACATCATGGACAACAGAATCCAAGAATTATTTGTCCAAAGTGTCCATTTGTTGGGGGAAGGGTTTTACTCCATTTCCTCCTTCATGAATCCGCGCCTGGAATGGTGACAGTCCCACACACAAGTTCGGACAGTAAAGTTCATGGACTCACTGTGACACCAATTTTTATGGTTGAATACCAGTGTGGTACTATTTAAAACATCTATTGAATTGGTTTTGAGAACAGAATTGCCATCACATGGCTCTTGTGATCCTTTCAGTGTTTTATCTGTCTTTTCAAGCGGGAACTGTCAATGTAATTTCATGAAAAACTGGATGAGAACTATGCTAAAGTTTAGAAAACATTTCAACTCATCAGGTACTATGTTTTAGCTAATTTTCACGTACTACTCATTTCTATGAACATTTTAGCTAATTTTCTGGAAACTAGATTATGCTACTCTTGTAGAACGCTTTATTCTCAAATGTAACATTTCTGAGAATGTCCCAGTTAAATAAATGACATTCTGGTCGACTTCAAATTAATTGATCCTCTGCTACATTACAGAAGAATATGAATTTTACATATTTGGTTGTTGTATTTGTGAATTAAGAACACAACTTGTACGTTTCTTTTTTTCTTTTCTTGATTTGGTTAGTCATGTATATCGTAATTTTGTAGATAAAGGTGAACGTGATAAGGTAAACTTTTGTGATAAAAATATGATTAAAAATTATTACCAACGATATCATCTGATTATCATTATGGAAGTTTTTAATACCCCGACAATATCTATTACTGAGCTGTTAAAGATATGTATGTAATAAAACTGGATGGTATTGTTATATACATTAGCTCTGACTGATAACTGACACTCAGATATCTCTATTTACTAAAAAATTAGTAATTGTCAACATAAAAGTACACAACAGTCTAAATGAATATATACAATTTTTTTTTTATGTATGATAACTTTACACTAACCTATCACTGTGTGTGTAGTTTATATAATACGTAGCTTATTTATGGTTATATCATATGAAGATTTATCATATAAAAATTACTTGTGTATTCTCCGTGCAATGTGTGTTTGCAATTGTAATGGGGAAAGATATAATGGGTGGTTTTTGGTTTAACGCGGTTGTGGACATGCTAGCGGGAAGAGACTGGGTAACGGTGTGTATATCAGGGGTAACATGTGGTGGTAAGTCAACTCTCGCACGAGCGCTTCATAAAGCCTTTAACGATTCCATATACATAAGACAGGATGATTATTTCTGGGGTCCTGACATCTCTTACCATCCTTTCATTCAAAGCATTAACCACAGCAACTGGGAGACGATGGCTTCTTTAGATATGGAGAGAATGAGAAATGATGTCAACAAAACTTTACAGAGGTACAATGTTTACAGAGATAAATAAATTGTGGTTTAAAAACAAAATTGAAAATATAAAAAGCTTGTTTTGTTATATTTATATGGCAGAGTTTATCATTCATACTGAGAACATTATTATTTTAATAACATTTTAATAACATATTATTTTATACAGCATTCTGTCAAAAAATTTATAAAACGAAAAATCTTATGACAAATGAGAAACTTTTATCTAACCTAACCTAACATTTAAGAATTTCTCATTTATGTTTTTAACTTCATTTATTAACAAATAATGCACTTTTATCTTGACCAACATGCAGAAGTATTTCCTTTAATACTTGATACTTAAGTCTTAAGTCAATATAGTACACTTAAATTTATGTGGTTAGACTGTGTTATTTAAGTAAACATAATATAAAGCATACGCAGAATTATTCCCCTCCGTACCCCTCCATATTCCACATTAATCGAGAAGCAGAATACTAATAGAAAAATTGGTATGGAGAACCTTACATGACTTCCATGTTCTAAGATTTATATTAAACATTTTTAAATATAAATTGAAAAATTTGACAAGGTTGACAAATTGAAATAAAATATTTCCATAGAAACTACTTCTTTGTTGCCGATAACGTAGTACACATATTTAAAAAATCCCCTCCCCCTTCAACTATCATTTTCATTTATAGAAAATTACTCCCACCCCCTTTAACTACCTTTTTAATTTATATATATATTTCATCTACCATTCTACAGTGGATTATTATGACCTTCTTTTCAGGATACTTTATTTATTTGTACTTTACTCTTGTTAAAACGTTGCAGGTGAACTACTCTTCCCCTTAATCGATCTTCACCAAAATCAATAGGCCTTGAGTCCTCTACAACTCGGGCACATATGCAAAAAATTATTTGGTTCTGTTTGAATTAGTGGTAGTTATCGTTTGTCATTAAAAAAATTCTGCACACAAACATGCAGATAGACACACACAGACACTTTTTGGAAAACAGCTTTTCTTCATGGTTCGGGGGTGGTACAATCGGAATCAGCCCTTATCTCGAACACGATTTTTTTGTGTGATCACAATACTTTCATTCCTTATGAAAGATGGAAATAAAAATGTCTGCTGCAAATACACCATATTACTGAAGGCGAACAGAATAGCATCTGTTGGAGTATACTCTACTTCAATGACTGTGCTTTACAATATGACAGCAGCAAAATCAGGTTTTACCAAAGACACTGTAAACTGGAAAATGTTATACTCCTTCCGTTCTTAGTTCAATCCTGATGTAAACAAGCCCACGTGGCAAATCTGAAACGCTATTGGTCAGGGGCGTTGACACTGTTCACACAGTAATGTATTACGTGCATGTACAGAATGTCTGTATAGTCATGTGAGAGTTATCTTGCCACTTAAATCGGGGCACGTCGATTTAAAACTTCCTCCTTATCACTGTATTCTGAATCATATTGAATTAATATGGAGCCAGTTAAAAGGATATGTTGCTCGTCACAACACAACATTAGCTGCTTGATATAAAACAATTTATTGACAAGGCGGTAAATGAAACAACGGCATACAAGTGGAGTCATTGTATGCAGCATATAATCAAGGAAAATGATAAGCTATGGTAACTGACCCACATTACCGATCTCGTTGTGGATAATGAACAATCTTATCAATAATAACGGCTGACTCAAGTGACGATACAAGTTCAGACACATATATGGAAGACATTGAATTACTCTCTGATAGCAACTGATAGTACTCAGTACACAGATATAAAAATAGCATACAAAACTAATAAAAATAATTTACAAAAACTAAATAGCTCACACAACAAAGATAATACAATAACTAACGGTATATACAAAATTGAATGCCAAGATTGCAATAAATGTTACATAGGACAAACAAAAAACAGCTGAAAAAATGTTATTTTGAAACCCAACTTTAAAATACCAGAGACCAACAAACAACCTTAATAGCATCCAGCCAACACACACATACTTCACCAGACGCAAGATCACAAAGGCTGAAGATGAGAGCACGGGAGCTCTCGAAACATGTTCCTAATAAGGAAAAAAAGTATATCTTGAGGTAAATTTATTTATAAATATTAAATGTATTATATACATCAAGAAACGGACTGTAGCAGAAAGTGATTGTATTAATTAATTATATGTGAACGCGCGCACGCGCACACACACAACACCACTGACTCAGATCACAAATTTTTTATTGGTAAAAATGATAAACTTTTACCTGATAGCCTAAACTAGTTTTTGGAACTTAGAGCTTTGTCAGAGGCTGCCGCTAGGAGCTCTGTCCACCCTGGTTCTGGTGATGGCACCATCTTCAAAAGATTGATATTGTGTGTGTGTGTGTGTGTGGTGTAATATGTTCAAATAGTATGTATGATTTAAATTGTGTCTGTTTGTTTAGAAAGTTGTTTCTATGCATTTTTGTGTGTTTGTATATTTCTAATTGTTCAAGAGTGGCTAGTTTTCGGCTTTTTGTGAGTACTTGTAGAATTTCCATGTTATTGTCGATGTTTTTGTATGTGCGGTTTGCTTCAATGAGGTGGTTTGCAAAGGTGGATTCTATAGTGGAGTGTAGTGCCTTTGTGTGTTCAATTTATCTTTGTTTGAAGCTACGTCCTGTCTGGCCTATATAGAATTTGTTGTAATCTGAGCAATGTAGTTTGTAAACACCATGTAAATCGAATTTGTTTTGTGGTTTGTGTGTGTGTTTTGATAGTGTGTGTTCTGTTTTGTTAGTAGTTTTGTATGCAATTGGACATGGACATTCTACATGTACACACAAAAGGTCGAAAACTAGACAGTCTAGAACAATTGGAAATATACAAACACACGAAAACACATAAAAACGACATCCTAAACAAACAAACACAATTCAAATCACACATATTATTCGAATTATCACATCTCACACACACAATATCGATCTTTCAAAAGTCGATACCGTCGCCAACAACAAGACGGACAGTGCTCCCAGCGGCAGCCTCTGAAGAAGCTTTTTAAAAGTGAAAACCGGTTCAGGCTATAAGGTAAAACTTTTACGTTTTTACCCATAAAAAACTTTGTGTTCTGAGTCGGTAGTGAATTAATTATATTTAGTTAAGTAATGGACACGTCATGGACAACGAAATCCAAGAAATTAATTAATTATATATATACACTACTGACTCTGATCACAAATGTTTTATTAGTAAAAATGATAAACTTTTACCTGATAGCCTAAACTAGTTTTCACAACTTACAGCTTTGTCAGAGGCTGCCGGTAGGAGCTCTGTCCGCCCTGCTTCTGGTGATGGCACCATCATTCAAAAGATTGATGTTGTGTGTGTGTATGTGGTGTAATATGTTCACATAGTATGTGTGATTTAAATTATGCCTGTTTGTTTAGGATGCTGTTTCTATAGGTTTTTATGTGTTTGTATATTTCTAGTTGTTCAAAAGTGTCTAGTTTTCAGCCTTTTGTGAGTACGTGTAGAATTTCCATGTTGTTGTTTATGTTTGTGTATGTGTGGTCTGCCTCAATGAGGTGGTTTGTAAAGGTGGATTTGGTGATGGAGTGTAATGCATTTATGTGTTCAATATATCTCTGTTTGAAACTGCGTCCTTTCTGGCCTATGTAGAATTTGATGCATGCTGAGTAGTTTAATTTGTACACACTAGGTAAACCAAATTTGTTTTGCTCTTTGTGTGTGTTCTGTTTTGTTTGTAGTTATTTATGCGATTCTCTATCCTGCTTTATTAAATTTGCAGGCTATTTTTTCAGCGAGGTTATTGATATATGTTGGTGTTATGAATTTGTTGTTTTCTGTGTTTGTCTGTTGTTTGTTTTGTGTAGGAGTTTATTAATTTTTGTTCTATTGTATCCATTGGCTTCTGCTAGATATCATAAAAATTATTTACAGGAAAAACGTATACAACCATACCATTAAGACAAATTTACAAACTGAAATGTAATAATAAAGCAGATACATTGTTTGCGTTATGTTTGGTCTGCATCAACATTCAAATCTGATCACTCTGGTGGTTTCCACTTCATCATTTCATGTATTCATATTCAATTATTAAAATCACCCCCTATTAGCCTAGTGAAGCCTATTCATCCCCTACTTCAATTACAGCAGTGTCACCAACGTCAGGAGTTCTCCATGGTACACTGAGAGTGTACAATAAACTCGACCCTTTATCAATTATACTCCTCCATCACACTCCTCAATACAACTCTCCATGTTTTATTTTATTTGTCCACACTATTTTTAAAACTTTTGTACCAGCACATGTCAAAGCTGCCAAACCGTCATTTAGCATTCATTATCAAAGTTTTGCAGGCATATACTCTATATGAAACTGTTTACAAACAATTTCTAATTTGAAGATGATTCGAGGAGTGGCAGAAATGTACTGCCAGTCGCTCATAACTCACAAACAAAAAGAGACAGTCAAATGAAACAAATGTGGCATTAAAGCACATTTTATTTGCTACAAAAACTTATATTTATTTTTTCCACATAGTCATCAACATTGCATTTTTGCAAAAACATTGCGTTTTTTACAGCTGCATGTTTCTCCCAATGGTGAACCAGTTTTCTCATTCCGTCAATGAAGATTGCTGGTGGTCTTTTCTTTATCCACGACCTCAGTGTGCCCTTCAGCTCATTAACCATGGTGAAATGAATACCTTAATAACTCTCTTTAATTGTCGAAGAAGTGAAAATTGCAGGGCGCCAAATCTGCTGAGGAGTATGGAGGATGTGGAATACATTCAAATTTCAACTTCTTAAGAGCCTTGGTGGTTGCACGTGATATGTGTGGCCAAGCATTATTGTGTTGCAGAATGATTGGTTCTGTGAATTGTGAATGCGACACACACATTTCCTAAGGTGTTTTACCTTAGGATTTGGTGTTTTACATCTTAATGTATTTCACAGAATTTACAGTCGACCAAGCTTCCTGGTAGTCAGTAAACATACACATGTTTGGAATCTCAGAAGACTGCCAAGAGATTTTTTTGCAGAGGGTTGTGTTTTGAATTTGTTTGTTTGTGTTGAACCGTAGTGTCGACATTCCATGCTCTGCCATGTTAATAAGAGCTGCTACCAAATAGTTGCATGTAAAAATGTGAATACTTCATAGTCCTACTTTCCTCTGACACCTTGTGTTTGTATACAACTCTAGCAATTTTTCCAGTTTTGAAAGCATTAGTTAACATGTTCAGTGTCTACTGTGATTCTGGGTGGGTCTCTTCAATGAAGGGAAAACACCTGTCTTTCCAATGGGATTTTATTTTAAGGAAGAAGTAGAAGACACTGCAGACCAAGTCATGTAAGTAGATAGCGTAGGGGACAGTTCTCAATCTGCTTTTGTCAGCGAGTCCCTAATATAATTGAGTTGTTGTATAGGTACATTGTCATTATACAACATACAATCTCCTGTATATCCACATCTCAGGACACTTGTACTAGTCTGTACCACTACTGATTTCATTGATTATTTAGATTATAGGAAATTTTGGGTATCACCTCGTAATATTGTTTGTGATATTGTAGACCACCAGAAAACAATTTATTTGTGGATTTTGTTGCCCATGACGTGTCCGTTACTTAACTAAATATAATTATTTCACTACCGATTCGGAACACAAAGTTTTTTATGGGTAAAAACGTAAAAGTTTTACCTTATAACCTGAACCAGTTTTCACTTTTAAAAAGCTTCTCCAGAGGCTGCTGCTGGAAGCACTGTCCGTCTTGTTGTTGGCGATGGTATCGACTTTCGAAAGATCGATGTTGTGTGTGTGGGGTGTGATATGTCCGAATAATGCTTGTGATTTGAATTGTGTCTGTTCATTTAAGATGTCATTTTTATTTGTTTTCGTGTGTTTGTATATTTCCAATTGTTCCAAAGTGTCTAGTTTTCGGCCTTTTGTGTGAACGTGTAGAATGTCCATGTTATTGTCGATGTTTTTGTATGTGTGGTTTGCTTCAATGAGGTAGTTTGCAAAGGTTGATTCTGTAGTGGAGTGGAGTGCCTTTGTGAGTTCAATGTATCTTTGTTTGAAGCTATGTCCTGTCTGGCCTATGTAGAATTTGTTGCAATCTGAGCAATTTAGTTTGTAAACACCAGGTAGATCGAATTTGTTTTGTGCTTTGTGTGTGTGTTTTGATAGTGTGTCTTCTGTTTTGTTAGTAGTTTTGTAAGCGATTCTGTATCCTGCTTTTTTTAATTTGTGGGCTATTTTTTCAGTTTGTTTGTTGATGTATGTTAGTGTTATGAATTTGTTGTTTTCTGTCTTTGTCTGTTGTTTGTTTTGTGTAGGAGTATATTGACTATTGTTCTGTCATATCCATTGGATTCT
Source organism: Magicicada septendecula (assembly GCA_034769895.1). Lineage (NCBI taxonomy): Eukaryota > Metazoa > Arthropoda > Insecta > Hemiptera > Cicadidae > Magicicada > Magicicada septendecula. The sequence continues at coordinate 44,492,099 of CM068368.1, forward strand.
GCTAGATATTTTACATGTTTAGTTTGTCTTTGTAGTCTTTCATCTAGGGGGATGTTGTTAAGTCTATGTATCATGGTTCTGAAGGCCGCTAGTTTGTGTTGTATTGGGTGATTGGAGGAGTTGTGTGTTATAGTGTGTTAGTTGTAGTCGGTTTTCTGTATATACTGAATTAGTGCCTGTGTTCAAGTTTTGTGATGGAGAGGTCGAAGAAGTTTATGCTATTGTTGTGTTCGTATTTGGCAGTAAAGGTTATGTTTTTATGATACATAACCTTTACATATATAAAATATATATATTGCAATGAGATGTTAACATTAATCTTACCTTTTAACTTGTTTCTTTTATTTTTCTCTTAAAATTATATTTATTAGTTGTTGGTTTAGAAAGTACTGAATAAAAAGTGATTTGTTTATTAAAAGAAGAATTAATTTATTCGTAACTGCCAGGCGGAACTAGGCCTGACCGTTGTTTTCGAATAATGGTGGTAGGATCCTATAATTTATCGGACACTTCCTTTTCGAAACAATGCCGATTTATTTTGATAGTTCATCTTCTTCATTTACAGCACTTAATTAATATTGATTGTTAAACTTTCACTTGTGAACTTACTTGTTTTTTCCCGTACGCATTTTGGCGTGATGTGCGCCTTCGTCAGCGGTGTGAGACAGAATGTCCAGAACTTGTAATGGTTTTTTTGGTTGGTAGGTTGAGTGGGGGGGGGAATAATCGCGGGGATCCGAATTATTGTGTTTTATGTATAATTGTGTCAAAGAGTGCGTGTGATTTAAACACAACCAAACAACATACTTAACGACCAATTACACTTTAAATCACACACACCCTTTGACACAATTATACATAAAACATACAATAATTCGGATCCCCGTGCCTATTCCCTTCCACCACCACCCCCCACTCATCCTACCAACCAAAAAACCGTTACAAGTTCTGGACATTCTGTCTCACACCGCTGACGAAGGCGCACATCACGCCGAAATGCGTACAGAAAAAACAAAGTAAGTTCACAAGTGAAAGTTTAACAATCAATATTAATAATGCCTATTTCTTCTGTTTTCTATTAAACTTTATTAGTGTTATTAAATTAGTTAAAATGCATTAAGTTCCTCCTCAAATAATTATCTCTTGCGATGGTGTCAAGTTCTTCTTTGCGGTTATGTAACCTACCGTTATTTATTTGTAGTTACTTATTATTTAAATCGTTGTAGTTACTTAATTCTTCCTTGCTGTAATAAAAATTCCTTTTATGTTTACCTTCAGTTCAATCAAAAACAGTTTAATATCAATTAGAGAAATTGTTTTCATTTATTTTTTTATAATTATTATAATTCTGGTTTGTAAAATGTCGATTTTACCCAACAGCGGTATCGATTCTTACTTTTTCAATTGACTCTGATTTAATATAATATAATTTCTCAGTTTGGGGTTCTTTTGAAAGTTAGGAAAGATAAAAAATTCGTATGAAGAAGTATCACACGTTACATATTTAATAAGTCTCATTTGCTAAAATAATAAGACTTAATATTAGACAGAACATAATGATTTTAATTACAAAATTCGATTTAGTACAAGAAGCCAAGATGGCGGTGCCTTCAGCTTCAGACTCCTTTGCAGAATTCTAAGATGGCGGCTCTAGTTCACTGCTACACCATATATCACAAGCTTCCAAAAATGTTGAAAATAAGTTTTATTAATAAAGTTAATTATGTAGATGTTCCACTGTTTATTAATTTAGTTTCTCCACTATTGTTCTGGTGCTGATGTGTTAGTGAATATTGTTCAGTGTGGTGTAATTTTAAAAGTGGTTCATACCTAGGTTAAATATCTCTCACCAATCTGTAGACTAAATATTTAAAAATGTTATGATATTTTTTGCTTTATTCTTCCTTCTTCTATTTTATATTTTTTACTTTATCATCTTCTGGATTATTAGATAGATTTAAAATTTGTTAATTTTTCTTGTCTGCCTCAGACATGATTCTATAGTACACTTCTTTCTGTAGAGAGGCACAGATTTCAAACACAGTAGAGTCTCGTTTATCCGACCTTCGCTTATCCGACATTCCGTATTATCCGATGTCCCACCGCAAAAAAAAACAACAACAAAAATCGCATTAATCGGCAACAAGAACTGCAAGTTGCGAGCGTGAGTGTAGTCTATTTTTTGTTGCTCCCGACTCTACCGCAGCTAATTAGTTACCCCGACGGTACAGTCTACACTATGACTCATGTGTCTGTCATTCGCCCCACCCTCACTCACTCACTGTCACAACTCACTACTCAGTGCAGTGCAGTTTATCATTGTATGCGGATCGGTTTATCGTCTGTTACATGGATATGTGTCTGTGTGTGTTAATTTGACAAACGTTGTGTTGTTTAAAAGTTGAAATTTACGCAATTATGGTGACAAAAAGAAAGAAAGTTGTATCGATGGAACAAAAACTTGAGGCAATCAAGAGACTGGACAAGGGAGAGACAATGCAGAAGGTAGCTGACGACTTTGGCGTTGGACGGGTAACAGTAGGAGACTGGAAAAAAAACGAATAGAAATAGAAAAATGGTGTGCATCAAGATTTATGGAGGGTGCATTAAAAGAAAGAAAAACTATGAAAAAATTGACTATGAAAAAGTTAGTGAAGCTTTGTATGTTTGGTTTACACAGTTCAGGGACAAAGGTGTGCCTATTTCAGGGCCTATTTTACAGCAAAAGGTGTTGCATTTTCGTAATGAATTCAATGAAGGGGATCCAGATTTCACAGCAAGTGTCAGTTGGCTCGACCGATGGAAAAAACGCTACAGTATCCGTCAGTTAAGTGTTTGTGGTGAAAAACTATCATCGAATTTTGAAGAAATGGAAGCAGTAAAGAAAAGATTTCAGGAATTTATTGAAACTGAAAGCCTAATGGGTGATCGGATATTTAACTGTGATGAGTCAGGCCTTAATTACAAAATGTTACCTAGTAAGAGTCTTGCAGCCAGAACTGAAGCGACAGCCCATGGCTACAAGCATAGTAAGGAGAGGCTGACAATTTTAGCATGCAGCAATGCTGCAGGAAACCTCAAAATGGACCTTGCAATGATTGGAATGTCCAAAAATCGTAGAGCCCTTTAAAACAGTTTCAAAAAACGCTCTTCCTGTAAAATACTACAGTCAGAAAAGCGCATGGATGAGCAGTGAAATTTTCAAAGACTGGTTTTTTAAGGAATTCATTCCTTCAACAGAGAAGTTTTTGAAAGAAAATAATTTACCCAGAAAAGCAATTTTGTTGGTAGATGATGCTCCAACGCAGCCTGATGCAGAGGAGCTTCAAGATGGTGACATTAAGGCAATGTTTCTGCCCCCCAATGTAACCGCCACATGCCAACCTATGCCGTTTTGGAAATGATAAAAAGGAAGTACCGCAGGAAGCTACTGTCCACAGTGATAGAAGAAATTGAAGAAGGACAAGACATGATTGAAAAATTGAAACGCATCAATGTAAAGGATGTTGCTTATAGGGTTGCAAGGGCCTGGGCTGACGTAAGGGCTCTAACAATTGCCAAATCATGGAAGAAGCTGCTAGGCGATTATGAAAGTATGGAAAAGGAAAGCACAGATGAAACCGAAGAAACAATTCTACCTTTAGTGTATCCCTGGATGTGAGGATGCATCTTTGCAAGAAATCGAAAGTTGGATGAAGGATGATGATCAGTATGTAACTGATGGAGAAATTGTTGCTCTTGTCAATTGTGATGACAACGAAATTGAAGATCAAGAACCAACTGTTGAGGCTCTCACAATTTCATATAACGACGGAGTTAAGGCTCTAGAAACTGCAATTAAATACATTGAGCAACAAGAAGAAGCTACAGGAATCGACATAATGATGCTGCAAAGATGGCGAGACTTGGCAGCGAAGAAACGGCACTTGTCAGGAAAGCAGACTACGATCAAAAATTTTTAAATCATCACAGGACTGAACTTTTTAAGTGTATTTAACTTCAGACAATTCTGTAACTGTAAGTTCATTTATTCAGTTAATTTGTTGTTTTGTTGTAAAACATGATTATTAGGTTTGTAATGTGTAAAATTATAACATAGTTTGACGTTTAATAGGCTTTTTCTTAACACCTTCCTATTATCTGACATTTTCGCTTATCCGACGTTCTGCCGGCCCATTTATGTCCGATAAGCGGACTCTACTGTACTCACTTTCAAGTCTAACAATAGAATAATAATTTTTCTTCTGCCTCCGACGAGTTTGACTATAATTAGCTAAATTCTCATTGGCCAAAACGCCGGTTCAATAGGTCATGTGACTATTATTATTTAAAATTTACAATTTTTATGTTTGCTAGTCACAATTACTCCCTAACTAATGTTAAATAAACCTGAACTTACTTTACATCATGATCTTCTTCATAAGATTACATATATTTTGATATCCCATATGATATATGGGTATGACCTAATAATTATTTTAAACAGAAGTTTAATGAAGAAAGTTGTGTTAGTGGTTAAAATCACAAGCAGAATTATCACTGTTGCACACCACTATATAAAAATTATTCCGATTAGCGCTTTCAAGGTTCACAGCTCATCGTCAGATCAGAAATGAACAAATAACCTGAAAACAAACCCTTCACCCCCACCCTACCGCACCCAGCTCACACACAACAAGCTATAATTCAAATGTCCCTTCCCCACCCTCTGAGCCCTATCCCACCATCTGGACAGATACATATTTTTCTAGCAAATTCCTTGTGTTTCCATGTTTTGTGTGTGCGCGCGCGCGCGCGTGTGTGTGTGTGTGTGTGTGTGCATTCCTTTTAAACCTAACTGTCTTTCTCATCCACACATGTGGGCCAGTCACACACCCTTATTTTAAAACATCCAATTAGTCCTATGCAATTTAATTCTTACTCTTATCTATCTGTCCTCTATCACTTACTTCTTAATTATGTTATAAAATATTTCTTCATTATCAAATTTAATTTTAGTATTAATTAAATTGTCTAACCCTTTTTCTCTTTCTTTCAATATTTTTAACTCCTCCCTAAGCTTCCTTTCAACTGTGTTATTTACTACTTTTACAATTTCGTAGTCTTCCAAAGGATTAACAAACTTATGGTTGTCTTCTATGAAATGTCTTGCATATAACGAATTCGTTGTTCTATTACCTTCTCCACGTTTGTGGTCAGACAACCTGCATACGAATTTTCGTCCTGTCTCACCTAGGTACACTTTGTTGTGGTCTTTACATTTTAATTTATAAATTCCGCTTTTCTGTAATATTGGGATTTTTTCTATATTTTTATTCCTTATCTTACCAATACCGTTTCACATTTTTTAATAGCTATATCTACTCCGTATTTATTAAAACAATTTTATAATTTTTCTAGTATGTGAACCTATGTATGTCAATGACCCTGCATAATTCTTTTGTTCTGGTTCTATTTTAGCTTTTTGTATTTTAACCCTTTTCATAACTTTATCCACTATGTTGGTGTTATAGTTATTATTTCTTACAATTCCCTTTATCGTTTTTAACTCCCTATCTTTTGATTCGGTCTCTTTTAAACACTTCTGAGCTCTATAACAAAATGAATTGATTGCCGCCATTTTATATCTATAAGGGTGGTAAGACTCTCTTGGTATAATTATGTCAGAATACGATTCTTTCCTAAATATCCCAAACTGTAGTTTCTCATTATCTTTAATTTCCATGTTTAAATCTAAGTAATTTATTTTCTTACCTCCTATCTCTTCTTTAAATTGTAAGTTTTTATCGTTATTATTTACCTCATTTATAAACTCATGCACTTCTTCTATGCTTCCTTCCCAAATTACTAATACATTGTCAACGTATCTAGTCCATAATTTTATATTGTCTTTATACTTAGTGGAACTTATTAATTGCTTTTCAAAATCATTCATGTATATTTCTGCAAGAATAGGGGATAATGAAGACCCCCATAGGTAATCCTTTTTTCTGTATATAAAACTTGTTATTAAACCTAAAATAGTTCTGATTTACACATTCTTTAATTACTTTAATCAATTTTTTTTTATACCTGTATTCTCCCATATTATTATCGTTTATTAACTTAATAACTTTATTTACTGTGATATTGGTAAACATTTCCTTAACATCCAATGATATAAATTTTGTATTTTCATTAATTCTAATATTTTCCAATTTTTCTATCAATTTTACATTATTCTCTAAGTTGTATTTTGTCCCAAATTCATATTTCTCTTTCAGTACTCTGCTAACTTCATTTGATAATTTATAAATAGGTGCATTAATAAAAGAAACAATCGGTCTAATTTGTTTTCCTTCTTTATGTATCTTAACCTGACTTTTAAAAGTTGGTGCTGTTGGATTACTTTCCAATAAATACTTTTTCTTATTTTCTTCTGTAAATGTTATCTGTTTCATCATTTGTTTTATCCTTGACTGGTACTTACTTGTATAATCATACTTTATTTCTTTATATGGTCCTTCACTTATAAATTCTTCCGTTTTCTTTATGTATTTGTCCTTTCTCAGTAGTACCATTGTATTTCCTTTGTCTGCCTTCGTAACTATAATATCATTCTTTTTTATTTTATTCTTTAGTTTAGTTACAGTTGATTTGATTTTTTGTTCATTTTTTGAATTATACAAATTTTTCTTAAATATTTTATCTACTACATTCCCTACTTCCCACCTTATTCTTTTTTTATCATTTTCATTTCCTAGTTTTTGTATTATGCTTTCTCATTCAATAATCGTTTTTTCTTGATTTAATTCTGGTGGTGGCGCGTATTTTAAGCCTTTTGCTAACATTTCTTTTTCTTCTGTATTGAAAATTACCTCTGTAAGGTTTATTACTCTTTTTTCGTAGTTATTCTTAGAGAGGTGTTCCTTTTTTACTTCGTTCTTTCTTATTAATTTATTTAACTTATCTACCATTTTTTTTTCCCAATTTCTTTTCTACATACCCCAAACCAAAATTATATAATATTTCTTCTAACTCTACATACGAGTATATTCTTAACAATTCTATATGTTTGTCATATAATTCCCTATTATATCTATTGATTAAGCAGTAAAGTGACCTTATTTCTAATTTTATCCACAACTTCTCACTTTGTTCTTTTACTTTTTTAGCTACTGTGTTTTTATTTTTAATTTTAACTTGCACGTATTTTGGGATGACATTATTATCCAGACATTGTTTATTAAACCATATTTTACTTAAAACCCTCTTCAATTTAACTTTTAACTTAAGATATTTAAATATCTTATTTAATTACTTAAGATATTTAATATAACAGTAAATAAAGTTATTAAGTTAATAAACAATAATAATATGGGAGAATACAGGTATAAAAAGCAATTGATTAAAGTAATTAAAGAATTTGTAAATCAGAACTATTTTTGGTTTAATAACAATTTTTATATACAGAAAAAAGAATTACCTATGGTGGTCTTCATTATCCCCTATTCTTGCAGAAGTATACATGAATGATTTTGAAAAGCAATTAATAAGTTCCACTAAGTATAAAGACAATATAAAATTATGGACTAGGTACGTTGACGATGTATTAGTAATTTGGGAAGGAAGCATAGAAGAAGTGCATGAGTTTATAAATGAGGTAAATAATAAGGATAAAAACTTACAATTTAAAGAAGAGATTGGAGGTAAGAAAATAAATTACTTAGATTTAAACATGGAAATTAAAGATAATGAGAAACTACAGTTTGGGATATTTAGGAAAGAATCATATTCTGACATAATTATACCAAGAGAGTCTTACCACCCTTATAGATATAAAATGGCGGCAATCAATTCATTTTGTTATAGAGCTCAGAAGTGTTTAAAAGAGACCGAATCAAAAGATAGGGAGTTAAAAACGATAAAGGGAATTGTAAGAAATAATAACTATAACACCAACATAGTGGATAAAGTTATGAAAAGGGTTAACATACAAAAAGCTAAAATAGAACCAGAACAAAAGAATTATGCAGGGTCATTGACATACATAGGTTCACATACTAGAAAAATTATAAAATGTTTTAATAAATACGGAGTAGATATAGCTACTAAAAAATGTGAAACGGTATTTGATAAGATAAGGAATAAAAATATAGAAAAAATCCCAGTATTACAGAAAAGCGGAATTTATAAATTAAAATGTAAAGACGTTATTACAATTTAATTTGTATACACCTGTTCTATTGTATTTGTTTATGTCCATGTTTGTATCGTTGATATGTTTTTTGATGGTATTGTAATAACTGCAATAGTTTCTACATAGGCCAGATAGGAAGATCTTTTTCATCCCGTTACTCTGAACACTTAAAGGCCCTATCCAACAACAATATACATTCTGCGTTTGCCACACACATAACCATAGCTACACCAACATAGATACTAATCTTGAAATATTACACCTCTTACCCAAAGGACGAAAACTCAACACAGCTGAACAGTATGAAATATACAAACACCACACAACACAACCAAACAACATACTAAACGACCAATTACAATATAAATCACTTACACTTTTCGACACAATTATACAAAAAACAAACAATAATTTGTATCCCCGCGCCAATCCCCTTCCTCTACACACCACCCCCACTATACCTTCCAAGCAACAACCGTTACTAAGTACTAGCAGTCTGTTTCTAAGCTGACGAAGGCGAAAATGATGCCGAAACGCGTTCGACGAAAAAGACAAGTAAGTTTCACAAGAGAAAGTTTCAATATTATATAAAGTGTAGTGCTGTGAAAGAAAATGATGAACAAACAAGACAACTACGAACATAAAATAACAAAATAAATAATTAAATCAATAAACATTTTTAAAAGACACTATATAAATTCAAATTTTGTATTTAATTATTAAGATTAGATATAAAGTAATATAGGAGTGTTGAATGGAGAGTGAGGTGTAGTATTGAACGTGCAAATTATTGCAGACCCGTTCTTTAGCACTGGTTTGGGTGATATATAAATCCCTAAATCAACCAGATAAGAGCAATTGGTCATTTGGATGTTTTAATCTTCACTTTTCAGGCACCCTCATTAACCAATGAGATTTATGTTAGCAATAAGTCATTAAATTAACTTTAAAAGAAATTAATTCAATAACAAAGTCATTAATTAAACAAATTTCAACATTATTTAAGAGTTATCTGTAACGATTCCCCTTAAATATTCCACTCACTGAACGAATCCTGAGACAGTGTGTCTCTGTGCTCTGAGCTAAGCTGAATCCGTGTCATTTGTATCTGGGATTTGTTCTGGCGCCCAGATAAAGTAAAAGGTCATGGGTAAATAAGATTTGTTCTATCATTATATACAGAAAATAGATAGATAAGGTCATAATATATATATATATATATATATATATATATAGTGCTGCTGTTAAAATACAACACGGTACATAAGAATGAAATAATAATTTTAAAAGAGAGAAGATATAAATTTAATAGTATGGTGAACATATTAGGATTGAAACAAAAAACTGAGTGTTAGTCACGACCAACATAAAGGTAGACTCCAATATTATATAGAACAGCATTAAGAAATATGTGTTGACAATTATTATATTAAATTGGAAATAAACATTCAAATAAAATGAAAGATTAATAGAATAGTAATCTAAAATATACTAATTATATGGATAATGTAAAAAAGCAAATAAATGTAATTAATAATAATTAATAAAATTATGTATGTTGTTCAGAGTCATATGATGGAAAGATGTAATGAATGTAATTAGGTATCTAAATGGCAAATTGTAAATTGTTAGATTTGAATTGTATTCAAATGAAAGAAACTTTGTTTAGTCTAATTTTATATTTAAGAAGAGCCACATCAAAAAGTCTAATTTTATATGTAATAAGATACACATTAAAAGAGTTTAATTTTGTATTTAATAAAGGAAACCTTTAAAGGAAGGGAGTTAACATTGATATTGAATTTAATAGGCATACGAGAGTATAAATCTATAACATTGAAAGAATCATAATTTGTATAAAACTTAATAAACAACAATATTTCAAGGAGTCTGAGTATATCATTTAGAGAACGCCGAACTAAAAGAAGAAGCCTGTACTGGAAGATAGTTTGAGTGTCAATACAATAAAATTCGATATTCCGAAGAAATATCAATTTAGTAATCATAGAAGAAAATATAATTCAACATTTAATCTAATAAGAAATCCCAGAGAAGGAACAGATCACGAAGCCTAGCATTACCTTTAAGATGATAAACATCAACTAGAATTGAACCCGTTGCAGTTGTGAAGAGTTTAGATTCTAGCTATTTACATTTATATGGTAGATATTCTTACCTTGTTATTTATTAAAAAATTTATACACTAACTTTATTTGGTACGGATTAAAGAAAAGAATAAATCATACACCGTATTAAATAATATAAATCAACTTAATAATTGTTAACCCTGAGATAGAGTTTTCTTTTTATGTGCAGATAGATAAAAAGTAATATCTGTAATTAAATATTTTAATTACAATACTTATAAATAAATTACAGCACAATATATATATATATACTATAATATTTATGACTAAATTTACCTCAAGATATACTTTTTTCCTTTAGGAACATGTTTCGGGAGATCTTGTTCTCCCATCTTCAGCCTTCGCCATCTTGTTTCTGGTGAAGTATTTGTGTGTTGGCTTCTGGATGTTATTGAGGTAGTTTGTTGGTCTTTGGTCCTTTAAAGTTGCATTATTGTGTGTGGTTGTGGTATCTGTTTTTGTATTTTGTGTGTTTTCGATGTTGAGTGCTTTGAATATTGTGTCATGTTTTGTATTGATTTGTATTTGTTCTTGTATTAATTTGTTTTGTGTTTTATGTTTGTAAATCTGTAAATTTTATTATATATATATATATATATATATATATATATATATAATAACTTAACCGAATCTCAAAGATTTGGAGTTATATGTAAAGAGTTTTGAAAATCAATGTTAAAATAAATTTAAACTGTTACAATCACGCCACGTGCAGTAGCGAGCGTTCAAGTGAATTGTATAGCGACCAACGGCAGCGTCCGGTCGCATTACGTAACCACATACAGTTATAACAATTAGGGACACGCCCTAATTTTAAATTATTAATATTTCGGAAACCGATAAATATAGGCAAAAACCAAAATATCAAAATATTTGCCAAAATATTAGGAATAGGGTGTGCAAATTTCAGTTTATATAATTAAAGATTAAAAGAGATAATTAATTTTATTTAATAACTCCCCTAGTGAGTGAGCTACGGGGTAGAGCTTTGAATATGTCATAGTTATAAAAATTACCAATCAGATGTATATTCTAGAATAAGCATAACTTGGCTTGCAGCCAAGATAATCGCAATACAAATTGCAACAGGACATCCTGTCCGACATTTGAAATCCGTTTTTTTTCAGAATATTGTAACATAACAAAATAATGGTTACATAGAAATGATATAATACATCGAATAAGAATGTACCACAAACATATTTCATCAAACATGAGAAGAAAGAGCGGAAGTATAAAAGCCGAATGTGTATCTATATATGAATAATGTTAAAGCGAGCCAACGAAGAAGAAAGAAGAACCATAGTAAAAGTATCATCAAGAAGAGAGGAGGAAAAGAGAAGATAAAGGATCAAATTAATACGTTAGCAATATAGGCCCAATAGATCATAATGGTGAGAGGATATATTAAATATGATCATCATAGTGAGTGAACATATCAAAGATTATCAGAATAATGAGGAGATATATTAAATAGTTATCATAATAACGAGTGGACATGTTAAAAATTATCACTATAGCCTATTGAGTGAACATGAGGTATAGACAAATAAATGTGAATTGTGACAAATATCGACGAATATAATGTAAATAATTGTGTTATAAATATGACATGAGTTATCACAAATAGTGAGGAGACAAAAAATACCTTATAAGTGATAAGAAATTAAAAATGAAGAATAAGCAACCGAATAACCAGAAGAGGAAGTATGAAGAAGAAGAAGAAATGTACCATGAAAAATGAAGAATATATATAAATAGAACAAGACACCAGCATTCCCAAAGTAAGGAAGGCACCACGACCAGAAAAGTGACAAAATAAGAATAATGACTACCAGATTAATAGTTATAAAACTATCCATCAAGGATGGACATAATAAAACCAATATGATAAAAAATCAAGTGTTGAAAACTTAGTAAGTAATCACAGACAATAATAGTGAATACCTTATATGAGTGCAACAATAAATAATGTAATGAAACTACCCCAAATAAGCACCACAAACAATATAAGTGAAATGTTTATGACAAAGGAAGTGAAAAAGTGTTAACAAATGAAATCAATGATTATCAAGTAAAATACACAAACATTCAGTGTACGAATTGTAATCCAAGATTGTAACACAGACATACTTAGTAAGACCACCAATGTAATGGAACTGAAAAGAGAAATAATTGCTCAAAAAGACTAATGAAACAAACTATAAAATCCTTGATATGAAATATTCCTGAATGTCAGAGTAACACAGGACAAAATGTAAATAAATACAATAACTAATGTGTAGTAAACAAGACAATTTGTTGTAAAGAAACAAACCAATGTATACAAGCCAAGATGCAAACCCACAAAATGTGTAACATAAATAAGTAAAAAATTAAGTATTGTTGTATAAACATATAGTATAAAATGTGTACAAAATGTGTAAAACATTGTAATAAACAATAGTAATAACATGTCATAATGACATTACAATATTTAAGCAGAATGTTGAACAAAATAAGAAGCATATTGTTGTCAAATCAGTAACACATAACCTCATTTGAACAGGACCTACAACATAAAATCACACACAATAATTAGATAAAGTAATTACAAGTAATTGTTCAGAACAGAAACCAAATAAAAACAAATGTATAAGACAGTGAATACCTTATAAGCTGAGGGACATAACTATATAAGTCAAATTATTGATACAAACAATAGCAAAATCAGACAAATTACCAAGTGACTACAGAGTTACACAGAAAACACTAATAAAACTTGTAAATAGAAAGTAAAGAAGGTTACCAGTAGTGAGAGGAATATTCAATTCAACTATGAGTATACCTAACAATCATTATATAAGTAAAATAATAACAATAAAATGATAAACCAATTAACTAAACCAATAGGACTAGGTGTAAATAACCATTCTACTGCAATTTAAAGAAAGTTCAACTAACAAAAAGTTAGTAAGTACACTAGACAGACAATGTACAATGTCTGGGTACACTTTAATTAATAATAATACATGTAATACATACTAACAATAACTAAATAAGAGTGACAAAATAACGAAATTATAGCATGGTGCATTTAAACAATGCTATATGATTAAATAAGACACCATTTGGAGTAAAGTATCAGCAAAGGTATAAAAGGATGTTAAGTAACATTTAAATACTGAAAGGGCATAATAGAATAAGACACAATGGTAATATAAGCAAATACAAATGCTAGGACATATATGGCTTGCACGCCATGGATGCATTTTGCTCAAACCATAAATATATTAATATTTTGTATTAAATAATGGGAGATATGGACTCTAAACATTTAATTGTAAATATTAGAATAAGGTAACACCGAAATATAGTGGTAAAGACTTATTTTTATTAAGAACCACTATAAGTGAATTGTGTGAAGTGAATTAAATTGTTAATGGACGGATTTGTAACTTGTTTGGACTTAAAAGAAAGACCCAAGTATCCGCAAAACAATGAGACTATTCATTTATTGATCAGACAAATAATAAGAAAATTATGTATGATATAAGATTTTCTATCATTTCCGAATTGGAATGAAAGCGTCACAGGATACTCTCCGACCCAAAATCCGACGCCAAAAATTAAATTTTTTAATGTCACTAAGGCGTTTGGGGTTGAGATTACAGACTTCTCCACCAATGAGATGACCTGATTTTACTAGACGCGAGAAGAAACTTCGACGAGGAGGATTAATTGTATTCCAACCATCACGGCAAGCGGAGCGCGCAGCAGTCAGCAAGAGAAATTTCAAATTTGTGCGCATCACCAAGTAAATAGTAGTAAACTAACCTCAACTGAGGAACTATCCCTTTACGTGTGACAGTGCGACGAGTGATAGTGAGAATTATTTAACATTGCTAGTGTATAATAAGGGCGATGAAAAGTGATAATTACAGGGAGTACTATCTACTAACGATATTTAAAAATAAAATGAAATATTGCCAATTTTTAAATATTATATCGAACTACTCTAGTCAAGTACGCACCGTACATGGCTATACTAGTAAATGATTGTACATTGACAGGCACAATGAGTAAAAGTTCTCGATTAATTAATTATGTTGTTTAATTAAAATATTTTAATATTTTTTAAGGAAAATAATAAGTGGAGTCAAAATAATATTAAATACTGTAAGCCACACACATGAATATAGAAGCTTACTTGACTACCTTTACCGTTTGAATCAAGTTAATTATAATATAACCTACGAGAACTATCACTGCCTTTAATAAACAATCCTATCATGCTAAATATGTGTTGAATATAGTTTTAAGATTTATATACTATGAAATAACTTATTTTAATAACTTACTCTGAACTATAGGTAGAGTTAACCTATAAAGAACAAACGTTCTATGTCAACAAAGAGACATATCGTAAATTAATAATTCTTTTTGAATAGACTCAGTAATAAGAATTTTTTCTATTTAATCAAATATATTTCATTGATAATAATTTAACAAATAATATCATTTTAATGTGTAGCGTTTATGAACACGTGTTACACCTGCTTGAATAACTAGCGACTGTACACCAGTTGTACCATGATACGATAGTTTTGATATCATATTTGAGGTTAAATATTTTTTATTTTTTGTTTTTTGATTATTCTATATAAATTAATATTACTCATTATAAACATCTTTGTATCTTGTATCATGACAATTCAAAGAACTCATGAAATTTGGTAATAATAACCAGAATTAACCTAACAAGATTTACAATAATATTGTATATCATATCAGTGTTACCAGCCCTGAGCTGAAGGATTCTCATAAAATAGTTAATTTTTTTGTTGTTTTGAAAAAATTATTCATTGTTTTTTAAAAGGAATTCAATTCAAATTAACTGATGTTAATAAAATCATAGTTATCTTACCTGTGAATCAAGCGTATTTATTTCTCTTAAAATAGGCACAAGTAAATTTCATTCAAGGAGCAATTGTTTCCCAAGGTGGCAGCATTGTTCTAGCGGCCAGTATTTAAATATTTAATTCAATATTAAATATACTCATCATTTTATTTACTGTCTGCATATTAATGTCAAAGTGAAATATTTTGTGTATTATGTTATGACTTTCCAGTGATATAGAGCCTATTGAGAAGATTGAAGACGTTCACCGATTGTAAGTGGGGAGGTAAACACATCAAGAGAACAGTTTTTACAGTCCTTTTAAACAACAAGTTCGGAATAATAATAATAATAACACGAAATCGTTTAAACAACATAAACGTTATTAAATTAAATACATATTATTAAAATACACCACTCAACTATTACTAATCGAACGTTACAATATTAAGACTAATAACAATTCTCAAACTGTGAAAATTATTTTCGTTCACACAAGTGAGGTGAGTTGAATTACAAGGAGAAGGGGGTGTCTCAGCCAATCAAATTATTCTAAAAATTTGAACAAACCGTTAGATTCGGGCTGAACACAGGCACTCAACTGTAATGACTCGACCTGTGAAGATGTATACTTACGATACTCTTACTTTTTTTCAAAAAATAAGCGTACAGCTCAACACATTAATCCGTTGACTTACGCATGTAAAGAGATAAGTTATATAATACATGAAGACACATCGAGAGTACAACAGAACGAGGCCGTCTAGTACGTGGTACAAGCTGAAGAATTGACGAAGCGGAGCGCAACCCAAGGCGAGATACACACACCAGGAGTGCAGCGTATACCGGACCGAGGGGCCTGACGCAGTCACAGCAGTTAAAACCACAGACGTTAAACCATCAACAGTTGCAGAAGGAGCTGAGTGTTGCTGATTCCCGAACTCTTAGCCGTGGAACCCAAGACACAGAGGAAATCATTGCCACTAGCAGATTGGACCAGGAAAACCAAGGAAACCCCGGGAGCACCTCACCACGATCTTCAGAACAAGGGAAGTCAAATATAATTTATAAACTTCTCAAAAGCTTATTCTTTTTCTTTTAAATCTTTGTAAAACTAAATTGATTCAGATGCCGATAAAACAGAGACTCTAGATTAATAAGATACATTCATACTGTGATAATCTGTATAACACATAAGCTTAAGTAATAATCAATAGATAAGAATTAGACGTATACTAACATTGAATTACTTAGAGACCTATACTGCAGTATACGTGAAACAATCACAAGTAAATGAAAGCATGTTGAACTAGATTCAAGGCTAACTTATTTCTCAGAGTAGTTAAATCATCTAAAGTAATAAAATCCGTACGAAAGTACAAAAGAATTGAAAATTCCATAGATTAAATTGTTTTAAAATTAACTTCTTGAAATTAATGAAAAATATAATTCGTATCAATTGAAAATAATAAGCTCGTCTTCTGAATGCTAATACCCATTCAGGAAACATCATACAAATACAAATTACTGTTTAGTATGTAAGGATTGCTCTAGTTATAAGATTTTCATACATATGTCCTATTAGAGTAATAAACTCCAATTTTATCCACCACCGTATTTTTATTGCTGTACTACAAAGCTTACCAACATCACAAAACTATTCAAAATAACTATAACAGTACTTTGCACACTTGAATTAACCTACTTGCGAATTCAAAACACAAACTCCTACGCCCTCAGTCGGGAGAAGTCGCAAGAACGCATAGCAGGTAGGTCACTTCACAAAACAACCATTTATCTCCTTATATTAATAAAAATAAATATAAGAGCAAGCAAAGAACTTTATAATATATATATATATATATATATATATATATTGTAACATCACAAGATGTCACCTAACCTAAGTGTATGTCATTAGATTTCATAAAACAGAATGACCATGTAAATAGGTATAGAATAGTCAAAATGAACAAGAAAGAAGAAACCAAGAGAGAAGAATAAAGCAGAAGTGCCATGGGAAACAGTAACCCAATAGCTGTTTGACACTACAACTAGACTGAGACTAAAACGAACTAATGGACAGAATAGATTTAAATTCAACGGTCAATTCAGTAAATGATTAATGTAAACCGAATGTCATTTATAAACAAAAAACAAACGAATTAGCAGTTAAATACTGTGAAAGCAAAATCAGCATTTTTCTGATAATAAATGTGACTAGGAACAGTAGATAATGAATGCCAAAACCGATGTTAACAATGGCTATATTGTAGGAACTAAGATGTATTTCTGCATCAAATATACCTGTCAGAAAAGAGAGCTAACTATATAAGAGAATCTTATACCAATAAGATGTTTCTGTAATTTACCGAATTGAGAACCCATAGGCATTATAAAGGCCAAATTTCAGTGTAGGCGATATTCTACACTTAACATACTTAGACCAAACATTAGTCAATAAAATGACTATTAATAATTGTCACCAGTGCAAAATAAAATGCACCAGAACAATGGTTATGCATTAACATAACGAAAAATGATATTAAAACGATAAGTTTAGCCACGATTTTATTTGTAAATAGTAGCTTAAAAATAACTAACAGTAAACAAAATGTCATTAGTCAGTAGGATCATTTGTTACTATGTATAGAATTAAGGTGTAAAAGTAAAGTTCAGTGAAAAAAAACGTCAGTACAGTATTAATGGAGTCCGCACATAAACATTTGTTTAATAAAATGTTATGTGGATACAAGAAAGGTTAACTAAAAAGTGTAAAATCGGCGACTCATAAAGAGCAGACGACAGTAAGAATAGTGTACCCGAACATTGATTTCCTAACAATGTCGGTTAAGGTGAAGATAATCCGAGATCGAGTGATATCAATTTAAAGGAAACAAAACAATCTTTAATTTGATAATAATATCAACTCAATCGTGACGGTATTAAGTGTATGACAACTGTTAGCATCATTTTATAAATGTATGTCAGGAATCTGAGTACAAACAATAATAACAATGACAGCAGAAGCGACCTGTCAATCATCTCAACATTCGACAGTTAGAAAAACCGTTACCAACCGCCAAAAAGTGATACGTCATCTTCGTCTCACCTGCCTGGACCAATAGGAAAATTAGTTATAAAATGATAATTTTACCTAAGCCCGATCCAACAGGTGGGTATAAAAAGACAAACCGGCGAATTTTGAGAGGAGACCTTTACTATCTAACGAGCTGAACAGACGTACGCTCGCCTCCGCTACGTCTTTCTTATAACACATAGCGTCAGCTACCTAGTACTCCAGAACCAATAGTTAACAACGAGAATCTTTACTTCAAGTGCATCATCACTCAACTACAGTGATCAAGTGCAGTTTATTTTAATTTTGTGCGGGAATGACGAACAGAAAATAATTTATTGTCAGTATTCACGATCCATTTTTATCAGAAGAGGATCGAATTTCTGTTCTTGTGCGAATTAGTGCGGAAAGAAAGTAATCTCTATAATCCGATTACTTAAGTGATAAAAGGTTTTAATTAAAATAATTAAAACTACGAAGGTAAAAGTGCAATTATTATTATTCTTGATCTGAGCGCAATAACTTGTATTTTGCTACCATAACCTGTACTGACGCAAAACACAAAAACAGCATTTAAGATTACACCACGTTTCAATTTATTATTCAAATTTGTTATTAGTAAGTAAGCTATATGTTAGTTGTAAGGGTCCTCAATTGAATAATATTGTCATTAAAAAAGCAAGCGTCAATGAAACGCACGATCTTACAATAGATCGTTTTTTTTATTTTAATTACTTAGTCAAAGTAACTTCAAATTTTTTGATCAATTGTATCATTGGATACTGTGTAGGCATAATTGTTTTCTTTCGTGTCTCAAAGAATTCACAACTGAGATAATAATAACGATAATAACAATAATAATACTACTATTAATAATTGTAATAATTTTATATTACACTAAATAGTATCTGGAATTAACCAGATTCATAACTCATGTTCTGAGCAAGCCGTATGAGGCATATAATAATTAACTTTTCATTGTACAACTTTGTATGTTATATTATGTGTATTTTTTGAATTCACTATAAGGGTGCAAATAAACCCATTATTAACAGCATCACCTGATTTGATTTATTTTATTTTTCTGAATAATTAAATAGTTTCTTTTAATAAACTTAAACAACCTTCTGTTGTGTTTGACATATTGGAATAGCATTGCCAAAAAGTGGTACTCAACTATTTTAAATTTTCTTTTCATTTAATAATCTTTATGAACGGGTTTTACACGGGATTTTCCCTGAATAAATCCGTGTGGCGCCCATTAATTTAATAAACAAGGTGACATAACCTTGCAACTAAAGGGAGTTGATGAATGTAAGCTGAGTTGACAGTTTAGAGAGCTTCAAGTAAACGCAATCAGGTACGTAAAGGTATATGTTTGTTTATAATATTGTCCAGACTTTACAGGACTTGACTTACTCAGACTACCTGTAATCAGAAGAAGTTTCTACTACCAGTTTCAACCAGACGAGATCTACTATCAAGCAATCAACTGCCATACTTCATGTTTTAATTTAAGCTAATCTAACATTTAAATATAATCAACTTTATTATTTTTTTGTTTAATACAAGGGAATTCTTTAACGATTAAACTCTTCGTTCTCTTTATTTTTACGTTTATAATTATTATTCCACACGTGGTGGATGTCAATTTGTTTCAATAAATTAAATCTGTATGTGTGTGTTGTTACGATACAATTAAGCCAAATCCCATACCAGTGATAAAAAAGATAATTCTTGATATAAAAATACTTCATATAAAATAAAATGTTTAAAAAATGATTAAAATGTAAATACTTTGACACGACGTACAACGATATTACCCAACCCAAGTGATTGAGCCAACAACACAAACGTAAAGAAGGGAACCATGTAACATACTCAAGAAAAAATATGATAGACAAAACAATGATGAACACAGAACTAAAGAAGAACCAGAAGAAGAGAACAGGTCCCTACAATTAAACAGAATGTAAACCAGAAGAGAAGAAGAGGAGAACCGAACCAAGATGAAGACTATTGAAGATGAAGAAGAGGAAGAATGAAGAGGAGAAAAGGGAAACTAACACACATATAAAGGGGAAAGATAGTATACTCAAGGATAGAATATGGTCAATAAACCTCGAATAATTATGTATTGATGAAACCAATATTATTGTTATCATTAAATTAATTTATGTACCCATTTTAAAGACAATACATTTGTAAAGTAATGTAATATAGAAAAAGTACACTAACACAGTCAGAAAGGTTAGATTTAACAAAAAACAACTAACCTCATATTATTAATAGTAAATGTCATGCTAGAAGGAAATAGTGAGAAATGGTAGGAGAAAGTATAGGGATTACCCATTAAATAACACTAAATACAAAACAGTGAACCAAAGTGAAGTGCTTTAGTGAAGTGTAAGTACCCTAAAAATAGTGAAAGTGTATGTGAAACATTAAAAATATAATGATAGGTAAGGAGACACTTTATAAAACATTGATGAACAATCAATGATTGGAGTGACATTGTACACATTAATATATCTAGAAATAGTTAGCAATAGTATTCCAAATTAATATAAAGGAAGCTTGTGATGTTATTCAGGGAGAAAGCCCAGACAAAGTAACTTGTGTTAACATGGTATGGTAGAATAGAATTAAAGTTTTGTTATTAAAATTAAGACTACAAAGAATAAGACACCCCATGTTCAAAGGGGAATTAACTTTCATAATTTTATGAGAAGTGACAATGTTTATCACTTTAGTTTGTAACAAAAGAAAGAAATCAATGTTAGAACTAATAATAACTAATGACTTGTAAAGAATAGTTGGTTCAATGTTAAAAGAGGAATATGACTGAAGGGAACTATAACGCCAAAATCAGAAATTTTGGAAATTTCTTATTTTGAGTAGAGATGTATCTTTAAGCGCCGTAACAGGGAATTGTTGTGTGAAACGCAGAGGTGACTGACAGGCAATAAAATCATATATCAGCCCCAACACGCTCACGGCAAATAGGCTGAGTTCATTGCTCTCCATACTAAGAAACGTTAAACTTTGACAACTACCTCAAATCCGTAGAAAAAAGGGCACAAAAGTAAACGAACTCATTTGAAGAGCAGCTGTAGGTATTAACAATAGACCAGAATACGTATACACGCCAGCTGCATATAGCGAAACAAAAAAGGGTATATGTTATTGAAAGACTCAAACGGTTAGCGACAGGACTTCGACCTTACTGAGAAGAGAGAAAGCTCGGATTAATGTCCGAAAACAAGCAAGAAGTGTTGATGGAAACAGAGACAAAGAAACGGACATACAAAGGAAGTTTGGTGAGGCCTTTAAGTAACAATAGTTGATGCCATTAGAACAACCAAGTGCACGAAAACAATACTTGACGAGAAAGTTAAGGGTTGTTTTGTTTACTCCAAAAAAGTGACAGGCAAGAATTATTGCTACAGTATCTAGCAGCGACAACGACCTCAGTGTAGTGACCTAGGGAAGGAATCTGGTGGGAATCCAAAGGCCTATCAGAGAAGTTCTTTCGGAAAAATAGGAGGTCTCTAAAGTAAAGTAGAACCAATTAGAAAACAGCGTAAGAAAAATCAGAAGTAAGTGGGAGAAATATGGAATTCGATATAGGAACGCGAGAAAGGCGCGCTCGAGGAGTTTAACTAAAAATTTTGACGGAAACGGGAGTGTAAGTCCGCGACCGAGATTTCCATAGTTATTGGACTTAGAGAAATTCGGTACGATGGTTAGAAAAGTAAGCTCGTACTAGAACAAATTTCGGTAAAGAGAAAAACTGTAATTTTACTAGTGACGTACAAGTGAATTAATACAACACAAATGATAATCAAATAACGCTGTAATTTAGTTGTGCAAATACGCAACAATAACTTTATCATCGAGTAACATTACGAGACGGACTAAACCCGTAACAACAGTAATTCAAACCATAACGCAGTTAATAAATAATAATTAATAATGGCTGTAGAAGCGGATAACTATAATAACAATTAACGCGAACTAATTTCGAGTGAGTGAAGTTTGGTGTTGTGCAGTGTCTTGTGTGACTCCAAGGAGACCACGTTACAATCTGCTAATCCAGAGGGAAATATCGCAGTTACGCCAGACGATCAACATGCCAACCACACCATATGAACCGCTACCAGATTTGGATACATACCACAAGTAAAATTTTCATGCCATAATTAGTATTAGGTCCACTGTCTGTTCACTTAAAGAACTCATAAGATTTAATTAAAGGATTAAGATAAAATTTTATTTAGAACAAAATTAAATAATATTAGGAAATTATGGAAATTAAATTTATCTATGAGCACCGATTTTAAATGAATCCAGATCAATAATTAACAATGTCGTAATATATTAAATTTAAGAAAATTATTATTAAAAGTTTTGTCTTTGAATAAGAATTACAATATTTAAATTATTAGAGCTATGAATATGAGTAATGAAATAAGATTTATGAAAATGAATATGTTTATATATTGATTAGAATTTATATAGTTCATGTGTCAATGATAAAGTATGATAATCAATCATAGCTAATTGTAATAAATCGAAGAACAATTTATAAGAAAATTTGAGCATTTATTTATATTTTACCCTGAGATAAAGAGCATAAAAATAAAAAGTTAAATTGGCATCAACCGCTGGGCATAAACAAGTATTTATTGTTAAATTGGCACCACAACAAAAGTGGGGCTTAATTAATTAAAAAGAGAAAATACACATAAATTAAAATATGTCAATTAATTTATGCTGAAAATATAACAAAATTTATTGTTACAAAATTGGCGCTCCAGAACTTGGGGCACAGTAAAAAAAATATGTTATAAAATTGGCTCCCACACGCGGGACATTAAATAGATAGCATAACAGTAAGTAAATTGTTATAAATTGACGCACACAACGTCGAACATATTGTTATAAAATTGGCGCCGCACCGCACGGCTTAATTAAAGAAATTAGGCTAGGGCAGTTACAGACAGTGGTTAGAGATAGACTAAGTTAAATAAGTAAATGTTAGTACTGTAGAATAAGAACGTTATTATTGTTATCTGTCGATAAGTATCTGAATGATAACCCGACGAAAGGCAAAAATGGCGACAGGGAAAGAAAATTCCGAAGTATTTGAAATTAGCAATCAGATGGGGATGGAGCAGTATGAGGATAGAAATGTGGTGAATGAAGAGAGCTCTACAACGAGTGAAGAGAATGGCGCCCGGGGACCACAGTCATCTGAAATCAATTTCCAAATGTTAATGACATTCATGAAACAACAGAATGAAGAAATGAAAAGGCACATAGACGAAAAAATTGAAGAAACGAAAAAACAGAGTGAAGGAATAGGTAAACAACTCGTTGAGAAATTAGACAAAGAAATAGAGTTAATGAGAAGAGATTTACGAGGGCAAAACCACCAGGTGGGTACTGATTTACAAAAACAATCAAAAAAAATGGAAGAAAACAAATTAGATGGAAATACTATGGATCAAATTGACACCGAGTATCAATCTTTAACAACTAAAGCATTGTCTGAACATCATATCTCAAGATCAAAAGAAAGATCTACAATTATTAATGGTAGATATGAAGGTGATAAAGACACTTGTACTGTGTTTGTTGGCAACTTACCAAACACAATTACAAAAAAGAAAATTATCAAATATTTTAGAAAGTTTGGTACGGTTGTAAATACGAGATTGCGATACGCTGCAATATCTGATCCACGATTTCCCAAAAGACGTACTATCATTAAGAAAGAGTTTCATAAAGACAGAACAAATATCCATGCATATGTACGTTTTACTGATGAAAATAGTGCATATCGTGCTTTGGAAGCAAATGGTAATGTGTATGAGGGTTACCACCTGAGAATTGAGTTAGCTAACACGGAGGCTGAAGAAAAGCAGAGAATTAAAAAGAACAAATTGAATACTACAGTTAATATTACCAGTACTGATAGAAAAATTAGAAGTAGAACTGGGGAGGTGCGTAAAAATTTTGGAACCAAACCTGAGAGTAAGAAGATGAAAAACGGTTCTGATGATTATCAAAGGCGAACTGCATTAGCACGTAAGAAGAAAAGGATGAAATTTGCTGGACCATTCAAGAATATTGTGAAGATTGGTACGAGAATGAAAGGAAGATTTCAAGCAATGAAGATGAGATTTCGTAGAAGTCTTGAAAATAAAACCTTATTATGTGAGTACGCGGACAGGAAAACGAAAATAATTAAAACGCCACAAGCTGTCAAAAAACGTATTTGTAAGAGGGTTGAAAAGAAAAAACGACAAAAAAAACTCAGCGCGTACATAAATAATGGTAATATGACCAGGGGAAGTTGTCGAAAAGGATGGGGAGATCCACTTTCAACACCATCATAAAAGAGAGAGAGAGAGAGGTCATAAATTCTTAAGGTGTCAACGGCCGACTGCAGGGTAAGTGTGAAACGAAACTCACGAATTCAATACCCTCACTAATTACCAACAAAATGTGTTGTAACGGCACTGACTTAAAACGTACAACTATGTCTCCACAAATAGAAAATTAAAGGTAATTAAATGTAACGGATTAAAGAAAACAATCTTCAGAATGTCCGAAAATTTAATAATTAAGTTAGATAATATTGGGTGAAATACCTTAGATAAAATTGGTTGTGTAAGAATACATTAGCCGAAGAAGATAAATAGATATGAATATGATAAGAATAAAATAAAGTAAATGGTAAATGAAAACCAACTCCAGTAAAATGAAACGGCATAGAGAAGAATATAAAGAAAGGAAAGGAGAACCGAGTCCTGACGTTTACTATCCTGATATGATCGCGAAAAAAAGTATCATTCAGATTCTTAGTTGACGCCAGTGAAAAGTTATGAATTATAAAGCAATTGTAAGACGCAATAGAGTATTAAATAAATTGTAATAATTTTAACATTAATTAAACTAAAATGATAATTGTATAATTGTATAAACGATGAAGTAAAATACTAACATGTGTAGTAGTACTTATAATCTTCATGATAACGAAATGTGAACTAAAAACTTTTAGCGATAATTATGTTAACATAAGTACATAGACAATATATATATGTGTTAAACGAATGCAAGTGTAAGGACAATTAATATGGTTAGAATAAGATTGTTTAATATATGTGTTTAATATAACAATTGAATGCGAACAATCAATAAAATTAGAATAGTGATATGTACATGTATATGTGATGCAAGACTCTTAAAATTCAATTAAATAGTGAAATGATTGAAAAGTTACAATAAGTAAAAGATGGACTATCAAAGGACATTAATAGCGAATTATTGTAGAAAACTTGATTAATTTATGGCATTAAAATCTATAATATTATTAGAATAGCAAGATGTAATTGGCGAATTAGTAGAAATTTTGATAGTAATTAAGATTTTATAAATACTGCAAGGTAATAGAGAGTAAATCAATGTGAATATAAAAATGAATAGTTAAATTAAAGGTTAACATAATGATTAACATGTGTAAAATTGTACAATGAAAGGAGAGAATTCTAAAAATTATTTTACAGAAATATAAAATTTATTGATATGATAAATGATGCTAGCATTGAATAAAACTTGCTAAATTAATTTCGTAAATATTATAGGTCCTGTAAGGGATATGTAAGGAATTGTTTTAAATTGATGCCGAATGACGAATTTAAATTTAATGTCTAAAGATTAGTTTGTAAGTATAATTATATGTTAAGTAAGGGTTGTAAGAAAAGAAAGTTAAAAGATA
The DNA here is from genome assembly GCA_034769895.1 of Magicicada septendecula. Lineage (NCBI taxonomy): Eukaryota > Metazoa > Arthropoda > Insecta > Hemiptera > Cicadidae > Magicicada > Magicicada septendecula. The sequence continues at coordinate 44,518,169 of CM068368.1, forward strand.
TATGTAACGGATTCATTTAAAAACGGAAAGCGAAAGTGTCTTGGAAAAGGGTCCTGGGGTACTGTTTACATTACATAATAAACAGCCCGGAGTGGGTCACTACAGGTAGCAAATCCATTACACTACGTCCAACGGATGATGAGCCAATACTAGGAATATAAAATGTATGCATTTCGTCATGTTAAACCTCGATGACAAGGCGCAGAAATTTGAATCTCTTTTAGATGTATGAAATCCATCCAAAGCGACAAATTTCGGGGACGATATAACGCCAAAATCAGAAATTTTGGAAATTTCTTATTTTGAGTAGAGATGTATCTTTAAGCGCCATAACAGGGAATTGTTGTGTGAAACGCAGAGGTGACTGACAGGCAATAAAATCATATATCAGCCCCAACACGCTCACGGCAAATAGGCTGAGTTCATCGCTCTCCATACTAAGAAACGTTAAACTTTGACAACTACCTCAAATCCGTAGAAAAAAGGGCACAAAAGTAAACGAACTCATTTGAAGAGCAGCTGTAGGTATTAACAATAGACCAGAATACGTATACACGCCAGCTGCATATAGCGAAACAAAAAAGGGTATATGTTATTGAAAGACTCAAACGGTCAGCGACAGGACTTCGACCTTACTGAGAAGAGAGAAAGCTCGGAGTAATGTCCGAAAACAAGCAAGAAGTGTTGATGGAAACAGAGACAAAGAAACGGACATACAAAGGAAGTTTGGTGAGGCCTTTAAGTAACAATAGTTGATGCCATTAGAACAACCAAGTGCACGAAAACAATACTTGACGAGAAAGTTAAGGGTTGTTTTGTTTACTCCAAAAAAGTGACAGGCAAGAATTATTGCTACAGTATCTAGCAGCGACAATGACCTCAGTGTAGTGACCTAGGGAAGGAATCTGGTGGGAATCCAAAGGCCTATCAGAGAAGTTCTTTAGGAAAAATAGGTGGTCTCTAAAGTAAAGTAGAACCAATTAGAAAACAGCGTAAGAAAAATCAGAAGTAAGTGGGAGAAATATGGAATTCGATATAGGAACGCGAGAAAGGCGCGCTCGAGGAGTTTAAATAAAAATTTTGACGGAAACGGGAGTGTAAGTCCGCGACCGAGATTTCCATAGTTATTGGACTTAGAGAAATTCGGTACGATGGTTAGAAAAGTAAGCTCGTACTAGAACAAATTTCGGTAAAGAGAAAAACTGTAATTTTACTAGTGACGTACAAGTGAATTAATACAACACAAATGATAATCAAATAACGCTGTAATTTAGTTGTGCAAATACGCAACAATAACTTTATCATCGAGTAACATTACGAGACGGACTAAACCCATAACAACAGTAATTCAAACCATAACGCAGTTAATAAATAATAATTAATAATGGCTGTAGAAGCGGATAACTATAATAACAATTAACGCGAACTAATTTCGAGTGAGTGAAGTTTGGTGTTGTGCAGTGTCTTGTGTGACTCCAAGGAGACCACGTTACAATCTGCTAATCCAGAGGGAAATATCGCAGTTACGCCAGACGATCAACATGCCAACCACACCATATGAACCGCTACCAGATTTGGATACATACCACAAGTAAAATTTTCATGCCATAATTAGTATTAGGTCCACTGTCTGTTCACTTAAAGAACTCATAAGATTTAATTAAAGGATTAAGATAAAATTTTATTTAGAACAAAATTAAATAATATTAGGAAATTATGGAAATTAAATTTATCTATGAGCACCGATTTTAAATGAATCCAGATCAATAATTAACAATGTCGTAATATATTAAATTTAAGAAAATTATTATTAAAAGTTTTGTCTTTGAATAAGAATTACAATATTTAAATTATTAGAGCTATGAATATGAGTAATGAAATAAGATTTATGAAAATGAATATGTTTATATATTGATTAGAATTTATATAGTTCATGTGTCAATGATAAAGTATGATAATCAATCATAGCTAATTGTAATAAATCGAAGAACAATTTATAAGAAAATTTGAGCATTTATTTATATTTTACCCTGAGATAAAGAGCATAAAAATAAAAAGTTAAATTGGCATCAACCGCCGGGCATAAACAAGTATTTATTGTTAAATTGGCACCACAACAAAAGTGGGGCTTAATTAATTAAAAAGAGAAAATACACATAAATTAAAATATGTCAATTAATTTATGCTGAAAATATAACAGAATTTATTGTTATAAAATTGGCGCTCCAGAACTTGGGGCACAGTAAAAAAAATATGTTATAGAACCTACAGTCCATAAACCTAATTATTATGTTTTAAAAGAAGAGTAATGAAAATGTATGTTGAATAGTAGTTAAAACACAAACAAATAAGTGAAGCCCATCAGGCTGAATTCAAAATGTAATTTAGAAAGAAATACACCAAAAAACAATCATGGCTAATCTTGACTATGAAAACATCTAACTGCCAAAGACATTCAAATGTAAATTGTATCAATTTCACAAGAAATCTTACTAATCTAAGACCAGTGAATGGCCAATAATTATATGTCAATTATTTTAAAACAGAAATGTTATTGTAATAGTTTAATTTAAGAAAGATATGTTATTTATTAAATGTCAAATAATTAGACTATAGTTAATGTATAACAGAATATGACCTTATGAGGTATCGTTGTAAACTTTGAAAGGAAAGAAAGATAATAGTGATGTCATTTATTACCCCAAAGGAATTATAAAGGAATAAAATCATTAGGAAAATACTTAATAAATTTGAATAAAAATTCAAATATTTTAACAATGTCTTTAAAGGAGTAATTAACCAATCACAGAATTACGGTTACTATGGCAACGAGACGTTGAGGGATTATTTTCCGTTAAATTATATAGACTCTGAAAAACGACGCGTGGGTAAGCGGCACGCAAAATTTGAACGATTGAATTTTTAATTTAAACAGTTACAAAAAGTCGAATCAGGAACCAAGATGACCAAAAACGAATAGACGTCGATCTATAAAGAATTCACGATGTCCAGGAATCAAATTAAATAAATTAATTAGAGAAAAACCCAAGATCAGATTGAAAAAGATGTTAGAAGTTTAAAACCAGCCCAAATTTGAAGAATATCCAACTATCCTGATGACGACGCTTCAACGTGATATGAACTGATAAGTACCGAATAAATTCCTTAATCCCAAAACCCCAAATTACTTAAAATATTTTTCAAATGATAAAATTTCTCACTATTTAACAAGTAATATTTTCTTTCAAAGGTGTAAATGCATAATTTACTTACTTAAAAAACGTTTCATTAATCAAAATATAACCTTATTTGAGAGCACAATTTTTGTAACAGAAATACGACACTACCGAACAAATTGTAAAAACACATTATAATTTCTAAGTACGTATAAGGTATGGTAGTGTACTTTTTTAATGTAACCAACGTTTATGTCTTATTTCATGATCCAAAGAACTCCAGATTTTAAACATAGTAATTTATTAAAAGTGACTGATGCCGTCTCGGCAACGATAATGTTTTGAAATCAATTTTGCCAACTCTGAGATATTTTTGTGTTTCAAGCTCTAAGCCGGAGCCGAATGTTATAAAATTATTTATAATTCATTTGTCATATTTATTGATGACCAAATTTGTATTAAAAATACAGTACCGAACATTACTATCTTGTTATTTCATAGGATTCTGTAGAATATATGTGTGTTAGCGAGTTTTAAGCAACAGCCAACTAGCGCTCATCACGAGTGGACGAGTCGACAACCTGTATAGCAGCGGGAACAATTCGAACGCCACAGCTGTCCATGCTAATACCACGTATTATCTTAGAAATTAACTATTTTAATTGTTTTAACAGAAACAATTTGGCGCCACCCGGGAATCGTAATCCCTATGAATTAACAGGTAGGTTGTACTGGTAACATTGACAACGCTACGGACTCCAGTAGTGACGTCGATTTATGTAACGACCAGTGTGAGGCAAACACACTACATTCACACTAATACACAAAATAAACAATTGTGATACATTTTAACAGGTACGACCTTGTTTTCTCGTTACATATTGACGAACCCAACGCGGGGCTTTAAGAAAGAAGGACGTACACCCTATAATTTTCTCTTTACAGTGTTAGCCCCACACGTTGTAGTTGTTACTTCGTCTCTAACCGTCGTACTTTTCCTAACTTCTCACGCTGACGATGTCCGTCGCGAACGCACGAATTACCAGTACCGATATCTCACGAGTGTAATCCTTACCTGTCCTTCAATGAGTAAATTTATTTCCCGGGTGGCGCCAAATTGTTTATGAAAACAATTAAAAAAGTTAAACTGAGCAGTCATTCCATGCAGTGATGACTAATTCAAATTACCCTCGCAAACTGGCGGGCATTTGAATCTCGCTTGTAGTTCGTCGTGCTGCCAATGTCTAACGCTGGCAGACAATTTTGCTCATCACTAAAGTACACAAACTTTATAATACAATTTATAATGAAATAAAGGACGGTTATTAAATCAGTACTAGTTTATTACCGTAACGTGAAATAGTTAATAGTTATTCAGTTAGATACAAAAATATACTGTTATTAAATAATGTTGCTCTGGCAGTAGATAGACAATATCTCAAGGTTGGCTAAGTTGATTGAAGCGTTTCTAAACCGACATGGCTGCCGTCAAAGTTTATTTACTACAGTTCATTCAAACATTGAGTCCTTTTGATTACGAAAAAATATTAATAAGATGTTAATAAAGTACACTACCTTACGTCAATGGTACTTATATACTATTAAAGTTAAATACACTTCGTTTTTTAAGTGTTAAAAAGTGTTTGTTATAATTTCGTACACAGGTTAAAATTATGTTTACATTCAAGTTTACTATTTATTATCAATCAATCCTTGAAAGAAATTTAGTTACCAAGTTTGGAGTGAGAGTTTTTTGTGTTGTGAGAAAAGTTAAAGTTAATTAATTTAGTTCGTAAATTCGGGTAGTTCAGATATACTTAACACATCTTGTTGAATTCTGGTGAAGAGTCACTTTGTTCTTAGTTAGGTTGGGTTGATACGATCATTAATCTTCCATCATTTATACTTTGGATTGCATCTGGCTTCTTTTTCAATTAATTTGGATAAAATAAGTAGTTTTGAATATTAAAATCTGGTTTATTAGCTCTCTTGGGTTAACTAATTCTTTATTAGACTTCTTGCATCCACATCTCGTTAACTTTTGCAGTGTTTATTATTATTTTAATTGAAATTTGAGTCGAATATGGTTTGGCTTCTGTATCTCTTGATCGTCAATAATGGACTAAAGTTTTATAACGGAATTAAATATGGCAACTGTCTATACTCTCATTGGTTGATTACATTTATGTCTATTGTTATAATATTTGAATTTTAATTCAAAATGAATAAATGTTTTCTGATGGCTATTATTCTTCTGTCTTCTTATTAATGTATTAGATATTATCATAACTGTTTCTATTTTCTTTCAAAGATCATTTTGACATCCCACAAAGCTGGTTTTGTTCATGTATTGAAGTTTTGACAAAAATGTTAATATTATATTATTACATTTCTTTCTTATTTTATGTTTTTAATCTAACTCTGACATCTTAATATGGTTAACTAATTGTAATTTATGAGTTACTTGCCCTGCATTTTCTAATACAGTAGTTAATTTCATACAATTTGTTTATTTTGCATTTATACTGTTAGGCATTTTATAGGCCCAGGGCTGGATTGGCCCGGCGGGATACCGGGAATTTCCCGGTGGCCCATGACGTGACAGTGAAAAAAAAATATTGCAAAAATTAAAATTGAAAAATTAAGAATGGATAAAAAGGAAACACAAATAAACCTAGCATCAATGTGTAGCATTATAATAACTTATGCAACACAATCACCAGATAAGCCCCGCACGGAAAACCCGGATCCTATACGAAATATTTCGTGTTTATGTTTAGTGCTGACAGTTGAATTCACCGAAAAATTCGGTGATAGCGTAAGAACGTCGCAGACATCGTTTCTTTTTTCTTAGCGCGAGAGGCTCACTTGTATTTACAGTGATCCGGGTTTTCCGTGCGGCGGTGAGTTAGCAACTGACATCGGCAGGGCCGATCGGACGCTGTCGGGTCAACGCCGACCTCACATGAAGCACTGACCCGATACTGCAGTTAAGCCACAATCAGTTCTGATCTGGTGAGATGCTGATTTCTGAACTGTGATGGATAATCAAAATTGTAGTATGTAGTTTTGTGTTTTGTGAACATTTTATATTCTCACATCTCACTGTTATTAATTATAATAATAGTGCGTATGCCAAGTTAATGCTAATTAAACGCTTGGTTTTTAAACATTATACAAAATTGTGGTTTTGTCTAAGGTATGTACAAAAAATTTATTTAACTACATAATTATTGTGTGAAAGTAAAATATGTAATGAAAATCAATAGTATTAAAAATATCATTTCATTCCAATTAATATAGGCCTTATATTATAGGGCCTACTTAATATTTAAAAATGCCAAAATCAAAACGGGAAGGCGGATGGGAACGAGAAAAAATAAAAAAGCAAAAATTTTTGAAAGCTGTGGCTGAAAACTGTCATAAAATAGATAGCCTCTTTCATACTGCCACTTCAACACCTGTTTCCAAGAACGACCTTTTTCCAAGTACCTCCTCTGAATCTGTGACTGCCGTTGAAGAAACAATAGAAGAAGATACGGAAATAGAAGAAACGCCAGTAAATATTCAGCAATATCAAAATTTAGAAGCAGAAGAAATAAATGAGGAAATTTTCGACAAAATTAATTATTTTATAAAACCTGTAAACGAAAATTTGCCAAATTTCTTAAAGTTTCATCCAGACCAACCAAGTTTAGAATCAAAATATAATTTAAACGATGGAAAAATATACTTTCGAAAAGACAGCGTACGTAGATGAACTTTAGATGAAAAATTTGAAAACATATTTTGTTCTTTTTGCCTCCAAGAATATAACATTAATTGGGAATATGTCCCTGGCAGAAAGAATATAGCCGCCGACGTACTATCACGGGTAAACCTTACAAATCAGACTTATGAAGGCGAACAAGAGACACTAGCTAAAGTGTATAGCATATTAAAAAGCCGGACAGAATTGGAAAGCGTTATCAAAGAAATAAAGTCACATCAACGACAAGACGGTAAACTGGCACAACTATTCCAGAGGTTGGATGATAAGGATGTAAAAATAACTCCGTATTACTGTGTAATTGGTAATATATTATTCATTAAAACTAAGTATCACGATCACGGTTGGAAATTATGTGTACCTAAAACCTTAGAGAAAGAAATAATCATAGATTACCATATCCGCTATGGGCACATGGGTGCTGTCAAGGTAATCAAGGCGTTAGAAGAACATATGTATATAAAAGATATGAATAGAAGAGTGAGGCAGTGCATCAGAACCTGTCAAGTTTGTCAGATGGTAAAATGCACGAATGAAAGGAAGGAGGGACAGATGATACCCATAACATCTTCGGGGAAACTAGAAAAAGTTTTTGTAGACATCTGCGGCCCATTTCCTAGGAGCGGAGGTCGCCACCAGTACAAGTACTTATTGATTATCTTAGACCATTACACTAAGTATATAAAACTATACCCTATGAATCGAGCAACTACCCAAAAGATACTCAACTTAATAATACATAATTATTTACCCGAGGTAGGTTGTCCGAAAACCCTGATCACCGACCACGGTACACAATTTAAAGGACGGAGGTGGAAGGACACACTGATGGAATGTGGAATAAAAACATACAAAACTGCAGTGTACCATCCCAGTAGTAACCCTTCGGAAAGAGTATTAAGAGAAGTGGGACGAATACTTAGAACTTATTGTGCAACTCAACAAAACAGTGGAGTGAGTATGTCTCAGCTGCAGAGGATTTTATCAATCTAGCATATCACCAATCAATTGATACAACCCCATACAATGCCATGTTTGAAAAGCCTCCACCCAGAGAGATCAGTGACCTTATTAAATTCCCACCAAGTCCCGAATATCAATTTGATAAAGTCCAATACCCCATAATAAGATCATAGAAAAGTTAGAACAACGTAGGAGAAAGTATAAACGGCAAGCACCAGCCCGAATAATTAAATATAAAGTAGGAGAACAAGTACTATTAAGAAATAGAGAACTGCCCAGCACAATGGAGGGCATAACAAAGAAATTATTGTTGTTATATGTAGGTCCCTATGTGATTACCAAGGACAATGAAAAGAATACCTATGAACTCACTGACACAGTAAATAAAAAAGTTAGAGGGACATACAATCAAACATCGTTAAAAAAGTATTATAGTTAAAGGAAATTAAGGAGGATAAGTGGTTACAAAATACCGAATGTTCCAAAGATGTAATACTAAAAAACTGCTATGAGAAAGGACACCTGTATAACGTAATCATCCCCAATTATAGACCCAATAGAGTGGAAGAGCACAAATAACCCCATGAATATCGACGAGTAAGAAATGATTAGTATTAAGGAGGGATAATATGTAATAGTAAGCAACATTCCTCACCCAAACGTTTATGGTATAAAAGATAAAATATATATATTTAAAAAAACCACTACTATAAACAAACTCATTTATTGTTAAGCTACAAAAGGTTGAAGGTAACTAATTAACTATAACTAGTCAATTTGCCTTATCAAGTTACAAAAGTGTGTAGATTTAAGATGTAAGCCAAACCATTTGTTACTGGTGAAAATTTACCAGATCTATCACACCAGGGGATAGAAAATTATATAAGGTCAATCAAATGATTTAATAAGAAAATACAACTACTGTACTATACCTAGAGAAAAAGTATGTATCCTGATGGATATTCTATGTAACTTAATGTTTATAAAATGATTATTGTATACCTCTCATAAAACTCAAATGTTAAATTAAATCGTCCAGAATAAAGGTTCACCCAACTAACCTTTGAAGGAGTAGAGAGGCAGTATAACAAAGTGTGTAAAATAAAAAGAAGGACATTATTATGGAATGGAAGGAAAGAAAAAAATAATATTTGTGAAACAAACCATGTAAACCCCAAGAATGTCTATGAAATTAGATATTAGTATGTTATTATATTGTCAAATGAAATTGTAATTACAGCATAGTATATAATATATAAAATCATCCAGAATAAGTGAAAACCACCATCACTTGAAGGAGTAGAGAAGAAAAATAACAAAGAGTGTTAATTGTAAAGATAACTATTGTTATAATGGAATGAAAGGAAAGAAAAATGTTTGTCAATTATCAAATACTATACATCACCAAAATATGTCAGAGAACATCAAAAAAAAAAAAAAAAAAAACCATTTAGTATACAAACCATGTAAGCCCTGATAATTCAGGATGAATATAACTCGTTAAGAAAGATTTAATGAACTATGGTGAAAACAGAAATATATTGTAGACTCTAGATAGAACAAACCAAATGCATAAGTACTATAAGCATCAAAACAAGTGTATAATCTTAAGAATATTTAAACGAACCAACGCAAATTGTTAACTAGTACATAAGTAACTATATAGCTGATAAAAGCATAGCTAAAAAACATCAAGTCTAAAAGAAGTAATTACCTGTAAGAAAGAAAGTATGTTAGCAAGTATAAAGATGGAAATGTGATCTAAATGAAAACCTCTGATACCTTGAATATTATAGTGAATATATTATATTATTGAATATGAATGATATGTGATATTTTTTTTGAGTTGTGATAGTGCAACTATTGCCAGGTGCAATGTTTATTTTTTACTCAGACAGAGAAGAGTAATGCCTCTGAATCTGAGAATGTGTAGTGAGGAACGGCAGAGGATGTTAGCCATAGTGAGCCACCCTGATTCCGAAACCTCTACAACAGTTAGGGAATTATATTGTGTTATTGTATCAAGGAATATTATGAAAGAATCTGTGAGGTATGGATTGTAATAACCATTAAGATAATCACGAATGCAAAGATATATGATGAGAAAGTAGAATGTGAATAAGACAGGGAATAGTTAACTTGAGAAACAAGATCAATTATAGTTAAATGACTTAGAGAGTAAGCAGCTTGAAAATACTAGTAAATTAAGAATTGTACCATTGGTAAAGCCAATAGAGTAATACACCAATAATATGTTTTAAAAAATCAAAGAGCACAAGAGAAAAATTTTTTTATTGAAGTATACTAAGAAACTGACATGAATTGATAATTTTACAAAAAAATAAATTTTTTCAAATGATCAATTTTAAAGAGGGTGTATATGTAACATCACAAGATGTCACCTAACCTAAGTGTATGTTATCAGATTTTATAAAAACAGAACAACCATGTAAATAGGTATATAATAGTAGAAATAACCAAGAAAGAAGAAACCAAGAAAGAAGAGTGAAGCAGAAGTGCCACATGAAACAGTAACCCAAGGGCTGTTTGACACTACAACTAGACTGAGACTAAAACGAACTAATGGACAGAATAAATTTACATTCAGCTGTCAATTCAGTAAATAGTTGATGTAAACCGAATGTCATTTGTAAACAAAAAATGAACTAATGAGCAGTTAAATACTGTGAAAGCAGAATCAGCATTTTGCTGATAATAGATGTGACAATGACCAGTAGATTATGAATGCCAAAACCCATGTTAACAATGGCTACATGGTGAGAACTAAGATGTATTTCAACATCAAATATACCTGTTAGAAATGAGAACTATTTATAAGAGAGAATCTTATACAAATAAGATGTCTCCACAATTTACCGAATTGAGAACCAATAGGCATTATTAAGGCCAAATTTCAATGTAGGCGATATGCCTTAGCAAGCTTAGACCAAACAGTAGTCAGTAAAATGGCTATCGAGGATTATCACAAGTGTAAACTAAAATGCACAGAACTATGGTCATGCCTTGACATAACAAAAAATGTTATTAAAACAATAGGTTTAATCATAATTTTAATTGTTAAATAGTAGCTTAAAACAAATTAGCGTGAAACGAAATGTCATAGTCAGTAGGATCATTTATTACAATGTATAGAGTTAAGGTGTACAAGTAATGTTCAGCAAAAAACGTCAGTACAGCATTAATGGTGTTCGCGCATAAACATTTGATTAATAAAATGTTATGTGAATACAAGCAAGGTTAACCAAAAGTGTAAAATCGACGACTCATAAAGAGCAGACGACAGTAAGAGTAATGTACCCGAACGTTGGTTTTATAACAATGTCGGTCAAAGTGAAAGTAATTCGAGAACGAGTGATATCAAATTAAAGGAAAAAGAACAATCTTTAATTTGATAGTAATATTAACCCAATCGCAACTGTATTTAGTGCAGGAGAGATGTTAGCATCATTCTAAAAATGTACATCGGGAAACTGTTTATGAATAATAACAAGAACGACATCTAGTTACCACCACGACATTTGACGGTTAGAAAAAGCCGTTATCAACTGTCAAAAAGTGGCACGTCACACCGACACACCTACCAAAGCCAATCAGAAAATTAGTTAGTAATCAACATTTTTACCTAGAGCCGATCAAAGAGAGGGGTATATAAAGACAAAACAGCGAATTTTGAGGGAGACCTTTACTAACTAGCATGCAGCACAGACGTGTGCCCGTCATCTCCACGTTTTTTAATAACACTTAGCGTCAGTTACATAGTACATTGGAACCAATAGTTCAACAACAAGAAACGATTACTTCGAGTTCATCCACAACCAACAACAGTGATTAAGTGCAGTTTCATTTTAATTTTGTGCGGGAATAACGAACAGAAAATAATTTATTGTTGTTATTCACGATCCATTTTAATCAGAAGAGGATCGCATTATTCTGTTCTTGTGCGAATTTAGTGCCGAAACCCAGTAATCATTATAATCCGATTACTTAAGTGATTAATAAGTTTTAATTAAATAATTAAAACTCAGAAGGTAAAAGTGTAATCATTACTAATCTTGATCTGAGTGCCATAACCTGTACTTTTTGCAACAATAACCTGTACTGACGCAAAACACAAAAACATTATTTAAGATTACACCACGTCTCGATTTATTATACAAATTTGTTATTAGTAATTAAGCTATATGTTAGTTGTAAGGGTTCTCACTTGATAAATATTGTCACTAAAAAAGCAAGCGTTGATGAAACGCGCGATCTTTCAACAGATCGTTTTTTTTAATTACTTTGCAAAAGTAACCTAAAACTTTGTTGATCAATTTTATATCAAAAGGATTATTGGATATTGTGTAGGCATAATTGTTTTCTTTCGTGTCTCAAAGAATTCACTACCGAGATTATAATAACTTTCATATTAAAAATAAATAGTATCTGGACTTAACCAGATTTATAATTCATGTTCTGAGCAAGCCGTATAAGGCATATAATAACTGACTTTTAATTGTACGACTTTGTATGTTTACATTATGTTTATTTTTTTGAATTCACTATAAGGGTGTAAATAAACCCATTATTAACAGCATCACCTGATTTTGATTTATTTCTATAGGATAATTGAATATTTTCTTTTAATAAGCTTAAACAACCTTCTGTTGTGTTTAACATATTGGAATAGCATTGCCAAAAGGTGGTACTCAACTATTTTAAATTTTCTAATCATCCAGTAATATTGTGCGTGGGTTTTACACGGGATTTTCCCTAAATAAATCCGTGTGGCGCCCACTAATTAATAAACAAGGTAACATAACTTTGCAACCAAAGGGAGTTGGTGATTGTAAGCTGAGTTGACAGTTTAGTGAATTTCTAGTAAACATTATCAGGTACGTAAAAGCATATGTTTGTTTATGATATTGTCCAGACTTTACGAGACGTGACATACTCAGACTACCTGCAACCCGGAGAAGAAGTTTCTACTACCAGTTTCAACCAGACGAGAACTATTATCAAGCAACCAACTGCTATACTTCATGTTTTAACTTAAGTTAATCTAGCATTTAAGTATAATCAACTTCACTATTTTATTTATTTAATACAAGGGAATTTTTTTTTTAAAACAAGTATAATTAAGCCATTGTAAACACTGTGAGTAACTTTGAATGTTTTATTTTAAATTACTTTACTACATTAGTCACCTTCAATTAGAAACAACCATTCTCAACATTGAGTTACCTCAAAAGAACACTTCACACATAGTTAAACTTTGTTTTAACGAGACTTTTAATATTTTGACCACGAATTTAATAAGTTTAAACAACAACAACACTTTTATTTTATTTCAAGTTACTTGTAACCACACACGTTTTCATTTTATTACAAATAGGTTAGACCAACCGTGTGGCCTTTAAACGGAATTTAAACATTATTTTAATATAATTACTGTAAACAAATAAACATAATCAGTTTAAACACAACCCCTAATAATCGTTAGGTTATAAATTGGCGCACCAACTAGTGTGGCTTAAAAAATATTAAATAAATATATTTTTTATATTAGCCCGGTAGAGACGAAAAAATTAACATGCCGCACACCCACCAATACGATACCAGATATAAGGACAGTAGGGTAGGAGAGATACAACGGGATGTAGATGCATACGAAGCGCAGCCCACAGACGAGATGGGAGTTATTACAATCAATAATATCGAAACTAGTAACGACGAAACACCTCACGTAGAACCAGAGATAGAAGTGACTGTCGACAACCAACCCAGATGGCCTGAAGAACTCCCACAACCAAACAGACCATCCGAAGAGGCAAGATGGGATCACATGATGAGGATGATGATGGAACAATTCGGACAGGTTAATAACAATTTTACAAAAATTAATGAAAATTCCAAAAGGGACATAGAATCAATAAATAAAAATATGGAAGCATTACAGGAAGATGGTAAGAAATCCCGGGAAGAAAATCAAAGGAATGTCGAGGTGTTAAATAGAAATATAGAGTCGATAAGGGAGGACCATCGGGACTTAAATAGAAATCTGGAATCGCTTAGTAAAAATGTGGAATCGCTGAAGGAGGACCTAAATAAAAGGATAGACGATACTCATAAGTCTATGGACGCGCTGAACGGTAAAATCGACGATAACAGCCAGGCCATTAGAGAAGAATTGAACACCACCTTGATCGAAATTAGCAGGAGGATGGAAGAAGGCAATGATAAGATAAACACAAGAATAGACGTGGAGATTGCCGTTGTGAGGGAGGAAATCGTCGAAGTAAATAAAAGGTGTGAACAACACAACCAGGACTTGCAGCGAACCAGAGAAGAGGTCGACGGGAGACTCAATACCATGGAGGAGGTGACCGAAGCAAGGATAGAGTCTGTAAAAAGAACAAATCAAGATGAAATTAAACGAGTAAGGTTAGACGTAGGTGAGCGCTGCGAAGAAGTGAGTACCTCTGTAGATGCAGTGAGGAATTTAACTGTCGCAAATCGAGAGAGGATTGAAGAACTTAGACAGCAGGAAATAGTGCAAATGCGGGAGGAGATTGAGATTATCCGCAACCGTCCGATACCAGGTCAGTACTTACTACCGAATGATAACCGCGACGCTATCAATTTTAGAAATTATCGACGTAATCCCATCGAATTTTTAGCGCGTGTGGAAGAACACTTGGCGCGGATTAGAGAAACTAGGTGGAATAACATAAAAAGTTTGATCGACGAATACTTTAAAGAAATCTACGACAATTGGTGGACCGCAACGCGCCACGAGGTTCATAGTTACGATGAATTCAAAACTCAATTCCGCGCAAAATATTGGTCCGAGGCGGGCGCAAAACATCGTACGAGACCATATATGCCACGGAAGATACGATGCGAACCGAGGAGGGACCATGACTTCATACTTCTTAGGTCAAGTATGTCTCGCAAGAAACCTAGAAACAAAGATACCGGAGGAATGTCTTGTCACAAAATTGTCTTATCACTTTGAAGAGGGTGTCGCAAAAGCACGTCAGTGGGGACAGATTAAGACAATAGCAGCTATGTCAGCGCTGCTCGAAGATCAGGAGCACGAGGGGTATTACCGTAGGAGTCGTCGACGAAATGACCAGTTTAATACCATGGGCGGCAATACGAACAATAATAATAATAACTACCCTCGAAATTCTCGAAATAATTTTAATAATAATGGTCAGACAAACCAAAATTATAATAACGCTAATCACAATAATAATAGGCCGAATAACCCGAATAATAATAATAACAATAATAATAATGGCAACCCGAATAACAATAATAATAACAATAACCGGCGACCCAATTTTAATAACAACAATAATCGACCACCGAACCAAGGCGGGAATAACCAACCGTCGCAATATCGACGAGCAAATTATGTACAAGCCAATTACGACTCCGATAGAAGGCGACGATACCAACGGAGAGACAGCTACAGTGGAGACAGAGGAAGCATGAGAGGAGTAGTAGCATTGAGGGTGATGACCGCAATAGCGACTACCGACCGCATGTACATTTTGTTCCAGACCAGGAACCCGTCCAGCAAGGAGGACGTACCATGATGGATGATGGGAGTAGTAGGAATGATCAAGACCGACGCAACGAGGAGAGCACAAGCTCTTTAAACTCCTCGCGGCAGTGAAAAATTATGGTAACATAAGCCCTTCGCTGAACCACTCTATTGGGTTTGATTACGGCAACAATACGAATAAAATCACTATCTTATTTAACCATTACTTGAAAAATATACGACAGGAATTGCTAGAGGAAGTTGTAACCGATCACCAGCAACACACCCACGATATAGTATACGTGACGACCACCATTAACGAAGTAGCTGTCATGTTAATGGTCGACACCGGGGCCAACGTTTCCCTAATGGATAGCACCGAGCTCAATCGTATTCAGGAGGAGAGCAGAGTCAGCATACCGACGTTACTTGTTACGAACATCATCCTGATAGGGGCTACAGGACGACAAAATAAATCAGTAAAAAAACAAGTTAGGTTGGAAGTAACCAGCCAAGGTGTAACCATTCCAATGATTTTTCTAGTAGCAACAGGTCTACCATTCCGTATCTTGATCGGCTGCGACCTTCTACGTAAACACTCCGCCATAATCGATTTAAGTTCAGATAAATTAACTCTGAAAACGACTGACGCGGATTGGATTGCAGACATTGTAGGAAACCGAGAAGTTCCCCTAGAAAGAACGATATTCCATATACAGCGAACGACCAACCCTAGAAACCAAGTATTTAGGCACGAGCGGGAGTACAGTGATAATAACGATGATCTATGGGCAGAAAAAATCAGAGAAATAAGACAATTCCAGTCAACTGATAGAAATAAATCACCAAGTTCAGGCCAACTAAATAAATTAATAACAATATATAATAAATATAGACACGTATTCTCAGACCTACCAGGAAAGGTTAAAAATTATCAATGTGTATTGCATTTCAAGGAACCAGTAAATTTTAATCGCAAATCTTACCCCATTGCGTATTCCCTTAAGGAGGCTGTTCGGTCCGAAATCAATCAGTTAATAGAGGATGACATAATAGAACCCAGTCAGTCCCCTTATACCAGCCCTATAGTGGCTATTAAGAAAAAGAACGGTAAGGTAAGACTTTGTTTAGACGCACGAGAAATAAACAAACACCTAGTCAATAACCGAACATCTCCAGGCGAAATTGAAGAGATTCTAAAGAAGTTCCATGGTGTACAATACATAAGCTCGTGGGATACGGTCTGCGGGTACTGGCAGGTCGAGCTGCATCCCAACAGTCGAAAATATGTTGCTTTTATATTTGAGGGACGCAACTATCATTTTAAGAGGTTGCCGTTCGGGCTAATAAATTCAGTAGCCATTTTTATACAATGTATGGATCAGGTGTTAGGACAGGAAGCACTGAAATTCACGACCGTCTATGTGGACGACCTGCTCATAACGTCCACCAATTGGGAAGAACAATGTCAGAGAGTAGAACACGTCTTGAACAAACTATCAGAGAATCATATTACTCTAAAATTGGAGAAATCCCAACTTATTGCAAGAGAAGTACAGTTTTTAGGTTTTCAGCTCACCGAATTAGGGATAACTCCTTCGACAGAAAAAATCAAAGCTATTCAAAAGTTCCCCACCCCCAAGAACAAAAAACAATTACAATCTTTTTTAGGATTGTGCAACTACTATCGAAAATTTCAAAGTAATTATTCGGAACTAACTACCAAATTGTCTCCGCAATTGTCCTCGAAGGATAGATGGACATGGGGTCCAGCACAGGAAGGTATATTTCAAAGGATCAAAACGAAATTTCTAGAAATAGTAATCTTGCACCATCCAGATTTTGATAAACCTTTTTATTTGAATTGTGATGCCAGTGACATCAGTTTAGGCTCCACATTATACCAAGAAGACGACGAAGGAAACCACCTGGTAATAAGCTTCGCAAGCCGTACCTTAAACAAATGTGAAAGAAACTACAATGTCACTGAAAAAGAACTCCTGAGTGTAGTATTCGCATGTAATAAATTCCGCACATACATATTAGGATACTCGGTTACTGTTAGAACAGATCACAAGTCCATATCCTTTTTGAAGAGCTGCAAATTAAGTCATGGACGGTTAGCAAGGTGGACTTTGGTCCTACAAGAATATAATATTAATTGGGAATATGTCCCTGGCAGAAAGAATATAGCCGCCGACGTACTATCACGTGTAAACCTTACAAATCAGACTTATGAAGGCGAACAAGAGACACTAGCTAAAGTGTATAGCATATTAAAACGCCGGACAGAATTGGAAAGCGTTATCAAAGAAATAAAGTCACATCAACGACAAGACGGTAAACTGGCACAACTATTCCAGAGGTTGGATGATAAGGATGTAAAAATAACTCCGTATTACTGTGTAATTGATAATATATTATTCACTAAAACTAAGTATCACGATCACGGTTGGAAATTATGTGTACCTAAAACCTTAGAGAAAGAAATAATCATAGATTACCATATCCGCTATGGGCACATGGGTGCTGTCAAGGTAATCAAGGCGTTAGAAGAACATATGTATATAAAAGATATGAATAGAAGAGTGAGGCAGTGCATCAGAACCTGTCAAGTTTGTCAGATGGTAAAATGCACGAATGAAAGGAAGGAGGGACAGATGATACCCATAACATCTTCGGGGAAACTAGAAAAAGTTTTTGTAGACATCTGCGGCCCATTTCCTAGGAGCGGAGGTCGCCACCAGTACAAGTACTTATTGATTATCTTAGACCATTACACTAAGTATATAAAACTATACCCTATGAATCGAGCAACTACCCAAAAGATACTCAACTTAATAATACATAATTATTTACCCGAGGTAGGTTGTCCGAAAACCCTGATCACCGACCACGGTACACAATTTAAAGGACGGAGGTGGAAGGACACACTGATGGAATGTGGAATAAAAACATACAAAACTGCAGTGTACCATCCCAGTAGTAACCCTTCGGAAAGAGTATTAAGAGAAGTGGGACGAATACTTAGAACTTATTGTGCAACTCAACAAAGACAGTGGAGTGAGTATGTCTCAGCTGCAGAGGATTTTATCAATCTAGCATATCACCAATCAATTGATACAACCCCATACAATGCCATGTTTGAAAAGCCTCCACCCAGAGAGATCAGTGACCTTATTAAATTCCCACCAAGTCCCGAATATCAATTTGATAAAGTCCAATACCCCATAATAAGATCATAGAAAAGTTAGAACAACGTAGGAGAAAGTATAAACGGCAAGCACCAGCCCGAATAATTAAATATAAAGTAGGAGAACAAGTACTATTAAGAAATAGAGAACTGCCCAGCACAATGGAGGGCATAACAAAGAAATTATTGTTGTTATATGTAGGTCCCTATGTGATTACCAAGGACAATGAAAAGAATACCTATGAACTCACTGACACAGTAAATAAAAAAGTTAGAGGGACATACAATCAAACATCGTTAAAAAAGTATTATAGTTAAAGGAAATTAAGGAGGATAAGTGGTTACAAAATACCGAATGTTCCAAAGATGTAATACTAAAAAACTGCTATGAGAAAGGACACCTGTATAACGTAATCATCCCCAATTATAGACCCAATAGAGTGGAAGAGCACAAATAACCCCATGAATATCGACGAGTAAGAAATGATTAGTATTAAGGAGGGATAATATGTAATAGTAAGCAACATTCCTCACCCAAACGTTTATGGTATAAAAGATAAAATATATATATTTAAAAAAACCACTACTATAAACAAACTCATTTATTGTTAAGCTACAAAAGGTTGAAGGTAACTAATTAACTATAACTAGTCAATTTGCCTTATCAAGTTACAAAAGTGTGTAGATTTAAGATGTAAGCCAAACCATTTGTTACTGGTGAAAATTTACCAGATCTATCACACCAGGGGATAGAAAATTATATAAGGTCAATCAAATGATTTAATAAGAAAATACAACTACTGTACTATACCTAGAGAAAAAGTATGTATCCTGATGGATATTCTATGTAACTTAATGTTTATAAAATGATTATTGTATACCTCTCATAAAACTCAAATGTTAAATTAAATCGTCCAGAATAAAGGTTCACCCAACTAACCTTTGAAGGAGTAGAGAGGCAGTATAACAAAGTGTGTAAAATAAAAAGAAGGACATTATTATGGAATGGAAGGAAAGAAAAAAATAATATTTGTGAAACAAACCATGTAAACCCCAAGAATGTCTATGAAATTAGATATTAGTATGTTATTATATTGTCAAATGAAATTGTAATTACAGCATAGTATATAATATATAAAATCATCCAGAATAAGTGAAAACCACCATCACTTGAAGGAGTAGAGAAGAAAAATAACAAAGAGTGTTAATTGTAAAGATAACTATTGTTATAATGGAATGAAAGGAAAGAAAAATGTTTGTCAATTATCAAATACTATACATCACCAAAATATGTCAGAGAACATCAAAAAAAAAAAAAAAAAAAACCATTTAGTATACAAACCATGTAAGCCCTGATAATTCAGGATGAATATAACTCGTTAAGAAAGATTTAATGAACTATGGTGAAAACAGAAATATATTGTAGACTCTAGATAGAACAAACCAAATGCATAAGTACTATAAGCATCAAAACAAGTGTATAATCTTAAGAATATTTAAACGAACCAACGCAAATTGTTAACTAGTACATAAGTAACTATATAGCTGATAAAAGCATAGCTAAAAAACATCAAGTCTAAAAGAAGTAATTACCTGTAAGAAAGAAAGTATGTTAGCAAGTATAAAGATGGAAATGTGATCTAAATGAAAACCTCTGATACCTTGAATATTATAGTGAATATATTATATTATTGAATATGAATGATATGTGATATTTTTTTTGAGTTGTGATAGTGCAACTATTGCCAGGTGCAATGTTTATTTTTTACTCAGACAGAGAAGAGTAATGCCTCTGAATCTGAGAATGTGTAGTGAGGAACGGCAGAGGATGTTAGCCATAGTGAGCCACCCTGATTCCGAAACCTCTACAACAGTTAGGGAATTATATTGTGTTATTGTATCAAGGAATATTATGAAAGAATCTGTGAGGTATGGATTGTAATAACCATTAAGATAATCACGAATGCAAAGATATATGATGAGAAAGTAGAATGTGAATAAGACAGGGAATAGTTAACTTGAGAAACAAGATCAATTATAGTTAAATGACTTAGAGAGTAAGCAGCTTGAAAATACTAGTAAATTAAGAATTGTACCATTGGTAAAGCCAATAGAGTAATACACCAATAATATGTTTTAAAAAATCAAAGAGTACAAGAGAAAAATTTTTTTATTGAAGTATACTAAGAAACTGACATGAATTGATAATTTTACAAAAAAATAAATTTTTTCAAATGATCAATTTTAAAGAGGGTGTATATGTAACATCACAAGATGTCACCTAACCTAAGTGTATGTTATCAGATTTTATAAAAACAGAACAACCATGTAAATAGGTATATAATAGTAGAAATAACCAAGAAAGAAGAAACCAAGAAAGAAGAGTGAAGCAGAAGTGCCACATGAAACAGTAACCCAAGGGCTGTTTGACACTACAACTAGACTGAGACTAAAACGAACTAATGGACAGAATAAATTTACATTCAGCTGTCAATTCAGTAAATAGTTGATGTAAACCGAATGTCATTTGTAAACAAAAAATGAACTAATGAGCAGTTAAATACTGTGAAAGCAGAATCAGCATTTTGCTGATAATAGATGTGACAATGACCAGTAGATTATGAATGCCAAAACCCATGTTAACAATGGCTACATGGTGAGAACTAAGATGTATTTCAACATCAAATATACCTGTTAGAAATGAGAACTATTTATAAGAGAGAATCTTATACAAATAAGATGTCTCCACAATTTACCGAATTGAGAACCAATAGGCATTATTAAGGCCAAATTTCAATGTAGGCGATATGCCTTAGCAAGCTTAGACCAAACAGTAGTCAGTAAAATGGCTATCGAGGATTATCACAAGTGTAAACTAAAATGCACAGAACTATGGTCATGCCTTGACATAACAAAAAATGTTATTAAAACAATAGGTTTAATCATAATTTTAATTGTTAAATAGTAGCTTAAAACAAATTAGCGTGAAACGAAATGTCATAGTCAGTAGGATCATTTATTACAATGTATAGAGTTAAGGTGTACAAGTAATGTTCAGCAAAAAACGTCAGTACAGCATTAATGGTGTTCGCGCATAAACATTTGATTAATAAAATGTTATGTGAATACAAGCAAGGTTAACCAAAAGTGTAAAATCGACGACTCATAAAGAGCAGACGACAGTAAGAGTAATGTACCCGAACGTTGGTTTTATAACAATGTCGGTCAAAGTGAAAGTAATTCGAGAACGAGTGATATCAAATTAAAGGAAAAAGAACAATCTTTAATTTGATAGTAATATTAACCCAATCGCAACTGTATTTAGTGCGGGAGAGATGTTAGCATCATTCTAAAAATGTACATCGGGAAACTGTTTATAAATAATAACAAGAACGACAACTAGTTACCACCACGACATTTGACGGTTAGAAAAAGCCGTTATCAACTGTCAAAAAGTGGCACGTCACACCGACACACCTACCAAAGCCAATCAGAAAATTAGTTAGTAATCAACATTTTTACCTAGAGCCGATCAAAGAGAGGGGTATATAAAGACAAAACAGCGAATTTTGAGGGAGACCTTTACTAACTAGCATGCAGCACAGACGTGTGCCCGTCATCTCCACGTTTTTTAATAACACTTAGCGTCAGTTACATAGTACATTGGAACCAATAGTTCAACAACAAGAAACGATTACTTCGAGTTCATCCACAACCAACAACAGTGATTAAGTGCAGTTTCATTTTAATTTTGTGCGGGAATAACGAACAGAAAATAATTTATTGTTGTTATTCACGATCCATTTTAATCAGAAGAGGATCGCATTATTCTGTTCTTGTGCGAATTTAGTGCCGAAACCCAGTAATCATTATAATCCGATTACTTAAGTGATTAATAAGTTTTAATTAAATAATTAAAACTCAGAAGGTAAAAGTGCAATCATTACTAATCTTGATCTGAGTGCCATAACCTGTACTTTTTGCAACAATAACCTGTACTGACGCAAAACACAAAAACATTATTTAAGATTACACCACGTCTCGATTTATTATACAAATTTGTTATTAGTATTTAAGCTATATGTTAGTTGTAAGGGTTCTCACTTGATAAATATTGTCACTAAAAAAGCAAGCGTTGATGAAACGCGCGATCTTTCAACAGATCGTTTTTTTTAATTACTTTGCAAAAGTAACCTAAAACTTTGTTGATCAATTTTATATCAAAAGGATTATTGGATATTGTGTAGGCATAATTGTTTTCTTTCGTGTCTCAAAGAATTCACTACCGAGATTATAATAACTTTCATATTAAAAATAAATAGTATCTGGACTTAACCAGATTTATAATTCATGTTCTGAGCAAGCCGTATAAGGCATATAATAACTGACTTTTAATTGTACAACTTTGTACTACTGAGATTATAATAACTTTCATATTAAAAATAAATAGTATCTGGACTTAACCAGATTTATAATTCATGTTCTGAGTAAGTCATATAAGGCATATAATAACTGATTTTTAATTGTACGACTTTGTATGTTTACATTATGTTTATTTTTTTGAATTCACTATAAGGGTGTAAATAAACCCATTATTAACAGCATCACCTGATTTTGATTTATTTCTATAGGATAATTGAATATTTTCTTTTAATAAGCTTAAACAACCTTCTGTTGTGTTTAACATATTGGAATAGCATTGCCAAAAGGTGGTACTCAACTATTTTAAATTTTCTAATCATCCAGTAATATTGTGCGTGGGTTTTACACGGGATTTTCCCTAAATAAATCCGTGTGGCGCCCACTAATTAATAAACAAGGTAACATAACCTTGCAACCAAAGGGAGTTGGTGATTGTAAGCTGAGTTGACAGTTTAGTGAACTTCTAGTAAACACAATCAGGTACGTAAAAGCATATGTTTGTTTATGATATTGTCCAGACTTTACGAGACGTGACATACTCAGACTACCTGCAACCTGGAGAAGAAGTTTCTACTACCAGTTTCAACCAGACGAGAACTATTATCAAGCAACCAACTGCTATACTTCATGTTTTAACTTAAGTTAATCTAGCATTTAAGTATAATCAACTTCACTATTTTATTTATTTAATACAAGGGAATTTTTTTTTAAAACAAGTATAATTAAGCCATTGTAAACACTGTGAGTAACTTTGAATGTTTTATTTTAAATTACTTTACTACATTAGTCACCTTCAATTAGAAACAACCATTCTCAACATTGAGTTACCTCAAAAGAACACTTCACACATAGTTAAACTTTGTTTTAACGAGACTTTTAATATTTTGACCACGAATTTAATAAGTTTAAACAACAACAACACTTTTATTTTATTTCAAGTTACTTGTAACCACACACGTTTTCATTTTATTACAAATAGGTTAGACCAACCGTGTGGCCTTTAAACGGAATTTAAACATTATTTTAATATAATTACTGTAAACAAATAAACATAATCAGTTTAAACACAACCCCTAATAATCGTTATGTTATAACATATATACCAAAGAATTACTGAACATGAAAATTCTGCGATTCATACTACAAGTACCAAAGCGTGTATCTTGAAAATAAATAATAGTGATATGTTTAGTTTAATAAATAAACAGAAATTAGAAAATAATAATAGAAATCGCCAAATTTTATATAGAGTTATCGAAATAATTAAGTTAATTGGCAAACGCGGGCTAAGCTATCGCAGCATCAATGAATCTACTTCTCAACTATTGAATGAAAATCTAGATCATGGTAATTTTCTGGAATTACTTTTATTGATAAGTAAATTTGATCCTGTATTAAAACTACATATTGAGGATGCCGTAAATAAAAGCAAAGCTGAAGGTAAAGGGCGGGGTAGTTTAGTAACGTTGTTTTCTAAAACTACCGCCAATAACGTGATAGATGTTATTCACTCTCTTATGAAAGAAACATTAGCTACAGAAATAAGCGATGCGGAAATGTTTAGTATTCAAATAGATACTACACAAGACATTAATGTCGTAGATCAATGTTCTATTATTATCAGATATGTGGAAGATCGCGTTTATGAACGATTAATATCTCTAGTTAATTGTATATCCACTACAGGTGAGGATCTTTGTAATTTAATATGTGAGCAATTAAAAAATAATAATATTGACATATCTAAATGTATTGGAAATTGTACAGACGGTGCATCTAATATGCAAGGAGCATATGAAGGGTTCAATGCTTGGCTCAATAAAGTTTCTCCAGGACAAATACATACATGGTGTTATGCACACGTATTAAATTTAATAATTGCTGATATAACTCAAAAAACAGCTGAAGCCATATCTTTATTTAGACTTTTAAATACATGTGCAGTTTTCTTAAGAGAATCATATAAATGAATGAATGTATGGAGAGAATTTAGTAAATTTAAATTTATTGCAGTAGTTGGAGAAACTCGCTGGTGGGCGAAAGATAAAATTTTAAGAAAAGTATTTGGAAATTATAACAGTACATCCAGTATTACGTTTTATGTAGATGTTATTCAAACCTTTCAAGACACCTCTGCCTCCAGTAAATTTAATAATGATGTTCGGCACAAGGCAAAATGTATTCTCGATTCTTTGTTACAATTTAAAACAATACTCATAGCTCAAATGTTTTTACGTATATTTGAGGAAACAACGCCATTGTCATTGTACTTGCAAACAAGAAGAATGGACATAATTACTCCTTTAAAGATGGTCAAAAATATAGCAGACAATGTATTAAAAATTACCCGAAGTTTTGATGAAGTTTTTCAAGTAGCAGTTAATTTTGTATCGGCTGCCAATAAAGAACTGGAAAAGCGGGATATTGATATTTTTATTGAGCCACATTTAGATGATAAGAGAAAGCGAAATACAACCATTAGTGCAAAAGATTTATTTCGCATTAATGTACATAACATTATAATGGATAATGTTATGAACGGTTTAAACGAGTGATTTTTAAAAAACGATAATTTATATATAGAGTTATATTATTTAAATCCAAGTAATTTTCAAAAAATTTTAAGTAACAATATACCAGATTCAACTTTTCAATCAATTATAGAAGTAATTAATAAAAAATTTAACAAAGCCATAAATATAGTCGATTTACATGCAGAATTTAAAGATTTTGTAAAAAAGTGGCAATTGTTTAAAGAAACAGTTACCAATGTAAATGAAGTTGAAGCAGATTCCGATTCGAATGATGAAGAAGATAATAATGAAACTATGGTAATTGGAGAAACAAATTCATCGAATTGCCAATCTTGTAAAAATTGTATCACCTGCTGTTTTATAGTTTTGCAAAAATTTAATTTACATTCGGTAGCGTATCAAAATTTATTTTTAATATATACATTTATTGTAACATTGTCTTCGACACAAGTTTCGTGCGAACGGTCGTTTTCAAAATTAAAATATATATTGAACAGATTACGTAATTGTTTAGGCCAAAATAAATTAGAAGCGTTTATGATTATGTCCTGTGAAAAAGATATTTTAAATACAATAAAGAATGACCAAATTGTAGACGCAATGAAGGAAAAAAGTAGTTTATTAAGACAAATTTTATAATTGAAAATTATTATGTACAGCTGGTAGGCATTTCATCTGGCGCAATAGTGTATTTGAATCAGTTATCAGTACCGATGATGTCAGCATATTGGTCAGCATTTGTTTATTTGTTTTATGAATAGTCTAAGCAAAAAAAATTTGTTTGTTTTGAACCAGACTGTTGACATGGCCCCCCCCGCCACGAGGAGGGACTGAGTGTATATTTATATTCCACTACTTCCCGCGCCAGATGAAATGCCTACAGCTGTACACGAGTATACCTTTGACTTTGTACCATTCACTGTATTGACACTGTTTACTCACTGTATTGTGTTGGAATTTTCTTTCAACTTTTTAATTTACTGTCAAACAACTGTTTAGTTACTTTAGTTCAACGTATTGAATAGTAACTAAATTAAATTGTGAAAATTGTTTTCATTTCACCCCGTGGGCCGACCTATCCAGATTTCCCGGTACTAAATTTGTTCCCAGTCCAGCCCTGTATAGGCCTAAGTAGTAATTGGCTATATCTTCTTATTTTACACAAATTAAAGATTATTTTTTATTTACATATGTGTTGCTTGGTGTCACTTATGACTTATTTACCTTTTGAATTAATTTGGGCTGTTTTACAATAATTGAATGTTCTTATTAATTTACAAAATCATTGCTTGTCTGTTATTCTCTTATTTCTTTTTCTGTCTTTACTCTAATGATTAATATTATGTTTGTACAATTTATCTCCTTTCTTATATCTATTGCCATTTCTTATAACTTGTTTATCACTTAATATTACTTATAAAACATAACACAAAAATTAGGTTTATGGTCTGTTTACTTTTCAGCCATATTCCTTCTTACAAACTCAACTCTTTTAATTGAACAAATAACTATTTTGGTGAATAACATTATCACATCATTTATTCTATCTTGATAATCATCCCTTGAATTTTATTATTAACATAGGATGTCTTATTTTCATTGCACTCATAGTACTAGTTTATTATGAATTTACACTATTATATTAATGGTCTATCCATCTTTTACTATCTGTTTTATTATCTTTGTTTCCTTGTTCTTATTATTGTGAGTTGTTTACTCTCTCACTTCTAACTTCTAACACTTACATGGTTTATCACTTTCACTTCCTACCTATCTCTCACTTTTGGGTTTTTATTATTTTATACACAATTGATAGTTAGTCTGTTAACAATTTTATGTTTTGATTTTCTTATCATCATAGGGTTATTAATAACATACAATATCTATTACTCTGGTTAGTGTACTTTAGCTAAGATTATTTTATTTTATTTTAATACTTGTTCATCATTATCATTATTCCTGCATCTCCTAAGTGGAGCATAGGGCATCAATGAACTTCCGCCACCGGACTCTGTTCCGCGCCATCGTCTTGATCTCGGGCCAGGTCTTCCCTCCTTTCTCCATCCCTTCCGCTATTACACTCCTCCTCCATGTGTTCCTTGGTCTGCCTCTTCTCCTGCTACCTTGTGGGTTCCATTCCAGGGCTTGTCTTGCTATGTTGTCTCTATCTCGTCGTAATGTATGCCCAATCCACTTCCATTTCCTACGACGCATCTCAATGTCAATGGGTGTTTGATGGGTTCTTCTCCACAGCTCTTCATTGGAGATAACTTGTGGCCACCATATCCTCAGGATATTCCGCAAACTTCTGTTCACGAATGTTTGGAGTCTGCTAATCAGTTGTTTGTTAGTCTTCCAAGTTTCACACCCATAGAGCAGTACCGACTTGACATTTGTATTGAAGATGCATAGTTTGGTATTGGTGTTAAGTTCCCTTGATTTCCAGATTGGTCTCAGCATTGCAAATGCTCCTTTAGCCTTATTTATTCTATTTCCTATATCCTCTATGGTTCCTCCCTCCGTGGTGACCATACTTCCCAGGTAACAAAACTGTTTGACTTGTTCGATCTCTTGGCTTCCTAAAAATAATAGTGCCTTATTGCGGTTATTATAACGCATCTCCTTGGTTTTCTTTCCATTAATCTTCAATCCCACCTCTGATGCTTCGGTTTTTAAATCGTTCAGCTTTGCTTCCATATCCTTAAAACTGTTGGTTAGCAAGCACAGGTCATCCGCGAAGTCCAAGTCCTCCAACCTATCTGTCAGTTTCCACTGAATTCCTCTTCGGCGATTCATTGCCTTCTTCATCATGAGATCCAGCACCATAATAAATAATATTGGTGACAGCAAACATCCTTGCTTCACTCCTTTATCTACTGGGATGGGCTCGGACAACATCCCCTGGTGTAAAACTTGACATGTGTAGTTCTCATACATTTCTTGAGTTAACTTAATAATTTTCTTTGGAATCCCAAACTCTTTCATGGCTTTCCACATCTTCTTCCTCATTACACTATCAAACGCCTTTTCAAAGTTTACAAATAGTATATACAGTGACGACTGCAGCTCCGTGGATTGTTCTATAATTATACGCAGTGTATTGATCTGGTCCATACAGGAATAACCTTCTCTAAATCCTGCTTGTACTTTCCTCAACCTTGAGTTAACTCGCTGTTTTATCCTTTCAAGAATTACTCGTGAGAGTACCTTACTTGGTATCGAAAGGAGGGTAATCCCTCTCCAGTTATCACATTCTAATAAATCTCCTTTCTTCGGAAGCTTAATCAACAGTCCTTTCTTCCAATCTGAGGGGATCTTCTCTTCTTCCCAAATCTTCTTAAAAAGTGGGAATAGAATCTCAACCGAAGTACCCATATCCACTTTCAAGGCCTCCGGTGCGATATTGTCCATGCCTGCCGCTTTGCCATTCTTAAGTTGTTTAATGGCCCTTTGAATCTCTGTTCTTGATGGTGGCTCTGTACTAATAGCAACATCTTCCTGCTCGTCTTCTATCATCACCTCTGTCGCCCCTTCTTCGATTGTTTTACGATTCAAAATCTCCAGAAAATGTTCTCTCCATCTTTCTAGCTGTTCTTTTTGTGTGGACAGTAATCTCCCATCTTTAGCTCTCACCGGTTTGTCCGCTCTTGAAAACTTTCCTGTTAATCTCTTGGTAATGTGGTACAGAGTCCTACCGTCATTGTTTTGTGCTGCCGTCTCAGCTTGTGTTGCAAGATTGTTGATAAATGCTCGTTTGTCTCGTCGAAAACTCCTCTTCACTGTTTTGTTAAGTTGATTAAAGTCTGTTCTAGCTTGTACCTTCTCTTCTTGCGTTCTTGCGGTATTGAGTCTTTTCTTACATTCCTTCCTTTGATTCACGGCTTCCCATGTCTCTGAAGTAATCCATTCCTCTCTTCCTCTCTCCCTCTTGCCTAGGACCTTTTCACAGGTATTTATGTAGGTACTCTCTATGCTCTTCCAATTGTGTTCAATATCCTGTCCTTCTTCTTCCTCCCTTAGCTGTTGGAATCGGTTACTCAATTCCAGTGAAAAATGTTGTTGCATCTCCTTATCCTTCAATTTATCAAAGTTATACTTTATCCTCCTCTTTTGATGTATGTGTCTAATACTTGCAATCTTCAGTCGGAGCGTGGCTACTACCAAATGATGGTCACTTCCCACATCTGCCCCCCTCTTGTTCCTCACATCCAACAGGGAGGTTCGCCATGTCTTGCTAATAGTGAAATGATCGATCTGGTTCTCCGTTCTATGGTCTGGGGAAACCCATGTCACTTTATGGCAGTTCTTATGAGGGAAGATAGTGCCTCCTATCACCAGCCTGTGGTTACTACAAAGTTCAATAAGTCTTTCACCATTCTCATTTCTAGTTCCTATGCCATGTCTTCCCATTATATTTTCTACTCCTTAAATATCATTGCCAACTTTCACATTCAGGTCTCCCATCACGACCAGAATATCCCTTTTCTTTGCCTTTAACAGGGTTTGATGTAACTGACCATAAAATTGCTCTTTGTCTTCTTCATCTCCTGTCTCTGTCGGTGCATAACACTGCACCAGTGTAATAGGTCTAACCCTTGATGCAAATCGAGCTACTACAATCCTTTCTGAGACTGGGTACCATTCTATCAAACTCTTCCTTGTCTTCTGGGTAATCAGTAATCCAACACCCTCTCTATGTTCTTCCTCTCTTCCTGAGTACAACAGCGTATCCCCTTCCGGGGTCCTTATCTCACCAAACCCATTCCATCTCGTCTCGCTCAAACCCAGTATGTCCAACCTGTATCGCTTCATTTCCCTGGAGACTTCAGCCAATCTTCCTACCTGCCATATTGTCTGTACATTCCACAGTCCAATTCTCGTGTCCGATTTCATGCCAAAGGTCAAATCCATTTTATCCATCCGGCTTCTATTCATTGATGTTTCTGTAATGAGTTAATCTCGGGTGTGTAGGTTATTGGCCTTCAGCACCCAAAGCCTGGTGAAAGGGCTGCCTTCTAAGTAGCCAGGCCTACTGATTTTCTGTCGGGGTTTCTTCCCTTAGCCTTTGAAGTTCCCACTTCTAACTACAAGGCAGCAGTTCCTGTTCTATTTACCCCGAACAGGAGGGTTGCCTCTTCCGTCAGTTCCACCGTTCCGAAGTCCCTCTTCTCCGCCTTCACTGTCGTTGAGGTCTTCACCGTAACCCTGGCAAGGGACCCTTACAAGGGACTACCAGCCGGGTCAGCTGGCCCAAGGTTTTTTAAAGAGGTGTTACTCCTCTATCACTCGCCCTTTGTCCTGACTTGTGACAGGCAGAGCCTGGCTTCCCAAACATTGGGCCCAGGTTGGTGGGGTTTTTAATACTTGTTACTAGACGTTTATTATTTGTTTGTGCCTTTTTTATCATTATTTGAGTTTATACCTTCTCATTTTATTTTCTTTATTGGGTCAATCACTTGGGTTGGGTCATAGTCATTTGTCTCGTCATAGTCATTTTCTTTTCCTTAGTTTAATATAGTAAATTCATTGTAGTTTTTCTCTGGTATTGGGGCTGCTTTTTGTATTGTAACAAATGCCTCTCCATCAAAATTGATCATTTTGGTAAAACACTAGCATAGTTTTTATGAAATTATCAGTTATATATAATTTTTTCCTTTTTCTTCTTGTTTATTTCTCCTTTCTGGTTTCTCTTCTTACTTGTTCCACTCATTTTTATGTAGTTATCTTTTAGATCTGTATTTACTTATTTCCATTAGTGCGTTCTCCCTTTTATATATAATTTCCCTAACTTTTAGTAGTTGGTTTCATCCATTACTACCCTTTATTCTGAGATCAGAGGAATATCATCTCTGCTCAGTTAATTGATTGCTGGACCTATTCTCAGTCAATCTTAAATACCTTTTTGTCATCCTGTGACTTTCATTAATAATAATAATATTTTGGGGATTGTCCACTTTATGGTTCTTTAGATCAATTTAACTTTTTTCTACTCCTTCTTCCTTCCGCTATACCTTTGCTATATTCTGTTATATACTCACACAGTTGATTGTTTTTATTTATTTAGTTGTTAATTTCATTATTTCTAACTCTTAATTAGTTTGTTTTTCTTGTCTTCTTGTGATCATTTTAATTATTTTAGAAATTTTTTCCTTTCTTCTGTTGATTACTCTTATTTTGCTTTAGCCACTTACTGTATTTGCTTTATATTTTTCATTATACCATTTCTTTTCTTTTCTCTGAATATGCTATATTTTTTACAATTTTATTTATTTGTCTTAGCATGTCTTGCTTGGTTTTATATTTGTTTATTTTAATTGATCTCTTTTCTAATTATTTTGTGTTATTAATTCTTGTTTTCATTTTGTTTGTTTAGTTTATTTCATCTCATATATTTTATAAATATTAGTGTAAGTTGGTCTTACTTATATTTTGGAATTTTGTAGTTTATTCCTTTTATCTCTTATCTCATATGTTTCCTCAATGGTGGTGTAAGTTGATCTTGCTTATTTTTTTTAATTTTGTATTTTTTTCTTTTTTTTTCTTTTCCATTGGTTCGCTTGGTCGGTCTTCCTAAAATCAGTCCCATTTTGTAATGGGACAGAATTGAGGAATGGTAATCTAAAGTTTTTTTCATAACCCGAGTATATGTTGTGAACGAACTATAGCTCCGGGACAGGTACGAAATGGTACAGGAATGTAAAAGTTATCAACAAGGGTGTGTATTCACGCATACTATTATACATCCGTTGCGTCCGTTCTTACTATCTTCTCTATTTAATAAATGTGCCAATTTCTTATGTATCTTAATTTAGTATGTGTTGTAATATTGTTAATTATATCTCCTTTATCTCTCTCTTTAATATAATTGTGTTAATGTGATTGAAAATTATGTGTGTAGGGTGTAATTCGAAAATTCCGCTCAAGCCTATTCTGTGTTGAAGAGAAGAGCAGAAATTTTTATTTACTTCTCCTCTCTTTAATACCTGAGAAGTCTGCGAACAGCGCTGTGGTTCCCAGACAATGGAAATTTGTAGGTTAGCCCACCGCGTACGGTGATTATTGGTTACACTCTTTATTTATCTTATTTCTTATTCACACTCCATTAAATCTTATATAAATGAGAAGATATTGAAATTCTGAAATGATTCTTTATTAATATTTAATATTTTTTGTCCAACAAAGTAGTTTCTCTTACGTTAGATACGAAAGGCTATAAGTCAAAAGTAATCGATTATTGAACGGATTCAAGGTTTTATATTAAATGTAGTTATGGTTTTTATATTTCTTTAAATACAGGGTGTAAAGGTTCTTTCAACTGTTAGTAAGATCAGAAAATGCATAAATAGGAATACAAAGTATTACAATATAGAATTAAGTTTTTATTAAATAATATTTAAAGTAATTGTAGTTTACCGGCCTCTGAATGTCGTTGCTCGATAAGGCTGTGTACAACTAACCTCTGGTAGTGTTTGGTCAATAGCGAATGCAGATGAATTTATCTTCGTCCGTCTTCTCTCCAAAGTTGAAATAAAAGTGGAACTCTTGGTCCTGGTATGATGCAGAAATACCGCTCCTTTTGTTCACCAATGTCCGAGTTCTGAATTTACGTGCTTCGACGAGATTCGAATCCAATTACGTTTTTCTATTGGATTATGTAAACTGCAAGTTCCAATGTAATTTGGTAGTTATTTTCGTTTCGTTTGTGTTATAGGATTATATCTTTATGCAGGTAGTTATTTCTCTGGTTTCGTTAATTGATTAATTTAACATTTTGTTCATTATCAGGATTTTGGCAATCCGAGTTCTTCCTTTATTTTTCGTTACTTTGTGTATTGTTTTTATATTGTCCAATTATATAATATGGTTAACTGTTAGTAGACCAAACTATGGAATTTATCATTCATTTATTTTAAATTTCTCTGTACTTGGTATTTAAATTAAATCAAAATTTTTTACTGAGCATCTCTTAGCTAAACTCTCTTCATTCATGTCAAATTATCCAATAATCAAATCAACAAATTCTGTCTATTTTGTCGTCCATAGCAACCCTCTTTTTTATTCTTATTCAATATTGTGTTATATTATAATCATTTCATACAATGTTCTTCCACTCATCAAAATAATCCCTTTCTAAACTTCCATTATATCCGAATATAATCTTATTTATGGCTTGTTTACTAATTCTTATATATTTTGCTGTCTTTTACTCTTAGTCTGTTTATTTTAACAAATATTATTTTTCAGTTACCAAACATTATCTATTGGTATCATTGCACTATGGCATTATAATAATTTATTTAATTTGAGTTTATTTATTCGTTATTATTAATTATTATTAACTTCTACTAACTCACTAGATTGTATTTAGTATTTGTTACTAATTTCTTTACCTAACCTTTCTGATCTGATTTACTATATAATGTTATTGGTTGTTAGGTCTATCATTATACCTTGATCTACTTCCGAATTTAACTTGTTACTATCTGCAATATTACAGAATCTTTTATCTATTTATGGTATGGTGGTATTAAAATCTTTTGGTATCTTGTTAACAATTATAGCCTTTTTATCCAAGTTTACAATTATAATCATCTTATTATCTAAGTATATGTATACAAATAATTAACTCTATAAAATCATTTTTTTTATATTATGTGTCAATGTCGGTTATTTACCTCTCACTGAACCTTGAGGTTTATTATTATTAACATTATTACTTGTTTATCTTTTTACCTTGCATTCTTATTACAATTAAACAATCATGGGTTGGGTTTCTGACCTTTTTACAAGTGTGGATAATTAAGAAATTTTCTTCCCTATTCTAAATTTTATAATTTTATTTATGTAACGTCGAGGACCGTATTTCTGTTACGTTACAATATGCGCGCACCGGTCGGCCAGGTTTCTCACGATATTGTCACGTATGAGGATCGCTAGTCAGCCAGAGCGAGTTTCCAGTAATTAGCGTGGCTTAATGAGATGTCACGTGACGCCAGCTCGACCTATGAAATATCAAGTTGGTGAGCAGGAGAACGCGCTGGGCATCTTGAAACTATCTGTCGTTCTACAGCTGCGGCTACGGCCGGTTCAGCATAAAAGGCTCGCGAGTCGAAAATCATTTAAAAAGTACAAAATGTGACTTAACTAAAAATTTAAAGTGGTAAAAAAATGTGTGACATCTATTAATCGTTAGTGAACCAGTGAGAACATAATTTTGGCAGTGACCAAAATTTTAACAGTGTGAACTTAATTCAGAATAGAACAGTGATCACCAAAAAACGGACTAATTACAACACAGGTTCTTTACGGTGGCAACAGTGAAGTAGCTACATCTCAGTAAAAAATAAATTTAAACAAATATGACCATTTAATTAAAAGGCGCTAAAACATTAAAGATGGGTGTATAATGAATGAATGAGAGTGTGAGCAAATTCTGGGTTGTCTTTTAATTAATTTAATAAATAAATTAATTTAAGTATAAGAAAAAAAAATACTTGTGGTTTTGTATTTCAATGTGTTTGTGGTTTTTAGCCAGATGGGGTTGCTACCTCAGTATTTAATTTTGTTCATTTGAAAGGTTAGAGAATGTAAAAGGAGAAAGCCTGTTTTAAATTGATTCATAAAAAGAGAATGACAAAAAGAATATTAAATGAAGTTGAAATAGTTAACCGTAAATGAGAGTAATTATTGCAACACATAACCCTAAACATGCTTATAGACCACGAGTTCATGTGAAGGACCCTGGCAGGCAAAAGGTAAGAGAAGTTTTATTAATTATTATGCGAGAGAGTGTTAGTATAATCACAATTGGCCCCCGAACATGGACTGTTCATAAAAACAATTTTATATAAACCACACCTACAGGTGGATATAAGCGTGATTTGGGAGTACGTAAAAATCACGTGCAGGTTATGTGAGGCTGTTACTATATTTAAGTAAAACTTATAGTAGTAATTGATACCGAGTATATGTAAAGTTAAAAATTTTTAGATTTAATCTAATAAATAAAATAGAAATGGAAAACGAAAATAAAGTCAGTATGATGGACGTGACTGTCACGGGGGAGGTAGAAATTCATTCAGACCCTAATGTGGTCAAAGAAAGCGTTTTATACGAATCAGATGATATAAATGATTCAGGAATGGAGACCACTCCAAGCCTAATAGATGATAATAATTTAACACAATCTGTAATAATTAGTGAGGCGGGAGCAAAATCGACTCCCGTGGTAACAAAAACAAAAGAAAAAGAATGGTCAATGGACGATATCATGAATTTTATGATAGTAGTGATACAAAATTTGATAAATTAAGCAGTGATATTAGTGAATTGAAAGAACACAATAAAGAAATAAAGAGTGATTTCGCTAAAATAAATAGTCGTTTTGATAGTAATGATGAAAAGCTTGATAATAAATTTGATAAATTAAGTAATGATATTAACGAACAAAGAATAAAATGCGAAAGTAGTTTCAATGAAATTAAGAATAATTTTGATGAAAAGTTTGATAAGATAAATAATCGTTTTGATACAAACGAAAGCAATTTTAATAAGATTAGAAATGAAATAAAGCAAATCAATAAACGTTTTGATAAAACTGATGAAATATTTGAAACTAAAGTTAACGAATTAGAACAGAGTATTGAGAGAATGGGAGTGTGGAGAATAAATACAGGTAGGTGCGAAATAAACGAAAATAACGCAGAAATAAATGACAAGGTAAGAAATGGGGTTAATACAAGTGAAAATAACGGATATATAAGTGTTAATAGTAATGGTGTTAGTTTAAATGCAAAACAGGTGGCGGTAGACAAGGTGAGTAATCATGATAATTTTAATAATGAGTTAACAAATAATAGCAAAATAAAAAGTGATAACAGCGATATGATTAAAAATGTGGTGAATAATAATGGTGTAGATGAAGTTTTAGAGGAAATAGAGGGTAGTAATAAGATAGTGGTTGAAGAAAAGTTAGGTTTACAAAGGGCAAATTTTCCCAGTTGTTTAAACGGAGTACAGACTCCATTAATGAGTTATGAGGACAGAGTTTCCTCCCGTGATTATAGAGACGAGGTGTCTCTAAGTAGGCCCCCTAGTTCTCATGAGTTCCCTGGAAGAATCAGGATGTGTCATGATAACGTTATGTTGCCTTTTGTGTGTATGGAGAGAGAAAAAGTGAGATGGTGTTATGATGAGAGATATTGTGAGAGAGTGGTAGAATTATTTACATGGAGAGAGAGAGAAATAATATTATTTGATGTGATTAGAAATTATGAAAAGCTACTAGAGAAAATAAAGAGAGAGAGAATTAGTAATATTGTTGACTTACCTTGTTATGAAGATAGTGCAGAAATAAATAATGATAACGTTGATAATTATATTGAATGCTTACCTGTGCATAGACGTGGAATATTAATAGTAGATGATTCTGAAAATGAGAGGTTAAAATGCTTAAGGGTAATAGATAATGATACAGATGGTGACAAGACCAAAACTAATGATGTAGACAGGTTATATGATTTAATAATAATGTGGGATAATCCAGTAGATTATTATGTGGGTTTTACGGAACAATTTGAATTATTAACGGGTTATTATATAAATAGTAATGATGTAATAAGAGTAAGTAAAGATGAAAATTGTTATGTGAAAGTAAGACTAATTTACGATGATGGTGGTTAGAAACAAACAGTGAATGAACATTTAATTATTTTAGTTTATGGTAACTACTTGGCTAAATTATTGAATTTGAAACTACAAGGACATAAAAACATTTTGAAGACTTATGATGTAATGAAAGTTTCCTGGAGAAATATCTTTGTGGCAACGTCGCCTTCAGAGTTCAGAACCCAACTTTTCGTCCTTCCCACGTCTTAACGACCTTCTTGATGACACACAAAATCTTCCAATAAATTTGAAAAGTGAATTGAAGAACTTGATTTCAGAACATTTGGCATCCTTGAAAACCAAAATTGGATGCTACTTTCCACATCTTCTTCAGATAGCTGGCAATTTCAGTTGACACAAGATCCGTTAAAAATCGAAGTGGACATGCTTCCTGATTCCCTTCAGGAGCAGGCAATCGACCTAAAATGTGATTCTCAAGCAAAAGTGGAGTTCCCAAACATGACTGTTGAAGATTTTTGGTTAAGCTATTTTCCTGTGTACCCACAAGTTGCTATAGAAGCTGCAAGGTTGTTGGTGCAGTTTTCATCAACGTATCTATGTGAGTTTGGGTTTTCTACGCTGGCTTACATAAAATCAAAATACCGAGCACAGCTAGATGTTGAAAGCAATCTGAGGTGTGTATTATCACAGTTGGAACCAAACATTCAAAAACTTGTGACAGAAAAACAGTGCCAGCCCTTTCATTAATTGTGTTCTTAAGAAATACAACCAAATAATGTAGCCTGAAATTTTAACTGCAGTGAGGGCAGAATCCTTTGTAATGTAGTCCTATTAAGTACTTTTAATTAATTGAAATGTTCTCTCAGCAAAACAAGTATTAGTATTTTGTTTTTATATCTGTAATAATAAAAGCATTATAAAACATTCTTTGAGTTAGATTTATTAACCCTAATAGCACAGTAGAACTTTTTTACTTCAATTAATTAGGTCTAGGGGGTGTGCAGCCTAATTCGAGGACGAAAAGGGGGGCACAGGCCCAAAAAGGTTGAGAACCACTGCTCTAGAACAATTGGAAATATACAAACACACGACAACAAATAAAAACGACATTCTAAACGAACAGACACAATTCAAATCACATGCATTATTCGAACATATCACACCCCACATCGATCTTTCAAAAGTCGACACCGTCGCCAACAACAAGATGGACAGTGCTTCCAGCGGCAGCCTCTGAAGAAGCTTTTTAAAAGTGAAAACTGGTTCAGGTTATAAGGTAACACTTTTACTATAATTAATTAAAACTTCCGGGCTGAAAGGCCATGGTTGAATGCTTGATGTAATATCGCTAGACGTTTTGGCCATACCACCGGTGGGCCATCTTCAGTAGCAAAGAATGTTCATAATAGATGGTATGCCAAACAATCCGCCCAGTGAAATGGGACAAGCAACAGTGAGAGACGGCAACGCTGTTTCTGTTTATAACTTTTTGGCCGCTTTAGGTGTATAACGCGAACCAATCAGAAACCAGCTCATCATTCTCCACTCTGATTGGCCGTGGAAAATAAACCATGCCAGACATTATTTAAGGAGATGCTTTCACCCCAGCGGTTCATAGCGACAGACGCATTCTTATGAATATGGATGGACTCCAGATGCAGGCGAGTGAAGTAACCCCGGACAGAAGACAACACCCAGGCTTCATCAAACATTACCCGGTGATCATTGTGGGAAAGAGCGTGTTCAGCAACTGCGGACTTCTCCGGCTGGCCCAGGCGGCAGTATCTCCGATGTTCAGAGAGGCACGTTCGGACACTACGCTTCGTGGTGCTTATGTATACCTGGCCACACGTACAAGGAATACTATACACCCCGCACGACGAGAGCGGATCCCTGGCGTCTTATACCGGTCACAGGAACTGATGGATCTTTTTGGTTGGCTTAAAGATCATCCTGACACTCCGTTTACTTAGCAGCTTACCAATGTGGTCAGTCATGCCACGGATGTAGGGCAAGACAGTGGAGCCAACAACCTCGGGCAACACCGACTCGTCCAGCCTACCAGATCTTCTCGGCCGGGCAGCTCTCCTCACCTCCGCAGCAGAGTAGCCGTTGGACTGCAGTGCTTCCTCGAGATGCCGCAACTTATCTTCGAGATACCGGGGCTCACAGATCCTTTTAGCCCGGTCCACCAGAGTCTTCAGCACCGCCCGCTTCTGCCTAGGATGATAATTGGAGGACTTATGCAGATATCTGTCAGTGTGCGTTGGCTTCCTATAAACTTTACGCCCTAATCTGCCATCGGTCCTTTTCAGGACCAACACATCCAGAAATGCCAATTGATCACCGCTCTCGTGCTCCATCGTAAACTGTATGCGCGGGTGCACAGCGTTGAGATTTCCAAGGAAGCGTCCCAGCTCTTCATCCCCATGGCTCCAGACCACGAAAGTGTTGTCAACATACCGCAGCCAACACTTCGGCTTCAGTGGCGCAGATGAAATTACCAACTCTTCAAATTTTTCCATATAGAAGTTTGCAACCACAGGGCTGAGAGGACTTCCCATCGCGACGCCATCCAACTGTTCGTAAAAGCCGCCGTTCCATTGGAAGTAGGTCGTTGTTAGGACCTGCCGGAACAAAGCAGATGTCCGCCGGGAACAGTTCACCTATATACCCCAAGACCTCCTGGACAGGGACCATCTCGTGAAAAGAGAGACCACATCGAAACTCACAAGCACATCGCCAGGCTCCAGCATCAACTCTCGGATCCTCTGGAGGAAATGCGAAGAGTCCTGGACAAACGAATCCGTCTGCCCGATGTATGGCTTGAGCAATCCAGTGAGGTGCTTTGCCAAGTTGTACGTCGGCGAGCCAATTGCACTAACGATGGGCCTCAGCGGAACGTCCTCCTTATGGATCTTTGGTAATCCATAGAGACGAGGGGGAAGGGCCTCCGAACACCGGACAGCCACTTTCACATCAGATGCCAGAGAAGATTGCTTCACCAAAGAATCTGTTTTTCTTAATGGAGTCATCCCTTCTCAAATCCCTCAAGGCCCGGAGTTCCACTGACAGAAGATTGCATTTTGGCGGAACGGCCCTTTTAAGGGCCCTGGCAGCTTCTAACCGTATCTCATCTGCCTGGTCTCGGGGCAGTCCTTGGATACACGCTTCCACACTCGCAACTATTTCCTCCACCGGTACTGTCCTCGGGGTAACCGCAAACTTCTCCCCTTTGGCCAACACCGAGGTCTCATGTGGTGTCAGCTGCCGGTTCGAAAGATTGATGACCATCCTGTCGCGGTCTCGTTCTCTTTCCCTGATGTTCTGGGAACCATAGCGTTCGAATTTTTCCGCTGTCTCTGGCTGGTGCTGGTATAACACGCCTCGAAAGCACTACGTGAGACCATCCAACACCTCCCAATCCTGTCGTTGGAGGGAACTGCTGAGTTGTAAGTGGAGGTTCAACAGGCTCTGGTCATTTAACACCAACTCCCTCCGCGTATGGTGTATGTGCTCACGTAGCATGGCATTTTCCGCCCTCTTGTAGATCCTATTGGCCTGTGGTGTGTTAAAAATGTGTCTATGTCGTAGGAACTAGGAATGGTTCCCGAGTCTCTGCAACGAAGTAAAAAGGCCAAGGAACACAGGAGGCTGGCTTTCTTCTTTCGTAGCGCCTCCAGCTTTCGAATATTATTGAAAACCTCCTCCCCGTAGAGATTGCCTTTCAGCCCGGAAGTTTTAATTAATTATAGTGACACTGGCTGTGAAAGCCTACGTACTAAAATTAAAACTTTTACGTTTTTACCCATAAAAAACTTTGTTTTCCGAGTTGGTAGTGAAATAATTATATTTAATTTATTTGTTTTTAAGGTAATTTATTTTTTACTCTTATACAAAAAACTAATAATTGTAAAATTATTTTACAGGAAAAAAACAGCTCGTCAACCACACCTGTTGATAATTGAAGGATTCTTGGTTTTAAACGACAAATACCTGTCTAATCTCTGTGATGAAAAATTTTTGTTTGTACTCGACAAAGATGAATGCAAGAAGAGACGTGGGAGAAAGAAGTACACATTACCGGACGGGAAAAATTACTTTGACGTTTGCATTTGGCCAGAATATTTGAAACACAAAGAGGAAGCTCTTAAATTAAACCGTGCTTTATATGTGGTTAATGGAACATTAACCAGAGAAAACATTTTTAATGAAGTTTATGACATTGTTAACAAAACGATTGAAAGGTACCAAGATGTGCTTGGATGATTAAATGAACAAGCAAACCGTACATACAGATAACTGTATAAATGATAAATTTAATTGTTCAAAAATATTAAAATATTTGTTTAATTTTTATTCCTTCTATTTCCTCTTTTAGGGATAAACTACAGAATTAAAATAATTTTTATATTGTGAGTATTCTTGAAGCAATGCATTTCATAGTTTACTGACTTTTCCTATTAAGTTTTCAGAATTCGGATAGGTTAAAGGTACTTTAAAGCAGCGTTCACATGGTGCGAGTTCTTGTATGAAAATCAATTCGTATGTGTAACCACATGCGAGTCTCAACCTATGTGAACACTTGACGTGGGTGCTCACCCTTGCCACTCACTCGTCTCGCACGGACTCGATTGAATTCAAACATGCTTGAAAATTTCTAGTGCGAGTCGAGAACTTGAGTGGGTAACTTTGTATTTGTTTAAAGTGTGAACGCTGCTGAGTTGTTACTATAGTTATATTAATTCATATGTTTAGTGTCATAGTCTTTCTTTGTTTGTAATGTATATAGTTGTTATAGTTGGTGTAAATAATTAGTGTTTATAGTTAGTGTCATTGTCAAAATGACGAACACACAAAATGTGATGTTTGTCAGTCTGTATCAATCTCATCCCATTTTATGGGACACAATATCTATAGACTATAAAAACAAAAATCGCAGGCAATACGCACTGGAAGGTAAGTTAAGCAGATGGACATACCTGGATTTAGTATCCCACAATGCAAACTGAAAGTAAACAATACGAGATCACATTACTGGCAGGAATTAAAAAAAAATGAGTTGATGAGCGGCACTGGAGCAGCAGAGGACAATATCTACATTCCAAGCCTCCTGTGGTTTGAAACACTTGATAGTTTTTTGAGGAAATATGTACAGCAGAATACGACAACAAATTTAAAAGTACATGAGACTCGAATAAGAATCCCCTGATGCCAGGTGTCTCCGTGTAATTTCTAGTTTTATATTTGGTGGTGTGGCCTCTCTCAGGTTCGTATTTTGCTTTCTTAATGAGGGATCTACCGCTCTAAGCAAAAAATCAAATTAATCTTTCGCTAACCTAAACAAGTTTTTAAAAGACAGGATCTTCTGATCTCAGTTCTTGGCGCAGACTGCTAGATCTTTCTCATTATGTCTGGCAATCCACTGTCTAATCCAGTCTTTTCATAAAATTTTCTACCCATTCTTCGTTTTTGTCTTCTGTACCAGCTTTTATCTTTTCTATTAGTTTTCAGCTACTAACCCACACACAATACCAACACCTTCGCTAACAGGATCCATTTTCATACTGACTCATTCAAGTCTACTGCATGTGCGAATTCCATGCATGAGGCAATTTGAGAGGCTCCTTGTCTAGCTCAGAGGATGTGAACTCATACGAAAATTCGCACCGTGTAAACATCATTTAATAGTTCAGAGGTGGTTGCACATGCAGGTCTTTTAGTAAATATATTTTATCTATGACATCATTAAGCAATAGTCCTTCAATCTCTGCTTCTAGTTATATAACTTGTCTCACCTTGTTCTACACTACATTCCTTATTCAGTAATTCATGAAGGTATTCTTACCATCCCTTTAAGTACGTAAAACTCATCTACTAGCAAGTTCTGTTTTTTATCTGTGAATAAGTATTCTCTTGGTTCATGCAAATGATATTGCTTTCTTTATCTCTCTTATTTTGTTTTATTATTCTCTTTTTTATGTCTACAAAGTCTTATAGCTATTCTTCTTATGTTGGTTTGTTTACTTCTAGGTCTCACATGACGTATCTGTACTCTTCATCAAACCATTTTAAATTAGGTTGTCTGCATATCTTAGCATACTGTTTTTAATTTGCTTCCACTACTGTCCCACATCATTAATAGGTTCACTCTTGATCAGTTAGTTCTGTTTCTTTTGTTTCCTGGTATCTTCTTAGTTCATTCTCATTTGCTAACTTACTAAAATATCATCTCTTTTGTTTATATCCTTTGTTTTTG
Organism: Magicicada septendecula; assembly: GCA_034769895.1. Classification (NCBI taxonomy): domain Eukaryota; kingdom Metazoa; phylum Arthropoda; class Insecta; order Hemiptera; family Cicadidae; genus Magicicada; species Magicicada septendecula. The sequence goes on from CM068368.1 coordinate 44,561,668, forward strand.
AATTTTACTAATTCTTTGCTTTATCAGTGTTATCACACTAAGATATGGTCTGAGTCAAACTTCACTTCTCTGTAGAAACGAAAATTCTGAACAGAAAAAGCCCATCTTTTTGATACCAACATGTGATCAATTTGATGGTAATCTTGAATTACCAGGATTCTCTACGAATCCAGGATCCAGGAATCTCCAGGATTCTATGTGAATTTTTTAATGTGAAAAATACATGGTACTTATTTATTTTCTATTACTTGGTATACTTTTCTACCATTTGGGCTTGTTATATGATCTAGACTGTGATGAACAGCCACTCTTAAATTATTCATGTCCAATTTTTAACGTAAAAGCTACCAAGTTATTAGGTGATGTTTGGCTACTTTGTCACATGTTGTAGGGACTCATAAAACAACTCCATTGTTTTCTTCATCAACTTCAGTTGGGGCATACAAGTTGATTACTGTTATTTTTGGGATTTTCTCTTGTAGATGGATCATACATATTCGATCACTGAAAGTTCATAGTGACAATGCCTTTTACTTAGAATGAATCCTTACAATAATTCCTGTCTAGCCCCTCCACTGTATTATAGTGAGGGGGTGATTTTTATATTTCATTGTGATCCTTCCACTTGATTGCGTCACGGACAATGATGTCCATTCTATGAGTATTCAGTTTCTTGGATTTCCTCTCCTTTAGTAATGTTTGCACATTCTACGTACTTAATTTCATACTCTTCCTTCTTCTTCTCCACTTCAGGCATTAGGTCATAGACCTGTTGCGCCCTCCGGCCGTGATAGAACTCATGCCCCACCCTAGTCAGAGATAATAGCCAACCTTTTAACCCACGCCCGGAGGCAAGCTGTTCGATAGGGGGGGGAGTGTTGTTTATGTGTGTTGTATATATTGTTTGCTCTTGTTACTTATCTGGCCCGGGTATGCCAGAGAAGACGTACGTATTATTTGTCCGCGTACGTGCGGGTGGTCGAGCCATGACCTTGACTCGATCTCACCACATCAACGCTCTGATTATGAGTCAGAGATACTACCACTGTGCTGGCTCGCCCACAATTTCATACTCTTATCCTTTAATCTTTCCCAGGCCTGTGTCTATGTTTTCAGTCCAATATAATTTTGTTGAGTACTCATAAGAATACCTTTTTTTTTATAAAGAGTAGGTTAACTTCACTTAAAGAAGAATGTTGTCTCTTAGGGAATTCAAGTATAAGAGGTGTGTTAAAAAAAGACCGAACTTTTGTAATAAAAACTTTATTCATGTAATTACAATTTTATTCACATTTGTTCTCTTCAAATTAGCCTCCTCTGCTGCCAATACATCCCCTCAACAACATTTCTTCCATTTTTGGGTATTTGTTAGAACACGTTTTTGGGAATGGAACGCAACTATCTTATCCTATTTTTCTCCACTGTCATTTGTGGTTTGAAAATAATGTCTTTCCAAGGTTGCCTAAAATTTTTGAAACAAGAAAAAGTCTGCTGGGGCCAAGTCAGGAGAGTACGGTGTATGGGGTAGGATGGTTGTCTGGTGTTTTGCCACATAATTGGTGATAAGGAGTGATGCATGGGCTGGCATGTTGTGGTGCAATATCAAACCCCACACAGCTCAGACCTGCATATAGCATCCCTCAAATACTTTACTCCTCCTTTACTGTCTGTTTACTTGGAAAGAAGTCATAATGGACTAAACCTCTTCACTAAAAAAAACCACCAATATCACCTTCATGTCTGACTGATTTGTGGCTTTTTTTTGCCAGGACGATCTTTTTCCCATCCACTGTAACAAGACTGTGGCTTGGTTTCAACATCATAGCCTTAAACCCAAGTCCCATCTCATGTTACGATTATTTCAAGATGTTTTCATCTATTGTGATGGCAGCAAGGCAAACGTCTGCTCCCCGGTACTAGCCGCGAACATCAGGCAGCGTGTGACACCTGACGAACAGCAAGCCAATCAGGGATCAGCAGCCGAGATGTGACACCTGATGTTTAGGGGCGAGCCAATCAGTGATCCCGGTCAGGCCATAAAAAGAGCGCCACTAGAATTTTTTGGTGCACTCCATCTTCTCTCCTCTATCGGACGACATCGACGCGGAGTCAGCTGGAAGGAACAGCAGAAGAGTAGAACCGACCTTCTTCGCCCTGTACCGCACCAGCGATGGGTTTTGCTGGGCCGGCAGCAGACTCGATGCAACCGATGCTGAAAGAAGAGGAGGACTGAAGTACGCCACAAACAGCGGGCGCAGCCGCCAAACATCTCAGTGCAGCTCAGGCGGAACAACCATCACAGCGCTCCAGCCAAACGGCCCTTTTTAGGGTCACCAAAATAACGAAGAGTTGTACAATTGGTACCATTTGTCATGGGACAAGCTTTTTGTCCGGTCACACGATACTGGCCCAGATTGACCTGGGCAGTTCTTAACGGTTGTTAACATGGTTCCTTTTCTGATCGTTGGTCAAAAAACGCAGCATGAATTTTGCAGAGATGTGATGCATGTTGTAACGTGACATACAATAGCACAAGATTTACAAGTATAATTAATAGAAGAAAAGCTGTATACTAAAGGAAAATAAAAAGTTATAACATGAGGAATGATAGCACAACACTAACTAATGTTGACTTGGACAATGACGATGACTAGACCCAATAGATTGGATAAAGTGAGACAGAAACAATAATTCCAGACACTAATAACAACAAGTATAAGAACCCCAATATTAACAAGCATGATATAGAAATAAGAGTACAAAATTAGATAGGAAAATAGTATGTAACCTAGAGGAAAGATAAAATGAAACCAAATGTAAAAACAAATATACTGATAAAAATATAGAAAGAATGTTAATAAATAAGCTATCCAAAGCCACTAAAATAAAATAAAATGGAATAAAAATAATTCACTGGGAAGGTGATAAGTAACAAACATTGATAGGACCCAGCATAGATAAATAAATAAATCTAGATTAAGATGGTAGGAGGTGAACACCAAAAGTGAGAAATGATTAATGACCAATAATAAACCATTATAGGACCTAGTGATAGTGAATGAACTACATAAACACTAGTTAAGAAAGTGCAGTGTAGTCAACTATAAAATAATAAACTTGTAATAATAGATTATAAGTCATCTATTAACCAACATATAATAATTATAGTATAAGTAGAATAAGGGGTATATTGTTTTAATGTTAATGAAGAAATGTTATAAAGTTATCTTTGTATTCTTTAAAATGAGTTTATAAGGGAATATTAGGGCATAGATAATTGTTCAATTTTGTTATAGGTTTCTTTGTTAGTAATTATGTTGAGGATTATGCTGAACAAAACCAGTGAAAACATGTAAAACGTCAGATACAGGCATGAACCTAAAAAGATTTATTAAATAGTTATATGATGATTAAAAATAATCAAATGATATGATTTAAGTTAGTTTGTTTCAGTAATAATGTTTAGTAGCATGTAAAGTTAACATAAATGACTATAAACCATTGTAATGAGTATAGGGTAGGTGAATTATGAACTCTAGGCATTAGGCCTAGAACTGATAACCAGAAATTTGTGGAAATTTAATATAAAGCAATAGCCATTGATAAAGTAAAGTGTATAATCTGTTTAGGTTTTATAATAATAGGGTAGGACACAAAACTGGATAGATAATAATTAGTTTAAATGTAATTAACAAAAGAAAAACCAAATGAAAAAATTAGTAATCTGTAATAATTTGACAAAAGGTAACTTTGTGTGGTATCAAAATGATTTGTAAACAAAGAGCAAACTAATGGTGTTATTGTATTTAATATTACAGGTAGTATAAGGAAGTTATACAAATTTGAAGATTTTTAATGATTTTGTATAGAAAAACGTTAGTTTGATATAACAATGTTATAAATTATCAACCAATGGGAATTAGTTTTTGAGAGGAGGTTGCCATAACAACCAAACCTTGTTACAAGGAAACTGTTAATAATGTAACGGTACAGAATTGTGGACTACAACAGTTTTAATTTAAATCAGTTTTAATTTTCAATTGCCAGCATCCACCTGTGAGGTGCCCCAGTGTAACATACAATATTAGCATAAACAACCGTCTAGACATATTACGCAGCAGCTTGCCAGCTGCAGCCTTGTGAATCGCAGTAAGCAGTTTGTCACCATAGAGTCAACAGGGGAGAGCAGTGTATTAATTCAGTTCATTAACTAAACAGTAGTAAGCAGATTGCCTTTACAGTATGCAGTCTATCTCCAGTTTTGCATCAGACAGTATCACAGAACAGTCATTAACTACTAACTAACAACAGAGTAAACGTAACGTCCGCCTCAGGAAAGTTTTGGCAGACTGAAATGTCTAAGTAGGTCTACCAAGAGTGGAGTTTAATAATGTGACAACAAACAGTTTGTGGGGTTCGAGTATTTACGGAAAAAGCAGTTAAACAACATAGTGTGCAACACCGGGAACCTAGCATCGCTAGGCATCACGACGTAGTTAATGAAAACGATCTTTTTATGTTGACCAGAAGTGTATCAGTGAATAATAATTGTTAATAGAGCTCGACAAAAGGTGGTGAATAAAAAGTGTTTAAAACTAAGTGTGGGAAGTAGAATGGGGAGAAATAGACCGGGTTGTTAACGAGAGTACTGGTTGTAAGTATAGAATAGCATAAGAACATTTTTATACAATAGAGTTTAGTAAGAGTAGAGAAATAACACTAAACAGAATATGAAAAGTGATAATGAGACGGAGACCATAATTCTTGAATAAATAAAATCATATTTAGTTTTACTTAAACATGTGTTAGAGTAAGTTATTACGCCCGTAAGCATAACCTGTCCTGTATGGAAAATCTCGCCTAAACGAACCTGGTAAGTAATTTAAAGTAAATAATGGGAAAATGTATTAAGGTTTCCATATTTGTCCTTTTAAAAATATTGGTGGCGACCTATAAGTTGGGAATCTTCTGTTTTTGGTAAGTCAGGGTGAATGCGTAAAAGATAAGTAAAAGTAAAAGTTTAATATAAGGGGGGGTAAGGAGATAGACCGTAACAATGGCGACCCTGCCAGGATGGCTCATATGGAATTTTCTGATATGGGTTTAGGCCTGATTGGAAGTACGAGACAGGTTGTGATAACGGCGTATGTGTGAATAATTATTGTAGTTTTTATATAAAGGTTATTACAATAAAAAGTGTGTTTAACATGGTCGGGGCACAATCCGTATTAATTAGTAAGGCGGGAGCAAATTCCACTCCCATTACAACTAAAACAAATATAAAAGAAAAAGAAATGTCAATGAGTGACCTATTTAACCTTCTCAGTAGTCGTTTTGATAATAATGATATAAAATTTAATGAACTTAAAATTGATATTAATAATGTAAAAAATAAGCGTGTGAGTCAGTGTAATGAATTAAAACGAGATATGGAGAAAGTGGTAGAATCAGTAGAGAAACAAATTAAAAGTAAGCCAAACCAGATAGTTGACACGACGGTAAGTAACAGTGGTAATATGACCACAAATAGTGCAGAAATTAATAATAAGGCGAGTAATACCGATGATAATGATGTGTTAACAAGTGATGCTGAAAATGTGGTATCAGTTAGTGATGATATAGAAACAGTTAGTGAGAGAGTAATGGGTTGTAAATGGGGAGAAACAAATGTTAACCAGTTAGAGAGAGAGTATGAAGAGAGTGTACAGAGGGTAAAAATTTTTTGTGGTGCTGTGGGGGTGAAGAAAGGTCTTCACGAGTGTATTGGGTAGATAAATGGTCTACCGATAATTGTTTTTTGAATTTTTGTATTGTTCCTGTAGAAATCAGGAGAGGTTTTAATGTAGTAGTACCCTCTGAATGGAGTGAGAGATATTTAGAGAAAGAGTTGTGTGTAGATGGTGAGATGCAAGTATTTAAGTTAGATAGAGGTTATAAAGAGTTGATAGAGAGATTAGGATGGAAGAAAACAAACTATATGAAATACTTACCTTGTAAAATAAAGATTGATGATTATAGTAATGATAATAACATATACTTACCTGCAGAGAGGGTCACCGTATTAGTAATAGCTGACACCTATAGTGATAAAAAACTAAATGATATGATTGTAATAATAAATACTGACGGAGATTTGACAAAAAATAATGATGTTGACATGATTTATGACAAAGTAATAAGGGGAGGTAACCCTAAAGATTATTATTATGGTACAATGGAACATATAAATTTGTATGGTTATTACACAAATGATAGCCATATGATGTGCATAAATAAAATTTAAAAATGTTATAAAAAAATAAGACTATTACACGATGATGGTGGTTGAATATAAACTCAATGAATGGACATTTTAAATACTTTAGTATATGGTTCTGACCTTGCTGATTTAGGTAATGAAGTGTGGTAAATGATAAAAAATATGACGAAAATCTGTAAATAAATGTGTTAATGTTAAATGTATTGTGTTAATAGTATTTTGTTGCAATGTATATTATAGCTTATATGTAAAACATGTTTGTAATAAGAAAGAAGTTTATAATAATACAATAGTATTTGATTTTACTGAAATAATGAATAAGAGACAACAATGAATTTTATTTTGTATTATTGTGCCGGCATAATTCCGGCCGTCGAAAATTGTAGAATATTTAATGGTAAGATAACGCGAGAGCAGGGGTCGGTTGAACCGAACTTTGTACAGAACCGTTAAAGCTGCGCGCGCACCTCGTAGGGAGGTTTGGCTTTGTTGAACTGTAACAGCTGAATTCAGTTATCGCCCGGCCAGCAAGAAAAACCGACTACCTAATCTGGCAGGTATTACTACGCAGTTTCTTCCACTCTTATGGCAGGCTGAAACTTACGAGACTCCCGGTAAGAGATTGCGTTAAAAATAATTAAAATTAAATAAATAATTAATAACAAAATGTATGCAGCTGTATGAGAAGGCGAATGCATGTGGGTGCGATCCGACAGTTTCTATATTAACAAAATTACTTAATGTTCAGTATATAGCCCATGTTCTTATTATTATTATAATATTGTAAGAGTCACTGTAATTGTCATTGTCATGGTAAATGTATAGAATGTTATATAAATTCAAAGCTAAAGTTAGTGCGTAGTTATGGAATGAAAGTGTGCTCAAACATGCATCAGATTGCTGGTGTGACTCTCTTTAATTAACTTTGCAGTAAAAATAACTTGTGAGAACACCCGTAGAGCAAACATTATTAATACTGAAACATTCTTAATACTGTGAGTGCCTTGAAGTTAATAAGTTTTTTGGGCAAATTGCAATAATGGTGTCACCACGTGGCAAGCTAACCTGTTGCTTTCTGTCGATGCGTGTTGAGAGCGTGCTAATGACTTTTACACTACGCCTTTTGATAAAATCTTTTATTGTTGGAATTAATTATTCCATGGCAGATTTTTTTCTACTCTTTAAGCAGTTTGCAAAGACTTTATTACCGAAACTTTGTGCATTTATCTTGAGTTGGTTGAAGGCCCGTTCTGAGGTTAATTACCTGTGAACTCGGGTGTACATTTTTGTGAACATCTTTTCTAATTTTTATGAATTAACAGGGTTCTCGCTTAAGCCGGAGATGTGGCCTTGCTGATTGAACTCCATCCTCATCAGCCATGAACCATTAGAAACGCACCTGTTCGGAAAAGGAGTCGTGTGACTAACTCAACATGTAACGCTTGACCAGCATAATTAAGGTGATATGCACTCTTTTATTATTTTTGTGGCCGGGCCTGCAGTGCTCCTGATTTACCGCAAAAATCTTTTGAAACCATGTGCCCACGTGGCCAGACCGTCTGCTATAGGGTGTGTCAGCTGAACATTCATTCTGAACCTTATGTGTTAATTTCAATGAACACTTTAATAACTTAATTTCATAACACTAAGTACAATGCTTGTAATTGTGTGCTGCACTGGGGGAGTGTGCTAGAGATATTTTGTACACTTAGACATTTTCACATATTGCCCTTTGTCATCACCATACTTACTACTAAATTTATATGACAGGTTAGGAATTCTGTTCCGGCTGGAACAGAATGGGGTTGATATTAATTTCATTTTGGGTTTTACAGGTAAGGGCTGGGGCGTTTTTCGTTTTCTTTTTGGCTGTTTTCTGGGGTATAAAAAGGGACATAGTTTTTGCCTGGCACATGTTGATACAGTTTAAGGCAGGTTTGATTCCTGTCACATAAGGCTAAGCGCAAGCTGGCGCGCTCCCACAGCTGCTAGGGCACAACTGTCCTTATTGTAAATTCATTTATATATATATATATATATATATATATATATATATAGCTAGTCGGGCTTTAATAGAAAAGAATTTTCACATTTTTTTTTGGGCATATACTAATTAATTTTTGTACCTTATACAGGTCTATACTGATTAATTTTTTTTACTTGTAAAGCATCTCCTGATTAATTTTTTTCTTGTACAGCATGTACTGCTTAATTTCTTTTAACCTGTAAAGCATCTACTGATGAATTTTTCTATTTGTAAGGTATATACTGATTAATTTTTTTTAACTTGTAAAGCACATACTGATTAATTTTTCTACCCTGTAAAGCATATACTGATGCACGAATCCCTCTGAATTTGTAAAACAAATTAACATTTTAGAACCGCATAACCATTGCTTAAAATCAGGTGATGCAGTTTTTATTTTTATTTTATGCTGTGGAAGAAACTTAAAGATTTCATATGCTCATGATGGGGCAATTATCAGTGGATATCTATGCATAGGGGTGGTCCGGTCTCTCTTATGGGTTATGAGTGATTATCATTCTTTCAGGGGTTTTTCGTATTTATGCAACTTAATGAAATTGATGAATGACGGTGACTGAAGGGCGACATTTATGACTGCTGGTTTTAGGGCATGGTAGTAACACTGCCTGCAAAGCAGGTGTATTCCAGGGGTATTCGTGTTTAGAATATTTGTGTATAATTATGAGTATATGTGCCTTTATGTTTCTGTACGTGTTGTTATGTTTCTGTCTATGTTAAGCTAGTCATAGAAAGGGGGAGAATTATATATTTACTGAACGTTTTTCTATATACATATATATATATATATATATATATATATATATATATTGTCACGACACAAATAGCCAACCCCGTACCAGAGATAAAAAATATATTTATAATTGGAAAAAAAAAATATACTTCTTATCAAATGAACTGATTGATTTTAATTAAAATATAAGGAATATGACACGACAATACAACGACTTTAACCCAACCCAAGTGATTGAGACAAAAACATAAACATAAAGAAGGGAACCACGGAACATACTTAGTAAAATGTAAATATTTTAAAGTGATTGAGACAACAACCCAAACATAAAGAAGGGAACCACAAATAAACAACGAGAATGAGGAAATAATAAACCTAAGCCACAAGGAAACAAGTTTATGGGTTTAAATGACCCCAAAATGCCCAAAGGAACGGATGAAAAACCTAATATATTAAAAAAACAAGGAAAATGAAGAAGGAGGGAGACGAGCAAAAGTGAAAACCAAGAATGGTTCACCAACACAAGTAAAATAGCACTCAACAAGAGCATTGAAACCAAAACAAGGGTTATCAGGAGGAAGGAGAGATAACGGTTACTACCCATTAAAAAGGCAACCAGAAACCACAAATTAGAATTGTTATTAGTCAGTAAGTATTAGTTATTAAGTATTAATTGTCATTAGGATTAAGTCATGAAAGAGAAATAAGTATAGGGGTCACCCACTATCAAACCAATGATATAAACAGTGATATAGTGTAATAGTGTAGGTGTAAGAACCCCAAAGTGAAGTGTGACACTAGTGAAATTGTAATTAACAATAAGTGATTTACAAGTGAAGGTAAGTTGAAAGTTGGAAATAAACAGTGCATAAATAGCTGATAAATAAGTAGTATTAAGAGTGAACTATAGTATAAGGGATAGAAAAACACTAGAAGTGATAATGACTTTTTATTTAAAAAGATGTTCAATAGAGTTAAGTTAATTATAGCCAGTAGTAAGTAAAAAGGGAGGATTCCAGAATAGAATAAATTGAAGGTGTTACCATGGAGGGAATATAAAAATTGTTTAGAGATTGAGAAGTCAAAAAACTAACAAAGATACCTAATTTATAAAGGACTATTATTAATTTAATAACAAGTGATGTTGTTTATCACAACACAGATAATATGTGTTATAAACTAAAAAATTAGCAAATAAGGATAAGTTAGGAGTGAGTGATGATATTTCTTAATCAAAACAATAACTCTAATAACTTATAAAAAATTGTGTTCATGTTATTGTTATAAGAGGATATGGCTGAATGCAATGTGCAGTCCATAAACCTAATGTTATATTTTTAAGATTGAAATGAGGAAAGCAATATTGAATAATAAACAAAACACCTACAGACTCAAAACACAACACAACTAATAAAAATAACAAAGTAAGCCCAATAGGCTGAACCAAAATGTGATTTGAACGAAATAAGTAAATTATTATAATGGCTACTTAGGCCTAGAAAAAAACATAACTGTCAGAACCAAACAAACAAAGATTATAACAAATTGAATCAGAATTTAGAAAATCTGAGGTGAAGGAATCACCAAGGATAAATTGTAGATCATTTATAACACAAAATATTGTAATAGGCATTATTATATAAAAAGAAATGTAATTAACAAGGATTAACATAATTGTAAAAACTTAAAATCTGAAAATACCCAAGCTTGTGGGGTATCAAAATAATCTATGAACGAGAATAAATACTATAGTGACAATATTTATTAACCAGGAAGGAAGATGGAGGAATAACAGTAATCAGAAGATATACGAAGGATTCGAAGTTTCGATAACAATACATCAACTCAAAATAAGCCTATTCGAAAAATACCGTTACTATGGAAACAGCGGTTGTTGACAGAAAATACCGTTAGAAATTAGTAGAGAAAAAAAAAGAAGCGAAGCATCACCAAGCCATACAGATGCAGAAGTTCGGAAGAAAGTTTTTTCAGTGTAAATCATGAAAATAATAGTATAAAGTTGCTGAAAACCAATCGTCAAAGAAGCAGATGACCACTACAACCAATATTACAAAGCCCAAGACCTGAATAAACGGAAATTATCCATAAATAGAACGTCCAAACACAAGACGAAAGGACGCCACATTTTAATGAAGCCCAAAATCCAAGAAAACTGATTTTATGCAGCCAATTCCTATCTTGAACCAACTACAAAGGCCTATACACGTCGAATTGTTAAGTACTATCCAATTATTTATTTTCCACCAACCCTAATCACTTTAAATAATTTTGAAAGGTAAAATTACCACACTATAAAGATAATATTTCTCTTTCATAGAGTATTTAAGCAAATTAAAACATAATGAAACTTTGTTAACATAAAATAACCTAAGAATTGAACACGAACTTACAGAACACTTTTACAACACAACACCACAGATTGTAACAGCACACTTTATCTCTCATGTACATTTAGATTAAGGTAATTTGTATTTTTTATTGTAACCATTGTAGTTCTTTAACTCATAGCCAAAAGAATCCACGGATTTTTGAAACCAAAACTGTAATAAGCCTAACGTAAACAGACGCTAGGTTAAATGGTTTCTAAATTAATTCGCCGCCCTGAAAATAAGATCTCATGTAATCAAACGATAATTATTTTGTTGTAATTGTAAATGTTTCCAGATATCACCATTAAAAAATATTCATTACAGGGAGTAACCAGCGTTATCATTTCATAGGGAGTGCTATATAATAATTACTTGTATTGAAGAATAAATCGTAGCAGTAAGCTAGTTGCCAGTTATTCGTCAGAAGCGACGATTGAGACGGCTGTGCGAGCGGGAACGATTTGAATACACCAACCCGCTACGCTGATAACTTGTTCAAATACAGTTTTTAGTTGTTTTGTAAAACGACTTGGCGCCACCCGGGATTATCACACCCCCTAAGAATAACAGGTAAGGTTACTGCCGTAATATACAGGTGATCAGAACTACGCTACGAACATCGCTAGCCACCAAAATTACTGTAACGACCCGGTGCGAGGCGAACGCACTAATCATCCAAAACACATTATTTTATGTACACATTTTGCAGGTACGACACGGTTTGATTGTTACAGATTGGCGACCAACCGGTGAGGCTGTAAAAGAAGGCCCACGGCGGCTATGAAGAGACATTCAATGTTTACCAGACAGGATAAAAAGAAAGAAATTGAAAGTGAAGGCCAGCCAGAAGAGATGGAAGAAATTGAAGAAATAATCGGGGAGTTAGTCGAAGAGGACGTTCAGGAAAACCAACCTGAAAATCCAGTTCAGCGAGAACCGGAAGTGGAAGTAATGGTAGGGGACCAACCTAGCAAACCCACACAGAAGGAAGACCTGAGCACGCAAGAGATGCTCAGGAGGATGATGGAACAAATGTACCAAGACAAGGAAGAGAGAAGACAAGACAAGGAAGAGAGAAGATAAGACAAGGAAGAGTTGAATTAAAAAATTAGAGTCAACCAATACAAAACTAGAATCATTGCAAGCGGGAAGGAGAGAAGACAAAGAAGAATTGAATAAAAAATTAGAGTCATTGAGAAGGGAAGACAGGGAATTCCTGAACGAAAAACTGGACCAAAATCAGGAAGAATTGAAGAAGCAATTCAAGGAGGACTTAGAGATCCTGAATAACAAAATGGAAAACAACCGAGAGGCGTTAGAAGAGAAGAGTGAGGAGTTGAAGAGACAAATAACAAAGGATCTTGGAGTGTTAAATGACAAGATTGAAAACAACTGGGAAACACTCCAAAAACAATTGAAGGAAGAAGGTGAGAAATCAAAAGATGAATGGAGGCAACAGTTGGCGGAGTGCAAAAATGAAATCAAACAGACTATCACTGAGACGAACGAAACAATAATACACGTCCAGGAAGAGTTGACAGAAAAAATAAATCACGTCCAAGAGGAAGGAACTCTCAGGATCCAAGAAATACAGAAGACCACCACCGATGAGTGTAACAAAAAGAAACAGGAGGTGCTTCAAGAGCTGAAGGAGAGGCACAAGGAAATCCAGACTGATGTCAGCGAACGCGTTGAAAGGGTATACACCACCATCAACAAGATTGACGAGAAAACGCAAGAAAATAAAGAAAAAATTAGAGAAATCAGTCAGAAAGAGAAGCAGATGCAAGAGGAACTGGACGCTTTGAGGGAGAAGCCTTGCAGTAGCACTCATATATTTACGAATGAAAATAGGGAAGTGATCAACTTCAAGAGTTACCGAAGAAACCCCATAGAATTCCTGAAAAGGGTGGAGGAGCTCATCGAGAGGAACAGAGATACCAGATGGACAACGGTGAGAAGTCTCATCGATGAGATGTTTCGAGACACAAATGACAATTGGTGGACAGCCACACGACCAGAAATCAGCAGTACGCAGGAATTTAAAACGTTGTTTCGTGAAAAGTACTGGTCGGAGTCGACCCAAAATGTAGTGAGGAATGATATAAGCAACGGGAGATATGAGCCACAGGCTGGGCATACATTAACGTCTTACTTCTTGGGCAAGGTCTGCCTAGCCCGAAATCTCGAACCAAGGATACCCGAAGAATCCCTAGTCATCCAACTGGGATATCACTACGAAGACGCCATACAGAGGGCCAGGAGACAGGGACAAATAAAGACCATACAGGGAATGGCCAACTTGCTGGAAGACCATGAAAACGATAGCCAGTACAAGAAGAATCGTGTGATCAACCAAAGGTACAACCGGGGGAATGAAAGTTACAACGTGCCAAGCCACAACTTACCCTATAGTAATACCCAGAACAACTACCGGAACATAATGAATCGTAACCCAAATAATTACCCAGGGGACCAACCATTCCATCGGAATCAACCCAACTACAATCAAGGTAACCAACCGACCAACAGAGATCATCCGAGTTACAACCAGGGGAACCAACCAAATAACAGAAATGCACAAAACCCTAGTGCACCGAATAATCACAACAGGGGGATAGAACAAGGAAGGAATACAAATGGCCACCCAAATAATCACAATTATTATGGCAACCGGTACGACCCGAATGACCCATATAACAGAGGAAACGGGAGTAACCAAAATAGGGGTGACATGAGGCGTCAAGTCAATTTTATCAGCGGGAGGAGACAAAACAACCATCGGCGATATTGTCCCATTAGAACCAGCACAGTGTACAACAATTCCCAATACGACAACCAGCAAGTTACAGGAACGAGGACAATAGAAGCGCCAAGGAATCACATAAGTGATCAATCAACCTCAACCAATGAAATGGCAGACCAAGTAAACAGTCTGGCCAGTGGTTCCCAGCCACCTTTAAACTAAAAAGGTCAGTGAGAAACCACCAGGACCCTTCACATGACCAATCACTTGGGTTAAATCGACAAACTACGACGGAAAGTGAAACAAAGAAGATACCCATAATATCAAACAATTATTTAAAGGACATCAGGGAAGAACTTCTGGAGGAGGAGGATAACCCCTTGTCAACAACAAATAGTGCATATAAAAGCCATTATTAATGGAATCAACACTGTCATAATGATCGATACTGGGTCAAATGTATCTCTCGTAAACCAACCTGAATTGGAGAGGATCCAGGCCAACTCCAATATACCTATCCCGACTTTACCTATAAATAATATCGTCATAATTGGTGCCACAGGTAAACAAAATAAGACCATCAGAAAACAGGTCTCTTTAGAGCTGAACAGTCAAAACACAATCATACCCATTATTTTTCTTGTCGCAAATGGATTACCATTTAACATGCTGATTGGATGCGACGCACTGAGACAACACTCAGCAATTATTGACATGCAGAAGGGAATAGTAGTGCTTACTTCTGAGAAGGGAGTGCGGTCAGCCAATATAATCAACAATAACCCAACACAACTAACCCTAAATCATCATAAGGGGTTAAAGAGCTATTATTGCCAGACATATCAACCATCAATTACCATAGAAGAGGAAGAAGGAGAGGGAGAACTGTGGAAAAGAAAAATCGAAGACATTAGAAAGTTCCAAAGAGAGAGACCTCAGCAAGAGATAACGGGTGAACAGGCTGAAAAACTAATAGCCATATACCAAGAATACCATCACGTTTTCTCAAATACACCAGGGAAGGTCAAAGGTTTCCAATGTAAAATCGACTTTCGAGAGCCTATTGACTTCCACAGAAAATCATACCCAATCGCCTACTCCCTAAAAAACGAGGTGAGAAAGGAAATAAATAGAATGATGGAGGAGGACATCATTGAATACAGTCAGTCTCCTTACACGAGTCCTATAGTCGCCACAACAAAAAAGTAAAAGGAGTGTACAACCAAGCTTCCATAAAGAAGTTCTATGAAGAAAACTAAATAACTGGAATACGATCATCCAGAATAAGTGTGACTATCATACACTTGAAGGAGAAGAGGTGCATAATAACGAAGTGTCGAACAAAAAGGAGAAGGATATAATATGGAATGGAAATGATAATATAATAAATCCACAACCGTGAGAATTGAATTGATACCAAAATAAAATTATATGTATAATAAAATGTACGGCCATATGTCATCACGAAGGACAAGTAACTGTAAATAAAATACAGATACCAAAATTCAAAAATTATGTGTACACAACTTGCAACAACAGATCGATGACTTATGAGGTCTAAAATAAAAAATATCAAAACAAAGGAATGAGATACATAAATTCCTACTAAGTGAAATCAACTTACAATATATTAAAAAGTTGATGTGTGAAGTATATGAAATAATTAAACAAAATGTACCAAAATAGGAATACGCTACACAAATTCCTATGGTGTAAGAAAATTAACTTACAAAGAATTAATACAAACTGAAATATACAAAAATAAAATCAGACCAAACCTGATAAGATAAGTACATGAAATTATAATAATGAATCAAAGATATTTATCTGTAAAATAAAGAATCTAAACTGGTACAAAGAAAGAGAGAAGTTATGTATGAATCAAATATACAAGCTATGGCTAAAGCAAAATCTTGCTAATTAACTGAGAAAAGTATAACAATGTCTAAGATAATTAAAATGATCACAATGAGAATTGAAAACCGAAAAATGAAAAGTTAATGATGAAATTAACATATAAATAAATAAAAAACAATCAATGTATGAGCAAATGATAGTATATTGTTAAGGTACAGCGGAAGGAAGAATGAGTAAAAGGCCAAAGTGATCTAAAAACAAACCACAAGGTGGACAATCCCAAAATATATTATTAATGTAAGTCACAAGTTGACAAAAAAGGTATTTATGATTGACTGTTGAAGAGTCCAGCAATCAAATAAACTGAGGAGAGATGACGTGCCTCTGGTCTCAGACAAATGAGTAGTAATGGGAGAAACCAGCTACTAAAGTTAGGGAAAAGGGAGAACACACCAATGGAAATAAAGTAAAAAAAAAAAAAAACAGATCCACATAAAATGGAATGAATTCAGTAAGAAGAGAAATAAAGAATGGAGAAACAACCAAGAAAGAAAAGGAAAAAGATTAGGTATAACTGATAATTTCATAAAAAACTATACTAGTGTTTTATCAAAATGATCAATTTTAAAGGAGAGGCATTATGTCACGACACAAATAGCCAACCCCGTACCAGAGATAAAAAATATATTTATAATTGGAAAAAAAAAATATACTTCTTATCAAATGAACTGATTGATTTTAATTAAAATATAAGGAATATGACACGACAATACAACGACTTTAACCCAACCCAAGTGATTGAGACAAAAACATAAACATAAAGAAGGGAACCACGGAACATACTTAGTAAAATGTAAATATTTTAAAGTGATTGAGACAACAACCCAAACATAAAGAAGGGAACCACAAATAAACAACGAGAATGAGGAAATAATAAACCTAAGCCACAAGGAAACAAGTTTATGGGTTTAAATGACCCCAAAATGCCCAAAGGAACGGATGAAAAACCTAATATATTAAACAAACAAGGAAAATGAAGAAGGAGGGAGACGAGCAAAAGTGAAAACCAAGAATGGTTCACCAACACAAGTAAAATAGCACTCAACAAGAGCATTGAAACCAAAACAAGGGTTATCAGGAGGAAGGAGAGATAACGGTTACTACCCATTAAAAACGCAACCAGAAACCACAAATTAGAATTGTTATTAGTCAGGAAGTATTAGTTATTAAGTATTAATTGTCATTAGGATTAAGTCATGAAAGAGAAATAAGTATAGGGGTCACCCACTATCAAACCAATGATATAAACAGTGATATAGTGTAATAGTGTAGGTGTAAGAACCCCAAAGTGAAGTGTGACACTAGTGAAATTGTAATTAACAATAAGTGATTTACAAGTGAAGGTAAGTTGAAAGTTGGAAATAAACAGTGCATAAATAGCTGATAAATAAGTAGTATTAAGAGTGAACTATAGTATAAGGGATAGAAAAACACTAGAAGTGATAATGACTTTTTATTTAAAAAGATGTTCAATAGAGTTAAGTTAATTATAGCCAGTAGTAAGTAAAAAGGGAGGATTCCAGAATAGAATAAATTGAAGGTGTTACCATGGAGGGAATATAAAAATTGTTTAGAGATTGAGAAGTCAAAAAACTAACAAAGATACCTAATTTATAAAGGACTATTATTAATTTAATAACAAGTGATGTTGTTTATCACAACACAGATAATATGTGTTATAAACTAAAAAATTAGCAAATAAGGATAAGTTAGGAGTGAGTGATGATATTTCTTAATCAAAACAATAACTCTAATAACTTATAAAAAATTGTGTTCATGTTATTGTTATAAGAGGATATGGCTGAATGCAATGTGCAGTCCATAAACCTAATGTTATATTTTTAAGATTGAAATGAGGAAAGCAATATTGAATAATAAACAAAACACCTACAGACTCAAAACACAACACAACTAATAAAAATAACAAAGTAAGCCCAATAGGCTGAACCAAAATGTGATTTGAACGAAATAAGTAAATTATTATAATGGCTACTTAGGCCTAGAAAAAAACATAACTGTCAGAACCAAACAAGCAAAGATTATAACAAATTGAATCAGAATTTAGAAAATCTGAGGTGAAGGAATCACCAAGGATAAATTGTAGATCATTTATAACACAAAATATTGTAATAGGCATTATTATATAAAAAGAAATGTAATTAACAAGGATTAACATAATTGTAAAAACTTAAAATCTGAAAATACCCAAGCTTGTGGGGTATCAAAATAATCTATGAACGAGAATAAATACTATAGTGACAATATTTATTAACCAGGAAGGAAGATGGAGGAATAACAGTAATCAGAAGATATACGAAGGATTCGAAGTTTCGATAACAATACATCAACTCAAAATAAGCCTATTCGAAAAATACCGTTACTATGGAAACAGCGGTTGTTGACAGAAAATACCGTTAGAAATTAGTAGAGAAAAAAAAAAGAAGCGAAGCGTCACCAAGCCACACAGATGCAGAAGTTCGGAAGAAAGTTTTTTCAGTGTAAATCATGAAAATAATAGTATAAAGTTGCTGAAAACCAATCGTCAAAGAAGCAGATGACCACTACAACCAATATTACAAGACCCAAGACCTGAATAAACGGAAATTATCCATAAATAGAACGTCCAAACACAAGACGAAAGGACGCCACATTTTAATGAAGCCCAAAATCCAAGAAAACTGATTTTATGCAGCCAATTCCTATCTCGAACCAACTACAAAGGCCTATACATGTCGAATTGTTAAGTACTATCCAATTATTTATTTTCCACCAACCCTAATCACTTTAAATAATTTTGAAAGGTAAAATTACCACACTATAAAGATAATATTTCTCTTTCATAGAGTATTTAAGCAAATTAAAACATAATGAAACTTTGTTAACATAAAATAACCTAAGAATTGAACACGAACTTACAGAACACTTTTACAACACAACACCACAGATTGTAACAGCACACTTTATCTCTCATGTACATTTAGATTAAGGTAATTTGTATTTTTTATTGTAACCATTGTAGTTCTTTAACTCATAGCCAAAAGAATCCACGGATTTTTGAAACCAAAACTGTAATAAGCCTAACGTAAACAGACGCTAGGTTAAATGGTTTCTAAATTAATTCGCCGCCCTGAAAATAAGATCTCATGTAATCAAACGATAATTATTTTGTTGTAATTGTAAATGTTTCCAGATATCACCATTAAAAAATATTCATTACAGGGAGTAACCAGCGTTATCATTTCTTAGGGAGTGCTATATAATAATTACTTGTATTGAAGAATAAATCGTAGCAGTAAGCTAGTTGCCAGTTATTCATCAGAAGCGACGATTGAGACGGCTGTGCGAGTGGGAACGATTTGAATACACCAACCCGCTACGCTGATAACTTGTTCAAATACAGTTTTTAGTTGTTTTGTAAAACGACTTGGCGCCACCCGGGATTATCACACCCCCTAAGAATAACAGGTAAGGTTACTGCCGTAATATACAGGTGATCAGAACTACGCTACGAACATCGCTAGCCACCAAAATTACTGTAACGACCCGGTGCGAGGCGAACGCACTAATCATCCAAAACACATTATTTTATGTACACATTTTGCAGGTACGACACGGTTTGATTGTTACAATATATATAAATACTTGTTACAGATATACAGAACTTGTCTTTGACACTATTATTAAAATGGGGCTTATTAATTTATTATGTATTTTGGGTGTTACTCCTTGTATTCGGGGACAACTGATGTGATAATTTTTCCATGCATGTAACGAAATATGGGGTACAATAAAACCGTTATTGTTATATTACAGCCGAGTTTCATTGCAAGTCCCGTCATACTGGACCCAGCACAATTTTGGCTTCTCTAGGCTCCGGCCTAGTTCTAAATAACTTGTGGCTTCTCTTTCAAAAAAAAAAATTTAATAAAAAGAAGTTTGTTTTATACATATAAAAAGACATAAAAGGAAAGAGGGGTTACATTATGTGTTCATATTAAAAGTGTTTTAAACAAGGTAACTAAAGCCAAATTGTTTTGAGTGGAGGTTATTAAAATCATTTAAAAAGGTCACTTTTATTAATGAAGTGAAATTAATTTTGGTTTGAATTATAATATATAGTAATTGATAAATATGTTAACATTAAAAGATTTATAGAAACTGAGAATTGAAGGAGGTGACGGGGTGATGTAATCAGAATGTTGAGACTGGGTTACTTTTTATGAAAACAGTCTGCCATACAACTGTTAATGTAAACAGGTATGTTATGTGACCAATGTTTACAGTCATGCTGAGTTGACAACAACAAGAATGTTGTACTTTAAAATCTTATTATGAAACACAAGAAATGCAAGATGTGTTGAAGCTGATAACTGTTGTATTCTGCTGAATCACTGCCAGTAGTAAATTTTTATTATGAAACCAAAGAAATGAAGTTAACTTTTTGCAGATAATATAATAATGATGTAATTATCGTAACCTAGAGTTTTGAGGAATTAAGTTAAATTAAATTGGTAATTAAATTAATTGAAAGATGATTTTTAATAATAAATTTAAATTTATTCTGATTCAAATTCCAAATGTAATGGTAGATTAAGAAAAATAATGATTAAAATATTCATTTAAAATTGAAAACTGAAGGAAATGTTTGGGCTAAGATAGTGTTTGGAAAATAAGAAAGTCTAATCTTTTTGAGACAGTAATGTATTTTGTTTGTAGTATGTATCCTACAATAAGGTTGTTAGTATTAGGTTTGTATTTTATGTAATCTATGTATGATTTTGGTGGGTGATGCACTTTGTATTATATAAACACGAACCAGTACTTTGTTAATGAACCAGTACGACTAAGAGGAACCGATCAGTTGTGGATATGGAAGGCCATTTATTGATATTTTAATTGAATGTTTTTGAGTCGTGTGATACTGTGGCAGGTATCGGTCCGAGCTTATGGTGTTGGGATCTCGTGTAGAGAAGTCCAGTAAGATCGGATGGGTGCTGCCACAGTTGCCGGACTAGGGGGGTAAGTACCCATGATTTTAGTAGAAAGTTCAGGGGGGTTGCGGCGCCATATCCTCACTGATCCTCTTAGGTTTTAGGCAATGACAGTTTGTATGCTTCGGCATCCAATCTCTCATTGGGGGGGGGGGGGGGGGTATTGTAACGGTACAGAATTGTGGACTACAACAGTTTTAATTTAAATCAGTTTTAATTTTCAATTGCCAGCATCCACCTGTGAGGTGCCCCAGTGTAACATACAATATTAGCATAAACAACCGTCTAGACATATTACGCAACAGCTTGCCAGCTGCAGCCTTGTGAATCACAGTAAGCAGTTTGTCACCATAGAGTCAACAGGGAAGAGCAGTGTATTAATTCAGTTCATTAACTAAACAGTAGTAAGCAGATTGCCCTTACAGTATGCAGTCTATCTCCAGTTTTGCATCAGACAGTATCACAGAACAGTCATTAACTACTAACTAACAACAGAGTAAACGTAACGTCCGCCTCAGGAAAGTTTTGGCAGACTGAAATGTCTAAGTAGGTCTACCAAAGAGTGGAGTTTAATAATGTGACAACAAACAGTTTGTGGGGTTCGAGTATTTACGGAAAAAGCAGTTAAACAACATAGTGTGCAACACCGGGAACCTAGCATCGCTAGGCATCACGACGTAGTTAATGAAAACGATCTTTTTATGTTGACCAGAAGTGTATCAGTGAATAATAATTGTTAATAGAGCTCGACAAAAGGTGGTGAATAAAAAGTGTTTAAAACTAAGTGTGGGAAGTAGAATGGGGAGAAATAGACCGGGTTGTTAACGAGAGTACTGGTTGTAAGTATAGAATAGCATAAGAACATTTTTATACAATAGAGTTTAGTAAGAGTAGAGAAATAACATTAAACAGAATATGAAAAGTGATAATGAGACGGAGACCATAATTCTTGAATAAATAAAATCATATTTAGTTTTACTTAAACATGTGTTAGAGTAAGTTATTACGCCCGTAAGCATAACCTGTCCTGTATGGAAAATCTCGCCTAAACGAACCTGGTAAGTAATTTAAAGTAAATAATGGGAAAATGTATTAAGGTTTCCATATTTGTCCTTTTAAAAATATTGGTGGCGACCTATAAGTTGGGAATCTTCTGTTTTTGGTAAGTCAGGGTGAATGCGTAAAAGGTAAGTAAAAGTAAAAGTTTAATATAAGGGGGGGTAAGGAGATAGACCGTAACAATAAATTGTATCATTCCATTATTAGAGTTTGAGTAGGGTGGATGTATGAAACCCACAAAGACATAAAAAGAAGTAAATCAGCCAATTTTATCAAAAGTACTGATCAAGAAGATAAACTAAATCACAGTAATAACATTGATAGTAAACAAATACGGTAAATAAATTCGTCAAAAGAAATACAAAATTAACCAGGAGAAATTGCCGAAGAAGCCCAAGTGAAGGAATATCAACCCGCTGAAGGAAGAAAATATCTGAAAACGTAAATGAACCCTGGAACCAACCTTAACCAGTAGGACTGAGGGAAATTAAACATCGTAACCAGATCATTAATGAAAATTGAACTTGGAATTCACCGAACTACCCAAGAAAGGACAAGCAGCAGTATTCGAGAGAAGTATTACCCTGGATACCAGAGACGAAGGAGTGTTAAGTATATTTTAAATACGACTTCACTGAAATACTAGACAGTCAACCATAAGTGAACTAAACTTTTCACACCACTTATCACTTTTAGTAAACACATGAACTTGATTTTAGTTAACCAACACCTCAATTTGAATAACTATATCAATCCAAATTTGATGTTTTAAGAAATATGTTTTAAAAACGGAAAGTTTGCTAACCGTAAATAACCTATAAAACACTAGTTCCCATATCGGTAATTTACCACTATAATTTAAATATATCACCTGTTCTATAATATTTATAAGGTATATTGTAAGATTTTGTACTTTTATTAGTCTGTATAACATTTTCTGTAGTCACAAGAACCTCGACCTGAGAATTAAATAAATGAAAACTAAACGCCATAGCAGTGAGTCTACATAAACACGAGCGGACAGAATAGCCAACCGCGAATAATTAAACATGCCGGCGCAAAAATAAGACATATTTTGAAGGAAATTGTAATTATCAAACCCTATCAATAACTGTTAATAAAACTTAGTACACATGTTAAACTGTATGTTTGATTTTATTCAACGCAATATAAAATTTTGAGTAATAAAATATAGAATAATAAACTTTACGAATTCGATTTACTACGGAGAGTTGGTCAACTAAACGAAGAGGCAGTAAATATGAATTTGAATGACTGAACGGGTGAGTAGACATTCGACATTCGTAAGTATTTTAAAACCCAGTAACGAAGGCTCGTTACAATGTTAAGCTTTTCTGTTAAAATTCCGTGGCATGATCCTATGCTGATGCCCACTCCTCAGCAATCTCTCGGACAGTTAAATGGCGACTTTCATGAATCATAGTATGGACTGCGTCTATGTTATTGTTTGACATGGATGATAATTCAGGTCTGGTATCTTCATCGGTCGATGATGCTCTGGCTGCTTTAAAATGGATGAACCATTTGTAGCACTGCACTAGGCTCAGTCTTCCCCATATGCTTGCTGAAGCATTTTCAATGAGTCTGTAAACGTTTTATCGAATTTGAAGCAAAATTTAACACAAACATATTGTTCTTCAAGATCTGTCATTTTCACAGTTTTAAACATCTGACAAGAGGTTACTGGACATGTTTACTCCTGCTGTTATAGCTTGAATACCAGCAATGGTAATGCGACACGTTAAGCACGATTAATTTTGAAAGTTTCCGCTATCCAGTGCCTCTTGTTTAGAACATGATTCGTATGCTGTCTGGCACGTTATCGTAAAAGTTCGCTCTTGTTTTGAACACACCTTCTATATACACATTTCTTACTGGAAAATATCAGTATGGAACAATACATGATTTTTCCATGTTCAAAGATTTATATTTAAAATCATTTTCAAAATGAAATATTTCCATAGAAACTACTTCTTTCTTCAGCCTTAACCACAGTACTGTGGTCACTAACATATACCACCTCACGTTAGGGCACTCGATTTTCGTTGATGATAGCACTGCAGAAACGTTTGGTTTTGTAGAAAACACTGGACCACGCCAAACAGCCCCGGAAGGAATTTTAACAACAAACTACTTTGTCGCCGATAACATAGTACACATGATATATAAATAAAAATGATCCTCTCCCCCTTCAACTATCATTTCCATTTAGAAAAAATTACCCCCACCCCCTTCAACTAGCCTCTTCATTTATAGAATTTCATCTATGTTTATACAGTGGATTATTATGATCTTCTTTTCAGGATATTTTATTTATCAAAATTAATTACTTTCCTCTTGTTAAAACATGAAACGTTGCAGGTAAACTATCCTTTTCCCATAACCAATCTTCACCAAAAATCAATAGGCCTTGAGTCCTCTGCAACGCCTATAGCAAAAAATTATTTGATTCTGTTTGAATTTATGGCAGTTATCGTTCACCATAGACAAAATTACACCATTTTTTTAAACATAAAACGTTGCAGGTAAACTACCACTTTCCCTTAACCGATATTCACCAAAATCAATAGGCCTTGAGTCCTCTACAAGTCAGGGAAGTATGCAAAAAATTATTTGATTCTATTTGAATGTGCGGCAGTTATCGTTCGTTATAGAAAATATAAGTATGGAGAACCATACATGACATCCATGTTCTAAGATTTATATTTAAAATCATTTTCAAAATTAAATATTTCCATAGAAACTACTTGTTTCTACTTACTGCTTCAGCCTTAACCACAGTACTGTGGTCACTAACGTATACCACCTCACGTTATCGCACTCGATTTTCATTGACGATGGAAGTCTACGGCACTGCCGAAACGTCTGGTTTTGCAGAAAACATTGGACTATGGCCAAACAGCACGGGAAGGAATTTTGAAACAAATTACTTCTTTCTTGCTGATAACGTAGTATACATATAAAAAATTATCCCCCCTTCAACTATAATTTTCATTTATAGAAAATTACCCCCACCCAGTTCAACTAGCCTCTTCATTTATAGATATTTCATCTATGTTTCTACAGTGGATTATTATGATCTTCTTAGCAGGATACTTTATTTATCAAAATTAAGTACTTTACTCTTGTTAAAACATAAAACGTTGCAGGTAAACTACCCTTTCCCCGTAACCGATCTTCACCAAAATCAACAGGCCTTGAGTCCTTTACAATTCAGGAACGTATGCAAAAAAATATTTGATTTTGTTTGAATGTGGGGCAGTTATCATTCATCAAAGAAAAAATTACCCTTGTTAAAACATAAAACGTTGCAGGTAAATACCCCTTTCTCTTAACCAAAATCAAAAGATCTTGAGATCTCTACAATTCAGTGATGTATGCAAAAAATTATTTGATTCTATTTGACTATAATGCAGATATCGTTTGTCATAGAAAAAAATTACCCTTGTTAAAACATAAAACGTTACAGGTAAACTACCCCTTTCTCTTAACCGATCTTCACCAAAATCAAAAGGCCTTGAGTCCTCTACAATGCAGGGCTGTATGCAAAAAATTATTTGATTCTGTTTGAATTTGCGGCTGTTATTGTTTGCCATAGAAAAAATTCTACGCATAGACAGACACAAGACACTTTTTGAAAATATCGGTATGGAGAACCATACATGACTTCCATATTCTAAGATTTATATTTAAAATCATTTTCGAAATGAAATATTACCATAGAAACTACTTCTTTCTACTTACTGCTTCAGCCTTAACCACAGTACTGTGGTCACTAACGTATACCACCTCACGTTATCGCACTCGATTTTCACTGATGATGGAAGTCGATGGCATTGCCGAAATGTCTGGTTTTGTAGAAAACATTGGACTACGGCCAAATATCCCGGGAAGGAATTTTAACAAAAACTACTTCTTTGTTGCCGATAACGTTGTACACATATATATCAGTGGCGAAGTTACATGGAGGCAATTGAGGCAATGCCTACCCTAACAAATTCTGTAGAATAAAAATTATAAATACGTATGAACTACATAACGTAAAGATTATACATTGTTACTGGGACTGTCAAATTTATTAAACCGAAACGTGCTTTATTGAGCGACCGCTAGATGGTGACAGGTGAGATTCGGCATAGTTCGTTTAAAGCGAATGAGGCAACCTGAACTTGCCTCAGCGTTTTTAGTATACATCGTATGTAAGCAATGTAGTGGTGTGATAGGGAAGTGTAGGGAGGGGGGATTGTCCCGCGCTGTACACATAGAGCGTTGAGGCATGCCTCACTTCTGTGGTCCAAACAGTTAAGTTAAAGCGCCTGTGTTGTTTCTAAGTGTTTATTTTATGCGGTTATTAAAAGTGTCACTGTTATTCCGCTGAACTAACAAATGATCAAGATTGTTATTTGAATTATTTGTAACATTAAATATATATATAGAAACTAACCAAGTTTAAAAATTTGAAGTTCAATCAGTTGTATTATTGTGTATGACTAATATAGACACACGTATAGAGCTGTAAAGCATTTTTTATTCAACGATTTTAAAAGAAGTCTCCAATAACATTAAGACATGAGTTCCACTGTTGCGCTAACCTGTAGATTCCCTGCTAGTAAAATTCTTACGGCTGTTTGTGGAACCATTCGGTTACAGCAACTCTACCTCAGCGTCCGATTTGACCCACCGTCCTTTTAGTGATTCCTTAAAAAAATTTAAGATAAGATTTTTGCCTACCCATTCATTAACTACTAGCTTCACCAGTAAGCAAATTGATGTCCATTTTTTCGGCTTGCACGCGTTATGTTGGTGTGGGTTTCGGCACTTTCCATTTAAAAAGCGTGCAAACGTAAGAAAATAAACATGAGTGAGGCCAGAAATAACGTGAATTGTGTGTTTGTGTCTTACCTGCCTTTTTATTGCCGTATTAAATGAAAAATATTATATTACATTAAAATTAAAAAATTTTAATTTTATTGCCTGGCAACAAAATTATTTTATTTTTAACAATTACCATTGTTTCAAAAAGTTTAAATAAATTTGCAAGTACTTTACTCTTGTTAAAACGTAAAAGGTTGCAGGTAAACTACCCCTTCCCCTTAACCGATCTTCACCAAAATCGAAAGTCCTTGAGACCTCTACAATTCAGGGATGTATGCAAAAAATTATTTGATTCTGTTTGAATTTGCGGCTGTTATCGTTTGCCATAGAAAATACGCTTGATAAAAAAACGGTGCAGGTAAACTACCCCTTCCCCTTAACAGATCTTCACCAAAAACAATAGATCCTGAGTACTCTACAAATCAGGGCTGTATGCAAAACATTATTTGATTCTGTTTGAATTTGCGGCTGTTATCGTTTGCCATATAAAATACCCTTGTTAAAAAAATGTTGCAAGTAAACTACCCCTTTCCCTCAACCGATCTTCACCAAAAACAATAGGTCTTGAGAACTCTACAATTTAGGGCTGTATGCAAATAATCGTTTGATTCTGTTTGAATTTGCGGCTGTTATCGTTTGCTATAGGAAATACCCTTGTTAAAACATAAAACGTTACAGGTAAACTACCCCTTTCCCTTAACCGATCTTCACCAAAAACAATAGGTCGTGAAAACTCTACAATTCAGGGCTGTATACGAAACATTATTTAAGTCTGTTTGAATTTTCGGCTGTTATCGTTTGCCAAAAAAAAAATTTCCCTTGATAAAAAAAACCGTTGCAGGTAAACTACCCCTTCCCCTCAACCGATCTTCACCAAAAACAATAGGTCGCGAGTACTCTAAAAATCAGGCCTGTATGCAAAACATTATTTCATTCTGTTTGAATTTGCGGCAGTTATCGTTTGCCATAGAAAATACGCTTGATAAAAAACGTTGCAGGTAAACTACCCCTTCCCCTC
This sequence comes from Magicicada septendecula, assembly GCA_034769895.1. Classification (NCBI taxonomy): domain Eukaryota; kingdom Metazoa; phylum Arthropoda; class Insecta; order Hemiptera; family Cicadidae; genus Magicicada; species Magicicada septendecula. The sequence continues at coordinate 44,589,721 of CM068368.1, forward strand.
AACCGATCTTGACTAAAAACAATACGTCTTGAGTACTATACAAATCAGGGCTGTATGCAGAAAATTATTTGATTCTGTTTGAATTTTCGGCTGTTATCGTTTGCCATAGAAAATACCCTTGTTAAAAAAACGTTGTAGGTAAACTACCCCTTTCCCTTAACCGATCTTCACCAAAAACAATAGGTCTTGAGAACTCTACAATTTAGGGCTGTATGCAAATAATCTTTTGATTCTGTTTGAATTTGCGGCTGTTATCGTTTGCCATAAGAAATACCCTTGTTAAAACATAAAACGTTACAAGTAAACTACCCCTTTCCCTTAACCGATCTTCACCAAAAACAAAAGGTCTTGAGAACTCTACAATTCAGGGTTGTATACGAAACATTATTTGATTCTGTTTGAATTTGCGGCTGTTATCGTTTGCCAAAAAAAAAAATTTCCCTTGATAAACAAAAACCGTTGCAGGTAAACTACCCCTTTGCATCAACCGATCTTCACCAAAAACAATAGGTCGCGAGTCCTCTACAAATCAGGGCTGTATGCAAAAAATTATTTGATTCTGTTTGAATTTGCGGCAGTTATCGTTTGCCATAGAAAAAAAATCTACAGACACACACACAGACACTTTTCGGAAAACGACTTTTTTTCATGTTTTGAGTGTAGTAGAATCAGAATCTGCAATAATCTCGAACACGATTTTTTTTGCCATCACCATACTTCCATTCCTTAAGGAAATATGGAAGTAAAATGACTTTTCTTTATGTTTTGAGGGTAGTACAATGAGAATCAGCCATTATCTCGAACACGATTTTTTTTGCAATAACCATACTTCCATTTCCTTATGGAACATGGAAGTAAAAATTACTCCTGTTAAAACATATAATGTTGCAGGTAAACTACCCCTTTCCCTTAACCGATCATCACCAAAATCAATAGGCCTTGAGTCCTCTACAATTCTGGGATGTATGCAAAACATTATTTGCTTCTGTTTTAATGCGCGGCAGTTATCGTTCGTCATATAAAAAATTACCCTTGTTAAAACATAAAACGTTGCAGGTAAACTACCCCTTCCCCTTAACCGATCTTTACCAAAATCAATAGGCCTTGAGTCCTCTACAATTCAGGGAAATATGTAAAAAATTATTTGATTCTGTTTGAATTTGCGGCTGTTATTGTTTGCCATAGAAAAAATTCTACGCATAGACAGACAGACACAGACACTTTTTGAAAAATGACTTTTCTTTATGTTTTGAGGGTAGTACAATCAGAATCAGCCGTTATCTCGAACACGATTTTTTTTGGCATACCCATACTTCCATTTCCTTATGGAACATGGAAGTAAAAATTACTCCTGTTAAAACTAAAACGTTGCACGTAAACTACCTCTTTCCCTTAACCGATCATCACGAAAATCAATAGGCCTTGAGTCCTCTACAATTCTGGGATGTATGCAAAACATTATTTGATTCTGTTTTAATGCGCGCCAGTTATCGTTCGTCATAGAAAAAATTACCCTTGTTGAAACATAAAACGTTGCAGGTACAGGCCGTGAGGCGAGTGATGAAACTGTCTTGGTGGTGCGCAGTGGCAAAGAGAAAGAATGCGCATGCGCGGGACAGTGGTAGGGACAACAACCCATCAGTTGGCTTAGGTCTCCGTGAGGGGAAGTGTCTCCCCAACCTGCTACCTCCCCTCCTACGTGCATAGACAGTTTCATCACTCACCTCACGGCCTGTAAACTACAACCGATCTTTACCAAAATATATAATAGCATAGTCTTCATCTTACTATCACGATCTTCAACTCTTTCACAGCTGTCTTTAGACAGGCGTAGAATCTTTTCAAAAAAGTTGTTGAAAGGACATTTCTTGCACAATCAAATACAAAAATCCCATGAACTTTTAATCAAGCCTCATATGAGGACAAGCTTAATGAGCTGAGAAGATACACTGTTAATGTAATGTTTTACAAAACTATTCAACAGAGTATCAGATTTCATTCTGTACAAATTTATAACCACGGGTATTACATGAGGACCGATGCCAGACTGGGACAATAAAATAAAATAAAAAAATCTCTACAATTTTATAGAATATAAAATTTAATATATAAATTAAAATTAAATTATGATTTTAATATACACTTTATAAAAATATTCCAACTATATTTACATATAAAACAAACACTATTTTTTTTGTACATCAAGCAAACATGTCACACATAAAGTCTTTAAAAGATTTGTTAGCTTTGATTCCAAGGTTTTGTAAGTAATTAAAATATCGGCTGCTTCGTCTAGAAAACGCTGTAAGTCGTAACCTTTCTGAACGTCCAACTGTTCTCAACATAGGTAAATAATCACTAGCTACTGCTTGCCGGCTGCATTGCATCATGGGTGGAACGGCTGGCAGGAAGCATTCCTGAGCCTGCCACAGCAATGTTCGCCACCTGGTGAAACAAAGGACTAAATGATTAGCAACAAATTCAGGACAGGGTGCACTATTCCTGTAACTGCTAACTGTCCGTCACATTACAACAATTTTACCATTTACAACATTGAAATAAAGTAGAACTATATTTATCCGAACTAATGAGTCCCAGACATAATTCAAATATGCAGAAATTCGGATAATTGGGACCAGGGCCAGCCCCAGCGCTTCTGCCGCCCCTCCCTATTTTAATTGTGAACATATTCACACACACTAGACCTACTCTAAAGATACGGCGACTGTCTTCAAATGACGACTAGGAATGTTTGCATTGTTGTGTTTATCAAATAACTAGAACTTTTTCGTGCTTACGATGTGGCGAACAGCTACAATAAAAATTGGAGAGACAATACAAGGAAGCGTGAGACAATAAAAATGTATGGCTATGCGATGACTTAAAATTAAAATACTAATTAAAATTCATTATAACTGAAATATAACAAAAGTAATATATCATATACCTTAGTTAAAAAATACTCTTCTAGCTTTTGCACTGGCAAACTCCTTTATGACTTCGTTGTAATCAAATGATTCAGCTAACTGATGTTCTATACATATAGTCGCCAGACCACTAAGGCGAGTCTCGGACATACTCGATCTGAGATAAGTTTTAATAAGTTTGAGCTTTGAAAAAGTCAGGCTTAGGCTTATATTCTCTCGTTCACGAGTTTTCAACTCTTCATTAAACTCCGCTGACTTCATACATAAAGTAATTCTTACTGATCTTATATACTGTCATGAAGTTAAGTGAATAATTTTATTTTTTCCCTCAATTTAAAAACTTAACATCCCGAAATCTGACGCCCTTTAAAATTTGCTGCCCTGTGTGATGGCATGGTTCGCCCCTGCCTGGAGCTGGGTCTGATTGGGACAAACATAAGAAAAAGGTTGTTATGAAAGAAAGGCGAAAACTGCTCAAAAATCACTTTTGTTTATTTTTATTAGATGAGTACAGTATCTTAATAAAAACCACGTCACGTATTTTATAAAAAGTTCACTTTTACTACAAAAAAATTAAAAAATAATACTCACACATAATTATAATTTTTCAGTTGAACATGTCCAACAAAGTTAATTGTTTTGACGTACAACCTTGTTTGTGTGCAGCCAGGTCCCGCAAACGCTTGATGGCAAGAAGCTGTATATGGTCGGATTCAGGCTGCCATTCCATCTACTTTAAGGCAATGTCAAAACAAGTGAATATTGTTCGTCGTAGTGAATATACAAGCGAAAATTTCATCATTGTCCAAAATGTGATATTCAGGGCCCAGTGAATTGCACTGCAACCACTCGTTTATGTTGTCCACGTCACTCGGAACAGCCAGGAGTTTGTGAAATGATTTTCTGGATGCCTTCAGTTGGTACAGCTTCATTTTCTTTGATACTTACTTTTGCTATGTTTTCCTCTTCCTTATTGTTCATTGCGTCTTCTTTGTCTTCCTGGATTTGTTTTGTCGAAATTCCAAGAATCGGCTATAATGTAACAACAGTCCTTTAAATCAATTTTCTTATGGTATGCTACTGTACCTATTAAAAGCAAAGGTAACTGTCGATAAATGTCCGTTGAATTGGCAAGTAAGCACCATCACAGGTTCTTTTCTAATTTTGTGACCAGAAGCACTAGCTTCTTTTTTTGAAGCCGAAGTTTTATGGGGCAATGCTTTCCAAATAAGTCCTGTTTCATCGTCATTGTACACGAATTCAGGATCGTAGTTTTAATTGTTTTAAATTCTCTTATGAACTTATCAGCTGCATTGTTATCTGCAGAAAGTTTTTCTCCACTCAAATCTAATTCTCGAATACCATGCATGTCTAGCAATAAAATTACGTTGCCAACCGTTACTCGCTTTAAATTCAGATAAATCGCCCATCTTTTCAGCAAACATTTTTGCTTTTTCACAAACACAGGGGACAGAGAGAGGATTTACAAGTGACTGTTGCTGCAAAAACCATTTAAAAACTACATCTTCTATGTTTCTATTTTCAGCCATTCTTATCACTTTTTTGGACGACATTCCATCTTCACTTTCCAAATTAGAAACAAAGTTCAAAATCGAAGAACTATTTCTTTTTATACCAGAAATAATGACTGCACCTCCATAATAAGTTTTCGCCAACTGTTTGCCAGACACTCCTTTTTTTAATTGTTCAATTAATTATTTTCACTCTGTCCGTCATCGACAATACGACACATTTCCTTTAGAAGATATTTTATATACACACACTACATGAACAACTTGGCAAAATACTGTGCTGTATAAACAGAATGCACGATATACACCACACAATAGACCTGAGGCGAGTGACCGGATGGGGGATGGGTGCGTCCTTGACATTCTATTTTAAGAATGCGAGCAGTAGACGATGAAACATTGTACTGATCAGTATGTAAACTATGATGCATAGCTAACACAGTCTTATATGAATTTCATTTACTTTCGATGTTTTTTGTGAGTACGGCGACTGCAGTTTGAATAAAACTTTTTTTTTAGAAATTGCATTTTTTTTTAAATTTCCTGATATCGATTCGGATAATTGGCGATACGGATAACTATAGTTCGGATAAATGGAGTTCTACCGTAATATAATTAAACATAGCCAGTCATTTTAATGTCACAGCGCTACAGACTTTTTGAACATTCTTATTTTTATGGTATTCTGTATCATAAACTATATGACAACTCTGTATTACATTATTTTATTAGTTTATATGATAAGCATCGAGTTTTGTCCTCTAAAATATAATAAACATTCTGACAAGTTAACGTAAGTAATGTAAAATAAAATGTTTACTTTAAAAACAGTAAGATGGTTTATTGCTAAAGGACTTCTTTCTTCAGTTGTTAAAAATCAAATCAATCTTTTTTCTCATTCAATTTGCATGTGTATAACAATCCGCCCTGCAACAGATTCAAACTCCACTTCAAAAGTGAATAGCTTTGTATTTAACTGGTTAGTTTATTTATTGATTTATTATTATTATATTTTAATGAGCAGTTTATATTGAAAACAGGAACAGCCTCATCTCCAAAATTAACCACTGTTCCCATCACTAAATATACAAAAGGAATTATGTTACACAACAATTTATGTATAGTCAATATGAATTTCTGTTACCTTATTTCTGCACTTGTGTATGTTCTCTTTCTGTGCGGCAATGCCTCTTGAATTTCCCCCCTCAACCTTTCTTCAAGCCAACTGTATAGTTCAGTTATTGTTTTGGTTGTCTCACCTCCAGCAGGCTCTTGTAACGATGTCCCATCCTTTGGTGTAACTTTCCACTGAAGTGGACATGGACTTTCAAACCATGCCTGAAAATTTTTAATAGTATGTTAATATGCAATTAATAAGTATGTAAGTTTTAATAATAAACAAAAATTCTGTCATATTTCAGTGAACCTAGCTCTGATAAGTGGTATCATATTATACACATATTTCTATTGACCAGCACATTTTCTACCTAGTACTTTTTTATAAATTAATAAATTACCTTAGATCCATTGTGTGACTTTGTTTTATATTTAGAATTATGCGTTTCGGAACATATGTTCCATCATCAGATTATTCCACTCAGCTGAGATCGTCAAATGTTAAAATCACGTACCCATTTGTTAAAAACACTCAGCTGAGTGAAGTAATCTGATGATGGAACATATGTTCTGAAACACATAATTCTAAACATAAAACAAAGTCACACAACGGATCTATAATAATATGTACGTCTAGTACTTTTGCCTGTACATTATGGCACCAGTTATCCGAGTTGTGACCGAGCATAGTTCCGATACATGAAAGTTCAGATATTCAAACACACAATAAATTTATACAATATACAATATTATGGAGTTAGTTGCATTTAATATTTACAGCGTATTATAAAATATTGTCCTTATGGTTTTTGTAATCAATGGTGTATCTATAATTTGGCTGGGAAGAAACAACATGTTAAGACTAATCAACATTACTATCTTTAAAGAGCCTGAAAACACATGATAACATCATGAAATCATTAGAATAAACAGTAACAACACAATAAAAATAAGATTTGTTGAAACACTGTTAAAAGAAACTTATTGACTGAACTGATTTTCCTATATTTCATATTCTGAATGTATACCCTGTAACGTGCCAAATTTATGGGTATTTTTATTTATTGCATTTTTTGGGTTTTATAAATGTATTGTGTAAATTTTATTTCTCAACGGTGACCAGAACACGTGGTGAATGGAACAGTTTATAACAAAGGAGAAATACGCCGTATGCATTGTGCAATCAGTACAGAGGTATGCAGCACGCCTCATTTCCAAGAACTTTGTTTATGTGTGACCTTGCGCTTGTATGCGCGACACAGGTATACGCGCGGACTGATGCGGTCGTGAACCGCCAAGATGGTGAATAGTATATTTTCCGTTTCGCCTCTTTGAACAAGTCGACGGATATGAAACTTAAGGTCCGCCCATCTCGTGACGTCAGCCAGTGCCTCAATAATATCGTATACTGTCGTCACCCCATAAACTACATGAATTGCATGGGACGAAACTACTGCGACAAAACCAAAGGCATTGGTTTCCACACAAAAAGACATACGCAATTTAGCGGCACCTGCTACCTTCTTCTGAGCAGTTCGTTAACTGATTGTTCCGGCGGCAGACCGAGCCAAGTAGGCTCTTTACAAAATTTCATATTGTACCAGAAAAAAGTGAAATAACAGTTAATACTATGTGACCGCGGTCGATCAAACAGTGGAGAACACGTCTAGCTAATTTTCGGACACAAAAAGCAAATTTAAAAGAGTAATAATGAGTGCGCGCGAAAACCACGTTGCCGGCGGGTAGTATTCCAACAAAGGTTTAAGGGCTTTGGGGTATTAAAAATGATCTGGGGTTTTTAAAAATTAAATTGTATGTATGTGAGAAAGGCAGGCTGGGCCGTTTATGTTTGTATGTACTATAAATAAGGTAAGGTAGTTATTATGTTTTCGTAGTTATCATACTTTTCTAAAGTTGTAATTCAAAATTTAAAAAACCAGGAGAGAGAGTAACAATTTTGTTCTGATTTTATACTTGTCGGAGACGCTTTACAATCATAAAACATAAAAACCATTATCTTTCAAATGATAAATTTTGTTAAGTAAATTCATTCAAAAACCTTATTTCATTTGATGTGCTGTCAAGTTCGCCGTACGGACGGGGTTCGTCCTCACTATGCGATCCGGCCAGATCGAAAGTTGAAGGTAAGTGGGAGTTTATTATTTTATTCATAAATAAAAAAGTAACCGAGGGTTACAATTGGTGCCGTGACCAGGATGTAATATAACAAAAAATTTGTATTACGCCGGCCTACATTTTGACAGTACACTGAATGAAGTACGGTTATGAAAACAAAATTGTAGTCATGCAAACTTACGTAATTATGGTATAAGATTGATTTTATATATGTGGCAAGATAAGGTTTTGAAAAGAGATTAATCATTGGTAGTTGTTACGTAAGAAAAAATAGATCAATTAAAAATGTCTGAGAACACAGAAAAAAGCAGTGTAATAGATTCAGTTATGAGTGAGAGTGGCCTTGGTTCGATGAACCCGTCACCAAGTGTGAGCGAAGTAAGTCAGTCAAGGCCAACAGCTGAGTTGAGCGTGCAATCAATAACTAACGCCGACCTAACCGGGTCAATTATAGTCGATCACGCAGAAGCAAAATCTACTCCGGTATTGATCAAAACATATAAAACGAAAGAGAAAAAATTGTCATTAGATGACCTATTGGATTTTATGAAAGTCAATTTCGATAAACAAAATAATGATTTTAATAAACGTTTTGATGATAATGATATCAAATTTGATGTTCAGAATAACAAATTTAAAGAATTAAATAAACGCTTTGATAGTAACGAAATAATTTTAAATGAGATGAAAAGTGATTTTAACAATAAATTAGATGAACAGAAAATAAAATGCGAACAGCAGAATATTCAAAACGAGATTAATTTTAAAGAAATTAAAGACCAGAATACTCAGTTTCAGCAGAGTATTAGTGTAAAATTTGATGAGTTAATAAATGATATACAAGACAAGAATAAATGGTTAGAAAATACCAATGAAATAAAAAATAGTTTGAATAAAGTAGAACAGAGTACGAGTAATACAAATGAAAGTTGTAATGGCAATGTTGTATTAGATAAAGAGTTAACAAATGATGATGATGATGTCGAAAATAATAAAAATAGTATTGAGAATAGTGATGTACCCGAAAATGTAGTATCAGAGAGTACTGATGAGTTTATAGAATATGATAATGAGATGTTAATGTGTGTTAATGAGTTAGAGAGAGAGCGGAAAAATAGTATAGTGGTAGAATGGGGGCAGAGGGTAAATTTTCTCCTTATTTGTTCTGAACCAGAGTGTTCACAAGTGTTGTTTTTGAAGGGCAAGAGTCCCGTGTTAGTAGAAGATTTGAAGTGTTTATTTTTGTTGTATAATTTTGTACCCTCTGTCTGGAATAATATTGAGAGTGTGATATGGTATTATGATGAGAGAGATTTAAATAGAGTATTGTATGTTGAGAGAGAAACAGAAGTGTATAATTTAAATAGAGATTATGATAAATGGAAAGTAAGGTTAGAAGAGTATTTAAATAAGAATGATTTAATTGATAATACAAAAGTAAATAACCCGATAATGAATATATTTACTGATGGAGACTTAACAAAAATACTTAACGTAGACTTGGTGAATGATTATTATGATATAACGGATGAATTGAAATTGTTTGGTTATGACACACAAGACAGTAATTTGTGCATCAATAAAATTGAACAGTGCTATATAAAACAAAGATTTATCTTTGACGATGGAGGGTAGGCTATAAAACAATAAAGGACAGTTATAAATATTTTGTTTTATGGTTTTTGACCTCGCAACTTTGGACATTGAAGTGTGGTATAACTGAACAAATAATAAGGACGAATTGTAAATAAATATGTAGTGAATTTATTTGTGTATTGTAGAAGGTCAGGTAAACAATGTGTATGATTGTTACAATAATAATATTAATATTTTACAATTTAAATAAATAACTATGTTAATTTGGAAGACAGTAACTGATGAATTGTAATTGTTTTGATAGCTATGTAATTTGTATTTTCAATAACTAACTTAATTAAAACAATTGAGATGTTTTAAATAATCTGATTGATTTAAATGTTGTATAATTAACTTTTCTAAGGAATTTAAATTATTTTTACGAGATTTGTGAATTTGGTAATTAAATGACAAATTGTTTGATTTAAACTAACATTTGTGTTAAATGTTTAAGAGGTGAGGTGAAAGTATTGGTGTATGGTATATATTTTGTGTATGTCAGTTTAAATGGACTGTAAGTATAAAAAATTTCATAGTACGAATCAAGTATAATAAAAATGTTTACAGGTAACTCAGATGAAAGGATTTTAATTCAATAATGAGATGATTTGAAATAATTGTGTTAAATAAAAATAATTAAAAAATTTTATAATAGCTGAAAGATGATAATGAAGTTAGATTTCCCCGACTTTTCGGGCGATTACTGCCTTACCAGCACTAATCGTGGCTTTGGCGAGCGGTTAGCTATGGCCATAATCAAGTCCCATGACCATAGCTGACTTGAAATTGGTTTATAATAGAAATTAAATGGGGGGTGAAATTAGGGGAAATCCAGGAACTATGGAACAGCGGCTGCCACTCTGTCCGCGTGGGGACAGCATAGCCAGGTGGTAGACCCGTTTTAAGGGTGTTTCAATATAAACGAGGATATGTCGATATCCAAAATGTTAAAATGTCAAGCCGAAGCAAAGACACAGAGATGTCCAATTCCTCCAAATATGCAGTCTTTGTAGAAGCAAAAAGGCGCTACAGTCTTACATAAATTACAATAGAGTGTGTGGACCAGGGGGTTGTTCAGATGAACATGCTTAAATTTTGTAAATTAAAAATGATAAATAAATTTTGCTCTAATAAAAATGCTTGCATTCCGCTTAAATAAATAGGTGCTCATACATTCAGTATAATGTGTTCATTCTAGATTTTTAAATGTATTATTTTATTGTAGTAGATTTTTGATATAAGAATTGATAAAAGTATGTTTTATATAATTTGTGTATTTTGAAACTAAGTAAATAACTAAACCGACTGGCGGGCGGTTAACATAAATTACTAGAGTCAGAAAAAGGGGAAACAAGGATGTTAGAAGTAAGGATTGATAATCATATGTATTTAATGTAATCTGCACAATTTTTTGAAAGGTGTCTTCATTTTGTTAAGAATGTCAGCTGATCAGTAATAAAATGTCACTGTTGAATTGTTTATTAATATTCCAGGTAATTAATGTTAAATATAAGGTTGTAATGTAGTGAAGATTTTAAATGATTTGCAAAATAATAAGAGATAGATTGTGGGTGATGAATATTTTTGTGGGACATATAGATCGGTCCAAGTTGGAGTTAAAGTTAAAATGTTAGTAGAGAGAAAAATATTGTTTTGAATAATGTAATGTTGTTGTGAGTTAATGCAATAGATATTGAGAAGTATTGATGTTGACACAGTAGTTATGAGGAATATATGTAGAGTTTTGATTGATATATTGATATTATTAAATGATGATGTTATTTTGTTGTAGTTGAAGTGAGGTAATTAGACTGAGATTTGGGGATGGCAATTTTGTAATAGGGGGTAGTGTAATGTGGGAGTCCGCAACAAAAGGGTTGGGACGGGAAGGAACAGATTTGGGGGGAAGGGGTCGCCGTAGGTAGAATCCAGGGACCAGATTAAGGAAATGAGCTTTTTTTGGGGGGGGGGGAACACTTATCCTGAGTACAAAGGGTTAGAGAGTATTTTTTTATATATTGAGAGAAGGTGGCGAATTGAGTTTAATGATAAGTTGGGTTTAGAGATTGTTGGATAGATGTTTTGATAGAGATGGGTGTCATGTTAGTTAAAGTTGATGAGTATTAGAGTCAGAGGGGTAGAGATTATAAGTGTGAGCCTACCAAGTGGTAAATTAAATTGTTATAAGTATTTAAATCACCCACAGTAATGGAGAATAAGATTGTCAAATAAAGAAAGAGATTTATAACAAGAATATAAAATTTTTAATTGAAACCAGTGACAAATTTTTGATAGAATTTAGAAATATAAAGTTAGAAAGTGTTTACTTGAATAATTTAAATGTCAATTGATTGTTATTTATAATAATATTTTGTTCTTTTAAATGTTTTATTTTATTAGGTTTTATGTTTCAAGATAGAATTTTACAGAAGTACGATGTATTTTCAGGTGTAACTTGTGTGTAATGTATGTAGGTCAAGGGTCTTGACTTGACCTAGTTTTGATCAGCTGATGGGTGAGGTCATATACTAGGCATGTTTAGTATGGGAGTTAATTCAACTTTTATTTTTTGATCAATTTAAACAAACTTTAAATAATTTCAATATGGAAAGGAAGTTATTTTAAGAAATTTAAATTTTTTCTTTGGAAATTTTTTTTGTGAAAAAAAAAAATTTTCTTGATTTTGCGCCCGCCAGCTAAGGGATATTTTTAAACCTTGATTATTTTATTGTTTGTGTACTAACCATGTTTATTATTATTGAATTCTTGTATTGAAATGTATTGTTAGAATATAGGTGTAATCACATGTTAGTTTAAGGATGTTCTTATTTTAAGAAATGTTCAATTGATTTATTTTAAATAACAGAAAAATTAATGGAGAGAATTATTCAATTTAGGTAACGGATTTGCAGTTTGATTTTAAAGGAGACAATTGTTGATTTTAACTTAGAGAAATTTTGCAGAAATGTTTCAATGTTTATAATATGTAGTATCAGTGTGTGTATGAGCCCAGTATCTGCTAAAGGCAGCCCAGCTTGCATATTAGGGGGAAACATATCGGTGGAGGATCTGGCATGATCTAAGCCAGGGGTTGAGGATTTTTGGGGTAGCATGATAGAAGGTGAGGTGCGCTGTGGTGCGTGTCTGTTCGATTTTTCGGTGTTGGGATCTCTTACAGAGAAGTCCAGGGATCTCGTTCAGATGCGTCCATGGTCGCCGAGCCAGGGGGGTCGTGTACCCATGAGAAGTAAGAACAAAAGGGGGTTATTGGCACCAGTTCCTCATCGTTCCTCTTAGGGGTTTTATCAATTAGATTTCTTCTGTTTTGACAGAAGATCTCTCATTGAGGGGGTATCGTAACGTGCCAAATTTATGGGTATTTTTATTTATTGCATTTTTTGGGTTTTATAAATGTATTGTGTAAATTTTATTTCTCAACGGTGACCAGAACACGTGGTGAATGGAACAGTTTATAACAAAGGAGAAATACGCCGTATGCATTGTGCAATCAGTACAGAGGTATGCAGCAAGCCTCATTTCCAAGAACTTTGTTTATGTGTGACCTTGCGCTTGTATGCGCGACACAGGTATACGCGCGGACTGACGCGGTCGTGAACCGCCAAGATGGTGAATAGTATATTTTCCGTTTCGCCTCTTTGAACAAGTCGACGGATATGAAACTTAAGGTCCGCCCATCTCGTGACGTCAGCCAGTGCCTCAATAATATCGTATACTGTCGTCACCCCATAAACTACATGAATTGCATGGGACGAAACTACTGCGACAAAACCAAAGGCATTGGTTTCCACACAAAAAGACATACGCAATTTAGCGGCACCTGCTACCTTCTTCTGAGCAGTTCGTTAACTGATTGTTCCGGCGCCAGACCGAGCCAAGTAGGCTCTTTACAAAATTTCATATTGTACCAGAAAAAAGTGAAATAACAGTTAATACTATGTGACCGCGGTCGATCAAACAGTGGAGAACACGTCTACCTAATTTTCGGACACAAAAAGCAAATTTAAAAGAGTAATAATGAGTGCGCGCGAAAACCACGTTGCCGGCGGGTAGTATTCCAACAAAGGTTTAAGGGCTTTGGGGTATTAAAAATGATCTGGGGTTTTTAAAAATTAAATTGTATGTATGTGAGAAAGGCAGGCTGGGCCGTTTATGTTTGTATGTACTATAAATAAGGTAAGGTAGTTATTATGTTTTCGTAGTTATCATACTTTTCTAAAGTTGTAATTCAAAATTTAAAAAACCAGGAGAGAGAGTAACAATTTTGTTCTGATTTTATACTTGTCGGAGACGCTTTACAATCATAAAACATAAAAACCATTATCTTTCAAATGATAAATTTTGTTAAGTAAATTCATTCAAAAACCTTATTTCATTTGATGTGCTGTCAAGTTCGCCGTACGGACGGGGTTCGTCCTCACTATGCGATCCGGCCAGATCGAAAGTTGAAGGTAAGTGGGAGTTTATTATTTTATTCATAAATAAAAAAGTAACCGAGGGTTACAATTGGTGCCGTGACCAGGATGTAATATAACAAAAAATTTGTATTACGCCGGCCTACATTTTGACAGTACACTGAATGAAGTACGGTTATGAAAACAAAATTGTAGTCATGCAAACTTACGTAATTATGGTATAAGCTTGATTTTATATATGTGGCAAGATAAGGTTTTGAAAAGAGATTAATCATTGGTAGTTGTTACGTAAGAAAAAATAGATCAATTAAAAATGTCTGAGAACACAGAAAAAAGCAGTGTAATAGATTCAGTTATGAGTGAGAGTGGCCTTGGTTCGATGAACCCGTCACCAAGTGTGAGCGAAGTAAGTCAGTCAAGGCCAACAGCTGAGTTGAGCATGCAATCAATAACTAACGCCGACCTAACCGGGTCAATTATAGTCGATCACGCAGAAGCAAAATCTACTCCGGTATTGATCAAAACATATAAAACGAAAGAGAAAAAATTGTCATTAGATGACCTATTGGATTTTATGAAAGTCAATTTCGATAAACAAAATAATGATTTTAATAAACGTTTTGATGATAATGATATCAAATTTGATGTTCAGAATAACAAATTTAAAGAATTAAATAAACGCTTTGATAGTAACGAAATAATTTTAAATGAGATGAAAAGTGATTTTAACAATAAATTAGATGAACAGAAAATAAAATGCGAACAGCAGAATATTCAAAACGAGATTAATTTTAAAGAAATTAAAGACCAGAATACTCAGTTTCAGCAGAGTATTAGTGTAAAATTTGATGAGTTAATAAATGATATACAAGACAAGAATAAATGGTTAGAAAATACCAATGAAATAAAAAATAGTTTGAATAAAGTAGAACAGAGTACGAGTAATACAAATGAAAGTTGTAATGGCAATGTTGTATTAGATAAAGAGTTAACAAATGATGATGATGATGTCGAAAATAATAAAAATAGTATTGAGAATAGTGATGTACCCGAAAATGTAGTATCAGAGAGTACTGATGAGTTTATAGAATATGATAATGAGATGTTAATGTGTGTTAATGAGTTAGAGAGAGAGCGGAAAAATAGTATAGTGGTAGAATGGGGGCAGAGGGTAAATTTTCCCCTTATTTGTTCTGAACCAGAGTGTTCACAAGTGTTGTTTTTGAAGGGCAAGAGTCCCGTGTTAGTAGAAGATTTGAAGTGTTTATTTTTGTTGTATAATTTTGTACCCTCTGTCTGGAATAATATTGAGAGTGTGATATGGTATTATGATGAGAGAGATTTAAATAGAGTATTGTATGTTGAGAGAGAAACAGAAGTGTATAATTTAAATAGAGATTATGATAAATGGAAAGTAAGGTTAGAAGAGTATTTAAATAAGAATGATTTAATTGATAATACAAAAGTAAATAACCCGATAATGAATATATTTACTGATGGAGACTTAACAAAAATACTTAACGTAGACTTGGTGAATGATTATTATGATATAACGGATGAATTGAAATTGTTTGGTTATGACACACAAGACAGTAATTTGTGCATCAATAAAATTGAACAGTGCTATATAAAACAAAGATTTATCTTTGACGATGGAGGGTAGGCTATAAAACAATAAAGGACAGTTATAAATATTTTGTTTTATGGTTTTTGACCTCGCAACTTTGGACATTGAAGTGTGGTATAACTGAACAAATAATAAGGACGAATTGTAAATAAATATGTAGTGAATTTATTTGTGTATTGTAGAAGGTCAGGTAAACAATGTGTATGATTGTTACAATAATAATATTAATATTTTACAATTTAAATAAATAACTATGTTAATTTGGAAGACAGTAACTGATGAATTGTAATTGTTTTGATAGCTATGTAATTTGTATTTTCAATAACTAACTTAATGAAAACAATTGAGATGTTTTAAATAATCTGATTGATTTAAATGTTGTATAATTAACTTTTCTAAGGAATTTAAATTATTTTTACGAGATTTGTGAATTTGGTAATTAAATGATAAATTGTTTGATTTAAACTAACATTTGTGTTGAATGTTTAAGAGGTGAGGTGAAAGTATTGGTGTATGGTATATATTTTGTGTATGTCAGTTTAAATGGACTGTAAGTATAAAAAATTTCATAGTACGAATCAAGTATAATAAAAATGTTTACAGGTAACTCAGATGAAAGGATTTTAATTCAATAATGAGATGATTTGAAATAATTGTGTTAAATAAAAATAATTAAAAAATTTTATAATAGCTGAAAGATGATAATGAAGTTAGATTTCCCCGACTTTTCGGGCGATTACTGCCTTACCAGCACTAATCGTGGCTTTGGCGAGCGGTTAGCTATGGCCATAATCAAGTCCCATGACCATAGCTGACTTGAAATTGGTTTATAATAGAAATTAAATGGGGGGGTGAAATTAGGGGAAATCCAGGAACTATGGAACAGCGGCTGCCACTCTGTCCGCGTGGGGACAGCATAGCCAGGTGGTAGACCCGTTTTAAGGGTGTTTCAATATAAACGAGGATATGTCGATATCCAAAATGTTAAAATGTCAAGCCGAAGCAAAGACACAGAGATGTCCAATTCCTCCAAATATGCAGTCTTTGTAGAAGCAAAAAGGCGCTACAGTCTTACATAAATTACAATAGAGTGTGTGGACCAGGGGGTTGTTCAGATGAACATGCTTAAATTTTGTAAATTAAAAATGATAAATAAATTTTGCTCTAATAAAAATGCTTGCATTCCGCTTAAATAAATAGGTGCTCATACATTCAGTATAATGTGTTCATTCTAGATTTTTAAATGTATTATTTTATTGTAGTAGATTAGATATAAGAATTGATAAAAGTATGTGTTTTATATAATTTGTGTATTTTGAAACTAAGTAAATAACTAAACCGACTGACGGGCGGTTAACATAAATTACTAGAGTCAGAAAAAGGGGAAACAAGGATGTTAGAAGTAAGGATTGATAATCATATGTATTTAATGTAATCTGCACAATTTTTTGAAAGGTGTCTTCATTTTGTTAAGAATGTCAGCTGATCAGTAATAAAATGTCACTGTTGAATTGTTTATTAATATTCCAGGTAATTAATGTTAAATATAAGGTTGTAATGTAGTGAAGATTTTAAATGATTTGCAAAATAATAAGAGATAGATTCTGGGTGATGAATATTTTTGTGGGACATATAGATCGGTCCAAGTTGGAGTTAAAGTTAAAATGTTAGTAGAGAGAAAAATATTGTTTTGAATAATGTAATGTTGTTGTGAGTTAATGCAATAGATATTGAGAAGTATTGATGTTGACACAGTAGTTATGAGGAATATATGTAGAGTTTTGATTGATATATTGATATTATTAAATGATGATGTTATTTTGTTGTAGTTGAAGTGAGGTAATTAGACTGAGATTTGGGGATGGCAATTTTGTAATAGGGGATAGTGTAATGTGGGAGTCCGCAACAAAAGGGTTGGGACGGGAAGGAACAGATTTGGGGGGAAGGGGTCGCCGTAGGTAGAATCCAGGGACCTGATTAAGGAAATGAGCTTTTTTTGGGGGGGGGGGAACACTTATCCTGAGTACAAAGGGTTAGAGAGTATTTTTTTATATATTGAGAGAAGGTGGCGAATTGAGTTTAATGATAAGTTGGGTTTAGAGATTGTTGGATAGATGTTTTGATAGAGATGGGTGTCATGTTAGTTAAAGTTGATGAGTATTAGAGTCAGAGGGGTAGAGATTATAAGTGTGAGCCTACCAAGTGGTAAATTAAATTGTTATAAGTATTTAAATCACCCACAGTAATGGAGAATAAGATTGTCAAATAAAGAAAGAGATTTATAACAAGAATATAAAATTTTTAATTGAAACCAGTGACAAATTTTTGATAGAATTTAGAAATATAAAGTTAGAAAGTGTTTACTTGAATAATTTAAATGTCAATTGATTGTTATTTATAATAATATTTTGTTCTTTTAAATGTTTTATTTTATTAGGTTTTATGTTTCAAGATAGAATTTTACAGAAGTACGATGTATTTTCAGGTGTAACTTGTGTGTAATGTATGTAGGTCAAGGGTCTTGACTTGACCTAGTTTTGATCAGCTGATGGGTGAGGTCATATACTAGGCATGTTTAGTATGGGAGTTAATTCAACTTTTATTTTTTGATCAATTTAAACAAACTTTAAATAATTTCAATATGGAAAGGAAGTTATTTTAAGAAATTTAAATTTTTTCTTTGGAAATTTTTTGTGTGAAAAAAAAAATTTTCTTGATTTTGCGCCCGCCAGCTAAGGGATATTTTTAAACCTTGATTATTTTATTGTTTGTGTACTAACCATGTTTATTATTATTGAATTCTTGTATTGAAATGTATTGTTAGAATATAGGTGTAATCACATGTTAGTTTAAGGATGTTCTTATTTTAAGAAATGTTCAATTGATTTATTTTAAATAACAGAAAAATTAATGGAGAGAATTATTCAATTTAGGTAACGGATTTGCAGTTTGATTTTAAAGGAGACAATTGTTGATTTTAACTTAGAGAAATTTTGCAGAAATGTTTCAATGTTTATAATATGTAGTATCAGTGTGTGTATGAGCCCAGTATCTGCTAAAGGCAGCCCAGCTTGCATATTAGGGGGAAACATATCGGTGGAGGATCTGGCATGATCTAAGCCAGGGGTTGAGGATTTTTGGGGTAGCATGATAGAAGGTGAGGTGCGCTGTGGTGCGTGTCTGTTCGATTTTTCGGTGTTGGGATCTCTTACAGAGAAGTCCAGGGATCTCGTTCAGATGCGTCCATGGTCGCCGAGCCAGGGGGGTCGTGTACCCATGAGAAGTAAGAACAAAAGGGGGTTATTGGCACCAGTTCCTCATCGTTCCTCTTAGGGGTTTTATCAATTAGATTTCTTCTGTTTTGACAGAAGATCTCTCATTGAGGGGGTATCGTAACGTGCCAAATTTATGGGTATTTTTATTTATTGCATTTTTTGGGTTTTATAAATGTATTGTGTAAATTTTATTTCTCAACGGTGACCAGAACACGTGGTGAATGGAACAGTTTATAACAAAGGAGAAATACGCCGTATGCATTGTGCAATCAGTACAGAGGTATGCAGCAAGCCTCATTTCCAAGAACTTTGTTTATGTGTGACCTTGCGCTTGTATGCGCGACACAGGTATACGCGCGGACTGACGCGGTCGTGAACCGCCAAGATGGTGAATAGTATATTTTCCGTTTCGCCTCTTTGAACAAGTCGACGGATATGAAACTTAAGGTCCGCCCATCTCGTGACGTCAGCCAGTGCCTCAATAATATCGTATACTGTCGTCACCCCATAAACTACATGAATTGCATGGGACGAAACTACTGCGACAAAACCAAAGGCATTGGTTTCCACACAAAAAGACATACGCAATTTAGCGGCACCTGCTACCTTCTTCTGAGCAGTTCGTTAACTGATTGTTCCGGCGCCAGACCGAGCCAAGTAGGCTCTTTACAAAATTTCATATTGTACCAGAAAAAAGTGAAATAACAGTTAATACTATGTGACCGCGGTCGATCAAACAGTGGAGAACACGTCTACCTAATTTTCGGACACAAAAAGCAAATTTAAAAGAGTAATAATGAGTGCGCGCGAAAACCACGTTGCCGGCGGGTAGTATTCCAACAAAGGTTTAAGGGCTTTGGGGTATTAAAAATGATCTGGGGTTTTTAAAAATTAAATTGTATGTATGTGAGAAAGGCAGGCTGGGCCGTTTATGTTTGTATGTACTATAAATAAGGTAAGGTAGTTATTATGTTTTCGTAGTTATCATACTTTTCTAAAGTTGTAATTCAAAATTTAAAAAACCAGGAGAGAGAGTAACAATTTTGTTCTGATTTTATACTTGTCGGAGACGCTTTACAATCATAAAACATAAAAACCATTATCTTTCAAATGATAAATTTTGTTAAGTAAATTCATTCAAAAACCTTATTTCATTTGATGTGCTGTCAAGTTCGCCGTACGGACGGGGTTCGTCCTCACTATGCGATCCGGCCAGATCGAAAGTTGAAGGTAAGTGGGAGTTTATTATTTTATTCATAAATAAAAAAGTAACCGAGGGTTACAATTGGTGCCGTGACCAGGATGTAATATAACAAAAAATTTGTATTACGCCGGCCTACATTTTGACAGTACACTGAATGAAGTACGGTTATGAAAACAAAATTGTAGTCATGCAAACTTACGTAATTATGGTATAAGCTTGATTTTATATATGTGGCAAGATAAGGTTTTGAAAAGAGATTAATCATTGGTAGTTGTTACGTAAGAAAAAATAGATCAATTAAAAATGTCTGAGAACACAGAAAAAAGCAGTGTAATAGATTCAGTTATGAGTGAGAGTGGCCTTGGTTCGATGAACCCGTCACCAAGTGTGAGCGAAGTAAGTCAGTCAAGGCCAACAGCTGAGTTGAGCATGCAATCAATAACTAACGCCGACCTAACCGGGTCAATTATAGTCGATCACGCAGAAGCAAAATCTACTCCGGTATTGATCAAAACATATAAAACGAAAGAGAAAAAATTGTCATTAGATGACCTATTGGATTTTATGAAAGTCAATTTCGATAAACAAAATAATGATTTTAATAAACGTTTTGATGATAATGATATCAAATTTGATGTTCAGAATAACAAATTTAAAGAATTAAATAAACGCTTTGATAGTAACGAAATAATTTTAAATGAGATGAAAAGTGATTTTAACAATAAATTAGATGAACAGAAAATAAAATGCGAACAGCAGAATATTCAAAACGAGATTAATTTTAAAGAAATTAAAGACCAGAATACTCAGTTTCAGCAGAGTATTAGTGTAAAATTTGATGAGTTAATAAATGATATACAAGACAAGAATAAATGGTTAGAAAATACCAATGAAATAAAAAATAGTTTGAATAAAGTAGAACAGAGTACGAGTAATACAAATGAAAGTTGTAATGGCAATGTTGTATTAGATAAAGAGTTAACAAATGATGATGATGATGTCGAAAATAATAAAAATAGTATTGAGAATAGTGATGTACCCGAAAATGTAGTATCAGAGAGTACTGATGAGTTTATAGAATATGATAATGAGATGTTAATGTGTGTTAATGAGTTAGAGAGAGAGCGGAAAAATAGTATAGTGGTAGAATGGGGGCAGAGGGTAAATTTTCCCCTTATTTGTTCTGAACCAGAGTGTTCACAAGTGTTGTTTTTGAAGGGCAAGAGTCCCGTGTTAGTAGAAGATTTGAAGTGTTTATTTTTGTTGTATAATTTTGTACCCTCTGTCTGGAATAATATTGAGAGTGTGATATGGTATTATGATGAGAGAGATTTAAATAGAGTATTGTATGTTGAGAGAGAAACAGAAGTGTATAATTTAAATAGAGATTATGATAAATGGAAAGTAAGGTTAGAAGAGTATTTAAATAAGAATGATTTAATTGATAATACAAAAGTAAATAACCCGATAATGAATATATTTACTGATGGAGACTTAACAAAAATACTTAACGTAGACTTGGTGAATGATTATTATGATATAACGGATGAATTGAAATTGTTTGGTTATGACACACAAGACAGTAATTTGTGCATCAATAAAATTGAACAGTGCTATATAAAACAAAGATTTATCTTTGACGATGGAGGGTAGGCTATAAAACAATAAAGGACAGTTATAAATATTTTGTTTTATGGTTTTTGACCTCGCAACTTTGGACATTGAAGTGTGGTATAACTGAACAAATAATAAGGACGAATTGTAAATAAATATGTAGTGAATTTATTTGTGTATTGTAGAAGGTCAGGTAAACAATGTGTATGATTGTTACAATAATAATATTAATATTTTACAATTTAAATAAATAACTATGTTAATTTGGAAGACAGTAACTGATGAATTGTAATTGTTTTGATAGCTATGTAATTTGTATTTTCAATAACTAACTTAATGAAAACAATTGAGATGTTTTAAATAATCTGATTGATTTAAATGTTGTATAATTAACTTTTCTAAGGAATTTAAATTATTTTTACGAGATTTGTGAATTTGGTAATTAAATGATAAATTGTTTGATTTAAACTAACATTTGTGTTGAATGTTTAAGAGGTGAGGTGAAAGTATTGGTGTATGGTATATATTTTGTGTATGTCAGTTTAAATGGACTGTAAGTATAAAAAATTTCATAGTACGAATCAAGTATAATAAAAATGTTTACAGGTAACTCAGATGAAAGGATTTTAATTCAATAATGAGATGATTTGAAATAATTGTGTTAAATAAAAATAATTAAAAAATTTTATAATAGCTGAAAGATGATAATGAAGTTAGATTTCCCCGACTTTTCGGGCGATTACTGCCTTACCAGCACTAATCGTGGCTTTGGCGAGCGGTTAGCTATGGCCATAATCAAGTCCCATGACCATAGCTGACTTGAAATTGGTTTATAATAGAAATTAAATGGGGGGGTGAAATTAGGGGAAATCCAGGAACTATGGAACAGCGGCTGCCACTCTGTCCGCGTGGGGACAGCATAGCCAGGTGGTAGACCCGTTTTAAGGGTGTTTCAATATAAACGAGGATATGTCGATATCCAAAATGTTAAAATGTCAAGCCGAAGCAAAGACACAGAGATGTCCAATTCCTCCAAATATGCAGTCTTTGTAGAAGCAAAAAGGCGCTACAGTCTTACATAAATTACAATAGAGTGTGTGGACCAGGGGGTTGTTCAGATGAACATGCTTAAATTTTGTAAATTAAAAATGATAAATAAATTTTGCTCTAATAAAAATGCTTGCATTCCGCTTAAATAAATAGGTGCTCATACATTCAGTATAATGTGTTCATTCTAGATTTTTAAATGTATTATTTTATTGTAGTAGATTAGATATAAGAATTGATAAAAGTATGTGTTTTATATAATTTGTGTATTTTGAAACTAAGTAAATAACTAAACCGACTGACGGGCGGTTAACATAAATTACTAGAGTCAGAAAAAGGGGAAACAAGGATGTTAGAAGTAAGGATTGATAATCATATGTATTTAATGTAATCTGCACAATTTTTTGAAAGGTGTCTTCATTTTGTTAAGAATGTCAGCTGATCAGTAATAAAATGTCACTGTTGAATTGTTTATTAATATTCCAGGTAATTAATGTTAAATATAAGGTTGTAATGTAGTGAAGATTTTAAATGATTTGCAAAATAATAAGAGATAGATTCTGGGTGATGAATATTTTTGTGGGACATATAGATCGGTCCAAGTTGGAGTTAAAGTTAAAATGTTAGTAGAGAGAAAAATATTGTTTTGAATAATGTAATGTTGTTGTGAGTTAATGCAATAGATATTGAGAAGTATTGATGTTGACACAGTAGTTATGAGGAATATATGTAGAGTTTTGATTGATATATTGATATTATTAAATGATGATGTTATTTTGTTGTAGTTGAAGTGAGGTAATTAGACTGAGATTTGGGGATGGCAATTTTGTAATAGGGGATAGTGTAATGTGGGAGTCCGCAACAAAAGGGTTGGGACGGGAAGGAACAGATTTGGGGGGAAGGGGTCGCCGTAGGTAGAATCCAGGGACCTGATTAAGGAAATGAGCTTTTTTTGGGGGGGGGGGAACACTTATCCTGAGTACAAAGGGTTAGAGAGTATTTTTTTATATATTGAGAGAAGGTGGCGAATTGAGTTTAATGATAAGTTGGGTTTAGAGATTGTTGGATAGATGTTTTGATAGAGATGGGTGTCATGTTAGTTAAAGTTGATGAGTATTAGAGTCAGAGGGGTAGAGATTATAAGTGTGAGCCTACCAAGTGGTAAATTAAATTGTTGTAAGTATTTAAATCACCCACAGTAATGGAGAATAAGATTGTCAAATAAAGAAAGAGATTTATAACAAGAATATAAAATTTTTAATTGAAACCAGTGACAAATTTTTGATAGAATTTAGAAATATAAAGTTAGAAAGTGTTTACTTGAATAATTTAAATGTCAATTGATTGTTATTTATAATAATATTTTGTTCTTTTAAATGTTTTATTTTATTAGGTTTTATGTTTCAAGATAGAATTTTACAGAAGTACGATGTATTTTCAGGTGTAACTTGTGTGTAATGTATGTAGGTCAAGGGTCTTGACTTGACCTAGTTTTGATCAGCTGATGGGTGAGGTCATATACTAGGCATGTTTAGTATGGGAGTTAATTCAACTTTTATTTTTTGATCAATTTAAACAAACTTTAAATAATTTCAATATGGAAAGGAAGTTATTTTAAGAAATTTAAATTTTTTCTTTGGAAATTTTTTGTGTGAAAAAAAAAATTTTCTTGATTTTGCGCCCGCCAGCTAAGGGATATTTTTAAACCTTGATTATTTTATTGTTTGTGTACTAACCATGTTTATTATTATTGAATTCTTGTATTGAAATGTATTGTTAGAATATAGGTGTAATCACATGTTAGTTTAAGGATGTTCTTATTTTAAGAAATGTTCAATTGATTTATTTTAAATAACAGAAAAATTAATGGAGAGAATTATTCAATTTAGGTAACGGATTTGCAGTTTGATTTTAAAGGAGACAATTGTTGATTTTAACTTAGAGAAATTTTGCAGAAATGTTTCAATGTTTATAATATGTAGTATCAGTGTGTGTATGAGCCCAGTATCTGCTAAAGGCAGCCAGCTTGCATATTAGGGGGAAACATATCGGTGGAGGATCTGGCATGATCTAAGCCAGGGGTTGAGGATTTTTGGGGTAGCATGATAGAAGGTGAGGTGCGCTGTGGTGCGCGTCTGTTCGATTTTTCGGTGTTGGGATCTCTTACAGAGAAGTCCAGGGATCTCGTTCAGATGCGTCCATGGTCGCCGAGCCAGGGGGGTCGTGTACCCATGAGAAGTAAGAACAAAAGGGGGTTATTGGCACCAGTTCCTCATCGTTCCTCTTAGGGGTTTTATCAATGAGATTTCTTCTGTTTTGACAGAAGATCTCTCATTGAGGGGGTATCGTAACGTGCCAAATTTATGGGTATTTTTATTTATTGCATTTTTTGGGTTTTATAAATGTATTGTGTAAATTTTATTTCTCAACGGTGACCAGAACACGTGGTGAATGGAACAGTTTATAACAAAGGAGAAATACGCCGTATGCATTGTGCAATCAGTACAGAGGTATGCAGCAAGCCTCATTTCCAAGAACTTTGTTTATGTGTGACCTTGCGCTTGTATGCGCGACACAGGTATACGCGCGGACTGACGCGGTCGTGAACCGCCAAGATGGTGAATAGTATATTTTCCGTTTCGCCTCTTTGAACAAGTCGACGGATATGAAACTTAAGGTCCGCCCATCTCGTGACGTCAGCCAGTGCCTCAATAATATCGTATACTGTCGTCACCCCATAAACTACATGAATTGCATGGGACGAAACTACTGCGACAAAACCAAAGGCATTGGTTTCCACACAAAAAGACATACGCAATTTAGCGGCACCTGCTACCTTCTTCTGAGCAGTTCGTTAACTGATTGTTCCGGCGCCAGACCGAGCCAAGTAGGCTCTTTACAAAATTTCATATTGTACCAGAAAAAAGTGAAATAACAGTTAATACTATGTGACCGCGGTCGATCAAACAGTGGAGAACACGTCTACCTAATTTTCGGACACAAAAAGCAAATTTAAAAGAGTAATAATGAGTGCGCGCGAAAACCACGTTGCCGGCGGGTAGTATTCCAACAAAGGTTTAAGGGCTTTGGGGTATTAAAAATGATCTGGGGTTTTTAAAAATTAAATTGTATGTATGTGAGAAAGGCAGGCTGGGCCGTTTATGTTTGTATGTACTATAAATAAGGTAAGGTAGTTATTATGTTTTCGTAGTTATCATACTTTTCTAAAGTTGTAATTCAAAATTTAAAAAACCAGGAGAGAGAGTAACAATTTTGTTCTGATTTTATACTTGTCGGAGACGCTTTACAATCATAAAACATAAAAACCATTATCTTTCAAATGATAAATTTTGTTAAGTAAATTCATTCAAAAACCTTATTTCATTTGATGTGCTGTCAAGTTCGCCGTACGGACGGGGTTCGTCCTCACTATGCGATCCGGCCAGATCGAAAGTTGAAGGTAAGTGGGAGTTTATTATTTTATTCATAAATAAAAAAGTAACCGAGGGTTACAATTGGTGCCGTGACCAGGATGTAATATAACAAAAAATTTGTATTACGCCGGCCTACATT
The DNA here is from genome assembly GCA_034769895.1 of Magicicada septendecula. Classification (NCBI taxonomy): domain Eukaryota; kingdom Metazoa; phylum Arthropoda; class Insecta; order Hemiptera; family Cicadidae; genus Magicicada; species Magicicada septendecula. The sequence goes on from CM068368.1 coordinate 44,615,840, forward strand.
TTGACAGTACACTGAATGAAGTACGGTTATGAAAACAAAATTGTAGTCATGCAAACTTACGTAATTATGGTATAAGATTGATTTTATATATGTGGCAAGATAAGGTTTTGAAAAGAGATTAATCATTGGTAGTTGTTACGTAAGAAAAAATAGATCAATTAAAAATGTCTGAGAACACAGAAAAAAGCAGTGTAATAGATTCAGTTATGAGTGAGAGTGGCCTTGGTTCGATGAACCCGTCACCAAGTGTGAGCGAAGTAAGTCAGTCAAGGCCAACAGCTGAGTTGAGCATGCAATCAATAACTAACGCCGACCTAACCGGGTCAATTATAGTCGATCACGCAGAAGCAAAATCTACTCCGGTATTGATCAAAACATATAAAACGAAAGAGAAAAAATTGTCATTAGATGACCTATTGGATTTTATGAAAGTCAATTTCGATAAACAAAATAATGATTTTAATAAACGTTTTGATGATAATGATATCAAATTTGATGTTCAGAATAACAAATTTAAAGAATTAAATAAACGCTTTGATAGTAACGAAATAATTTTAAATGAGATGAAAAGTGATTTTAACAATAAATTAGATGAACAGAAAATAAAATGCGAACAGCAGAATATTCAAAACGAGATTAATTTTAAAGAAATTAAAGACCAGAATACTCAGTTTCAGCAGAGTATTAGTGTAAAATTTGATGAGTTAATAAATGATATACAAGACAAGAATAAATGGTTAGAAAATACCAATGAAATAAAAAATAGTTTGAATAAAGTAGAACAGAGTACGAGTAATACAAATGAAAGTTGTAATGGCAATGTTGTATTAGATAAAGAGTTAACAAATGATGATGATGATGTCGAAAATAATAAAAATAGTATTGAGAATAGTGATGTACCCGAAAATGTAGTATCAGAGAGTACTGATGAGTTTATAGAATATGATAATGAGATGTTAATGTGTGTTAATGAGTTAGAGAGAGAGCGGAAAAATAGTATAGTGGTAGAATGGGGGCAGAGGGTAAATTTTCCCCTTATTTGTTCTGAACCAGAGTGTTCACAAGTGTTGTTTTTGAAGGGCAAGAGTCCCGTGTTAGTAGAAGATTTGAAGTGTTTATTTTTGTTGTATAATTTTGTACCCTCTGTCTGGAATAATATTGAGAGTGTGATATGGTATTATGATGAGAGAGATTTAAATAGAGTATTGTATGTTGAGAGAGAAACAGAAGTGTATAATTTAAATAGAGATTATGATAAATGGAAAGTAAGGTTAGAAGAGTATTTAAATAAGAATGATTTAATTGATAATACAAAAGTAAATAACCCGATAATGAATATATTTACTGATGGAGACTTAACAAAAATACTTAACGTAGACTTGGTGAATGATTATTATGATATAACGGATGAATTGAAATTGTTTGGTTATGACACACAAGACAGTAATTTGTGCATCAATAAAATTGAACAGTGCTATATAAAACAAAGATTTATCTTTGACGATGGAGGGTAGGCTATAAAACAATAAAGGACAGTTATAAATATTTTGTTTTATGGTTTTTGACCTCGCAACTTTGGACATTGAAGTGTGGTATAACTGAACAAATAATAAGGACGAATTGTAAATAAATATGTAGTGAATTTATTTGTGTATTGTAGAAGGTCAGGTAAACAATGTGTATGATTGTTACCATAATAATATTAATATTTTACAATTTAAATAAATAACTATGTTAATTTGGAAGACAGTAACTGATGAATTGTAATTGTTTTGATAGCTATGTAATTTGTATTTTCAATAACTAACTTAATTAAAACAATTGAGATGTTTTAAATAATCTGATTGATTTAAATGTTGTATAATTAACTTTTCTAAGGAATTTAAATTATTTTTACGAGATTTGTGAATTTGGTAATTAAATGATAAATTGTTTGATTTAAACTAACATTTGTGTTAAATGTTTAAGAGGTGAGGTGAAAGTATTGGTGTATGGTATATATTTTGTGTATGTCAGTTTAAATGGACTGTAAGTATAAAAAATTTCATAGTACGAATCAAGTATAATAAAAATGTTTACAGGTAACTCAGATGAAAGGATTTTAATTCAATAATGAGATGATTTGAAATAATTGTGTTAAATAAAAATAATTAAAAAATTTTATAATAGCTGAAAGATGATAATGAAGTTAGATTTCCCCGACTTTTCGGGCGATTACTGCCTTACCAGCACTAATCGTGGCTTTGGCGAGCGGTTAGCTATGGCCATAATCAAGTCCCATGACCATAGCTGACTTGAAATTGGTTTATAATAGAAATTAAATGGGGGGGGTGAAATTAGGGGAAATCCAGGAACTATGGAACAGCGGCTGCCACTCTGTCCGCGTGGGGACAGCATAGCCAGGTGGTAGACCCGTTTTAAGGGTGTTTCAATATAAACGAGGATATGTCGATATCCAAAATGTTAAAATGTCAAGCCGAAGCAAAGACACAGAGATGTCCAATTCCTCCAAATATGCAGTCTTTGTAGAAGCAAAAAGGCGCTACAGTCTTACATAAATTACAATAGAGTGTGTGGACCAGGGGGTTGTTCAGATGAACATGCTTAAATTTTGTAAATTAAAAATGATAAATAAATTTTGCTCTAATAAAAATGCTTGCATTCCGCTTAAATAAATAGGTGCTCATACATTCAGTATAATGTGTTCATTCTAGATTTTTAAATGTATTATTTTATTGTAGTAGATTAGATATAAGAATTGATAAAAGTATGTGTTTTATATAATTTGTGTATTTTGAAACTAAGTAAATAACTAAACCGACTGACGGGCGGTTAACATAAATTACTAGAGTCAGAAAAAGGGGAAACAAGGATGTTAGAAGTAAGGATTGATAATCATATGTATTTAATGTAATCTGCACAATTTTTTGAAAGGTGTCTTCATTTTGTTAAGAATGTCAGCTGATCAGTAATAAAATGTCACTGTTGAATTGTTTATTAATATTCCAGGTAATTAATGTTAAATATAAGGTTGTAATGTAGTGAAGATTTTAAATGATTTGCAAAATAATAAGAGATAGATTCTGGGTGATGAATATTTTTGTGGGACATATAGATCGGTCCAAGTTGGAGTTAAAGTTAAAATGTTAGTAGAGAGAAAAATATTGTTTTGAATAATGTAATGTTGTTGTGAGTTAATGCAATAGATATTGAGAAGTATTGATGTTGACACAGTAGTTATGAGGAATATATGTAGAGTTTTGATTGATATATTGATATTATTAAATGATGATGTTATTTTGTTGTAGTTGAAGTGAGGTAATTAGACTGAGATTTGGGGATGGCAATTTTGTAATAGGGGATAGTGTAATGTGGGAGTCCGCAACAAAAGGGTTGGGACGGGAAGGAACAGATTTGGGGGGAAGGGGTCGCCGTAGGTAGAATCCAGGGACCTGATTAAGGAAATGAGCTTTTTTTGGGGGGGGGGGAACACTTATCCTGAGTACAAAGGGTTAGAGAGTATTTTTTTATATATTGAGAGAAGGTGGCGAATTGAGTTTAATGATAAGTTGGGTTTAGAGATTGTTGGATAGATGTTTTGATAGAGATGGGTGTCATGTTAGTTAAAGTTGATGAGTATTAGAGTCAGAGGGGTAGAGATTATAAGTGTGAGCCTACCAAGTGGTAAATTAAATTGTTATAAGTATTTAAATCACCCACAGTAATGGAGAATAAGATTGTCAAATAAAGAAAGAGATTTATAACAAGAATATCAAATTTTTAATTGAAACCAGTGACAAATTTTTGATAGAATTTAGAAATATAAAGTTAGAAAGTGTTTACTTGAATAATTTAAATGTCAATTGATTGTTATTTATAATAATATTTTGTTCTTTTAAATGTTTTATTTTATTAGGTTTTATGTTTCAAGATAGAATTTTACAGAAGTACGATGTATTTTCAGGTGTAACTTGTGTGTAATGTATGTAGGTCAAGGGTCTTGACTTGACCTAGTTTTGATCAGCTGATGGGTGAGGTCATATACTAGGCATGTTTAGTATGGGAGTTAATTCAACTTTTATTTTTTGATCAATTTAAACAAACTTTAAATAATTTCAATATGGAAAGGAAGTTATTTTAAGAAATTTAAATTTTTTCTTTGGAAATTTTTTTTGTGAAAAAAAAAATTTTCTTGATTTTGCGCCCGCCAGCTAAGGGATATTTTTAAACCTTGATTATTTTATTGTTTGTGTACTAACCATGTTTATTATTATTGAATTCTTGTATTGAAATGTATTGTTAGAATATAGGTGTAATCACATGTTAGTTTAAGGATGTTCTTATTTTAAGAAATGTTCAATTGATTTATTTTAAATAACAGAAAAATTAATGGAGAGAATTATTCAATTTAGGTAACGGATTTGCAGTTTGATTTTAAAGGAGACAATTGTTGATTTTAACTTAGAGAAATTTTGCAGAAATGTTTCAATGTTTATAATATGTAGTATCAGTGTGTGTATGAGCCCAGTATCTGCTAAAGGCAGCCCAGCTTGCATATTAGGGGGAAACATATCGGTGGAGGATCTGGCATGATCTAAGCCAGGGGTTGAGGATTTTTGGGGTAGCATGATAGAAGGTGAGGTGCGCTGTGGTGCGCGTCTGTTCGATTTTTCGGTGTTGGGATCTCTTACAGAGAAGTCCAGGGATCTCGTTCAGATGCGTCCATGGTCGCCGAGCCAGGGGGGTCGTGTACCCATGAGAAGTAAGAACAAAAGGGGGTTATTGGCACCAGTTCCTCATCGTTCCTCTTAGGGGTTTTATCAATGAGATTTCTTCTGTTTTGACAGAAGATCTCTCATTGAGGGGGTATCGTAACGTGCCAAATTTATGGGTATTTTTATTTATTGCATTTTTTGGGTTTTATAAATGTATTGTGTAAATTTTATTTCTCAACGGTGACCAGAACACGTGGTGAATGGAACAGTTTATAACAAAGGAGAAATACGCCGTATGCATTGTGCAATCAGTACAGAGGTATGCAGCAAGCCTCATTTCCAAGAACTTTGTTTATGTGTGACCTTGCGCTTGTATGCGCGACACAGGTATACGCGCGGACTGACGCGGTCGTGAACCGCCAAGATGGTGAATAGTATATTTTCCGTTTCGCCTCTTTGAACAAGTCGACGGATATGAAACTTAAGGTCCGCCCATCTCGTGACGTCAGCCAGTGCCTCAATAATATCGTATACTGTCGTCACCCCATAAACTACATGAATTGCATGGGACGAAACTACTGCGACAAAACCAAAGGCATTGGTTTCCACACAAAAAGACATACGCAATTTAGCGGCACCTGCTACCTTCTTCTGAGCAGTTCGTTAACTGATTGTTCCGGCGCCAGACCGAGCCAAGTAGGCTCTTTACAAAATTTCATATTGTACCAGAAAAAAGTGAAATAACAGTTAATACTATGTGACCGCGGTCGATCAAACAGTGGAGAACACGTCTACCTAATTTTCGGACACAAAAAGCAAATTTAAAAGAGTAATAATGAGTGCGCGCGAAAACCACGTTGCCGGCGGGTAGTATTCCAACAAAGGTTTAAGGGCTTTGGGGTATTAAAAATGATCTGGGGTTTTTAAAAATTAAATTGTATGTATGTGAGAAAGGCAGGCTGGGCCGTTTATGTTTGTATGTACTATAAATAAGGTAAGGTAGTTATTATGTTTTCGTAGTTATCATACTTTTCTAAAGTTGTAATTCAAAATTTAAAAAACCAGGAGAGAGAGTAACAATTTTGTTCTGATTTTATACTTGTCGGAGACGCTTTACAATCATAAAACATAAAAACCATTATCTTTCAAATGATAAATTTTGTTAAGTAAATTCATTCAAAAACCTTATTTCATTTGATGTGCTGTCAAGTTCGCCGTACGGACGGGGTTCGTCCTCACTATGCGATCCGGCCAGATCGAAAGTTGAAGGTAAGTGGGAGTTTATTATTTTATTCATAAATAAAAAAGTAACCGAGGGTTACAATTGGTGCCGTGACCAGGATGTAATATAACAAAAAATTTGTATTACGCCGGCCTACATTTTGACAGTACACTGAATGAAGTACGGTTATGAAAACAAAATTGTAGTCATGCAAACTTACGTAATTATGGTATAAGATTGATTTTATATATGTGACAAGATAAGGTTTTGAAAAGAGATTAATCATTGGTAGTTGTTACGTAAGAAAAAATAGATCAATTAAAAATGTCTGAGAACACAGAAAAAAGCAGTGTAATAGATTCAGTTATGAGTGAGAGTGGCCTTGGTTCGATGAACCCGTCACCAAGTGTGAGCGAAGTAAGTCAGTCAAGGCCAACAGCTGAGTTGAGCATGCAATCAATAACTAACGCCGACCTAACCGGGTCAATTATAGTCGATCACGCAGAAGCAAAATCTACTCCGGTATTGATCAAAACATATAAAACGAAAGAGAAAAAATTGTCATTAGATGACCTATTGGATTTTATGAAAGTCAATTTCGATAAACAAAATAATGATTTTAATAAACGTTTTGATGATAATGATATCAAATTTGATGTTCAGAATAACAAATTTAAAGAATTAAATAAACGCTTTGATAGTAACGAAATAATTTTAAATGAGATGAAAAGTGATTTTAACAATAAATTAGATGAACAGAAAATAAAATGCGAACAGCAGAATATTCAAAACGAGATTAATTTTAAAGAAATTAAAGACCAGAATACTCAGTTTCAGCAGAGTATTAGTGTAAAATTTGATGAGTTAATAAATGATATACAAGACAAGAATAAATGGTTAGAAAATACCAATGAAATAAAAAATAGTTTGAATAAAGTAGAACAGAGTACGAGTAATACAAATGAAAGTTGTAATGGCAATGTTGTATTAGATAAAGAGTTAACAAATGATGATGATGATGTCGAAAATAATAAAAATAGTATTGAGAATAGTGATGTACCCGAAAATGTAGTATCAGAGAGTACTGATGAGTTTATAGAATATGATAATGAGATGTTAATGTGTGTTAATGAGTTAGAGAGAGAGCGGAAAAATAGTATAGTGGTAGAATGGGGGCAGAGGGTAAATTTTCCCCTTATTTGTTCTGAACCAGAGTGTTCACAAGTGTTGTTTTTGAAGGGCAAGAGTCCCGTGTTAGTAGAAGATTTGAAGTGTTTATTTTTGTTGTATAATTTTGTACCCTCTGTCTGGAATAATATTGAGAGTGTGATATGGTATTATGATGAGAGAGATTTAAATAGAGTATTGTATGTTGAGAGAGAAACAGAAGTGTATAATTTAAATAGAGATTATGATAAATGGAAAGTAAGGTTAGAAGAGTATTTAAATAAGAATGATTTAATTGATAATACAAAAGTAAATAACCCGATAATGAATATATTTACTGATGGAGACTTAACAAAAATACTTAACGTAGACTTGGTGAATGATTATTATGATATAACGGATGAATTGAAATTGTTTGGTTATGACACACAAGACAGTAATTTGTGCATCAATAAAATTGAACAGTGCTATATAAAACAAAGATTTATCTTTGACGATGGAGGGTAGGCTATAAAACAATAAAGGACAGTTATAAATATTTTGTTTTATGGTTTTTGACCTCGCAACTTTGGACATTGAAGTGTGGTATAACTGAACAAATAATAAGGACGAATTGTAAATAAATATGTAGTGAATTTATTTGTGTATTGTAGAAGGTCAGGTAAACAATGTGTATGATTGTTACCATAATAATATTAATATTTTACAATTTAAATAAATAACTATGTTAATTTGGAAGACAGTAACTGATGAATTGTAATTGTTTTGATAGCTATGTAATTTGTATTTTCAATAACTAACTTAATTAAAACAATTGAGATGTTTTAAATAATCTGATTGATTTAAATGTTGTATAATTAACTTTTCTAAGGAATTTAAATTATTTTTACGAGATTTGTGAATTTGGTAATTAAATGATAAATTGTTTGATTTAAACTAACATTTGTGTTAAATGTTTAAGAGGTGAGGTGAAAGTATTGGTGTATGGTATATATTTTGTGTATGTCAGTTTAAATGGACTGTAAGTATAAAAAATTTCATAGTACGAATCAAGTATAATAAAAATGTTTACAGGTAACTCAGATGAAAGGATTTTAATTCAATAATGAGATGATTTGAAATAATTGTGTTAAATAAAAATAATTAAAAAATTTTATAATAGCTGAAAGATGATAATGAAGTTAGATTTCCCCGACTTTTCGGGCGATTACTGCCTTACCAGCACTAATCGTGGCTTTGGCGAGCGGTTAGCTATGGCCATAATCAAGTCCCATGACCATAGCTGACTTGAAATTGGTTTATAATAGAAATTAAATGGGGGGGTGAAATTAGGGGAAATCCAGGAACTATGGAACAGCGGCTGCCACTCTGTCCGCGTGGGGACAGCATAGCCAGGTGGTAGACCCGTTTTAAGGGTGTTTCAATATAAACGAGGATATGTCGATATCCAAAATGTTAAAATGTCAAGCCGAAGCAAAGACACAGAGATGTCCAATTCCTCCAAATATGCAGTCTTTGTAGAAGCAAAAAGGCGCTACAGTCTTACATAAATTACAATAGAGTGTGTGGACCAGGGGGTTGTTCAGATGAACATGCTTAAATTTTGTAAATTAAAAATGATAAATAAATTTTGCTCTAATAAAAATGCTTGCATTCCGCTTAAATAAATAGGTGCTCATACATTCAGTATAATGTGTTCATTCTAGATTTTTAAATGTATTATTTTATTGTAGTAGATTAGATATAAGAATTGATAAAAGTATGTGTTTTATATAATTTGTGTATTTTGAAACTAAGTAAATAACTAAACCGACTGACGGGCGGTTAACATAAATTACTAGAGTCAGAAAAAGGGGAAACAAGGATGTTAGAAGTAAGGATTGATAATCATATGTATTTAATGTAATCTGCACAATTTTTTGAAAGGTGTCTTCATTTTGTTAAGAATGTCAGCTGATCAGTAATAAAATGTCACTGTTGAATTGTTTATTAATATTCCAGGTAATTAATGTTAAATATAAGGTTGTAATGTAGTGAAGATTTTAAATGATTTGCAAAATAATAAGAGATAGATTCTGGGTGATGAATATTTTTGTGGGACATATAGATCGGTCCAAGTTGGAGTTAAAGTTAAAATGTTAGTAGAGAGAAAAATATTGTTTTGAATAATGTAATGTTGTTGTGAGTTAATGCAATAGATATTGAGAAGTATTGATGTTGACACAGTAGTTATGAGGAATATATGTAGAGTTTTGATTGATATATTGATATTATTAAATGATGATGTTATTTTGTTGTAGTTGAAGTGAGGTAATTAGACTGAGATTTGGGGATGGCAATTTTGTAATAGGGGATAGTGTAATGTGGGAGTCCGCAACAAAAGGGTTGGGACGGGAAGGAACAGATTTGGGGGGAAGGGGTCGCCGTAGGTAGAATCCAGGGACCTGATTAAGGAAATGAGCTTTTTTTGGGGGGGGGGGAACACTTATCCTGAGTACAAAGGGTTAGAGAGTATTTTTTTATATATTGAGAGAAGGTGGCGAATTGAGTTTAATGATAAGTTGGGTTTAGAGATTGTTGGATAGATGTTTTGATAGAGATGGGTGTCATGTTAGTTAAAGTTGATGAGTATTAGAGTCAGAGGGGTAGAGATTATAAGTGTGAGCCTACCAAGTGGTAAATTAAATTGTTATAAGTATTTAAATCACCCACAGTAATGGAGAATAAGATTGTCAAATAAAGAAAGAGATTTATAACAAGAATATAAAATTTTTAATTGAAACCAGTGACAAATTTTTGATAGAATTTAGAAATATAAAGTTAGAAAGTGTTTACTTGAATAATTTAAATGTCAATTGATTGTTATTTATAATAATATTTTGTTCTTTTAAATGTTTTATTTTATTAGGTTTTATGTTTCAAGATAGAATTTTACAGAAGTACGATGTATTTTCAGGTGTAACTTGTGTGTAATGTATGTAGGTCAAGGGTCTTGACTTGACCTAGTTTTGATCAGCTGATGGGTGAGGTCATATACTAGGCATGTTTAGTATGGGAGTTAATTCAACTTTTATTTTTTGATCAATTTAAACAAACTTTAAATAATTTCAATATGGAAAGGAAGTTATTTTAAGAAATTTAAATTTTTTCTTTGGAAATTTTTTTTGTGAAAAAAAAAAATTTTCTTGATTTTGCGCCCGCCAGCTAAGGGATATTTTTAAACCTTGATTATTTTATTGTTTGTGTACTAACCATGTTTATTATTATTGAATTCTTGTATTGAAATGTATTGTTAGAATATAGGTGTAATCACATGTTAGTTTAAGGATGTTCTTATTTTAAGAAATGTTCAATTGATTTATTTTAAATAACAGAAAAATTAATGGAGAGAATTATTCAATTTAGGTAACGGATTTGCAGTTTGATTTTAAAGGAGACAATTGTTGATTTTAACTTAGAGAAATTTTGCAGAAATGTTTCAATGTTTATAATATGTAGTATCAGTGTGTGTATGAGCCCAGTATCTGCTAAAGGCAGCCCAGCTTGCATATTAGGGGGAAACATATCGGTGGAGGATCTGGCATGATCTAAGCCAGGGGTTGAGGATTTTTGGGGTAGCATGATAGAAGGTGAGGTGCGCTGTGGTGCGCGTCTGTTCGATTTTTCGGTGTTGGGATCTCTTACAGAGAAGTCCAGGGATCTCGTTCAGATGCGTCCATGGTCGCCGAGCCAGGGGGGTCGTGTACCCATGAGAAGTAAGAACAAAAGGGGGTTATTGGCACCAGTTCCTCATCGTTCCTCTTAGGGGTTTTATCAATGAGATTTCTTCTGTTTTGACAGAAGATCTCTCATTGAGGGGGTATCGTAACGTGCCAAATTTATGGGTATTTTTATTTATTGCATTTTTTGGGTTTTATAAATGTATTGTGTAAATTTTATTTCTCAACGGTGACCAGAACACGTGGTGAATGGAACAGTTTATAACAAAGGAGAAATACGCCGTATGCATTGTGCAATCAGTACAGAGGTATGCAGCAAGCCTCATTTCCAAGAACTTTGTTTATGTGTGACCTTGCGCTTGTATGCGCGACACAGGTATACGCGCGGACTGACGCGGTCGTGAACCGCCAAGATGGTGAATAGTATATTTTCCGTTTCGCCTCTTTGAACAAGTCGACGGATATGAAACTTAAGGTCCGCCCATCTCGTGACGTCAGCCAGTGCCTCAATAATATCGTATACTGTCGTCACCCCATAAACTACATGAATTGCATGGGACGAAACTACTGCGACAAAACCAAAGGCATTGGTTTCCACACAAAAAGACATACGCAATTTAGCGGCACCTGCTACCTTCTTCTGAGCAGTTCGTTAACTGATTGTTCCGGCGCCAGACCGAGCCAAGTAGGCTCTTTACAAAATTTCATATTGTACCAGAAAAAAGTGAAATAACAGTTAATACTATGTGACCGCGGTCGATCAAACAGTGGAGAACACGTCTACCTAATTTTCGGACACAAAAAGCAAATTTAAAAGAGTAATAATGAGTGCGCGCGAAAACCACGTTGCCGGCGGGTAGTATTCCAACAAAGGTTTAAGGGCTTTGGGGTATTAAAAATGATCTGGGGTTTTTAAAAATTAAATTGTATGTATGTGAGAAAGGCAGGCTGGGCCGTTTATGTTTGTATGTACTATAAATAAGGTAAGGTAGTTATTATGTTTTCGTAGTTATCATACTTTTCTAAAGTTGTAATTCAAAATTTAAAAAACCAGGAGAGAGAGTAACAATTTTGTTCTGATTTTATACTTGTCGGAGACGCTTTACAATCATAAAACATAAGAACCATTATCTTTCAAATGATAAATTTTGTTAAGTAAATTCATTCAAAAACCTTATTTCATTTGATGTGCTGTCAAGTTCGCCGTACGGACGGGGTTCGTCCTCACTATGCGATCCGGCCAGATCGAAAGTTGAAGGTAAGTGGGAGTTTATTATTTTATTCATAAATAAAAAAGTAACCGAGGGTTACAATTGGTGCCGTGACCAGGATGTAATATAACAAAAAATTTGTATTACGCCGGCCTACATTTTGACAGTACACTGAATGAAGTACGGTTATGAAAACAAAATTGTAGTCATGCAAACTTACGTAATTATGGTATAAGATTGATTTTATATATGTGACAAGATAAGGTTTTGAAAAGAGATTAATCATTGGTAGTTGTTACGTAAGAAAAAATAGATCAATTAAAAATGTCTGAGAACACAGAAAAAAGCAGTGTAATAGATTCAGTTATGAGTGAGAGTGGCCTTGGTTCGATGAACCCGTCACCAAGTGTGAGCGAAGTAAGTCAGTCAAGGCCAACAGCTGAGTTGAGCATGCAATCAATAACTAACGCCGACCTAACCGGGTCAATTATAGTCGATCACGCAGAAGCAAAATCTACTCCGGTATTGATCAAAACATATAAAACGAAAGAGAAAAAATTGTCATTAGATGACCTATTGGATTTTATGAAAGTCAATTTCGATAAACAAAATAATGATTTTAATAAACGTTTTGATGATAATGATATCAAATTTGATGTTCAGAATAACAAATTTAAAGAATTAAATAAACGCTTTGATAGTAACGAAATAATTTTAAATGAGATGAAAAGTGATTTTAACAATAAATTAGATGAACAGAAAATAAAATGCGAACAGCAGAATATTCAAAACGAGATTAATTTTAAAGAAATTAAAGACCAGAATACTCAGTTTCAGCAGAGTATTAGTGTAAAATTTGATGAGTTAATAAATGATATACAAGACAAGAATAAATGGTTAGAAAATACCAATGAAATAAAAAATAGTTTGAATAAAGTAGAACAGAGTACGAGTAATACAAATGAAAGTTGTAATGGCAATGTTGTATTAGATAAAGAGTTAACAAATGATGATGATGATGTCGAAAATAATAAAAATAGTATTGAGATAGTGATGTACCCGAAAATGTAGTATCAGAGAGTACTGATGAGTTTATAGAATATGATAATGAGATGTTAATGTGTGTTAATGAGTTAGAGAGAGAGCGGAAAAATAGTATAGTGGTAGAATGGGGGCAGAGGGTAAATTTTCCCCTTATTTGTTCTGAACCAGAGTGTTCACAAGTGTTGTTTTTGAAGGGCAAGAGTCCCGTGTTAGTAGAAGATTTGAAGTGTTTATTTTTGTTGTATAATTTTGTACCCTCTGTCTGGAATAATATTGAGAGTGTGATATGGTATTATGATGAGAGAGATTTAAATAGAGTATTGTATGTTGAGAGAGAAACAGAAGTGTATAATTTAAATAGAGATTATGATAAATGGAAAGTAAGGTTAGAAGAGTATTTAAATAAGAATGATTTAATTGATAATACAAAAGTAAATAACCCGATAATGAATATATTTACTGATGGAGACTTAACAAAAATACTTAACGTAGACTTGGTGAATGATTATTATGATATAACGGATGAATTGAAATTGTTTGGTTATGACACACAAGACAGTAATTTGTGCATCAATAAAATTGAACAGTGCTATATAAAACAAAGATTTATCTTTGACGATGGAGGGTAGGCTATAAAACAATAAAGGACAGTTATAAATATTTTGTTTTATGGTTTTTGACCTCGCAACTTTGGACATTGAAGTGTGGTATAACTGAACAAATAATAAGGACGAATTGTAAATAAATATGTAGTGAATTTATTTGTGTATTGTAGAAGGTCAGGTAAACAATGTGTATGATTGTTACAATAATAATATTAATATTTTACAATTTAAATAAATAACTATGTTAATTTGGAAGACAGTAACTGATGAATTGTAATTGTTTTGATAGCTATGTAATTTGTATTTTCAATAACTAACTTAATTAAAACAATTGAGATGTTTTAAATAATCTGATTGATTTAAATGTTGTATAATTAACTTTTCTAAGGAATTTAAATTATTTTTACGAGATTTGTGAATTTGGTAATTAAATGATAAATTGTTTGATTTAAACTAACATTTGTGTTGAATGTTTAAGAGGTGAGGTGAAAGTATTGGTGTATGGTATATATTTTGTGTATGTCAGTTTAAATGGACTGTAAGTATAAAAAATTTCATAGTACGAATCAAGTATAATAAAAATGTTTACAGGTAACTCAGATGAAAGGATTTTAATTCAATAATGAGATGATTTGAAATAATTGTGTTAAATAAAAATAATTAAAAAATTTTATAATAGCTGAAAGATGATAATGAAGTTAGATTTCCCCGACTTTTCGGGCGATTACTGCCTTACCAGCACTAATCGTGGCTTTGGCGAGCGGTTAGCTATGGCCATAATCAAGTCCCATGACCATAGCTGACTTGAAATTGGTTTATAATAGAAATTAAATGGGGGGGTGAAATTAGGGGAAATCCAGGAACTATGGAACAGCGGCTGCCACTCTGTCCGCGTGGGGACAGCATAGCCAGGTGGTAGACCCGTTTTAAGGGTGTTTCAATATAAACGAGGATATGTCGATATCCAAAATGTTAAAATGTCAAGCCGAAGCAAAGACACAGAGATGTCCAATTCCTCCAAATATGCAGTCTTTGTAGAAGCAAAAAGGCGCTACAGTCTTACATAAATTACAATAGAGTGTGTGGACCAGGGGGTTGTTCAGATGAACATGCTTAAATTTTGTAAATTAAAAATGATAAATAAATTTTGCTCTAATAAAAATGCTTGCATTCCGCTTAAATAAATAGGTGCTCATACATTCAGTATAATGTGTTCATTCTAGATTTTTAAATGTATTATTTTATTGTAGTAGATTAGATATAAGAATTGATAAAAGTATGTGTTTTATATAATTTGTGTATTTTGAAACTAAGTAAATAACTAAACCGACTGACGGGCGGTTAACATAAATTACTAGAGTCAGAAAAAGGGGAAACAAGGATGTTAGAAGTAAGGATTGATAATCATATGTATTTAATGTAATCTGCACAATTTTTTGAAAGGTGTCTTCATTTTGTTAAGAATGTCAGCTGATCAGTAATAAAATGTCACTGTTGAATTGTTTATTAATATTCCAGGTAATTAATGTTAAATATAAGGTTGTAATGTAGTGAAGATTTTAAATGATTTGCAAAATAATAAGAGATAGATTCTGGGTGATGAATATTTTTGTGGGACATATAGATCGGTCCAAGTTGGAGTTAAAGTTAAAATGTTAGTAGAGAGAAAAATATTGTTTTGAATAATGTAATGTTGTTGTGAGTTAATGCAATAGATATTGAGAAGTATTGATGTTGACACAGTAGTTATGAGGAATATATGTAGAGTTTTGATTGATATATTGATATTATTAAATGATGATGTTATTTTGTTGTAGTTGAAGTGAGGTAATTAGACTGAGATTTGGGGATGGCAATTTTGTAATAGGGGATAGTGTAATGTGGGAGTCCGCAACAAAAGGGTTGGGACGGGAAGGAACAGATTTGGGGGGAAGGGGTCGCCGTAGGTAGAATCCAGGGACCTGATTAAGGAAATGAGCTTTTTTTGGGGGGGGGGGAACACTTATCCTGAGTACAAAGGGTTAGAGAGTATTTTTTTATATATTGAGAGAAGGTGGCGAATTGAGTTTAATGATAAGTTGGGTTTAGAGATTGTTGGATAGATGTTTTGATAGAGATGGGTGTCATGTTAGTTAAAGTTGATGAGTATTAGAGTCAGAGGGGTAGAGATTATAAGTGTGAGCCTACCAAGTGGTAAATTAAATTGTTATAAGTATTTAAATCACCCACAGTAATGGAGAATAAGATTGTCAAATAAAGAAAGAGATTTATAACAAGAATATAAAATTTTTAATTGAAACCAGTGACAAATTTTTGATAGAATTTAGAAATATAAAGTTAGAAAGTGTTTACTTGAATAATTTAAATGTCAATTGATTGTTATTTATAATAATATTTTGTTCTTTTAAATGTTTTATTTTATTAGGTTTTATGTTTCAAGATAGAATTTTACAGAAGTACGATGTATTTTCAGGTGTAACTTGTGTGTAATGTATGTAGGTCAAGGGTCTTGACTTGACCTAGTTTTGATCAGCTGATGGGTGAGGTCATATACTAGGCATGTTTAGTATGGGAGTTAATTCAACTTTTATTTTTTGATCAATTTAAACAAACTTTAAATAATTTCAATATGGAAAGGAAGTTATTTTAAGAAATTTAAATTTTTTCTTTGGAAATTTTTTTTGTGAAAAAAAAAATTTTCTTGATTTTGCGCCCGCCAGCTAAGGGATATTTTTAAACCTTGATTATTTTATTGTTTGTGTACTAACCATGTTTATTATTATTGAATTCTTGTATTGAAATGTATTGTTAGAATATAGGTGTAATCACATGTTAGTTTAAGGATGTTCTTATTTTAAGAAATGTTCAATTGATTTATTTTAAATAACAGAAAAATTAATGGAGAGAATTATTCAATTTAGGTAACGGATTTGCAGTTTGATTTTAAAGGAGACAATTGTTGATTTTAACTTAGAGAAATTTTGCAGAAATGTTTCAATGTTTATAATATGTAGTATCAGTGTGTGTATGAGCCCAGTATCTGCTAAAGGCAGCCCAGCTTGCATATTAGGGGGAAACATATCGGTGGAGGATCTGGCATGATCTAAGCCAGGGGTTGAGGATTTTTGGGGTAGCATGATAGAAGGTGAGGTGCGCTGTGGTGCGCGTCTGTTCGATTTTTCGGTGTTGGGATCTCTTACAGAGAAGTCCAGGGATCTCGTTCAGATGCGTCCATGGTCGCCGAGCCAGGGGGGTCGTGTACCCATGAGAAGTAAGAACAAAAGGGGGTTATTGGCACCAGTTCCTCATCGTTCCTCTTAGGGGTTTTATCAATGAGATTTCTTCTGTTTTGACAGAAGATCTCTCATTGAGGGGGTATCGTAACGTGCCAAATTTATGGGTATTTTTATTTATTGCATTTTTTGGGTTTTATAAATGTATTGTGTAAATTTTATTTCTCAACGGTGACCAGAACACGTGGTGAATGGAACAGTTTATAACAAAGGAGAAATACGCCGTATGCATTGTGCAATCAGTACAGAGGTATGCAGCAAGCCTCATTTCCAAGAACTTTGTTTATGTGTGACCTTGCGCTTGTATGCGCGACACAGGTATACGCGCGGATTGACGCGGTCGTGAACCGCCAAGATGGTGAATAGTATATTTTCCGTTTCGCCTCTTTGAACAAGTCGACGGATATGAAACTTAAGGTCCGCCCATCTCGTGACGTCAGCCAGTGCCTCAATAATATCGTATACTGTCGTCACCCCATAAACTACATGAATTGCATGGGACGAAACTACTGCGACAAAACCAAAGGCATTGGTTTCCACACAAAAAGACATACGCAATTTAGCGGCACCTGCTACCTTCTTCTGAGCAGTTCGTTAACTGATTGTTCCGGCGCCGGACCGAGCCAAGTAGGCTCTTTACAAAATTTCATATTGTACCAGAAAAAAGTGAAATAACAGTTAATACTATGTGACCGCGGTCGATCAAACAGTGGAGAACACGTCTAGCTAATTTTCGGACACAAAAAGCAAATTTAAAAGAGTAATGAGTGCGCGCGAAAACCACGTTGCCGGCGGGTAGTATTCCAACAAAGGTTTAAGGGCTTTGGGGTATTAAAAATGATCTGGGGTTTTTAAAAATTAAATTGTATGTATGTGAGAAAGGCAGGCTGGGCCGTTTATGTTTGTATGTACTATAAATAAGGTAAGGTAGTTATTATGTTTTCGTAGTTATCATACTTTTCTAAAGTTGTAATTCAAAATTTAAAAAACCAGGAGAGAGAGTAACAATTTTGTTCTGATTTTATACTTGTCGGAGACGCTTTACAATCATAAAACATAAAAACCATTATCTTTCAAATGATAAATTTTGTTAAGTAAATTCATTCAAAAACCTTATTTCATTTGATGTGCTGTCAAGTTCGCCGTACGGACGGGGTTCGTCCTCACTATGCGATCCGGCCAGATCGAAAGTTGAAGGTAAGTGGGAGTTTATTATTTTATTCATAAATAAAAAAGTAACCGAGGGTTACAATTGGTGCCGTGACCAGGATGTAATATAACAAAAAATTTGTATTACGCCGGCCTACATTTTGACAGTACACTGAATGAAGTACGGTTATGAAAACAAAATTGTAGTCATGCAAACTTACGTAATTATGGTATAAGATTGATTTTATATATGTGGCAAGATAAGGTTTTGAAAAGAGATTAATCATTGGTAGTTGTTACGTAAGAAAAAATAGATCAATTAAAAATGTCTGAGAACACAGAAAAAAGCAGTGTAATAGATTCAGTTATGAGTGAGAGTGGCCTTGGTTCGATGAACCCGTCACCAAGTGTGAGCGAAGTAAGTCAGTCAAGGCCAACAGCTGAGTTGAGCGTGCAATCAATAACTAACGCCGACCTAACCGGGTCAATTATAGTCGATCACGCAGAAGCAAAATCTACTCCGGTATTGATCAAAACATATAAAACGAAAGAGAAAAAATTGTCATTAGATGACCTATTGGATTTTATGAAAGTCAATTTCGATAAACAAAATAATGATTTTAATAAACGTTTTGATGATAATGATATCAAATTTGATGTTCAGAATAACAAATTTAAAGAATTAAATAAACGCTTTGATAGTAACGAAATAATTTTAAATGAGATGAAAAGTGATTTTAACAATAAATTAGATGAACAGAAAATAAAATGCGAACAGCAGAATATTCAAAACGAGATTAATTTTAAAGAAATTAAAGACCAGAATACTCAGTTTCAGCAGAGTATTAGTGTAAAATTTGATGAGTTAATAAATGATATACAAGACAAGAATAAATGGTTAGAAAATACCAATGAAATAAAAAATAGTTTGAATAAAGTAGAACAGAGTACGAGTAATACAAATGAAAGTTGTAATGGCAATGTTGTATTAGATAAAGAGTTAACAAATGATGATGATGATGTCGAAAATAATAAAAATAGTATTGAGAATAGTGATGTACCCGAAAATGTAGTATCAGAGAGTACTGATGAGTTTATAGAATATGATAATGAGATGTTAATGTGTGTTAATGAGTTAGAGAGAGAGCGGAAAAATAGTATAGTGGTAGAATGGGGGCAGAGGGTAAATTTTCCCTTATTTGTTCTGAACCAGAGTGTTCACAAGTGTTGTTTTTGAAGGGCAAGAGTCCCGTGTTAGTAGAAGATTTGAAGTGTTTATTTTTGTTGTATAATTTTGTACCCTCTGTCTGGAATAATATTGAGAGTGTGATATGGTATTATGATGAGAGAGATTTAAATAGAGTATTGTATGTTGAGAGAGAAACAGAAGTGTATAATTTAAATAGAGATTATGATAAATGGAAAGTAAGGTTAGAAGAGTATTTAAATAAGAATGATTTAATTGATAATACAAAGGTAAATAACCCGATAATGAATATATTTACTGATGGAGACTTAACAAAAATACTTAACGTAGACTTGGTGAATGATTATTATGATATAACGGATGAATTGAAATTGTTTGGTTATGACACACAAGACAGTAATTTGTGCATCAATAAAATTGAACAGTGCTATATAAAACAAAGATTTATCTTTGACGATGGAGGGTAGGCTATAAAACAATAAAGGACAGTTATAAATATTTTGTTTTATGGTTTTTGACCTCGCAACTTTGGACATTGAAGTGTGGTATAACTGAACAAATAATAAGGACGAATTGTAAATAAATATGTAGTGAATTTATTTGTGTATTGTAGAAGGTCAGGTAAACAATGTGTATGATTGTTACAACAATAATATTAATATTTTACAATTTAAATAAATAACTATGTTAATTTGGAAGACAGTAACTGATGAATTGTAATTGTTTTGATAGCTATGTAATTTGTATTTTCAATAACTAACTTAATTAAAACAATTGAGATGTTTTAAATAATCTGATTGATTTAAATGTTGTATAATTAACTTTTCTAAGGAATTTAAATTATTTTTACGAGATTTGTGAATTTGGTAATTAAATGATAAATTGTCTGATTTAAACTAACATTTGTGTTAAATGTTTAAGAGGTGAGGTGAAAGTATTGGTGTATGGTATATATTTTGTGTATGTCAGTTTAAATGGACTGTAAGTATAAAAAATTTCATAGTACGAATCAAGTATAATAAAAATGTTTACAGGTAACTCAGATGAAAGGATTTTAATTCAATAATGAGATGATTTGAAATAATTGTGTTAAATAAAAATAATTAAAAAATTTTATAATAGCTGAAAGATGATATATAATAATTAGTAATAATAAATTTGAAAATTTTAAGAAAATTCAATGGTAGAAAGTGATGAATGATTTGAATGTTGATGGATGAATGGGTAATGAAAATGTTATGTTAGAATGTATATAAAATTTTTTAATTATTTAGTTAGTAAGGTGCTATTGCTAGGGTGGCCTGTGCCCTAGTAGATAGCGAAATGGGTTGAGGGTAACAGAGAGTGTTACCTTCATCGGAGGCCGACATGGCGAAAATGTGCGGTACACCTTTTGTACAAATTTAATTTGTACCCTGATAGACACTGGCGCTGCACATAATAAAGACAATGTAGAGCAGGCATTGAAATGAAGTTAGATTTCCCCGACTTTTCGGGCGATTACTGCCTTACCAGCACTAATCGTGGCTTTGGCGAGCGGTTAGCTATGGCCATAATCAAGTCCCATGACCATAGCTGACTTGAAATTGGTTTATAATAGAAATTAAATGGGGGTGAAATTAGGGGAAATCCAGGAACTATGGAACAGCGGCTGCCACTCTGTCCGCGTGGGGACAGCATAGCCAGGTGGTAGACCCGTTTTAAGGGTGTTTCAATATAAACGAGGATATGTCGATATCCAAAATGTTAAAATGTCAAGCCGAAGCAAAGACACAGAGATGTCCAATTCCTCCAAATATGCAGTCTTTGTAGAAGCAAAAAGGCGCTACAGTCTTACATAAATTACAATAGAGCGTGTGGACCAGGGGGTTGTTCAGATGAACATGCTTAAATTTTGTAAATTAAAAATGATAAATAAATTTTGCTCTAATAAAAATGCTTGCATTCCGCTTAAATAAATAGGTGCTCATACATTCAGTATAATGTGTTCATTCTAGATTTTTAAATGTATTATTTTATTGTAGTAGATTAGATATAAGAATTGATAAAAGTATGTGTTTTATATAATTTGTGTATTTTGAAACTAAGTAAATAACTAAACCGACTGGCGGGCGGTTAACATAAATTACTAGAGTCAGAAAAAGGGGAAACAAGGATGTTAGAAGTAAGGATTGATAATCATATGTATTTAATGTAATCTGCACAATTTTTTGAAAGGTGTCTTCATTTTGTTAAGAATGTCAGCTGATCAGTAATAAAATGTCACTGTTGAATTGTTTATTAATATTCCAGGTAATTAATGTTAAATATAAGGTTGTAATGTAGTGAAGATTTTAAATGATTTGCAAAATAATAAGAGATAGATTCTGGGTGATGAATATTTTTGTGGGACATATAGATCGGTCCAAGTTGGAGTTAAAGTTAAAATGTTAGTAGAGAGAAAAATATTGTTTTGAATAATGTAATGTTGTTGTGAGTTAATGCAATAGATATTGAGAAGTATTGATGTTGACACAGTAGTTATGAGGAATATATGTAGAGTTTTGATTGATATATTGATATTATTAAATGATGATGTTATTTTGTTGTAGTTGAAGTGAGGTAATTAGACTGAGATTTGGGGATGGCAATTTTGTAATAGGGGATAGTGTAATGTGGGAGTCCGCAACAAAAGGGTTGGGACGGGAAGGAACAGATTTGGGGGGAAGGGGTCGCCGTAGGTAGAATCCAGGGACCTGATTAAGGAAATGAGCTTTTTTTGGGGGGGGGAACACTTATCCTGAGTACAAAGGGTTAGAGAGTATTTTTTTATATATTGAGAGAAGGTGGCGAATTGAGTTTAATGATAAGTTGGGTTTAGAGATTGTTGGATAGATGTTTTGATAGAGATGGGTGTCATGTTAGTTAAAGTTGATGAGTATTAGAGTCAGAGGGGTAGAGATTATAAGTGTGAGCCTACCAAGTGGTAAATTAAATTGTTATAAGTATTTAAATCACCCACAGTAATGGAGAATAAGATTGTCAAATAAAGAAAGAGATTTATAACAAGAATATAAAATTTTTAATTGAAACCAGTGACAAATTTTTGATAGAATTTAGAAATATAAAGTTAGAAAGTGTTTACTTGAATAATTTAAATGTCAATTGATTGTTATTTATAATAATATTTTGTTCTTTTAAATGTTTTATTTTATTAGGTTTCATGTTTCAAGATAGAATTTTACAGAAGTACGATGTATTTTCAGGTGTAACTTGTGTGTAATGTATGTAGGTCAAGGGTCTTGACTTGACCTAGTTTTGATCAGCTGATGGGTGAGGTCATATACTAGGCATGTTTAGTATGGGAGTTAATTCAACTTTTATTTTTTGATCAATTTAAACAAACTTTAAATAATTTCAATATGGAAAGGAAGTTACTTTAAGAAATTTAAATTTTTTGAATTTAAAATTTTTTCTTTGGAAATTTTTTTTGTGAAAAAAAAAAATTTTCTTGATTTTGCGCCCGCCAGCTAAGGGATATTTTTAAACCTTGATTATTTTATTGTTTGTGTACTAACCATGTTTATTATTATTGAATTCTTGTATTGAAATGTATTGTTAGAATATAGGTGTAATCACATGTTAGTTTAAGGATGTTCTTATTTTAAGAAATGTTCAATTGATTTATTTTAAATAACAGAAAAATTAATGGAGAGAATTATTCAATTTAGGTAACGGATTTGCAGTTTGATTTTAAAGGAGACAATTGTTGATTTTAACTTAGAGAAATTTTGCAGAATGTTTCAATGTTTATAATATGTAGTATCAGTGTGTGTATGAGCCCAGTATCTGCTAAAGGCAGCCCAGCTTGCATATTAGGGGGAAACATATCGGTGGAGGATCTGGCATGATCTAAGCCAGGGGTTGAGGATTTTTGGGGTAGCATGATAGAAGGTGAGGTGCGCTGTGGTGCGTGTCTGTTCGATTTTTCGGTGTTGGGATCTCTTACAGAGAAGTCCAGGGATCTCGTTCAGATGCGTCCATGGTCGCCGAGCCAGGGGGGTCGTGTACCCATGAGAAGTAAGAACAAAAGGGGGTTATTGGCACCAGTTCCTCATCGTTCCTCTTAGGGGTTTTATCAATGAGATTTCTTCTGTTTTGACAGAAGATCTCTCATTGAGGGGGTATCGTAACGTGCCAAATTTATGGGTATTTTTATTTATTGCATTTTTTGGGTTTTATAAATGTATTGTGTAAATTTTATTTCTCAACGGTGACCAGAACACGTGGTGAATGGAACAGTTTATAACAAAGGAGAAATACGCCGTATGCATTGTGCAATCAGTACAGAGGTATGCAGCAAGCCTCATTTCCAAGAACTTTGTTTATGTGTGACCTTGCGCTTGTATGCGCGACACAGGTATACGCGCGGACTGACGCGGTCGTGAACCGCCAAGATGGTGAATAGTATATTTTCCGTTTCGCCTCTTTGAACAAGTCGACGGATATGAAACTTAATGTCCGCCCATCTCGTGACGTCAGCCAGTGCCTCAATAATATCGTATACTGTCGTCACCCCATAAACTACATGAATTGCATGGGACGAAACTACTGCGACGAAACCAAAGGCATTGGTTTCCACACAAAAAGACATACGCAATTTAGTGGCACCTGCTACCTTCTTCTGAGCAGTTCGTTAACTGATTGTTCCGGCGCCGGACCGAGCCAAGTAGGCTCTTTACAAAATTTCATATTGTACAAGAAAAAAGTGAAATAACAGTTAATACTATGTGACCGTGGTCGATCAAACAGTGGAGAACACGTCTAGCTAATTTTCGGACACAAAAAGCAAATTTAAAAGAGTAATAATGAGTGCGCGCGAAAACCACGTTGCCGGCGGGTAGTATTCCAACAAAGGTTTAAGGGCTTTGGAGTATTAAAAATGATCTGGGGTTTTTAAAAATTAAATTGTATGTATGTGAGAACGGCAGGCTGGGCTGTTTATGTTTGTATGTACTATAAATAAGGTAAGGTAGTTATTATGTTTTCGTAGTTATCATACTTTTCTAAAGTTGTAATTCAAAATTTAAAAAATCAGGAGAGAGAGTAACAATTTTGTTCTGATTTTATACTTGTCGGAGATGCTTTTTAATCAATCATAAAAAATAAAAACCATTATCTTTCAAATGATAAATTTTGTTAAGTAAATTCATTCAAAAACCTTATTTCATTTGATGTGCTGTCAAGTTCGCCGTACGGATGGGGTTCGTCCTCACTATGCGATCCGACCAGATCGAAAGTTGAAGGTAAGTGGGAGTTTATTATTTTATTCATAAATAAAAAAGTAACCGAGGGTTACAACCCTAATGCTGTGTAATAAACCTGTTTGTAAATTTTAGAAAAGAGGTACTAACGATATTAGTGTATTCCTGGATTTTGTTGTCCATGACATGTCCATTGATTAACTAATAATAAATATATCACTACTGATTTGGAATACTAATTTTTTATTAGTAAAAATGTATCATATATGTTTTGTATGTGCTTTAAAAGATGCTGAATTCAATGTAGCTATTGTGTCGAAGTGTACTGAAAAGAAAACATGGCTTGCCAGGAAGTAGCCATCAGATGGACATTATTGGTACAAGTAAGATAAAAACACTGCCTGTACACTCAACAATCTTCCTTCTTCGAATTTTGTGTACACAATTTTTCACGATGACTTTAAAAACTTGAGTACTGTAGTTATGGAGCTGTTGTTCATATTGTGATAGTACAAATAACTACAACATAATAATTAACCTTGCCAACATTAGTTATTTTGGTCCAGTCTCCCTTAATATTATTCGTTCAACTCAGGTAAGTTATATCATCATATTCATCTACTATAGCAATCACATCATAAGGTAAGTGCTCATCATCTACAGTGGTATCATCAAAATAATCATCAATATCTACTACAACCGGTAAGTATTTCATATCGTTCACTCTCTCCAATTTTAACCTCTCTATCAACTCTTTATAACTTCTACTTATCTGGAAAAGTTTATATTATAGCCCCTCATCAGTCTGTACCGTTACAATGTAATGAACACCAACAATTTGAATACAAACACTGAGGATAATGTGTAATCTATTACTTTTTATCGTTTAATTATTTTTCGTAAAAAATGTATTTTCGTATATACTAGTAAATAATCTCGGGCGCCATGTTTGTACAAGGTAACATGATCTAAATTTACTTTTCGGGCCAGAATTCGTGTAACACGAACCAGTCTTGTGAAACAATTTACCTGAAATAAAAACATACACCAAATAACATATATAAAGTATTTTATTAGTATTGAAACTGGTAGTTACTACATAGTGAAATATATAAGACCCACATTTTGCGCCAGAGGCGTTTCAAAAATCAAATTACCCTCCAAAATCCTTACATATACTAAAAAATGTGTTGTATTACTGTAGATAATTATGATAGATATATGATAAATATAGATATACATCTTTAAATATTGTTTCGCACAACCCAACACCTAGGAATTACGCAAGCACACACACACACACTCTCTCTCTCTCTCTCATGGTACAATTTTTTATATTTTATGAGCTCATTTGTTTTTTAAAAGTGACATTTTGAATAATTGAATTTATATGTTATGTGGTCATTTTAATGGAATTTGATGTGAAAATAAAATAATCTTGTGTGTGATGGAACGTTCTCACCAAATTCGTAGCTGTTGTGCGTTCTCACCAAATAGTTGGATGTCTATTGTTTTGCGAACTTCGCGTACCGCGAGTTCGTCGACTTTTACCAGTCACATCTTTGACGTTGAAACACTGTAGTTAAATAGTTTATTAACCACTTACAGTGGTTTAAACATACATACATACATACATCCTCGGCGCTACAGCCCAGTCCGGGCCCTGGCCTCCAAAAGAAATCTTCCCCACTGGTCTCTACTCCCAGCCAATGTCCACCAGTTTGCCGCACCCAGCCTCACTGCCTCCTTACCAACCTGGTCCAGCCATCTTGTACGCGGTCTTCCCCTCCTTCTCCTTCCCATCGGCAAATAATTCATCACTCTTTTTGGGATTCTATCCTCCGCCATTCTCTGCACATGACCAGCCCAACGCAATCTGTTAATTTGTATGAGTTGCACGATCGGAAGATCTTTAAACCTTTCGTACAACTCTCGATTATGCAGTCGCCTCCAAATGTTGTTTTCCCTCACAGGGCCATAGATTCTCCTCAGTACCCTCCTCTCAAAAACGGATAGTCTCTGCTCATCTAGTTTTTTTAACACCCAGCATTCCGAGCCGTACATCAGGACTGGTCTAATCAAGGTCTTGTATAGGGAGGCTTTTGTATCTTTAGTTATTAATTTTGATTTAAAATGTTTCACCAGTCCGTAGTAACACCTATTAGCAGATAATATTCGTCTTTCAATATCTCTAGAGGAGTCATTTCCAGAGTCCACATATGACCCGAGATATGGAAAACCCTGAACCTTTTCAAATTCATAATCGTTAATGCGCAGGGACAGGGTACGAGTATTGGCACCTACAACCATATATTTGGTTTTGCTTTGGTTTATAACCAAGCCCATAGCCTTAGCGGACAACTCCAGTTCCTGAAAGGCTTCCTTTAAGCCAGATTCAGACCTACCTATGACGTCAATGTCATCGGCATAGGCCAGAAGCTGTACCTCCTTGTGAAATATGTGTCCGCTAGTTTGAATTCCTGAATCCCTGATGACCTTTTCTAGAGCTATGTTGAACAACAGACATGCTAAGGCATCTCCTTGTTTCAACCCATTCAATGTTTTTAAGGAGTTAGATAGATTTGATTGTATTCTGATTTGGCATTTAGAATTGGACATAACTACTCCAACCATACGCACCAACTTAGATGGTATATGCAACTCCTTCATAGCTCTATATAGCATTTTCCGGTTGATTGAATCATATGCCGACTGGAAATCCACAAAGAGATGGTGAGTGGGCACTCCATATTCCAACGTTTTTTCCAGGATTTGCCTTAGTGTAAATATTTGGTCTGTTGTTGACCTATTCCTAGTGAATCCACACTGATATTCTTTTATGTTTTCCTCAGCGTAGGGAAGCAGCCTAGAAAATATGATGTTGGACAATACCTTATATGCTGTATTAAGTAGAGAGATGCCCCTATAATTTTTACATATAAGCGGATCACCCTTTTTATGTATTAAACACACCACCCCATTGTTCCACTCATCAGGCATTACCTCCTCCAGCCATATTCGCTCTATAAGATGGGCAAATTCCTTTATGAAATCTCCTCCTGCGCTCTTTAATAGTTCCCCTGGTAAACCATCGGAACCTGCTGCCTTGTTATTTTTAAGCTTTTCTAGAGCTTCATACACCTCGTCATAGGATGGCACCAACTCCTCTCTATCATCCTCGAATTCTCCTACCTCCTCTTCATTCTCAGATGCCTCCATCGAAGCCTCCCCAACTGAGCCTAGCAACTCTTCGAAGTGTTCTGTCCATCTCCTGATCACGCCAGCATTATCACTCACAAGGCTTTTATATTTTATGAGCTCATTTGTTTTTTAAAAGTGACATTTTGAATAATTGAATTTATATGTTATGTGGTCATTTTAATGGAATTTGATGTGAAAATAAAATAATCTTGTGTGTGATGGAACGTTCTCACCAAATTCGTAGCTGTTGTGCGTTCTCACCAAATAGTTGGATGTCTATTGTTTTGCGAACTTCGCGTACCGCGAGTTCGTCGACTTTTACCAGTCACATCTTTGACGTTGAAACACTGTAGTTAAATAGTTTATTAACCACTTACAGTGGTTTAAATATTAAAATTCACGTATGAGTGAATGAGTGGCCGGCCGGCGATGATCACTGCTGCAGATGAAATGACGAAGAGTCTTTGTTATATGTTGCCGAGGTGGGGTGAACCTACGTCACACGTTCTTTGTTAAAGCTGTTGACAGCATCGTGTTGTTGATGTAAACACATTCTCAGCCGCTGACGTAATTAAGGATCGTCACTCTTATCGCCACAAACTACATACTGTTTTTGTGATGTTTCACAGTTTTTTGCTATGAATCGGTTCAAAACTTGGCAAATATTATTATACACTCCACTCACTATATATTCGTACTGGTTATTTAAGGTTGGTTTGATTATGACCAAATTAAGAAAATACAATAGTTATGGTTTTATTTACCATATTTAAAGTAATCACAAAATGTACCATGATTGTACCATCACAAAACCCCCTCAATGAAAGATTGTGTGTCGAAGCACAAAAACTTTCATTGACCCTTTCATACTTCCTAAAGGGATCAGCCGGGATAAGTCGCCACAACCCCCTTACAATTTTATATAAAAGAAAATAACAACTCACCCTTGGTCTGATGATGATGACCGTACCTACATGACCTTACTGGACTTCTCCTTCGAGATCCCAACACCATAAGGCCACTTAGGCTCTTAACGTCCCTGCTCTGACGCGTTGGCCAGCTCAGGACCGCTGTCATATCACCAAACACTGAAACAATAAATGAAAAATCTCAAAATAGTGACTTGGTAAATTACTCTATCCTCAACTGATCTGGTTCCCCTTAGCTAAGAGCTGGTTTGTGCTAATAAGCACTGGGTTGGCTTGATAAAGTTATAAAAGTTATACTACTAAAAATAATTCTCAAGAATTAGAAAGAATTTCCCTTCTTCATATTGACAAATCCTGCATTAATGAATGGTTTCGATTACTATCGATAATATTTATCTCATTCTCTGTTATAATTACTGTAATTATAACATAAACACATTGATATAAAAAGAATTAAACTTTATTTGAAAATATGAAAATCACACTATATATCTCCCCAAACCTGGAGAAAAACAAATTAAATTGATATAAAAGAATTAATAAGTCTGTATATTTATTTATTTATAAATCTTATTGAATGATTAAAATAAAAAAAACATTATTATTATTATTACTATTAACAGGTAATAATCTGGTATTAACAGCGCCAATTATTTTTATTATTTTTTTTTTCATACACATTATTTCCATATTATAAAATCATGTTGAAATTTCTATAACATAAATACATAATACATTTTACATAATAATACATTGATAATTAACACTGATACATTTAATACATTGACATGATTGATTCATTTTTAATCTTGATTAAGATTTACATTACGATTTGCATATTCTATTTACAGTTGCATTTAAATCGTTTAAAAATTACAATTTCACTTAAACTTTTATTAATTATACATCAATTTATTTGTTTATAAAATTCATTTTAAATTTATTATTACATTCTTATAATATTATTATTTCATTACCTTTCTATTCTGAACTTTCCTACCTACCTAACTACCTAACCTTTCACCTTCTATCACTGTTTAGTCTGGATAACTCCTATATTCACTATGCTTCTATTTATTATCATCTTACTCACCTTCTTCTAACTGACAACCAAATTTACCTATCATTGACACCAATATCTCAATTATAAATACCATTACTAATTTCATTTAAATCCTATGGCACCGCTCGTCTTTGCAATGAGTTGGGTGTTCCCTAACTGGCTATATACATTCATATTATTTTGCCCTTCCAAAAATTCGGCAAACACTCCCTAAAAATTATGCTATTACCTGCCACAACACTATTGGTTGGCTACTCCTTATCACCTCACCCCCACTACAGAATTCATCAACAACAAATATATGTTTATACCTTTACTTAAACACCTTTACTAATAATCACTAACTACTGTGTCCCTAAATATCTAATAATTCTCTGTATTATTTTCTTAAAATTCTTAACTATCTAACTCCCTTTACATTAATTAAATAACTCACCTTCTTTTTATCTATACCCAGGCTCTATTCCCGTTTAAATATTTACTTTACTGTAATCATTGACCATTGTCTTCTATAAAATTCACCTCTCACCTACTTATAACAGTACTTCTCACTTTTCAAATATATATTCTTATTTAATCATTTATTAGGAATTACTTTCATTACAATTAAATAATGATTGAACTTCATTAAAAACTTTCTATGACAATTAATAATTTATAAAGTTACAAAGTTAGTACAACTTTCTTTTGTACCACAATTTAATAAAGAATGATTACTCTTTAATGGTAATTTAAAATTTAATCAATGGTTATTCAATTGTTAAAAAAAATATTATTATTAAACATGTTATTAAAATACATAATACATACTGGTGTACCTGTAATACATAATACACATCAAAAATACATTGATAGATAAATACATTTAATACAATGAAAAATATACACTCCAACTCATTATTTTGTTATTTACCAAACTCAGTCCATAGCAGTCCAATTCAATAACACAGTTCACATATATATTTTTAATGTTCATTACACAATTGACACAGTCTATCCACCATCGTTGAACAACAAACGAATCTTAGGTCTACTTAACTTATTACTTAATAAATATATTTTATTATCTGCAACATTATATTCATATTCCTTTATGAAATTGTTATTAACCAAATATTTCCAGTCACGATCAAGTAGGGTTTCGTTTATCTCAGTATCATGTCATTAATTGGTTATTATCTTCATAATATTCCACCACAGGTAAATACTTAATACCTTTATTCTCATTTATTGTTATCTCAAATTCATTATTATTATAAGGTACGTATTCCTTATTTTCATCCACCTTATCTAACCCTAACCTTTCTAACAACTGTCTGTAATTTTTGTTTACTTTAAATATTTCTATTACTCTCTTACTCTCACAATATCTCTCTATATTTTCTTTATTAATACATTTCTCTCCATAACACCAAATTACACTTTCTCTCTCCAAATATGCAGGGGTCCCTAACATAAAATTATCCCTAACATAAGTGCACCACTTATTAGGTACACAAAAACACAAAGAAACTTTATTTGTAGACCTTTCGTCTCCCAAATATAAATTTAAGGAACTCTTATCCTTATAAAAATTACATGAAGACTTGTCTTCACCCCCTAACACATCAAAAGAAAATTCTACCCCCTGCACTCCTTGTACTAAAATACTTTCTCTCAACTTTCTTTCTGACTCAATAAATTCAAACATTTCATTTTCACTAATTATACTTTCATTATCATTTAACACCACATTCTTACTACTTGTAATATTTGAGTTATCTGTACATTCATTATTTGAGTTATCACCCTTAAATATGTTATTATTCAGTACAGCATTTTGCTGGGTACTACTATTTACTTTCTGGCTTTCTAATTGACTTTCTACCAAATTTAAATTCTCATCTAGTTTTGTTATTACTTTGTCACATTTTTTAATCAGTTTATCGTGACCTAATTTGATTTCATTTTTCATCTCACTGAAATTAATTTTAAAACTACTTTGAATTTCTTTAATTTCGTTATTCTGCTCATCTAGTTTTTTGTCTAATTTTAATAGTAATTGCATCATTGCATTAGTTTCATCCTTATTACTATCTGACATAGCTGATATGGATGTATTAGTTTTCGTTGTCTCTACAGATACAGGCGTATTTGCCTCGTCAGTCTGACTAGCTTGATTTGGTTGTACATCCATCTCGCCAGTCAAATTTACATCAGTTGTACTGATTTCTAACGTAATATTGTCATTAGTACTCATATTTTAACCTTACCTTGCGCACGCTTTGCGAACTATTACGCTATTACTTCAAGTAACTGTTTCACATACCAGTAGGTGTACTCTACATACAATTTTATTTTATGTCGAGTCCATGTTCGGCACGCGCCAATTGTAATCTATTACTTTTTATCGTTTAATTATTTTTCGTAAAAAATGTATTTTCGTATGTACTAGTAAATAATCTCGGGCGCCATGTTTGTACAAGGTAACATGATCTAAATTTACTTTTTGGGCCAGAATTCGTGTAACACGAACCAGTCTTGTGAAACAATTTACCTGAAATAAAAACATACACCAAATAACATATATAAAGTATTTTATTAGTATTGAAACTGGTAGTTACTACATAGTGAAATATATAAGACCCACATTTTGCGCCAGAGGCGTTTCAAAAATCAAATTACCCTCCAAAATCCTTACATATACTAAAAAATGTGTTGTATTAGATAATTATGATAGATATATAATAAATATAGATATACATCTTTAAATATTGTTTCGCACAACCCAACACCTAGGAATTACGCAAGCACACACACACACTCTCTCTCTCTCTCTCATGGTACAATTTTTTATATTTTATGAGCTCATTTGTTTTTTAAAAGTGACATTTTGAATAATTGAATTTATATGTTACGTGGTCATTTTAATGGAATTTGATGTGAAAATAAAATAATCTTGTGTGTGATGGAACGTTCTCACCAAATTCGTAGCTGTTGTGCGTTCTCACCAAATAGTTGGATGTCTATTGTTTTGCGAACTTCGCGTACCGCGAGTTCGTCGACTTTTACCAGTCACATCTTTGACGTTGAAACACTGTAGTTAAATACTTTATTAACCACTTACAGTGGTTTAAATATTAAAATTCACGTATGAGTGAATGAGTGGCCGGCCGGCGATGATCACTGCTGCAGATGAAATGACGAAGAGTCTTTGTTATATGTTGCCGAGGTGGGGTGAACCTACGTCACACGTTCTTTGTTAAAGCTGTTGACAGCATCGTGTTGTTGATGTAAACACATTCTCAGCCGCTGACGTAATTAAGGATCGTCACTCTTATCGCCACAAACTACATACTGTTTTTGTGATGTTTCACAGTTTTTTGCTATGAATCGGTTCAAAACTTGGCAAATATTATTATACACTCCACTCACTATATATTCGTACTGGTTATTTAAGGTTGGTTTGATTATGACCAAATTAAGAAAATACAATAGTTGTGGTTTTATTTACCATATTTAAAGTAATCACAAAATGTACCATGATTGTACCATCACAAATGTTACGAATGGAAATAAATGCTACACAGATATGGTCCAAAGTTTTTGAAAACTGGGAAACACAAACAAAGCATCCAAAAATTATTAGGATGAAAGTGAATGAGAAGGAGGAGGAGCAGGATGACGAGGAAGAAGATTAAGGCAATGTTTAAAACACAAAATATATTAAACTCTAGTTTAGTTCTCATGTATAACCATGTTTACTCAAACCGATAAGCATGAATGAAAAACTGTAATAATATTCTACACCTAATCTAGTCTATTTTAAATTTTGTTAAGGTGAAGTACACCAGGTTTCTCTATCTAAAGCAGATGTAACAAACTACGTTATTGATGTGAATTACCTTGCTATATTTACAAGTTAACGTTTCAAATTGTGACAGCCTGTCTGTAAGTTTAGCTATTGAGTCCATTACAGGCCTAATTTGTTTTCTGTCTGTTGGTTCTGGTTCAGGTTCCGATTCTGGCCTGCTGATAGTTGGGAGGTAAAACTGCAGATTATATTCCAATGGCCACTGCCACCACAATCCATCACCGGTCACCTCGTCACATTCCTGCACATAAATATAAAAATACTGACACACACTACAGATTGTGTAACTGGTACAGTTCAAGCAGTCGCATCACATAATGCCTCATTGAAAACGGAAACACTGAGTTAACTAGCAAGGTCAAACTAAAATGAACTCTACAGTAGACTTAGTTATGTAACCAACATAATGACATGTCTTAGTCATGTAACACGATTTTAACACGTAAATTAGGACACTTTCTTTACTTGAATAATTAATAAAGGGAATTAAATCTAAATTAATTTAGTAATGTCAAACCGTTTTTGAATATTATTATACAGTGAACCATGATAACGCTCTTCTGCGGACCAGCCAAAAAGCGCTTTATATCGAGGGTCGCTTTATATAAAGGTCCCAAGTATAACTATTTAATATGGCGGGACTGTGAAAAATGAGCATTACATCAAGGGTCGTGTTTTATCACAGGGGTGTTATATCGAAGTTCCACTGTAGTATGTTCAATAAACAAAATGAATTTGGAAACTAGAGTGAAGTTGAGGTGGAAGGTTATGTACTTTCTCTTCGGTGAAAGCAAATTCTTAATTGTAATTAATTAATTATGAAGTCTTTAAAAAACTGCTTCTTCCTCTTTAGCATTTCAGTCCAATATGAGGTCTGGTTTCCAACACCAATCATCTCCAATCCATTGCCATCTCAGCATAACCCCTCTCATCCATTCTTCTTATCTTCAAGCACATCATCCAACCAACTTATCTTATGTCGGAACCCTCTTTCTACTTTTATACACTTCCACCCTCAAGATTTTCTTTGGCCCTTTATGAATCTTACAGCGTCTTCATGCTTTTATAGCTCATCTATCTCCTGGTTATTTCTTATTCTCCATTCATCATCTTCTTTAACCAGGACATACACACGTCTTACAATCTTTCTTTCAAACCTTCTTAGCGTTTCTTGTTCCTTTTTTGTTACTGTCCATGTCTATTAAAAAAACCGCTTAAAGTACAAATCTGCAAGGATATTTATAAAGACAGTCGATAAATTAATGTAACAAAACTGAAAATTATAACAAAAAATTACAACAAATTTGTACATCTGTCCGATACTGAACTGTACATTACAGCCACGTGATGGAAGTAAGCACCTTCTCTGTTGGGCCAGCACATGCTCACTGGGACATTTTTTACATTCATGTTCCATAACAAAATGGATGTATGGTGATGGCGAAAAAACTGTGTTCGAGATAAGGACTGATTCTGATTGTGCTACCCTCAAAAAATGAAGAAAAGCCATTTTCTGAAAAGTTTCTGTGTAGAATTTGTTCTATGGAGAATGATAACTGCCGCAAATTCACACAGAATCAAATAATTTTTTGCATATTGTAGTTAAACTGGATTACGGTGTTTTTAAATCCGTTTAGAGTTTGTATTTTGTATTGTATTTAATATCTTTTTTGGTTTGAAGTTTGATTTAGTTTTATTATTTTGTTCAATTCAATTCAATCCAATCGTTTAATTGAATCTAATGTAAATAAATCTGATGAATTGCTCTTGAAATTAGTTAGCGAAGTATTTAAACTTCGGTTAGTTTATTTTAATTTATTATTATTCTGTCGACTAGGCGAATTGGTGACGTAGATTCCTCGCTGAAAGTACAAATATTTGGTAATAAATGATCACTTACTTGTAGCGAGTCTGGCCGATCTTGCAGGGTCGATGTAGCAATCTAATCTGTAGATTGACTTACCGTATTCAAATTCGCCGCTGCGTGTCGTGCTATCCAATAAGAGTCGTTCACCTATTCTGAAAGCCCTAGTCTACTGAAATGAACTAACTGACTCCGCTTCATCATATAAAATGATAATTTATTCTTTTTTAACACTTCCTTTAATGATCTAAAATATCATTAACCATTTGGGTTCAAAATTAATTAACATTAGTTATTTATTTTATAAAAATTATCTCAGGGTGGTATAACTGATCTACAATCTACAACGACGTCAGTGTGTGTTTAAAATGCTTTTTGGTTAAATAAATTAATTCAAATGTGGGTTCTTTTAGCTTACAGAATACCAAACAATTTACTAGAACTCTTACTCTACCATTTATTAGGCAGTTGGAGGATGATTACAACTCAATCATCTCTTAATATTTAATAATATTTTGAAACGGTGCTGTTCGAAAAAACATCTGAATCAACATTTGACTCTGTAAAAGGTAATTGTTTAGTTGCAAGTATTTATATAGCTTAATAATACTAGCGTCTTATTCATAATAGACAAACATATTCAAAATAGTAGTAGTAGTAGACTCTTCCTAAATTACAAAACATAATTAACATTTGCATTTTTTGTTAACTTTCGTTAATTGCATCAGACAGTCGACAATTCTCAATCACTTATGAATGCTTGTTATTTTGATCTAGGTTTATTAAACAACAACTTCAATCAGGTGTGGTTATATCACACTCAGTATTCATACATAATAAATGATTAATGTTTGCAAAATTCTTAATACTGAAATATTTAAATTAAAATTGAGAATTATCATTAGTACTGATGACTGAATGATAATAAGGTGCAATGACCTACATACTTTATTTTGTACACATTATTAGAATGTTGTTCGATTATATCGTCTTTTTACAATTCTTAACTAATTTGAGAAAATCACTGTACTCCCTTTTAAATCCCGGAATTGCTATGGATTATACACTTAGCAATCCTTATTAACGCACTGTTACACTTAAAACATCTTCACTAATAGTGTAGGTATGTTTGCACAAGTTTAGGTAATGTTTCTTTGTTGACATTGGTGACGCGCACAAATTATGTAAACAGCTGATTTCATTCGGTGTCGAGTAGCCGTCTGCTCTCCTCTAAGGTTGATTAAAAAGTGTCTCGAAATGGCATCAGAATCTGCCGTTCCGTTTTGCGATCGTTGTAAAATTGGCTAATTTCTTGGTTTTGATTGGTTGATGATCTTTAATTTGATGCACATACCCCCTTCGCGCAATATTTTAATTGTTGTTATTAGCGTGGGGTGGCTGGGTTTGAGAGTATACACATTTGCTCGAACTGACACAAATATTTTATAATTGAAATAACTTTCTTATTATAGCATAGATTTTAAATCTAAGCTTATCACTGTATTGGTAACATTTGGCTCTTCATTTAGAGTCCATTCATGGTGTGCTTTCGTTCATTATTAAGGGAGTTAATGTTTGAGATTATCACTCTACACTATTCACTATGAATTTGATTTTTTAATGAATTAAAACTATTTAATGGCAATCATATCTCTTTGGGAGCATGCCTTCCAAGTCCTTCAACACTTCTCACTTATTGGTTACTTACATCTATTGACAAAATATAGTTCTTATCCTAACATTGATTTAGCCTAAGAGTCTATTAACTATATTAATAAATTATTCATAATAAAAGGTATCTGGGTAACTTCTGTATTGCCCCAATTGTAAACACTGAGTTGTTACAACTACCGTTTGTCTTAGTTTGTTGGAATATATTGTTATTCCTTGGTATTTTAGTCATTAATATGACCTCTATATGGCACTATAAAGTGTACCTTTATTTTAACTCTTATTTGGGAATGTATTGTCTTTTCAGACCATTATTTAGTTTAGAATAGTTTATTAGTAGTAGTATATTGATAGTCAGTCTTGTGTTTTTAACACACTTGTCTGTTCCTTAGCGTATACCATTGGATAATAGTAGTTACATCTGGTGTCATATGATAGGTGTGCTTATTTATTCTTATTACACATTATGTCACTGATTATAATTCTTTTATACTATTATAATAGTGATACTATATCTTACTTATTACATAGGTATCCTTCTGTTATTCCTATCTAACATTACAATGCGGTTTTGTCTATGTTTCACATGGTGAATCTCATTTTGGCTGTTTTTGTTCGCTTTGTTTACTTGAATTCTTAGATAAAGATTACTCTTGGTATCTGATATTGGTATTGGTAGAAACCTTATTACTTCTACTTGATTTTGGGTACAAAATATTTCAGTTTAGACATGTTTTGTGTACTATTAAATATGAAATTAGGTGGAAAGTACTTGTATCTAGGTTATGTGGTTTTCTTATTTGCAGCAACAATGGGTGTATTGAGTTGTACAAAATTACATTTTTTAACCTTGTTTTTTCAAGTCTAATGTTATTAATGACAACTGGTAATTCATTATTTTGTTCTTTTTTTCCTATCTTACATGATTTTTTGATTACTTGACTAACAATTATTATAATTATGAGACAATTTTAATTCTCCTTTATATTACATTGATGCTGTGCATAATATGTCATTATGCTTTTATTTACAGCTTCTTTTGTGTTAACATTATTGTTACTTCCACTCTTTTGTCTAATATAGGATGCCCTACTCATTTACAATATTATTAGTTATATATGGGTCATCTAAGTCAGTCAGTTATTGTTTTATTTTCAATCTGCAAGTTCCTCAGTTAGTATTTATATGGGTAAGATGTTAATCTATAGTTGACTGGCTCTTGGAATCTATATTTTATGCCATGGTTGTTATGTGTCTTTCTCATAGTATGTTTCTTCCTTGTTTTTATTTGTTCCTTACTGACCGAATCTATTGGGTTATTGGTTCTTGTGGTATAATCACTGTTTATTGTATCTTCTTTCTTTTTTAAACATTTTTCTTGCCTCCAGAAACGATTAAGACTATAAAATAGGTTATTTACCTTCTGTCGACGTTTCTTAAAATCCTTTTAGGATGACTCGAGTTTCAACACCATTTGGTGTCATCATCAGATCGGTGAATTAGGTTAAAACATTTCGATGCATATGCATCTCGTTAGATATTTAAAAGATTAAAAACAACACATAACATTATATAAAACAATAAATAAACTATATCACAATAAAATAACATTAATAAAAGAATATAAAAACAACGCGGCCGCAAACGATCCTGCACAGGAACGCACCCCACGGTAAGATTAATCAATGCCGGTTTGACCTCGGTTCAATTTCATCGATCTGATATAGCCAATCTCTCGTTCCATAAGATCGATTCTATTAAATAAAACATTATTGTTATGTATCGCTTTTTCATTTAGGACACGATTGTGATCCTTCTTTATGGCTTTGTATATCTCGAATCTTTCAAGACTAAAGCTGGACACCCTTGAAAGATTCGAGATATACAAAGCCATAAAGAAGGATCACAATCGTGTCCTAAATGAAAAAGCGATACATAACAATAATGTTTTATTTAATAGAATCGATCTTATGGAACGAGAGATTGGCTATATCAGATCGATGAAATTGAACCGAGGTCAAACCGGCATTGATTAATCTTACCGTGGGGTGCGTTCCTGTGCAGGATCGTTTGCGGCCGCGTTGTTTTTATATTCTTTTATTAATGTTATTTTATTGTGATATAGTTTATTTATTGTTTTATATGTTATGTGTTGTTTTTAATCTTTTAAATATCTAACGAGATGCATATGCATCGAAATGTTTTAACCTAATTCACCGATCTGATGATGACACCAAATGGTGTTGAAACTCGAGTCATCCTAAAAGGATTTTAAGAAACGTCGACAGAAGGTAAATAACCTATTTTATAATCTTCTTTCTTCTTATATGTTGTTGTTATTTTTTATTACCATTACATTTGATTAACTCCTGCGTTGATTTTATTCTTCTTGATGAGTTGCTCATGTAGTTTCATTCTTGGCATTTCCAGATTAAATACTTGGTGTGTCTAGTTGACTCAATTATTATGACATGTGTTAATATTTTGTTACTTCAAATATTGGGCTCATATGTCTTGTTACAATATGTACCTGAGCTGTAGAAGACTCAAGGCCTATTGATTTTGGTGAAGACTGGTTACGGTGAAGGGGTAGTTTACCTGCAATGTTTCATGATTTAACAAGAGTAACGTACTTAATTTTGACACATAAAGTATCCTGAAAAGAAGGTCATAATTATCCACTGTAAAAAGGTAGATGAAATATCTATAAATGAAAAGGGTAGTTAAAGGGGAGGGGGTAATTTTCTATAAATGAAAATGATAGTTGAAGGGAGAAGGGATAATTTTTTATATGCATACTACGTTATCGGCAACAAAGAAGTAGTTTGTTGTTAAAATTCCTTCTCGGGCTGTTTGGCTGTGGTCCAATGTTTTCTGCAACACCAGACATTTCGGCAGTGCCATCGACTGGCATCACCAGTGAAAATCGGGTGCGCTAATGTGAGGTGATATACGTTAGTGACCACAGTACTGTGGTTAAGGCTGAAGAAAGAAGTAGTTTCTATGGAAATATTTCATTTCAAAAAGGATTTGAAATATAAATTTTAGAACATGGAAGTCATGCATGGTTCTCCATACCGATATTTTCTGTGTGTGGTATACTTATAATACAGTTATGTCCAATGTTCTGTTCCTAATTTAATCTTCATAAACTCCTTTTTACTTCTTTCCTACTTCACTTCCCTTAACAATATAACATTTGCATTTCAACTAATCTTAACATTTCTCACTAATTCCACTGCTTCAGATGGGTCTTCCCCTGACTGCCTAACGTCCGTCCACCTCTGACTTGGAGAAAACAATGTATGCCGCATCAACGATTTGCTAAACCTTTAATGTTCAGGTGCTTATTATTATTATTCCTGTTGTACGTTTACATATTTTCCGGAACCAAAGATTAAGAAGTAATTGAATTCTCATCTTCCACTGCTGCTTGTCCATTCAAAGATCTCCTTCAATTTCTTGTTCCCTCAATATAGTCTGAATTTCTTCTATCCAAGTGATAGGTGGTCTTCCTCTTTTCCTTCTTCCTAGTGGGGTCCATTCCATAACTCTCCTTGACAATCTTTCCTGTGCCATTCTTTTCGCATGTCCATACCATTGTAATTTTTTTGTTTGGATAAAATCAACAATTGAATTTTTCACATTTGTTCTGTCCTAATGACTTCATTTCTAAATTTTCTCACGTTTCCAAAAGTCCATCTCTGCTGTCATTAATTTTGTTCATGTGTGTTTATTAGGAGTCCAAACTTCTGAGCCGTAAGTCACGATACCACCTAACAATGGTTTTAAATATTTTGGTTTTAGTTTCTGCTGTAATTTGCTTATATCCCACAGGATTCCACTTAATGTAAATATAGCCATCTTTCCCAAATTAATTCTTGATTGTATTTCTTTGTCTAGCTTCCACTGGCCATAATTTTTACCCCTAAATACAGTAAACCCTCGATTTAATGGACCTCGGTTTAACGGACTTCGGATTTAACGGACAGAATCTGACAGACAAAACAAAAAAAAAAACATCAAAGCATGATAATATTTTTAGGCTTTTGAAACATATAATGTGCATAAACTGCAGACTCTCCTGTTCTGATGATATTGCTTGGCTATCGCAACATTCGTTCGTTTCTTTTCTTCTTGTTTTGAAACACGCAGATTTTCTCATCTTCAATTGTATTTGACAAGAACGGAGTATTCATCAAGAATTCATTTAATTCTTCACGATCCCTGTCTTTGCATTGTCGTTGATGCAGGCGTCGCACACGTTCAGTGGAAGACATCACGACGACTAACACTGAACAATATACACTGATATGCATCTTATTTCACTGTGAAATATTCGTCCATCGGCTAATACAGCAAGCATTACAGTGGCACGTAATTTTTCATTTCCCGTAATAATTACTGTTACAGATTTGGTTCCCTTTTGGTCCACCATAAATATACGTAAATAAAAAATAATGGGCGTTTCATCGGCATTTCCCATGTGTTCAAGTGAATAATTATGCTTCTTGCGTAAATGAAGGACAAACCGCTGATACTGTAGGAGTTTTTCTTCGTAGTCACTCGTTAGTTTTAGCACGAGTGATGTACGTCATTTAAGCGCAAATCCATTTCGCCGCATCATTCGTCTTATACACCCGAAACTGGCTTTGAAACCAGAGACTTTTAATTCTTCTGCGATTTTTAAAGCTTTTAATTTTAAAACATGTCTAGTGACAGGGAGTCCTTGCCTTCTTAAAAGCCATATGTATTCACAGACACTGGACTCTACTGCTACAAAACGCCCAACTTGAGGTCATGCGAATGCTCGTCGTGCAGTATTTGCATTTAAAAGTCGTTCCTTCTGTTTTCTCCATCATCGAAAACAGGCTTCATCAATATCGAATTTCCTTGCGGCTTAGCAATTGCATGTTTTATCTACATTTTGTATCACAATTAATTTATAATTCACATCATACGGGTTATGTTTAATTTGATATGACTGCGCGCCTTTAGTCTCCACAATATCCCTCATACCGCAAACACACTACAAAAACGCCGAATGAAAACAAAGTACAGATAAGCGATGTTGTCACTGTTACAATAGAAAACCACACTAGCAGTTTACCCGTTATTTAGAAACATGTTACTCACACCCCCTCTACTCATCCTTTGTCTTGCTGCCTACAGAAGGGTGCGAGCACACGCGCGTGGTCACGCACTTACACTTTATCTTCCTATTCTTTCTTCAGTTTGCTGTTAAAACATTCGGTTGTAGTCATAAATCATAACGCCAGAGTTAACTACAGCCAGGCAAACTGCTGTTGCTTAGGCAGTGAACAACTCATAGATACCAAAAGCGTTCGTCCCTCCAGAAGTCAGGTATAATGTCGAATTTTGTTAGTGCGCGAATGCAAGCCACAGGCCAAATTAGCGACCATGTTTTTAGGAGAAAAAGTGCGGCTTGTATTCGGAACAATACGGTATTTGCATGATATTAACAGTATTAAAACTTCAAGTGTTATAGGCCTATTTGATTTAAATATATCCTCAAAAAACAAAATTTGCGATTTAACGGACTTTCGATTTTACGGACACCCCTCAGCCCCAATTAGTCCGTTAAATCGAGGGTTTACTGTACTTGTATTCCTCTGTATATGAAATCTTCCCATATCTTCCTCCAGTATCAAGTCTTGATGAAGGTCATTTATTGGTATGTATTTTGTTTTATTCAGATTTATCTTTAGTCCCTATTTCTGATATTCCTGTATCAATTTTCTAGTCATGCACTCTATCTTCAAAATCTGTCGCCAAAAGTAATTGGTCATAAGCAAACTGTAATGAATAAACTGTATCACCATCAAGTAGAATTCCCATGTTCCTGCACATTTTTCCAAGTCTCTATTGCTTTCTCCATATAAATTTTGAAAAGTGTTCAGGTGCTTATTTGTTAACAAATTATAATAGATCATAAATACACGTTTTGCAAGACTACTCTTCTCTTCACTTCTACTGAATACCTGTTGCTTTCAATACATGTACTACAACAGTAGCAGAATTGTTTTATCCCACTAATGAAGTTGTGATAGTGAAATGTAGACTCTGTGTTACTACTTTCAGAAGATCAGTGATGCAAATGAAAAGTGCTCTGAGATACAATTTGTTTTCTTTACGGTCACTTTCAGTTTAT
Source organism: Magicicada septendecula (assembly GCA_034769895.1). Taxonomy (NCBI): domain Eukaryota; kingdom Metazoa; phylum Arthropoda; class Insecta; order Hemiptera; family Cicadidae; genus Magicicada; species Magicicada septendecula. The sequence continues at coordinate 44,659,168 of CM068368.1, forward strand.
ATTGCTTAAAGAGATCCATAATACTTCTAGCATCAAATTCATTTCTTTATCAGAATCTGTGGTTAATTACTACAACATAAAAACTCAATTACCTGAAACAGTCCAGAGAGTATGTACGTTTGTAATTGCAGCAAACAACGTCTGACATCTCTGTTGTTCATGTAAACTAAATTCATTGCATGCTCTTTTGACAAGGAAATACCTTCAACCAAAGCTAATGTCTGCAACCACATGCCTACAAAAAAGAAAGACAAATTCTGTCAGAGCTCTTGCAAATTTATAACTTTCATACTCCTACAAAGAAAAAAAAAAGATTTCTTTAACTCACTTCTGTTTACATAAAGATTCTTGCTCAACTGTGCATACATTGTGTAGCGTGACAGATATAAGCATAATATTGAATGGCAATTGATCATTAGAATAATGAAGTTATAATATTTAAATTTGGAAGAAAGCATTAAGTTTAATATAAATAGATTAATTCATAGCAACTGTGGAAAGAAATCATTATTATAAAGAAAATACAAGTTAAAATAAAAGGAGTTACTAGTGATGAGTCATCCAAAACCAGTCTCATAACCAAAGGTTTTCAAGGTATAACCCAGGAAGGTAAAATAGTAAATAACAAAGCAGTACACAATATGACCAAACCCACAACGAGGGAGAATAAATAAAAGAGAAACCCTAAAATAAGCCAAGATCAACCAATACAGGTTGTGTATTTCTGAATTAAAGAAGAAGATGGAGAAGATCCCAAGAAACCTGATGGCATCAAGAACAGATGGAGAAGATACCAGTCCCAGAAGGCAGGAGAAAAGAAGACTGAAGAAAGAAGAAGAGGGCAGCATCCTGAAGAAGACGTCATGCTCTTATAAAAGACACCCAAATCCCTATATCCCCAAAATAAATATCTAAAAACAAAAGTATAACGAAATAAAAACCACATGTATATAAATTTAAGAGAGAGGAGTGTATAAAGTAAAAGTTTCCTGTGAACTGAGATGAAACAATAATATAGTACCCATGGAACAAATCTCCATTGAAAAACGCTAACCAATTTATTATGTTGATAAGACTATACGACCATTTAGCATTAACATAATATATAAGTGAAAGTGAACCAGTGATAGTTTTGGGTATTATAAAAAATGAACCTTGTGTTTCATTCTTGGCAATCACAAACATTGGATGCAATGAAATATGCATTTTTCAATGACTTAAAATATGTACTGTGACAATATGTTGTTCATAAGACATGAATCTGTTTAAAATAACATTTTTGTTTTACATGAAAAAAGGAAAACAGAGTTCATAATACCTTTTGAACAATTAATACTATTTATTTGTTGATGACAGGGTACAATTCCCCAAAGACAATGTAAAAGACAGTATAAAAACTGTAGAATCCTACTTATAATAATAGTTAGAAATAAGAATATAGATATAAGGTTTTAATGTATATAGTACAAGAATGTTTAAAAATGTTTTAGATATAAGGCCATTTGTTTGGGTCTGAAACAACTAACATCAGAACTATAAAAATAATTACCACTTGTAAATAGTAGAGAGTAATTAAGATGTTAGTTAGTACAAAACCTTTTTTATAAACCATGTTTACATGTTGGAAATGGGAATTTTGTTGCAAAATGTCTGATTTGAAGACAACCATTTATTTAAAAAAAAAAAAGTTCTTTATTTGTTTAACTATTATTTGTATTGTAACCAATACTAATTGTTTTTGTGTAATTTGAAAACATGTTTAATTTATAATACTATTTGTAAAAAGTCAGAGAGGGTATCACACATCATATATTGTTTGTAAATTATTTTGTAAGAAAAATTGTTAAAAAATCATAGGCCAAAAGAATGGAAACCAAACTTCATCAAAACAGAGAAATTGCTCAATTAAATGCAAATAAACAAAAGGGGTTTAGACAAAATAAACTTGAGATCATGCCATATAATTGCACATACCATTTAGAGAGATTTTAATAAATTATATTCAGAATTATGAATAAATGTGAAAATGACTAAACTCAGAAATTTAGACATGGGAGTCATATATTTCAGAATAATGTTTCAGAATACAACTAATTCAATTAATTACCAGAAAATAAGGGAATAGGAACCTTTTAATACAATATAGGATTATTAATATTAAATATAACTGATAAAATGGCTGAATTTATATAATGACAGGAAGTAAATTTTGATGTTTTGGACTCTTCAGAGTATACCCAAACTGAAAGTAAAATTACTATTTTTTGGACAGAAAACACTATAAAATGGCATTATTTAATCTGAAAATAACCAGAATGAACTGAAAGATTAATTTAAATCAAATCTAGTGAATAAAATTGACAAATAACCAAAGTTTAGGCATTCATATAGTGAAATAGTAAAATGTACACAGGATGTGAAAATATTTTTGAACAATGTTAAGGATAATATTATATGGGCTAAGAGTTTAATTGAAACTGAAGGAAACAGTTAGTTAATTATTGGTAGTTGAACGGTCAACATGACATACCTTTGAAAACGTGAATAACCTAACCTATAATCGTCATACAAAGCGAGTGTATAGTGAGTTATTGTGAAATCGCGAGTGACTTGTAAAATACTTCTGAAACTATCATATTATAACAGAAACGATCAAGTAACACTCCATAACACAGAACAATATAAATCTACTCCGAAAAACACCATAAAACTGTATAATACATTAAACCAAATTAGTGACGGAATCGGAGAAAGTGTTTGAACTAATAATTATACAGATACACTAAATACAACCCAGAATCACTACACCAGTCACTACACAACATATAACAAGAGATTTGCGGACACGAGAACAGAAATATTGCGTCAAAATACATTATTTGGAATGCAGCAATAACGAGCAACATTTTCGTCGACTTGACGGCAGCCATCTTTCTTTGACAATTCCAGTGCCTTTTCGTGGTTCATCACAGCTGTTTGGTGAAAACAATTATTATATTTACAAATTATTATTCAATGTCTGTGTTTATTAATAACTATTAATTTGATTGTAACGTTATACTTTTTAAATATTAGCCCGATTTCTCTGACTTTGGTAATAACTGGCTGTTTAAAGAACCCTATATAATTTTTATATCATATACTTGTAACTTTTTTCGATATCCTGAGAATCGATACTAATCGATAAGAGTCAATATTGCTATTACTTAATAAAATATTAATACTTTTCAATACTTAATAGTTCTTTATTTCTTCAATAATACTAATTACCAATAATATAATTCTAATTGATAATCTACAAGGACTTTACCACCCGTAAGTGAAGATAACCTAAAAAATAGAAAGGTAAACAAATATCGATTGGTTTACAGACAGTCTTATGAGTGGTGATAGATTATTTAAATTATACTAAAACTTTAATAAAAATTTTCAGAAGAGCATTACACTGTTTAAAACTTCACAGCCCTATATTAATTAATTGATCCTAATTAATTAATTAATAAAATTAAAATAATTTTTTTTTTATAAACATAATTTTTTTTTAAATTTCCTTCAAAACAATAAATTTTGTTTTGAAACGTTCGGCGAAGCCAAGCATATATATTTCTTCATCAACTTTACGCTACTCGACCGGTCTTGCTACCATTGGGACTCGACCAGCTGGGAAACTTAAGGAAGTGTTTCAGGCCAGTAAGACGTCGAGAGCCACACCAATTAAACACCTTACAACTTACAGATTCACACATCAATCTTATTTATTTTATTACAAATTGGCTAGTCCAAACAGAGGGGCTTGATTACATCGGAGTCACATATTCCATAATAAGTATATTATCAACACACATCAATATACTTATGTTTTTTGTTTTATTACAAATTGGCGCACAACTTTAGGGGCTTTAATTAGCGATTGGAAGGCCAATAAATTCTGCCCAATCACTAGTTGGAGCTAGGCAACAGCTACTAAGCCAGAGAATTTCAAGGGAAAATGCAACGACGTGCAACATCTAAGAAAAGGGCGGCGGAGGCCGAAAAAGAATTAGAAAGTGAAATGGACAATAAAGAGGCGACGCCAGTGGAGGTGGAAGAGTCATTACCCCCGGTGTTGTCCAAACAAACTGAACAACCAGGGGAGCAACCTGAGTTACCCACACAGACAGGGGGAGTAAATGTCCAGGAAAGACATGTGGAAAAATCCAAAACAGCGGAGGAGATTAGAATGGATATGATGATGGAAATGTTCCAACGGGAATTCAAATCCTTGAAGGAAGACAATCAATCCTTGAGTAAGAGAATGGATAAGAAATTGGATTCTACGAAGGAAGACTTGAGTAAGAAAATGGGGAGTGATAACCAGTCCTTGAAAGAAGATATCAAATCCAGCAAGGAAGAAACAAATAAGAAGATAGAAGAGAACAGCAAGAAGATGGAAGAGAAGATGGAAGAAAACAGCAAGAAGATGGAAGAGAAGATGGAAGAAAACAGCAAGAAGATGGAAGAGAAGATGGAAGAAAACAGCAAGAAGATGGAAGAGAAGATGGAAGATTTGAAGAAGGATAATCAATCCACAAAAGAAGAGTTGACGGGGATGAACCAGAACATAGAAGATTTGAAGGAAGATAACAAGAAGATGGAAGAAGAGATGGGGAAGAAGTTAGAAGAATTGAAGGGAGACAACCAGTCGTTCAAAGAAGAATTCAAAGCGACTAAAGAAGAATTGATTAATAAAATTGAGAACACCAATCAGAAAATCGATGAAACCAGGAAGAAGATAGAGAAGAACAACCGACAGTTGAAGGAAGAATTGAAGGAAGACAACAGGAAGTTGGAAGAGAAGATGGGGGAGAAATTGGAAGAATTGAGAGAGGACAATCAAATTCTAAGAGAAGAGTTAAGGGAGGTAAATCAGGAGAATTTGGACAAACTGGACGAAAGGATGGAATTGTTGCGAGAAGAACTGAATAAAGAAATCACTGTTAACAAAAAAGCGATGAATAAGAAGATGGAAGAAGAAAATATAATGGTCAATCGACAGATTCGGGAGATTGATGGAAAGTGCAACCAGACCGAAAAGGAGGTGAATGAGTTTAAAGAAGTGGTGAACATCAAGTTCACAAATATCGAAGAACATAGTCGTAGGAAGGTAGAAGAACAGAGAAAGGAAAATCAAGAAGAATTCGGAAAAGTACGAAACCAGGTCACAGAACGATGTAATGATATACAAGAGACCATGGCCAATATCACCGGTCAGGTGCGACAAAGCCGAGAGGAGATGGAAGCGATTAGAAACAGACCGACTCATTTCACCGGATTGCCCGCCAACGAAAGCCGAGAGTGGCTCAACTTCCGGCAATACAAACGAAAGCCGATGGAGTTCCTGGCAAGGGTAGAAGAATATTTGACCAAGCATAAAATTACCCAATGGAGCCATAGCAGGGAGATATTCGACGAGTCCTTCCGAGACATTACAGATAATTGGTGGATGGCCAACCGGAGTGAAATTTCCGACTACCAACAGTTCCGGAAAATGTTTAAGACAAAATACTGGTCTGAGACCACCCAGAACTTGATCCGTGACAATATTTGTAATGGAAGATACAGGTCACAGTTAGGTAGCAGTATGACGGCATATTTCTTGGGGAAGGTGTGTATGGCAAAGCACCTTGAGCCAGCAATCCCAGAAGAATGTTTAGTGAATAAGATATCTTATCACTATGATGAGGACATTATCAGGGCCCGGAGAGGTAGTCAGATCAAGACGATCCAGGGAATGACTGAGTTATTGGAGGGATACGAGAATGAAGAGTATTATCGGCAGAGCAGAAAGAGAAATGAGAGACCAGAAGCAAGGCCGACTACTTACCCCAATAACGGCAATAACCATACAAATAACCGGAACCAGCCCAGTAATTACGACGGCCCTAACAACCAGCCGCGTAATAACCAGTTTAACGGAAATTTTAACGGCGTTAGGAATAACAACCCCTACCCAAACAATAGAAACAATTTTTACCAACATAATAATGTCCCATACAGTCAGAGAAATCCATATCCCAACAATAATGGTAACAGGCCTTACCCACCTAACCGAAATTACTATAATGATAATATTAATAATAATAATAATAGCAATAGTAATAACCGAGTGTCGCGCCCTAGGGTAAATTTTATAAGAGCAGAAGATCGCGGACCCAGGAGATATTATCAACCGAGGAGGAGCAGCTTCCACGGCGCTGACCGAAGATGGCGGAGTGCGGAACGAGACGGCCCAAGATACGAACAGGAAAGACGAAGTACCAGCCTGGAAGATCTTGGCAGACAACCGAACAGGGCGTTAAACATCAACCAGGGTACAGAACGTCAGGAAACAAACCAGAGTTTCCCGAACGATGCCTCGGTCAACAATAACTTAAACAATGACCAAAATGCTTTAAACGAGAGGAGGCAGTAATCAACAACGATGACCCGTTACTGCTTATACTTCCTGGGTTAGAAAAGGATGATTTGCAACAAGCAAACAATGATAAAAACATCACTATTATCAGTAACCATTATCTGAAAGACATACGAACTGAACTTTTAGAAGAAAACGAGAAGAGTCTCAGCAACAGTAATAATGAGATAATTTATATAACAGCGGAGGTGGAAGGAGTTCCCGCTAAAATAATGATAGACACAGGAGCTAATATTTCAATAATAAACTCAAATGAGTTGGAGAGAATACAGAGTACATGTGGTAAAACTTTGCCAATGTTACCAGTCAACAACATTGTATTGGTAGGTGCAACTGGTCGCCAAAATAAAACCATCAGGAAGCAAGTTTCCTTAAGTGTCGTTAGCCGTGATATAGCTTTAGACATGGAATTTTTAATCGCCACCGGATTACCATTTGACATCTTAGTCGGTTGCGATATTCTTCGTAGATATTCGGCAGTAATCGATCTTAATTTAAATAGAGTATCATTTTTCCCAGATGGAGTAACATGGACCGCAGATCTGGTAGGAAGCACAACTATACTTCCCAGCCCAATACATCAACAACTTCGAAAAATTAATATTATAAGAAACAGCCCTCTTTCTAAACCCATAATATACAATAATGGAGGAGAGGATTTATGGTCAGTTAAGATCCAAGAAATACGTAATTTCCAGTGCGGAAGCGATAACAAGAAAATACCAACGCACATGGCTGATCGTCTAATTGCAATATATAAGAAATACAAGGCGGTGTTTTCTGATGACCCAGGGAAGGTAAAAAACTACCAGTGCCAACTTCGTTTTAAAGAAAACGTAGAGTTTAACCGGAGGTCATATCCAATAGCGCAGTCGCTCAAAGAAGCCGTGAGAACAGAGATAAACAAGATGATTGAAAACGACATAATTGAGATTAGTCAATCACCTTACACTAGTCCAATTATTGCTGTTCCGAAGAAAGACGGACAAGTCCGGCTCTGTTTAGATGCGCGTGAGTTGAACAAGACAATTGTGAATGACAGAACATCTCCCGGTGAAATAGAAGAAATCTTAAAGCGTTTTCATGGTACTAACTTTATTAGCACCTGGGATACGGTCTGTGGTTATTGGCAGGTAGAGCTGCATCCACAAAGCCGCCAGTATGTAGCGTTCATTTTCGAAGGGCGCAATTACCAGTTCAAGAGACTGCCCTTCGGACTTGTCAATTCTGTCGCCATATTTGTGGCATGCATGGACCAGATTTTGGGACCAGAAGCGCTCCAATTTACCACCGTCTATGTTGACGATTTACTAATCACATCCGGAACCTGGGAGGAGCATTGTTACAGAGTGGAATTTGTACTAAACAAACTAGCGCAGAACAACATAACACTGAAGTTGGAGAAATCCAAATTCATAGCGCGCGAGGTACAATTTTTAGGCTTCAACCTAGACGACAGAGGTATTACCCCATCAGCAGAGAAAGTGGAGGCAATTCAGAGGTTCCCGCAACCAAGAAACAGGAAACAATTGCAATCTTTCCTCGGACTCTGTAACTATTACAGGAAGTTTCAGAGCCGATATTCCGAGTTGACAGCCAAGTTTCAACCACAGTTATCTGCCAAAAACAAATGGACTTGGGGTGAAGATCAAGATATTACTTTCCGATTGATAAAAGAGAAGTTTCTGGAGAGTGTAATACTTCGTCACCCAGATTTTAAGAAACCGTTCTTTCTAAACTGTGACGCTAGCGATCTAAGCTTAGGAACGACATTATACCAGGAAGATGAGGGGGGACAACATCTGGTAATAAGCTTCGCTAGTCGCACACTGAACCAGTGCGAAAAGAACTACAGTGTGACAGAAAAGGAATTGTTGAGCGTGGTGTTCGCATGCAGCAAGTTCCGGACGTACATTCTCGGATATCAAGTCACGGTACGAACTGATCATAAATCCATCTCGTTCCTTCGTAGGTGCAAATTGAGTCACGGCCGATTGGCTAGGTGGGTACTCGCCCTACAAGAATATGACCTGAAATGGGAATACATTCCAGGAAAGAAGAACGTGGTAGCGGATGTGTTGTCACGTATAAATCTGGAAGATCAGACTTTCGAGGGAGAGAAGGAGAGCTTAGTAAAAATTTATAACATATTCACGACCAGAGCCGATTTACAAGCTTTGTTAATAAATATCCGAATCCATCAGCAGTCTGATCCTAAGCTGAAAAACATTGTGAGTCGTTTAGAAGCCAATGATGAAACCATTTCTAAATATTACCACCTTAACAAGGGAATTTTATTCATAAAAACCGCATTGGACGATGAGACATGGAAGGTGATAATCCCGCACCAAATAGAAAAGGAGGTCATCATCGATTACCATGTCAGGTATGGTCACATGGGAGCGTTAAAAGTGATACAAGCTCTAGAGGAAAATTGTAAGATCAAGAATATCAACCGCAAGGTGAGAACACACATCAAGTCCTGTAAGATCTGCCAATGTGCAAAAATAAACAATGAAAAGACAGAGGGTATCATGATACCGATAACTTCCAACGCAAAACTGGAAAAAGTGTTTTTGGATATATGCGGGCCATTTCCCCGTAGCGGTGGTCGACACAGATATAAATACTTGGTAATCATAATGGATCACTACACCAAGTATATAAAGCTATATCCGGTTAATCGGGCAACGACAGCAAAGGTTTTGGCGGTGATTATTGATTTGTATATCCCAGAGATCGGTAGACCATTTTCTATTATTACCGACCATGGTACACAGTTTAAGGGGAGGAGATGGCGAGACACTTTATTAGCACTTGGGGTCAAAACATATAAGACATCAGTCTACCACCCAAGTAGCAATCCGGCTGAGAGAGTACTAAGAGAAGTGGGTAGGATATTGCGCACGTACTGTCACAACCAACAGAAAAAGTGGCAAGAGTACCTAGCAGCGACAGAAACATTCCTAAATTACGCCCACCATCCAGCTATAGGAATTCCACCGTACTCAGCCATGTATGAGAAGCCGACTCCCCGAGACATTGAACAAATCATTGAATTTCCAACGAACAACAATAGGAAATTCAACCAGTTGAAGTTTTACAATAAGGTAGCAGAAGATCAGGAAAAACGGCAAGCCAAATACCAGAAGGCAATAGGGCGAATTGTAACATATAAAGAGGGTGAGAAAGTCCTCCTAAAAAATAGAGAGCTGCCTAGCACCTTAGAAGGCATAACCAAAAAATTATTATTACTTTACACTGGACCATATGTTGTGGTAAATGATAAACATAACAATACATATGAGTTGGAGGAAATCGTTTCAGGAAAGATCAAAGGAGTGTACAATCAAGCTTCTATGAAGAAATATTATGAAGAATGAGTTGTGAGTTATAGAATTTTGAATTTTTATTATAAAAATTTAAAAATAATGTAAGTACATCTTACAACCTAATATTTTGAAAAGAACATTCTGGAGAATTAAAAGAAAAAGAATTTTTAATAATTTATTAAAAATTTAAAAATAATGTAAGTACATCTTACAACCTAATATTTTGAAAAGAACATTCTGGAGAATTAAAAGAAAAAGAATTTTTAATAATTTTAAAAATTCAAAAATAATGTAAGTACATCTTACTACAACCTAATAATTTTGGAACAAACTTTATGGAAGAAAGAAAAAGAAAGACTTTTGAATTGAAATATAATTATAAAAATTTAAAATTGAGTAAGTACTTCTTACTACAACCTGATAATTTAGAACAAAACTTTATGGAAGAAAGAGAAAGAGAGAGAATTTTGAACTTAATTTAAAAAATTTTAAATTAAGCAAGCACAGCTTACTACCACTGAATTATGAGGAAACTTTATGGTAAATAATTAAGAAGAATTTGAATTTGGAAAAATACCAAAATATTCAGAAATAATAGTAAGATCACATTACTATAAACAAGTCTGAATGAAACAATTCTGGGAATAAATGAATTAAACAGAATTTGTATGTTGATAGAACGTCAGTACTTTGAAACAAGATAAGATCAACATATTACAAGGATTTATAAGAAATATTTTTCAATTAAATAAAAAGAATAGTTTGAATTTTACATTAAAACTAACCAAGTTCCAAAAAATAATTATGTGTCAATTATGATTGAATTGAGAAGAAAATAAAGTGGTTAATTCAGAAAAGAGAATTAACGTTAATCCAGAATAAATGCTAGACATTCACAATAGCATTTGAAGGAGTAGAGAAGACTAACAAAAAAGAGTGTAATATGCCAGAGAAGGAAAAAAATTTGGAAGCAAAGAGACTAATTACCTATGAAACGATAATGAAAACAGTTAATTAAGAGCAAAGAAGAACAACTCATACCAAACATATGGAGAAGATGATTTTGAACCAATGATAATAATAAGACCTATATGAAATGCAAAGAGAAGCAATACCACATGAAATATGATATAAATGAATTAATGTTAATGAATGCGAAGGTGGATTAATAACTTTCTAAGAGAAAGGAAAGAACCAAAATGTTTAAATAAAATGATCAATATAACAACCTGTATATCTAATGTAAAGATACAATGTTAAAAAATTAAATATAATATATTAAGACCATTCAAATAATGAATAAGAAAGACTATATATAAAGACCATGCTAATACTATGAGTAACCAGAAGAAAGTATAAAGAGAATTCAGATGGAGAAGAAAGAGAGTTACACTGTAAACAGTAGCCAGAATTATTAAAAGAAAGGTTTTCAACCATAATTAAAATAAATATAGCAGACAAGTTAAGAGTTTTGAAAAAATATATATGTAATGAGTATAATAATGATTATGAAGATTTATTAAGATAGAAAATGTGAGATAATCTGAGAGACTACGAAGTGGAGAATCCAAAGATATTTTTATTAGTCGAAAATGAGACTACTTTTTATTTATTTATACGATGACTGACTGAAGATAATTCCAGCAGCATTATGTTTTTTGAGCAGGGATGGATATGCCCCTGTACTCAATTTATAGAAGTGGTGTATGGCCAGCAGAGAAGTAGCGTACAGTGCCCCTCTGATCTGCCCCAGCCCACGTGATAGGGAATGTTAGGGAATTAATATCCCAAGGATACAACACGAAGTTGATATAGAAAGAAAATGTATTACAATTATAATATATCTCAGAAGACACTAACTATCCGAAAAGGATCAGTAGTAAAACAAATAATTATATATATAAAATTAATAAAACTCTAATATAAAAAAGTCGATATAAAAATGGAGAAGAAAATGAATTATAAGAAATGATGAAATTATCATAAGAAATTATTTCATCCATAAACATGTCTGAAATAATTACTTCTGGAGGAGAGCAATCTGTAGCGTGACAGATATAAGCATAATATTGAATGGCAATTGATCATTAGAATAATGAAGTTATAATATTTAAATTTGGAAGAAAGCATTAAGTTTAATATAAATAGATTAATTCATAGCAACTGTGGAAAGAAATCATTATTATAAAGAAAATACAAGTTAAAATAAAAGGAGTTACTAGTGATGAGTCATCCAAAACCAGTCTCATAACCAAAGGTTTTCAAGGTATAACCCAGGAAGGTAAAATAGTAAATAACAAAGCAGTACACAATATGACCAAACCCACAACGAGGGAGAATAAATAAAAGAGAAACCCTAAAATAAGCCAAGATCAACCAATACAGGTTGTGTATTTCTGAATTAAAGAAGAAGATGGAGAAGATCCCAAGAAACCTGATGGCATCAAGAACAGATGGAGAAGATACCAGTCCCAGAAGGCAGGAGAAAAGAAGACTGAAGAAAGAAGAAGAGGGCAGCATCCTGAAGAAGACGTCATGCTCTTATAAAAGACACCCAAATCCCTATATCCCCAAAATAAATATCTAAAAACAAAAGTATAACGAAATAAAAACCACATGTATATAAATTTAAGAGAGAGGAGTGTATAAAGTAAAAGTTTCCTGTGAACTGAGATGAAACAATAATATAGTACCCATGGAACAAATCTCCATTGAAAAACGCTAACCAATTTATTATGTTGATAAGACTATACGACCATTTAGCATTAACATAATATATAAGTGAAAGTGAACCAGTGATAGTTTTGGGTATTATAAAAAATGAACCTTGTGTTTCATTCTTGGCAATCACAAACATTGGATGCAATGAAATATGCATTTTTCAATGACTTAAAATATGTACTGTGACAATATGTTGTTCATAAGACATGAATCTGTTTAAAATAACATTTTTGTTTTACATGAAAAAAGGAAAACAGAGTTCATAATACCTTTTGAACAATTAATACTATTTATTTGTTGATGACAGGGTACAATTCCCCAAAGACAATGTAAAAGACAGTATAAAAACTGTAGAATCCTACTTATAATAATAGTTAGAAATAAGAATATAGATATAAGGTTTTAATGTATATAGTACAAGAATGTTTAAAAATGTTTTAGATATAAGGCCATTTGTTTGGGTCTGAAACAACTAACATCAGAACTATAAAAATAATTACCACTTGTAAATAGTAGAGAGTAATTAAGATGTTAGTTAGTACAAAACCTTTTTTATAAACCATGTTTACATGTTGGAAATGGGAATTTTGTTGCAAAATGTCTGATTTGAAGACAACCATTTATTTAAAAAAAAAAAAGTTCTTTATTTGTTTAACTATTATTTGTATTGTAACCAATACTAATTGTTTTTGTGTAATTTGAAAACATGTTTAATTTATAATACTATTTGTAAAAAGTCAGAGAGGGTATCACACATCATATATTGTTTGTAAATTATTTTGTAAGAAAAATTGTTAAAAAATCATAGGCCAAAAGAATGGAAACCAAACTTCATCAAAACAGAGAAATTGCTCAATTAAATGCAAATAAACAAAAGGGGTTTAGACAAAATAAACTTGAGATCATGCCATATAATTGCACATACCATTTAGAGAGATTTTAATAAATTATATTCAGAATTATGAATAAATGTGAAAATGACTAAACTCAGAAATTTAGACATGGGAGTCATATATTTCAGAATAATGTTTCAGAATACAACTAATTCAATTAATTACCAGAAAATAAGGGAATAGGAACCTTTTAATACAATATAGGATTATTAATATTAAATATAACTGATAAAATGGCTGAATTTATATAATGACAGGAAGTAAATTTTGATGTTTTGGACTCTTCAGAGTATACCCAAACTGAAAGTAAAATTACTATTTTTTGGACAGAAAACACTATAAAATGGCATTATTTAATCTGAAAATAACCAGAATGAACTGAAAGATTAATTTAAATCAAATCTAGTGAATAAAATTGACAAATAACCAAAGTTTAGGCATTCATATAGTGAAATAGTAAAATGTACACAGGATGTGAAAATATTTTTGAACAATGTTAAGGATAATATTATATGGGCTAAGAGTTTAATTGAAACTGAAGGAAACAGTTAGTTAATTATTGGTAGTTGAACGGTCAACATGACATACCTTTGAAAACGTGAATAACCTAACCTATAATCGTCATACAAAGCGAGTGTATAGTGAGTTATTGTGAAATCGCGAGTGACTTGTAAAATACTTCTGAAACTATCATATTATAACAGAAACAATCAAGTAACACTCCATAACACAGAACAATATAAATCTACTCCGAAAAACACCATAAAACTGTATAATACATTAAACCAAATTAGTGACGGAATCGGAGAAAGTGTTTGAACTAATAATTATACAGATACACTAAATACAACCCAGAATCACTACACCAGTCACTACACAACATATAACAAGAGATTTGCGGACACGAGAACAGAAATATTGCGTCAAAATACATTATTTGGAATGCAGCAATAACGAGCAACATTTTCGTCGACTTGACGGCAGCCATCTTTCTTTGACAATTCCAGTGCCTTTTCGTGGTTCATCACAGCTGTTTGGTGAAAACAATTATTATATTTACAAATTATTATTCAATGTCTGTGTTTATTAATAACTATTAATTTGATTGTAACGTTATACTTTTTAAATATTAGCCCGATTTCTCTGACTTTGGTAATAACTGGCTGTTTAAAGAACCCTATATAATTTTTATATCATATACTTGTAACTTTTTTCGATATCCTGAGAATCGATACTAATCGATAAGAGTCAATATTGCTATTACTTAATAAAATATTAATACTTTTCAATACTTAATAGTTCTTTATTTCTTCAATAATACTAATTACCAATAATATAATTCTAATTGATAATCTACAAGGACTTTACCACCCGTAAGTGAAGATAACCTAAAAAATAGAAAGGTAAACAAATATCGATTGGTTTACAGACAGTCTTATGAGTGGTGATAGATTATTTAAATTATACTAAAACTTTAATAAAATTTTCAGAAGAGCATTACACTGTTTAAAACTTCACAGCCCTATATTAATTAATTGATCCTAATTAATTAATTAATAAAATTAAAATAATTTTTTTTTTATAAACATAATTTTTTTTTAAATTTCCTTCAAAACAATAAATTTTGTTTTGAAACGTTCGGCGAAGCCAAGCATATATATTTCTTCATCAACTTTACGCTACTCGACCGGTCTTGCTACCATTGGGACTCGACCAGCTGGGAAACTTAAGGAAGTGTTTCAGGCCAGTAAGACGTCGAGAGCCACACCAATTAAACACCTTACAACTTACAGATTCACACATCAATCTTATTTATTTTATTACAAATTGGCTAGTCCAAACAGAGGGGCTTGATTACATCGGAGTCACATATTCCATAATAAGTATATTATCAACACACATCAATATACTTATGTTTTTTGTTTTATTACAAATTGGCGCACAACTTTAGGGGCTTTAATTAGCGATTGGAAGGCCAATAAATTCTGCCCAATCACTAGTTGGAGCTAGGCAACAGCTACTAAGCCAGAGAATTTCAAGGGAAAATGCAACGACGTGCAACATCTAAGAAAAGGGCGGCGGAGGCCGAAAAAGAATTAGAAAGTGAAATGGACAATAAAGAGGCGACGCCAGTGGAGGTGGAAGAGTCATTACCCCCGGTGTTGTCCAAACAAACTGAACAACCAGGGGAGCAACCTGAGTTACCCACACAGACAGGGGGAGTAAATGTCCAGGAAAGACATGTGGAAAAATCCAAAACAGCGGAGGAGATTAGAATGGATATGATGATGGAAATGTTCCAACGGGAATTCAAATCCTTGAAGGAAGACAATCAATCCTTGAGTAAGAGAATGGATAAGAAATTGGATTCTACGAAGGAAGACTTGAGTAAGAAAATGGGGAGTGATAACCAGTCCTTGAAAGAAGATATCAAATCCAGCAAGGAAGAAACAAATAAGAAGATAGAAGAGAACAGCAAGAAGATGGAAGAGAAGATGGAAGAAAACAGCAAGAAGATGGAAGAGAAGATGGAAGAAAACAGCAAGAAGATGGAAGAGAAGATGGAAGAAAACAGCAAGAAGATGGAAGAGAAGATGGAAGATTTGAAGAAGGATAATCAATCCACAAAAGAAGAGTTGACGGGGATGAACCAGAACATAGAAGATTTGAAGGAAGATAACAAGAAGATGGAAGAAGAGATGGGGAAGAAGTTAGAAGAATTGAAGGGAGACAACCAGTCGTTCAAAGAAGAATTCAAAGCGACTAAAGAAGAATTGATTAATAAAATTGAGAACACCAATCAGAAAATCGATGAAACCAGGAAGAAGATAGAGAAGAACAACCGACAGTTGAAGGAAGAATTGAAGGAAGACAACAGGAAGTTGGAAGAGAAGATGGGGGAGAAATTGGAAGAATTGAGAGAGGACAATCAAATTCTAAGAGAAGAGTTAAGGGAGGTAAATCAGGAGAATTTGGACAAACTGGACGAAAGGATGGAATTGTTGCGAGAAGAACTGAAAAGAAATCACTGTTAACAAAAAAGCGATGAATAAGAAGATGGAAGAAGAAAATATAATGGTCAATCGACAGATTCGGGAGATTGATGGAAAGTGCAACCAGACCGAAAAGGAGGTGAATGAGTTTAAAGAAGTGGTGAACATCAAGTTCACAAATATCGAAGAACATAGTCGTAGGAAGGTAGAAGAACAGAGAAAGGAAAATCAAGAAGAATTCGGAAAAGTACGAAACCAGGTCACAGAACGATGTAATGATATACAAGAGACCATGGCCAATATCACCGGTCAGGTGCGACAAAGCCGAGAGGAGATGGAAGCGATTAGAAACAGACCGACTCATTTCACCGGATTGCCCGCCAACGAAAGCCGAGAGTGGCTCAACTTCCGGCAATACAAACGAAAGCCGATGGAGTTCCTGGCAAGGGTAGAAGAATATTTGACCAAGCATAAAATTACCCAATGGAGCCATAGCAGGGAGATATTCGACGAGTCCTTCC
Organism: Magicicada septendecula; assembly: GCA_034769895.1. Classification (NCBI taxonomy): domain Eukaryota; kingdom Metazoa; phylum Arthropoda; class Insecta; order Hemiptera; family Cicadidae; genus Magicicada; species Magicicada septendecula. The sequence continues at coordinate 44,676,082 of CM068368.1, forward strand.
GAGACATTACAGATAATTGGTGGATGGCCAACCGGAGTGAAATTTCCGACTACCAACAGTTCCGGAAAATGTTTAAGACAAAATACTGGTCTGAGACCACCCAGAACTTGATCCGTGACAATATTTGTAATGGAAGATACAGGTCACAGTTAGGTAGCAGTATGACGGCATATTTCTTGGGGAAGGTGTGTATGGCAAAGCACCTTGAGCCAGCAATCCCAGAAGAATGTTTAGTGAATAAGATATCTTATCACTATGATGAGGACATTATCAGGGCCCGGAGAGGTAGTCAGATCAAGACGATCCAGGGAATGACTGAGTTATTGGAGGGATACGAGAATGAAGAGTATTATCGGCAGAGCAGGAAGAGAAATGAGAGACCAGAAGCAAGGCCGACTACTTACCCCAATAACGGCAATAACCATACAAATAACCGGAACCAGCCCAGTAATTACGACGGCCCTAACAACCAGCCGCGTAATAACCAGTTTAACGGAAATTTTAACGGCGTTAGGAATAACAACCCCTACCCAAACAATAGAAACAATTTTTACCAACATAATAATGTCCCATACAGTCAGAGAAATCCATATCCCAACAATAATGGTAACAGGCCTTACCCACCTAACCGAAATTACTATAATGATAATATTAATAATAATAATAATAGCAATAGTAATAACCGAGTGTCGCGCCCTAGGGTAAATTTTATAAGAGCAGAAGATCGCGGACCCAGGAGATATTATCAACCGAGGAGGAGCAGCTTCCACGGCGCTGACCGAAGATGGCGGAGTGCGGAACGAGACGGCCCAAGATACGAACAGGAAAGACGAAGTACCAGCCTGGAAGATCTTGGCAGACAACCGAACAGGGCGTTAAACATCAACCAGGGTACAGAACGTCAGGAAACAAACCAGAGTTTCCCGAACGATGCCTCGGTCAACAATAACTTAAACAATGACCAAAATGCTTTAAACGAGAGGAGGCAGTAATCAACAACGATGACCCGTTACTGCTTATACTTCCTGGGTTAGAAAAGGATGATTTGCAACAAGCAAACAATGATAAAAACATCACTATTATCAGTAACCATTATCTGAAAGACATACGAACTGAACTTTTAGAAGAAAACGAGAAGAGTCTCAGCAACAGTAATAATGAGATAATTTATATAACAGCGGAGGTGGAAGGAGTTCCCGCTAAAATAATGATAGACACAGGAGCTAATATTTCAATAATAAACTCAAATGAGTTGGAGAGAATACAGAGTACATGTGGTAAAACTTTGCCAATGTTACCAGTCAACAACATTGTATTGGTAGGTGCAACTGGTCGCCAAAATAAAACCATCAGGAAGCAAGTTTCCTTAAGTGTCGTTAGCCGTGATATAGCTTTAGACATGGAATTTTTAATCGCCACCGGATTACCATTTGACATCTTAGTCGGTTGCGATATTCTTCGTAGATATTCGGCAGTAATCGATCTTAATTTAAATAGAGTATCATTTTTCCCAGATGGAGTAACATGGACCGCAGATCTGGTAGGAAGCACAACTATACTTCCCAGCCCAATACATCAACAACTTCGAAAAATTAATATTATAAGAAACAGCCCTCTTTCTAAACCCATAATATACAATAATGGAGGAGAGGATTTATGGTCAGTTAAGATCCAAGAAATACGTAATTTCCAGTGCGGAAGCGATAACAAGAAAATACCAACGCACATGGCTGATCGTCTAATTGCAATATATAAGAAATACAAGGCGGTGTTTTCTGATGACCCAGGGAAGGTAAAAAACTACCAGTGCCAACTTCGTTTTAAAGAAAACGTAGAGTTTAACCGGAGGTCATATCCAATAGCGCAGTCGCTCAAAGAAGCCGTGAGAACAGAGATAAACAAGATGATTGAAAACGACATAATTGAGATTAGTCAATCACCTTACACTAGTCCAATTATTGCTGTTCCGAAGAAAGACGGACAAGTCCGGCTCTGTTTAGATGCGCGTGAGTTGAACAAGACAATTGTGAATGACAGAACATCTCCCGGTGAAATAGAAGAAATCTTAAAGCGTTTTCATGGTACTAACTTTATTAGCACCTGGGATACGGTCTGTGGTTATTGGCAGGTAGAGCTGCATCCACAAAGCCGCCAGTATGTAGCGTTCATTTTCGAAGGGCGCAATTACCAGTTCAAGAGACTGCCCTTCGGACTTGTCAATTCTGTCGCCATATTTGTGGCATGCATGGACCAGATTTTGGGACCAGAAGCGCTCCAATTTACCACCGTCTATGTTGACGATTTACTAATCACATCCGGAACCTGGGAGGAGCATTGTTACAGAGTGGAATTTGTACTAAACAAACTAGCGCAGAACAACATAACACTGAAGTTGGAGAAATCCAAATTCATAGCGCGCGAGGTACAATTTTTAGGCTTCAACCTAGACGACAGAGGTATTACCCCATCAGCAGAGAAAGTGGAGGCAATTCAGAGGTTCCCGCAACCAAGAAACAGGAAACAATTGCAATCTTTCCTCGGACTCTGTAACTATTACAGGAAGTTTCAGAGCCGATATTCCGAGTTGACAGCCAAGTTTCAACCACAGTTATCTGCCAAAAACAAATGGACTTGGGGTGAAGATCAAGATATTACTTTCCGATTGATAAAAGAGAAGTTTCTGGAGAGTGTAATACTTCGTCACCCAGATTTTAAGAAACCGTTCTTTCTAAACTGTGACGCTAGCGATCTAAGCTTAGGAACGACATTATACCAGGAAGATGAGGGGGGACAACATCTGGTAATAAGCTTCGCTAGTCGCACACTGAACCAGTGCGAAAAGAACTACAGTGTGACAGAAAAGGAATTGTTGAGCGTGGTGTTCGCATGCAGCAAGTTCCGGACGTACATTCTCGGATATCAAGTCACGGTACGAACTGATCATAAATCCATCTCGTTCCTTCGTAGGTGCAAATTGAGTCACGGCCGATTGGCTAGGTGGGTACTCGCCCTACAAGAATATGACCTGAAATGGGAATACATTCCAGGAAAGAAGAACGTGGTAGCGGATGTGTTGTCACGTATAAATCTGGAAGATCAGACTTTCGAGGGAGAGAAGGAGAGCTTAGTAAAAATTTATAACATATTCACGACCAGAGCCGATTTACAAGCTTTGTTAATAAATATCCGAATCCATCAGCAGTCTGATCCTAAGCTGAAAAACATTGTGAGTCGTTTAGAAGCCAATGATGAAACCATTTCTAAATATTACCACCTTAACAAGGGAATTTTATTCATAAAAACCGCATTGGACGATGAGACATGGAAGGTGATAATCCCGCACCAAATAGAAAAGGAGGTCATCATCGATTACCATGTCAGGTATGGTCACATGGGAGCGTTAAAAGTGATACAAGCTCTAGAGGAAAATTGTAAGATCAAGAATATCAACCGCAAGGTGAGAACACACATCAAGTCCTGTAAGATCTGCCAATGTGCAAAAATAAACAATGAAAAGACAGAGGGTATCATGATACCGATAACTTCCAACGCAAAACTGGAAAAAGTGTTTTTGGATATATGCGGGCCATTTCCCCGTAGCGGTGGTCGACACAGATATAAATACTTGGTAATCATAATGGATCACTACACCAAGTATATAAAGCTATATCCGGTTAATCGGGCAACGACAGCAAAGGTTTTGGCGGTGATTATTGATTTGTATATCCCAGAGATCGGTAGACCATTTTCTATTATTACCGACCATGGTACACAGTTTAAGGGGAGGAGATGGCGAGACACTTTATTAGCACTTGGGGTCAAAACATATAAGACATCAGTCTACCACCCAAGTAGCAATCCGGCTGAGAGAGTACTAAGAGAAGTGGGTAGGATATTGCGCACGTACTGTCACAACCAACAGAAAAAGTGGCAAGAGTACCTAGCAGCGACAGAAACATTCCTAAATTACGCCCACCATCCAGCTATAGGAATTCCACCGTACTCAGCCATGTATGAGAAGCCGACTCCCCGAGACATTGAACAAATCATTGAATTTCCAACGAACAACAATAGGAAATTCAACCAGTTGAAGTTTTACAATAAGGTAGCAGAAGATCAGGAAAAACGGCAAGCCAAATACCAGAAGGCAATAGGGCGAATTGTAACATATAAAGAGGGTGAGAAAGTCCTCCTAAAAAATAGAGAGCTGCCTAGCACCTTAGAAGGCATAACCAAAAAATTATTATTACTTTACACCGGACCATATGTTGTGGTAAATGATAAACATAACAATACATATGAGTTGGAGGAAATCGTTTCAGGAAAGATCAAAGGAGTGTACAATCAAGCTTCTATGAAGAAATATTATGAAGAATGAGTTGTGAGTTATAGAATTTTGAATTTTTATTATAAAAATTTAAAAATAATGTAAGTACATCTTACAACCTAATATTTTGAAAAGAACATTCTGGAGAATTAAAAGAAAAAGAATTTTTAATAATTTTAAAAATTCAAAAATAATGTAAGTACATCTTACTACAACCTAATAATTTTGGAACAAACTTTATGGAAGAAAGAAAAAGAAAGACTTTTGAATTGAAATATAATTATAAAAATTTAAAATTGAGTAAGTACTTCTTACTACAACCTGATAATTTAGAACAAAACTTTATGGAAGAAAGAGAAAGAGAGAGAATTTTGAACTTAATTTAAAAAATTTTAAATTAAGCAAGCACAGCTTACTACCACTGAATTATGAGGAAACTTTATGGTAAATAATTAAGAAGAATTTGAATTTGGAAAAATACCAAAATATTCAGAAATAATAGTAAGATCACATTACTATAAACAAGTCTGAATGAAACAATTCTGGGAATAAATGAATTAAACAGAATTTGTATGTTGATAGAACGTCAGTACTTTGAAACAAGATAAGATCAACATATTACAAGGATTTATAAGAAATATTTTTCAATTAAATAAAAAGAATAGTTTGAATTTTACATTAAAACTAACCAAGTTCCAAAAAATAATTATGTGTCAATTATGATTGAATTGAGAAGAAAATAAAGTGGTTAATTCAGAAAAGAGAATTAACGTTAATCCAGAATAAATGCTAGACATTCACAATAGCATTTGAAGGAGTAGAGAAGACTAACAAAAAAGAGTGTAATATGCCAGAGAAGGAAAAAAATTTGGAAGCAAAGAGACTAATTACCTATGAAACGATAATGAAAACAGTTAATTAAGAGCAAAGAAGAACAACTCATACCAAACATATGGAGAAGATGATTTTGAACCAATGATAATAATAAGACCTATATGAAATGCAAAGAGAAGCAATACCACATGAAATATGATATAAATGAATTAATGTTAATGAATGCGAAGGTGGATTAATAACTTTCTAAGAGAAAGGAAAGAACCAAAATGTTTAAATAAAATGATCAATATAACAACCTGTATATCTAATGTAAAGATACAATGTTAAAAAATTAAATATAATATATTAAGACCATTCAAATAATGAATAAGAAAGACTATATATAAAGACCATGCTAATACTATGAGTAACCAGAAGAAAGTATAAAGAGAATTCAGATGGAGAAGAAAGAGAGTTACACTGTAAACAGTAGCCAGAATTATTAAAAGAAAGGTTTTCAACCATAATTAAAATAAATATAGCAGACAAGTTAAGAGTTTTGAAAAAATATATATGTAATGAGTATAATAATGATTATGAAGATTTATTAAGATAGAAAATGTGAGATAATCTGAGAGACTACGAAGTGGAGAATCCAAAGATATTTTTATTAGTCGAAAATGAGACTACTTTTTATTTATTTATACAATGACTGACTGAAGATAATTCCAGCAGCATTATGTTTTTTGAGCAGGGATGGATATGCCCCTGTACTCAATTTATAGAAGTGGTGTATGGCCAGCAGAGAAGTAGCGTACAGTGCCCCTCTGATCTGCCCCAGCCCACGTGATAGGGAATGTTAGGGAATTAATATCCCAAGGATACAACACGAAGTTGATATAGAAAGAAAATGTATTACAATTATAATATATCTCAGAAGACACTAACTATCCGAAAAGGATCAGTAGTAAAACAAATAATTATATATATAAAATTAATAAAACTCTAATATAAAAAAGTCGATATAAAAATGGAGAAGAAAATGAATTATAAGAAATGATGAAATTATCATAAGAAATTATTTCATCCATAAACATGTCTGAAATAATTACTTCTGGAGGAGAGCAATCTGTAGCGTGACAGATATAAGCATAATATTGAATGGCAATTGATCATTAGAATAATGAAGTTATAATATTTAAATTTGGAAGAAAGCATTAAGTTTAATATAAATAGATTAATTCATAGCAACTGTGGAAAGAAATCATTATTATAAAGAAAATACAAGTTAAAATAAAAGGAGTTACTAGTGATGAGTCATCCAAAACCAGTCTCATAACCAAAGGTTTTCAAGGTATAACCCAGGAAGGTAAAATAGTAAATAACAAAGCAGTACACAATATGACCAAACCCACAACGAGGGAGAATAAATAAAAGAGAAACCCTAAAATAAGCCAAGATCAACCAATACAGGTTGTGTATTTCTGAATTAAAGAAGAAGATGGAGAAGATCCCAAGAAACCTGATGGCATCAAGAACAGATGGAGAAGATACCAGTCCCAGAAGGCAGGAGAAAAGAAGACTGAAGAAAGAAGAAGAGGGCAGCATCCTGAAGAAGACGTCATGCTCTTATAAAAGACACCCAAATCCCTATATCCCCAAAATAAATATCTAAAAACAAAAGTATAACGAAATAAAAACCACATGTATATAAATTTAAGAGAGAGGAGTGTATAAAGTAAAAGTTTCCTGTGAACTGAGATGAAACAATAATATAGTACCCATGGAACAAATCTCCATTGAAAAACGCTAACCAATTTATTATGTTGATAAGACTATACGACCATTTAGCATTAACATAATATATAAGTGAAAGTGAACCAGTGATAGTTTTGGGTATTATAAAAAATGAACCTTGTGTTTCATTCTTGGCAATCACAAACATTGGATGCAATGAAATATGCATTTTTCAATGACTTAAAATATGTACTGTGACAATATGTTGTTCATAAGACATGAATCTGTTTAAAATAACATTTTTGTTTTACATGAAAAAAGGAAAACAGAGTTCATAATACCTTTTGAACAATTAATACTATTTATTTGTTGATGACAGGGTACAATTCCCCAAAGACAATGTAAAAGACAGTATAAAAACTGTAGAATCCTACTTATAATAATAGTTAGAAATAAGAATATAGATATAAGGTTTTAATGTATATAGTACAAGAATGTTTAAAAATGTTTTAGATATAAGGCCATTTGTTTGGGTCTGAAACAACTAACATCAGAACTATAAAAATAATTACCACTTGTAAATAGTAGAGAGTAATTAAGATGTTAGTTAGTACAAAACCTTTTTTATAAACCATGTTTACATGTTGGAAATGGGAATTTTGTTGCAAAATGTCTGATTTGAAGACAACCATTTATTTAAAAAAAAAAAAGTTCTTTATTTGTTTAACTATTATTTGTATTGTAACCAATACTAATTGTTTTTGTGTAATTTGAAAACATGTTTAATTTATAATACTATTTGTAAAAAGTCAGAGAGGGTATCACACATCATATATTGTTTGTAAATTATTTTGTAAGAAAAATTGTTAAAAAATCATAGGCCAAAAGAATGGAAACCAAACTTCATCAAAACAGAGAAATTGCTCAATTAAATGCAAATAAACAAAAGGGGTTTAGACAAAATAAACTTGAGATCATGCCATATAATTGCACATACCATTTAGAGAGATTTTAATAAATTATATTCAGAATTATGAATAAATGTGAAAATGACTAAACTCAGAAATTTAGACATGGGAGTCATATATTTCAGAATAATGTTTCAGAATACAACTAATTCAATTAATTACCAGAAAATAAGGGAATAGGAACCTTTTAATACAATATAGGATTATTAATATTAAATATAACTGATAAAATGGCTGAATTTATATAATGACAGGAAGTAAATTTTGATGTTTTGGACTCTTCAGAGTATACCCAAACTGAAAGTAAAATTACTATTTTTTGGACAGAAAACACTATAAAATGGCATTATTTAATCTGAAAATAACCAGAATGAACTGAAAGATTAATTTAAATCAAATCTAGTGAATAAAATTGACAAATAACCAAAGTTTAGGCATTCATATAGTGAAATAGTAAAATGTACACAGGATGTGAAAATATTTTTGAACAATGTTAAGGATAATATTATATGGGCTAAGAGTTTAATTGAAACTGAAGGAAACAGTTAGTTAATTATTGGTAGTTGAACGGTCAACATGACATACCTTTGAAAACGTGAATAACCTAACCTATAATCGTCATACAAAGCGAGTGTATAGTGAGTTATTGTGAAATCGCGAGTGACTTGTAAAATACTTCTGAAACTATCATATTATAACAGAAACGATCAAGTAACACTCCATAACACAGAACAATATAAATCTACTCCGAAAAACACCATAAAACTGTATAATACATTAAACCAAATTAGTGACGGAATCGGAGAAAGTGTTTGAACTAATAATTATACAGATACACTAAATACAACCCAGAATCACTACACCAGTCACTACACAACATATAACAAGAGATTTGCGGACACGAGAACAGAAATATTGCGTCAAAATACATTATTTGGAATGCAGCAATAACGAGCAACATTTTCGTCGACTTGACGGCAGCCATCTTTCTTTGACAATTCCAGTGCCTTTTCGTGGTTCATCACAGCTGTTTGGTGAAAACAATTATTATATTTACAAATTATTATTCAATGTCTGTGTTTATTAATAACTATTAATTTGATTGTAACGTTATACTTTTTAAATATTAGCCCGATTTCTCTGACTTTGGTAATAACTGGCTGTTTAAAGAACCCTATATAATTTTTATATCATATACTTGTAACTTTTTTCGATATCCTGAGAATCGATACTAATCGATAAGAGTCAATATTGCTATTACTTAATAAAATATTAATACTTTTCAATACTTAATAGTTCTTTATTTCTTCAATAATACTAATTACCAATAATATAATTCTAATTGATAATCTACAAGGACTTTACCACCCGTAAGTGAAGATAACCTAAAAAATAGAAAGGTAAACAAATATCGATTGGTTTACAGACAGTCTTATGAGTGGTGATAGATTATTTAAATTATACTAAAACTTTAATAAAATTTTCAGAAGAGCATTACACTGTTTAAAACTTCACAGCCCTATATTAATTAATTGATCCTAATTAATTAATTAATAAAATTAAAATAATTTTTTTTTTATAAACATAATTTTTTTTTAAATTTCCTTCAAAACAATAAATTTTGTTTTGAAACGTTCGGCGAAGCCAAGCATATATATTTCTTCATCAACTTTACGCTACTCGACCGGTCTTGCTACCATTGGGACTCGACCAGCTGGGAAACTTAAGGAAGTGTTTCAGGCCAGTAAGACGTCGAGAGCCACACCAATTAAACACCTTACAACTTACAGATTCACACATCAATCTTATTTATTTTATTACAAATTGGCTAGTCCAAACAGAGGGGCTTGATTACATCGGAGTCACATATTCCATAATAAGTATATTATCAACACACATCAATATACTTATGTTTTTTGTTTTATTACAAATTGGCGCACAACTTTAGGGGCTTTAATTAGCGATTGGAAGGCCAATAAATTCTGCCCAATCACTAGTTGGAGCTAGGCAACAGCTACTAAGCCAGAGAATTTCAAGGGAAAATGCAACGACGTGCAACATCTAAGAAAAGGGCGGCGGAGGCCGAAAAAGAATTAGAAAGTGAAATGGACAATAAAGAGGCGACGCCAGTGGAGGTGGAAGAGTCATTACCCCCGGTGTTGTCCAAACAAACTGAACAACCAGGGGAGCAACCTGAGTTACCCACACAGACAGGGGGAGTAAATGTCCAGGAAAGACATGTGGAAAAATCCAAAACAGCGGAGGAGATTAGAATGGATATGATGATGGAAATGTTCCAACGGGAATTCAAATCCTTGAAGGAAGACAATCAATCCTTGAGTAAGAGAATGGATAAGAAATTGGATTCTACGAAGGAAGACTTGAGTAAGAAAATGGGGAGTGATAACCAGTCCTTGAAAGAAGATATCAAATCCAGCAAGGAAGAAACAAATAAGAAGATAGAAGAGAACAGCAAGAAGATGGAAGAGAAGATGGAAGAAAACAGCAAGAAGATGGAAGAGAAGATGGAAGAAAACAGCAAGAAGATGGAAGAGAAGATGGAAGAAAACAGCAAGAAGATGGAAGAGAAGATGGAAGATTTGAAGAAGGATAATCAATCCACAAAAGAAGAGTTGACGGGGATGAACCAGAACATAGAAGATTTGAAGGAAGATAACAAGAAGATGGAAGAAGAGATGGGGAAGAAGTTAGAAGAATTGAAGGGAGACAACCAGTCGTTCAAAGAAGAATTCAAAGCGACTAAAGAAGAATTGATTAATAAAATTGAGAACACCAATCAGAAAATCGATGAAACCAGGAAGAAGATAGAGAAGAACAACCGACAGTTGAAGGAAGAATTGAAGGAAGACAACAGGAAGTTGGAAGAGAAGATGGGGGAGAAATTGGAAGAATTGAGAGAGGACAATCAAATTCTAAGAGAAGAGTTAAGGGAGGTAAATCAGGAGAATTTGGACAAACTGGACGAAAGGATGGAATTGTTGCGAGAAGAACTGAATAAAGAAATCACTGTTAACAAAAAAGCGATGAATAAGAAGATGGAAGAAGAAAATATAATGGTCAATCGACAGATTCGGGAGATTGATGGAAAGTGCAACCAGACCGAAAAGGAGGTGAATGAGTTTAAAGAAGTGGTGAACATCAAGTTCACAAATATCGAAGAACATAGTCGTAGGAAGGTAGAAGAACAGAGAAAGGAAAATCAAGAAGAATTCGGAAAAGTACGAAACCAGGTCACAGAACGATGTAATGATATACAAGAGACCATGGCCAATATCACCGGTCAGGTGCGACAAAGCCGAGAGGAGATGGAAGCGATTAGAAACAGACCGACTCATTTCACCGGATTGCCCGCCAACGAAAGCCGAGAGTGGCTCAACTTCCGGCAATACAAACGAAAGCCGATGGAGTTCCTGGCAAGGGTAGAAGAATATTTGACCAAGCATAAAATTACCCAATGGAGCCATAGCAGGGAGATATTCGACGAGTCCTTCCGAGACATTACAGATAATTGGTGGATGGCCAACCGGAGTGAAATTTCCGACTACCAACAGTTCCGGAAAATGTTTAAGACAAAATACTGGTCTGAGACCACCCAGAACTTGATCCGTGACAATATTTGTAATGGAAGATACAGGTCACAGTTAGGTAGCAGTATGACGGCATATTTCTTGGGGAAGGTGTGTATGGCAAAGCACCTTGAGCCAGCAATCCCAGAAGAATGTTTAGTGAATAAGATATCTTATCACTATGATGAGGACATTATCAGGGCCCGGAGAGGTAGTCAGATCAAGACGATCCAGGGAATGACTGAGTTATTGGAGGGATACGAGAATGAAGAGTATTATCGGCAGAGCAGGAAGAGAAATGAGAGACCAGAAGCAAGGCCGACTACTTACCCCAATAACGGCAATAACCATACAAATAACCGGAACCAGCCCAGTAATTACGACGGCCCTAACAACCAGCCGCGTAATAACCAGTTTAACGGAAATTTTAACGGCGTTAGGAATAACAACCCCTACCCAAACAATAGAAACAATTTTTACCAACATAATAATGTCCCATACAGTCAGAGAAATCCATATCCCAACAATAATGGTAACAGGCCTTACCCACCTAACCGAAATTACTATAATGATAATATTAATAATAATAATAATAGCAATAGTAATAACCGAGTGTCGCGCCCTAGGGTAAATTTTATAAGAGCAGAAGATCGCGGACCCAGGAGATATTATCAACCGAGGAGGAGCAGCTTCCACGGCGCTGACCGAAGATGGCGGAGTGCGGAACGAGACGGCCCAAGATACGAACAGGAAAGACGAAGTACCAGCCTGGAAGATCTTGGCAGACAACCGAACAGGGCGTTAAACATCAACCAGGGTACAGAACGTCAGGAAACAAACCAGAGTTTCCCGAACGATGCCTCGGTCAACAATAACTTAAACAATGACCAAAATGCTTTAAACGAGAGGAGGCAGTAATCAACAACGATGACCCGTTACTGCTTATACTTCCTGGGTTAGAAAAGGATGATTTGCAACAAGCAAACAATGATAAAAACATCACTATTATCAGTAACCATTATCTGAAAGACATACGAACTGAACTTTTAGAAGAAAACGAGAAGAGTCTCAGCAACAGTAATAATGAGATAATTTATATAACAGCGGAGGTGGAAGGAGTTCCCGCTAAAATAATGATAGACACAGGAGCTAATATTTCAATAATAAACTCAAATGAGTTGGAGAGAATACAGAGTACATGTGGTAAAACTTTGCCAATGTTACCAGTCAACAACATTGTATTGGTAGGTGCAACTGGTCGCCAAAATAAAACCATCAGGAAGCAAGTTTCCTTAAGTGTCGTTAGCCGTGATATAGCTTTAGACATGGAATTTTTAATCGCCACCGGATTACCATTTGACATCTTAGTCGGTTGCGATATTCTTCGTAGATATTCGGCAGTAATCGATCTTAATTTAAATAGAGTATCATTTTTCCCAGATGGAGTAACATGGACCGCAGATCTGGTAGGAAGCACAACTATACTTCCCAGCCCAATACATCAACAACTTCGAAAAATTAATATTATAAGAAACAGCCCTCTTTCTAAACCCATAATATACAATAATGGAGGAGAGGATTTATGGTCAGTTAAGATCCAAGAAATACGTAATTTCCAGTGCGGAAGCGATAACAAGAAAATACCAACGCACATGGCTGATCGTCTAATTGCAATATATAAGAAATACAAGGCGGTGTTTTCTGATGACCCAGGGAAGGTAAAAAACTACCAGTGCCAACTTCGTTTTAAAGAAAACGTAGAGTTTAACCGGAGGTCATATCCAATAGCGCAGTCGCTCAAAGAAGCCGTGAGAACAGAGATAAACAAGATGATTGAAAACGACATAATTGAGATTAGTCAATCACCTTACACTAGTCCAATTATTGCTGTTCCGAAGAAAGACGGACAAGTCCGGCTCTGTTTAGATGCGCGTGAGTTGAACAAGACAATTGTGAATGACAGAACATCTCCCGGTGAAATAGAAGAAATCTTAAAGCGTTTTCATGGTACTAACTTTATTAGCACCTGGGATACGGTCTGTGGTTATTGGCAGGTAGAGCTGCATCCACAAAGCCGCCAGTATGTAGCGTTCATTTTCGAAGGGCGCAATTACCAGTTCAAGAGACTGCCCTTCGGACTTGTCAATTCTGTCGCCATATTTGTGGCATGCATGGACCAGATTTTGGGACCAGAAGCGCTCCAATTTACCACCGTCTATGTTGACGATTTACTAATCACATCCGGAACCTGGGAGGAGCATTGTTACAGAGTGGAATTTGTACTAAACAAACTAGCGCAGAACAACATAACACTGAAGTTGGAGAAATCCAAATTCATAGCGCGCGAGGTACAATTTTTAGGCTTCAACCTAGACGACAGAGGTATTACCCCATCAGCAGAGAAAGTGGAGGCAATTCAGAGGTTCCCGCAACCAAGAAACAGGAAACAATTGCAATCTTTCCTCGGACTCTGTAACTATTACAGGAAGTTTCAGAGCCGATATTCCGAGTTGACAGCCAAGTTTCAACCACAGTTATCTGCCAAAAACAAATGGACTTGGGGTGAAGATCAAGATATTACTTTCCGATTGATAAAAGAGAAGTTTCTGGAGAGTGTAATACTTCGTCACCCAGATTTTAAGAAACCGTTCTTTCTAAACTGTGACGCTAGCGATCTAAGCTTAGGAACGACATTATACCAGGAAGATGAGGGGGGACAACATCTGGTAATAAGCTTCGCTAGTCGCACACTGAACCAGTGCGAAAAGAACTACAGTGTGACAGAAAAGGAATTGTTGAGCGTGGTGTTCGCATGCAGCAAGTTCCGGACGTACATTCTCGGATATCAAGTCACGGTACGAACTGATCATAAATCCATCTCGTTCCTTCGTAGGTGCAAATTGAGTCACGGCCGATTGGCTAGGTGGGTACTCGCCCTACAAGAATATGACCTGAAATGGGAATACATTCCAGGAAAGAAGAACGTGGTAGCGGATGTGTTGTCACGTATAAATCTGGAAGATCAGACTTTCGAGGGAGAGAAGGAGAGCTTAGTAAAAATTTATAACATATTCACGACCAGAGCCGATTTACAAGCTTTGTTAATAAATATCCGAATCCATCAGCAGTCTGATCCTAAGCTGAAAAACATTGTGAGTCGTTTAGAAGCCAATGATGAAACCATTTCTAAATATTACCACCTTAACAAGGGAATTTTATTCATAAAAACCGCATTGGACGATGAGACATGGAAGGTGATAATCCCGCACCAAATAGAAAAGGAGGTCATCATCGATTACCATGTCAGGTATGGTCACATGGGAGCGTTAAAAGTGATACAAGCTCTAGAGGAAAATTGTAAGATCAAGAATATCAACCGCAAGGTGAGAACACACATCAAGTCCTGTAAGATCTGCCAATGTGCAAAAATAAACAATGAAAAGACAGAGGGTATCATGATACCGATAACTTCCAACGCAAAACTGGAAAAAGTGTTTTTGGATATATGCGGGCCATTTCCCCGTAGCGGTGGTCGACACAGATATAAATACTTGGTAATCATAATGGATCACTACACCAAGTATATAAAGCTATATCCGGTTAATCGGGCAACGACAGCAAAGGTTTTGGCGGTGATTATTGATTTGTATATCCCAGAGATCGGTAGACCATTTTCTATTATTACCGACCATGGTACACAGTTTAAGGGGAGGAGATGGCGAGACACTTTATTAGCACTTGGGGTCAAAACATATAAGACATCAGTCTACCACCCAAGTAGCAATCCGGCTGAGAGAGTACTAAGAGAAGTGGGTAGGATATTGCGCACGTACTGTCACAACCAACAGAAAAAGTGGCAAGAGTACCTAGCAGCGACAGAAACATTCCTAAATTACGCCCACCATCCAGCTATAGGAATTCCACCGTACTCAGCCATGTATGAGAAGCCGACTCCCCGAGACATTGAACAAATCATTGAATTTCCAACGAACAACAATAGGAAATTCAACCAGTTGAAGTTTTACAATAAGGTAGCAGAAGATCAGGAAAAACGGCAAGCCAAATACCAGAAGGCAATAGGGCGAATTGTAACATATAAAGAGGGTGAGAAAGTCCTCCTAAAAAATAGAGAGCTGCCTAGCACCTTAGAAGGCATAACCAAAAAATTATTATTACTTTACACCGGACCATATGTTGTGGTAAATGATAAACATAACAATACATATGAGTTGGAGGAAATCGTTTCAGGAAAGATCAAAGGAGTGTACAATCAAGCTTCTATGAAGAAATATTATGAAGAATGAGTTGTGAGTTATAGAATTTTGAATTTTTATTATAAAAATTTAAAAATAATGTAAGTACATCTTACAACCTAATATTTTGAAAAGAACATTCTGGAGAATTAAAAGAAAAAGAATTTTTAATAATTTTAAAAATTCAAAAATAATGTAAGTACATCTTACTACAACCTAATAATTTTGGAACAAACTTTATGGAAGAAAGAAAAAGAAAGACTTTTGAATTGAAATATAATTATAAAAATTTAAAATTGAGTAAGTACTTCTTACTACAACCTGATAATTTAGAACAAAACTTTATGGAAGAAAGAGAAAGAGAGAGAATTTTGAACTTAATTTAAAAAATTTTAAATTAAGCAAGCACAGCTTACTACCACTGAATTATGAGGAAACTTTATGGTAAATAATTAAGAAGAATTTGAATTTGGAAAAATACCAAAATATTCAGAAATAATAGTAAGATCACATTACTATAAACAAGTCTGAATGAAACAATTCTGGGAATAAATGAATTAAACAGAATTTGTATGTTGATAGAACGTCAGTACTTTGAAACAAGATAAGATCAACATATTACAAGGATTTATAAGAAATATTTTTCAATTAAATAAAAAGAATAGTTTGAATTTTACATTAAAACTAACCAAGTTCCAAAAAATAATTATGTGTCAATTATGATTGAATTGAGAAGAAAATAAAGTGGTTAATTCAGAAAAGAGAATTAACGTTAATCCAGAATAAATGCTAGACATTCACAATAGCATTTGAAGGAGTAGAGAAGACTAACAAAAAAGAGTGTAATATGCCAGAGAAGGAAAAAAATTTGGAAGCAAAGAGACTAATTACCTATGAAACGATAATGAAAACAGTTAATTAAGAGCAAAGAAGAACAACTCATACCAAACATATGGAGAAGATGATTTTGAACCAATGATAATAATAAGACCTATATGAAATGCAAAGAGAAGCAATACCACATGAAATATGATATAAATGAATTAATGTTAATGAATGCGAAGGTGGATTAATAACTTTCTAAGAGAAAGGAAAGAACCAAAATGTTTAAATAAAATGATCAATATAACAACCTGTATATCTAATGTAAAGATACAATGTTAAAAAATTAAATATAATATATTAAGACCATTCAAATAATGAATAAGAAAGACTATATATAAAGACCATGCTAATACTATGAGTAACCAGAAGAAAGTATAAAGAGAATTCAGATGGAGAAGAAAGAGAGTTACACTGTAAACAGTAGCCAGAATTATTAAAAGAAAGGTTTTCAACCATAATTAAAATAAATATAGCAGACAAGTTAAGAGTTTTGAAAAAATATATATGTAATGAGTATAATAATGATTATGAAGATTTATTAAGATAGAAAATGTGAGATAATCTGAGAGACTACGAAGTGGAGAATCCAAAGATATTTTTATTAGTCGAAAATGAGACTACTTTTTATTTATTTATACAATGACTGACTGAAGATAATTCCAGCAGCATTATGTTTTTTGAGCAGGGATGGATATGCCCCTGTACTCAATTTATAGAAGTGGTGTATGGCCAGCAGAGAAGTAGCGTACAGTGCCCCTCTGATCTGCCCCAGCCCACGTGATAGGGAATGTTAGGGAATTAATATCCCAAGGATACAACACGAAGTTGATATAGAAAGAAAATGTATTACAATTATAATATATCTCAGAAGACACTAACTATCCGAAAAGGATCAGTAGTAAAACAAATAATTATATATATAAAATTAATAAAACTCTAATATAAAAAAGTCGATATAAAAATGGAGAAGAAAATGAATTATAAGAAATGATGAAATTATCATAAGAAATTATTTCATCCATAAACATGTCTGAAATAATTACTTCTGGAGGAGAGCAATCTGTAGCGTGACAGATATAAGCATAATATTGAATGGCAATTGATCATTAGAATAATGAAGTTATAATATTTAAATTTGGAAGAAAGCATTAAGTTTAATATAAATAGATTAATTCATAGCAACTGTGGAAAGAAATCATTATTATAAAGAAAATACAAGTTAAAATAAAAGGAGTTACTAGTGATGAGTCATCCAAAACCAGTCTCATAACCAAAGGTTTTCAAGGTATAACCCAGGAAGGTAAAATAGTAAATAACAAAGCAGTACACAATATGACCAAACCCACAACGAGGGAGAATAAATAAAAGAGAAACCCTAAAATAAGCCAAGATCAACCAATACAGGTTGTGTATTTCTGAATTAAAGAAGAAGATGGAGAAGATCCCAAGAAACCTGATGGCATCAAGAACAGATGGAGAAGATACCAGTCCCAGAAGGCAGGAGAAAAGAAGACTGAAGAAAGAAGAAGAGGGCAGCATCCTGAAGAAGACGTCATGCTCTTATAAAAGACACCCAAATCCCTATATCCCCAAAATAAATATCTAAAAACAAAAGTATAACGAAATAAAAACCACATGTATATAAATTTAAGAGAGAGGAGTGTATAAAGTAAAAGTTTCCTGTGAACTGAGATGAAACAATAATATAGTACCCATGGAACAAATCTCCATTGAAAAACGCTAACCAATTTATTATGTTGATAAGACTATACGACCATTTAGCATTAACATAATATATAAGTGAAAGTGAACCAGTGATAGTTTTGGGTATTATAAAAAATGAACCTTGTGTTTCATTCTTGGCAATCACAAACATTGGATGCAATGAAATATGCATTTTTCAATGACTTAAAATATGTACTGTGACAATATGTTGTTCATAAGACATGAATCTGTTTAAAATAACATTTTTGTTTTACATGAAAAAAGGAAAACAGAGTTCATAATACCTTTTGAACAATTAATACTATTTATTTGTTGATGACAGGGTACAATTCCCCAAAGACAATGTAAAAGACAGTATAAAAACTGTAGAATCCTACTTATAATAATAGTTAGAAATAAGAATATAGATATAAGGTTTTAATGTATATAGTACAAGAATGTTTAAAAATGTTTTAGATATAAGGCCATTTGTTTGGGTCTGAAACAACTAACATCAGAACTATAAAAATAATTACCACTTGTAAATAGTAGAGAGTAATTAAGATGTTAGTTAGTACAAAACCTTTTTTATAAACCATGTTTACATGTTGGAAATGGGAATTTTGTTGCAAAATGTCTGATTTGAAGACAACCATTTATTTAAAAAAAAAAAAGTTCTTTATTTGTTTAACTATTATTTGTATTGTAACCAATACTAATTGTTTTTGTGTAATTTGAAAACATGTTTAATTTATAATACTATTTGTAAAAAGTCAGAGAGGGTATCACACATCATATATTGTTTGTAAATTATTTTGTAAGAAAAATTGTTAAAAAATCATAGGCCAAAAGAATGGAAACCAAACTTCATCAAAACAGAGAAATTGCTCAATTAAATGCAAATAAACAAAAGGGGTTTAGACAAAATAAACTTGAGATCATGCCATATAATTGCACATACCATTTAGAGAGATTTTAATAAATTATATTCAGAATTATGAATAAATGTGAAAATGACTAAACTCAGAAATTTAGACATGGGAGTCATATATTTCAGAATAATGTTTCAGAATACAACTAATTCAATTAATTACCAGAAAATAAGGGAATAGGAACCTTTTAATACAATATAGGATTATTAATATTAAATATAACTGATAAAATGGCTGAATTTATATAATGACAGGAAGTAAATTTTGATGTTTTGGACTCTTCAGAGTATACCCAAACTGAAAGTAAAATTACTATTTTTTGGACAGAAAACACTATAAAATGGCATTATTTAATCTGAAAATAACCAGAATGAACTGAAAGATTAATTTAAATCAAATCTAGTGAATAAAATTGACAAATAACCAAAGTTTAGGCATTCATATAGTGAAATAGTAAAATGTACACAGGATGTGAAAATATTTTTGAACAATGTTAAGGATAATATTATATGGGCTAAGAGTTTAATTGAAACTGAAGGAAACAGTTAGTTAATTATTGGTAGTTGAACGGTCAACATGACATACCTTTGAAAACGTGAATAACCTAACCTATAATCGTCATACAAAGCGAGTGTATAGTGAGTTATTGTGAAATCGCGAGTGACTTGTAAAATACTTCTGAAACTATCATATTATAACAGAAACGATCAAGTAACACTCCATAACACAGAACAATATAAATCTACTCCGAAAAACACCATAAAACTGTATAATACATTAAACCAAATTAGTGACGGAATCGGAGAAAGTGTTTGAACTAATAATTATACAGATACACTAAATACAACCCAGAATCACTACACCAGTCACTACACAACATATAACAAGAGATTTGCGGACACGAGAACAGAAATATTGCGTCAAAATACATTATTTGGAATGCAGCAATAACGAGCAACATTTTCGTCGACTTGACGGCAGCCATCTTTCTTTGACAATTCCAGTGCCTTTTCGTGGTTCATCACAGCTGTTTGGTGAAAACAATTATTATATTTACAAATTATTATTCAATGTCTGTGTTTATTAATAACTATTAATTTGATTGTAACGTTATACTTTTTAAATATTAGCCCGATTTCTCTGACTTTGGTAATAACTGGCTGTTTAAAGAACCCTATATAATTTTTATATCATATACTTGTAACTTTTTTCGATATCCTGAGAATCGATACTAATCGATAAGAGTCAATATTGCTATTACTTAATAAAATATTAATACTTTTCAATACTTAATAGTTCTTTATTTCTTCAATAATACTAATTACCAATAATATAATTCTAATTGATAATCTACAAGGACTTTACCACCCGTAAGTGAAGATAACCTAAAAAATAGAAAGGTAAACAAATATCGATTGGTTTACAGACAGTCTTATGAGTGGTGATAGATTATTTAAATTATACTAAAACTTTAATAAAAATTTTCAGAAGAGCATTACACTGTTTAAAACTTCACAGCCCTATATTAATTAATTGATCCTAATTAATTAATTAATAAAATTAAAATAATTTTTTTTTTATAAACATAATTTTTTTTTAAATTTCCTTCAAAACAATAAATTTTGTTTTGAAACGTTCGGCGAAGCCAAGCATATATATTTCTTCATCAACTTTATGCTACTCGACCGGTCTTGCTACCATTGGGACTCGACCAGCTGGGAAACTTAAGGAAGTGTTTCAGGCCAGTAAGACGTCGAGAGCCACACCAATTAAACACCTTACAACTTACAGATTCACACATCAATCTTATTTATTTTATTACAAATTGGCTAGTCCAAACAGAGGGGCTTGATTACATCGGAGTCACATATTCCATAATAAGTATATTATCAACACACATCAATATACTTATGTTTTTTGTTTTATTACAATTGAAATAAATTTACATATTGTTTCTAGCCTTTATCTTCAGATAAGTCTTGAAAATCAAGCATTTAAATGCCTAAACAATTATGTTTACAATAATTGGACACACAAATTCGACATGAAAAATATTGCTTGTACAACAGAACTTGTTTACAGTCTACCTAAGACATAATAATATATACCTAGTCTGGAAGCACGAGGTTTAGTGAACGTAAGTTTCATTGACAGGGACTCACTGAACTTTATAAGATGTGTACAGTTAGGGTTGTTAGTGACCAGAATAATGGGCCGTTTAGACGTTGCTGCCAAAGATGTAATCGCATTCAAGAATCCCTCGTCATGATCACAAAACAGCAGGTCAGCCTGTAATAAAAATTCAATCAGAATTAATTCTTTGAAAATTTGCTGCAACCAAAACCATGTATATGATTACATTTTAAACTGATAGGATATCTACTTTATAAAGGATAAAAAAAACCTGTAGCTTAACAATAGACCAAACCTTTAGAACACCAGATTAAAAAAAGGGACAAAAAATTTGAATAAATTTACTGGGCATTAGGCTATAGGGAATTTTAACCAAATCTGAATGTATTTTTTTACTCTGGAAATTGATTGATTTACATGCACCACAGGCCAAAAATGGAAGTAAAAGTTTTAAGAAAATCGTAAAGTCACTGTGGGTAATCAAGTTATGGTTATTCAAAATATAAACTGGGTATATTCAATAATTTGACAAAATTAATATCTGTCAACACCTCTTGCAAATTTTGGACCACCTTCAAAAAGTTTGTAAGCTATGTTTGAGAAACTTGTTACATGTTATATCAGTTATATATGAGATCATTACGTAGAGGTCCACAGATATCAAACTTAACAGCTAGAACTAAAACATTAGTCATTTAGGCATTATGGTCACAAATTAACTAAAAAAGTGAAGTAGTTCAAAATGTTTATTGTGTGACATCTTGTTATAATATTGTCATATTACTTAAAAAGAGTAATGAGGGTTTTTGTTAATTTTTCTGATACTTAAAAAATTATATAATATTGAAATTTATTTAATAATAAATATATTTTGTTCAAAATAGTGAGATTTCTGCAAGTGAAGGAGCTTTTTAGTGTATGTATAATTTCATGCTATTTATTGATTTAGATTTTATTGTGTATGTGTGCTCTTATAAACTCTATAAATAATGGCCTGATAAAAGTATTTAGGGTGTAGGTAAAATCATACAATTTTCACAGATTTTTCTTATAATTACTGGTAATGTCTTAGGTTGGCATTTAGGTTTAATTAGAAAAAAAAGCAAAGAGTTTAGTCAGAAGAGACATTGAATTGAAAAATATACTGAAGTTAGTTTTATATAACTAATTTTAGTAAATATTTAACAGTAATTCATCATTTTCTATATACGTAACTCAAAGTTTCTTGGAGCAATTATATAACATTATGATATTATTCAATATATGAAATAGAAACAAATTCGATTATTTGTTAGTTTTTATATTAAAGTAGAATTATTTTGCTTGTTGTTGATTTACTTACAAACCTCTGATGATGCTGATGTTTCAGTGAAACGTGCGTCAGGTATTGAAACAACAAAAACATAATATACAACTTGCAGAAGAAACTATGTTGAATAAGATCATAATAATATCAGTACCTGAATAACTTTATTTTTAAAACTGATCGTTACAGGGGATGTATTATGGGTTAAGGTGTCAGTACTCACAGGTGTTAACCAACCGCACCTTTCGTTTGAAGACATGTACATAACTCACCACTGAATTACTTTGAGGCAACAGAAACTGGAAGCACTGTAGTATAGCAGGAAGAAAGAGAATTTGATGGTTGACAAGCTTAGTTCCTAGTTCTATAAGAAAAGTGTCTAAATGGGTGGTCAAAACCAGGAACGTGAGCTTGGGCAGAAGAGCAACCTGAATGTACAATGAACTTGTCACAGTCATGTCTAATCAGAGGTGAGCGTAGAACAGTAAATGAACAAGGAGCTGAGCTACTACCAGTGGAATTGTCATAATTGCAGGCTAAAGTATGTGGGGAGGGTCACAGACAGTGAGACATTGGTCTCCACCACAAACAGGTGCAGTCAACATGTTTGGCAACAAATATCAAACAGTAGCCATGATAGTTCAACTCAACTTTACAACTACCACTTAATTTATAATTATCCAGACTCCAAGTTTAATATAAAATAACACACTGGCCATGTGGTATTACAGTAAATCTCAAGTGTGTAACTGTTCAGATTTACAGTAGACTGACCAACATACTATTGTGGACAACTATAACAGATGCCTGGATCTAGAGCCACAAATTTAATCTTTTGGCACTGGCCACAGAACATTTAAACGTTTTCACAAATGTTACAAACGTTAAAATTATGATACAAAAATATTAATAATTTACTGTTATATAAACATTCTCACATCTTCAATTAAAATAAGCGTAGTTTTCCTAGAGATGGATTCATGTGTTTCAACTTTCGCGTTCTTTTTATTCTTTCTTTTCTTCCCTGAAACAAACAAAAACAAATGATTAAAACAGTTTTCCCACTGTGTGGTTTTATAACGCTGATGCTGTATGATTTCTATAGTTAGATATTTTATCTCCATCAGCTCAGACTTCTGCAGTCACTTTCATAATAATTCCAGCAACAATTGCAGAATGGTCAAGATATTAATTTAAGGTATTTAGATGTAGTAAAGCATACTTTACCGTAACTAACATCAAACACTGGGAAAACCTAAAACAATGTGAAGATTAAAATGCGGTTGCAAAAAAAAACTTGCGACAAAAATAACTGCTACTATTATACCAACTAAAAATAAAACTATTATCACAACAGCAAAGATTTTTGTGATCGACACTCTGTGTGTAATTTATAGGTTTGTGCGATCTGCAAAAAAGTAGTATATGAAAGGAAGGACAGCTCCAAAAATAACAGAAGGTCTATCAGAGTGGTTTGACAATGAGGAGAGGAGTGGGAGAAGCATGTTCTCTGTTGTTTACTTTGTTTAATATTTAAGATGGAAA
This sequence comes from Magicicada septendecula, assembly GCA_034769895.1. Classification (NCBI taxonomy): domain Eukaryota; kingdom Metazoa; phylum Arthropoda; class Insecta; order Hemiptera; family Cicadidae; genus Magicicada; species Magicicada septendecula. Next base: position 44,700,275 of record CM068368.1, read on the forward strand.
GGTAGACCTTAGCACTGGAGGAAGGGAAAATAAATTGTTTACGATTTGTTGATTTTCATGTATGATGATGCAACCACACAAAGAATTACAAAGTTATGGAACATTACAAAAATTAGTAGATGGGATGAAAATGAATGAAATAAAAACCAACGTACAGAAAACTAAAGGCACAAATCATTAAAATTAAAAATATACAAAAGAATAATTAGACCAGTTGTAACATAAATATGCATGTGAAACCTGGGTACCAACGCAAAGAAATGAGTAGTATCTAAGAATACTGAGAAAAAGTTTTGGATCAGTGCAAAATAGCGATGACTCACGGAGAGTACAAAGGAATCATGAAATAAATAAAATAACACACAGAGGCGATTTAGTAAGGTTTATAAAGAGTAGAATGATATCCCGGCTGGGGCACGCAATGAGGACGGAACAACGCAAATTCCCAGAAAAATTCTAGAATGGCTTTTATAATCCACTGTTAACTCAGTTTCTCTGTGAGTTATTACGGAAAAAAGTAACTGTTGCAACGATATGGTATTTTAAGAATCAGATAGACTATGTACACGACATCGTAGAAAGATCTGGCTGGGTAACTGTTTGAATGATAGATTGATTAAGAATAGTAATAACAAACTTCAGGGGAAAATTGGCGATTCTCCGTTTCAGAGCCACTTCCCCACCCTTTTGATTAGTTTTCATGAAGAATTACAGTAATGCTAGGCTGTAATAAGTTTTGCACCAGTGGGGCCTAAACTTTTCACGAGCATTATGACATTAAAGTGATGCTTTTTTTTCAGAGAGGTGATGTAGAAGTTTATTGGGCTAAAACAATTGTGTTGTTCCACACTAACTAAGGAGAAACTGTCTCATGTCTCATATTCTTTTGTTAATATATCTAGAAATATTACAGAAATAAAAATTAAACATTACGTTTAGTAGATTTAACTGTGTATACCTGTCCCACACACATTAGTGTTTCTGCTTCAAAATACGAGGGTCATCTCAAAAGTAAGTTTCCCTGATTTATGGAAAATAAAAAACACATGTTAAAAATAAAAAGAAAACTATACTTTTATTAAAAAGACATGTACTTATTTTTCAATATAATCTCCAGCGTTGTCAGTACACTTTCTGAAGCATAAAAACAATTTTTCAATTCCTTCTTTGAATCACTGTGTGCCCAGATTTTGGAGACAGGCGTCAACCGCCTGTTTCACTTCTGTATCCGTTTCGAAACGTTGTCCTCCCAGGGGTTCTTTGAGATGGAGGAAAACATGGAAATTACTCGGAGCCAGATTGGCTGAATATGAGGAATGGTCGAAAATCTCCCTTCGAAAGTACTCCAACAAATTCTGTGTGACTTGCGAGGAATAAGGATGTGCGTTGTCGTGGAGCAGAACTTTATTGGTCAACAAACCTTTCCCTTTCAAGAATGATGTATGCCACCAGCGGACCATTTAAATGCTTGTGTACTCAGACCCGTATGTACACAGAAACTAAGTGACAATGAATTTTAGCCGCTGATTCATTTTTCTGTACCAAAAAACAGAATCACACTACGCACTTTGCAATCAGACACTCTGGTAAATGAAACGTCCATGATTTTAAATTTTGTGTTGTTGTTACATTGCTACGGAGCGGATGAGGTTTTGGCACTGCTGCCACTACAAATAAATAAGTTTTCCAACCTTTGTCAGCCTGCTTGCGCCATTTCCCTTTTAAAAAAAATATAGGGAAACTTACTTTTGAGATGACCCTCATAATATTAGATATCTATACATCACTGTGCTCACTATGTATCTATGTATCACTTTGTTAGATAATTGTGTTCACTCTATGATATGCTGTTGAGAACAAACGGTTTACATAATGTATGTTTATTATGATTTAAAATGACCACTTACAAATTATTGGTATGTGACAGACAATGAAGCAAACCTTTGGAAGCATCCCACAAAGTTAACATGTAGCAGCTTCCAGTTGTACGTAAATAAACAGTCTGCTGTCAACAGGATAGATAGCTCTTAGGGTACGATTACACGAGCATTTTTTTTTCCAGCTGTGCATGCCTGCAGAGTTTGGAAAAACGCACAGTGGTTTTTCTCGTACGTGCACGGACAGAAGTGTAGTCACACAGGCGGTTTATAATCAGACGGCAGCGTTGTTGTTTATTCACAGTCGATGTGTGACGAGTAGTAGGTCATTGATTTTGTAGATAAAGTTGTTATTTTAAATAAATTATCGTTATTAAATAAATAACATCTATTTAATAAGACAATTTTTTACATTACATATGTTTTTTTATAAAGATGTCAACATCACCATGGAGACCAAAATTAATTACCATAGTAACAAGTAAATAAACAAATGCTATTTAGCGGCATCTTGAACAGTCCGTGTGACCACCCTCGTGCATATTAAAATGGAACTAAAAACGCAGCAGGCCGCGTTTCAATGCGGGAGACCTTGAAAACGCAGCAGAGTTGATGACCCGTGTGTTTTCTCCACGTCTGTGTGACCAATTTCATTGCTGCCTATATGCTAAATTCAATGCATTTCCCAACTGCAGGCAAACGGCCGGAAAACGCTCGTGTAACAGTATCCTTAGACTGAACACAGTATACATTAAAAGATCATACCTGGCGTATAATATGACATCAGTTGTGACTGTGAATGTTCAACATGGTGCGATTGTGTTGATTCTGATAATTCTGATAATATCCGCTTTCCGTTTCTGTTACACGATGCGTTTATTTCCAATACCTAATGCAAACTAGAAATTAACAACGCTTTCTCATTTACTTAAACTAATAGTTAGACATAACTGAATGAGTGTAGCAAATTCTCAGTTTTACATAGATCATCTGATATGTGTCTATCTGTTCAAGGGATGTCTCACAATAACTTTTGACTGCACCAACTAATTTTTGTAAAACACAACATGGGTATAAACAATCCCCCGAGTTGCAGAGAGTAATTTAATTTTTACCTCACAGACTTGTTTGCGAGTGGTTACCTCGCAGAACAGGCAAAAAATGTAAGTAGTCAAAAATTTTAGAAAACAATCCAGATTACCCCATTTTTGTTGTGCTTATTTGCTAAACTGCTAAATGTCATGTTCTGGATGAGGCCTTTCAGTGTTACCACCATTTCAAGTCCTAACCACGACCAAGCAAATAAGCACGACGAAGTTGGAGTTACAGAGACTGCTAATTCAAATAACAAGATTAACAATCAAGATTACGTATCAAATTAAAGAGAATTTTAACAAAATTTTGAGTAGTGTTCACTTTTGGAAATTTCAAAACTTTATGTCACGAAGGGCCTAAATGCATCAAAACTATGCTAAAACTTTTAAATCCATTGTAACGGTACAAACTGATGGGGGTCTATAATTTAAAGCTTTTCACCTTTTTATTTAACCAGAGTGTATTTTTTGGTCACTGACTGTAGCTCCGTGTAAGGCACAGCACGGTACAAAAATGTTTATTGCCAGTAGGGTGTGCATTCATGCATACGAGCGCATGTGTGTGCCGCTGTTCACAACGTGAAAGTCACGTACAAAAAATTCCATAGCTGATCATGCGATGAAAACAACGCATCACAGAGTACGAGTTGAAGGCGACGCATAACGCATGGCGGGTAGGCAACCAAGCGCACACAGACAGTAGACCGTAGTGGCCAGGCAGTTCGCTACAACTAACCATACAGTACAGACGTAATTTCACAGTAGCCTCGGAAAAACTTTGGTAATATGGAATAAAGGGGGAGAAAGAATGTTACTGGTTTGTATAATCTATAGAATTTATAATATTGTAACCCTATTAACCAAATTATTGGAAAAGTAAAGAAGCTAATTGTTATAGTAAATAAAACAATGTTTGAATCGTCATATATATGTGTTAGTTGTAAGTTATTACGTCATTACCATTTCCTAGTGTTCTGTGCTGAAAAACTTGTCTAATCGTTCCATGGAATTTCGGAATTGGGGGAAGTCAGATTGCAAAATTGTCCAGTGTTTTAATTAAGGTAAAGTATAAAGGTCTCCATATCTGTCCTTCAAAGATATTGGTGGCGGCCCTGAACTTCTGTTGGTGTTTTATAAAAGGTAAGTCAGCGAGAGAAAGATCGCAAGGTAAGGTTCTGGCAGTATTATTTTTATTTTAAATTTATAAAAGTTTGTTTCTTCACACCATGCCAGGTATCAGATTAAAGAGAATCTGAATGCAGTGTTTACTTTAAAAATTGTTTAACTCTACAAGCACCAGAGGCCAAAAATAGAAGTCAAAATTCCATGTGAGACACCAAAATTGAAGAATTTTACTCAAGATATAAATTTGGTATCTTTAATAATTTGACAAAATTAATATATGTCAACACTCCTTCAAAATTCTGGGCCACCTTCAAAATGTGTCTAAGCTTTTACATGTTGCAAAAAACTTCACATGCTGTTATCTGATAGGATAAAATAATTTGGCATTTAAATTTAATTTGTAGGCATGTGGCTATAAATTTAAATAAAAAAAAAAATCAATGCAATAATCAGGATTTTTTTACAGTACACATCTTCATTAATCATGGCAATAATAGGGAGGATGTCTGGGAAATGGAGAATCATGGATGTTACAATTGGCATGTTTTAACAATTGCCAAGGAAGAGCTCCAAAGAATTCCAACAGAGAACAGTATTACAATTCATTGTGACAATCATGCCTACATTGTAAGATTATAAACATAACCAATGTGTAACCTGTATTTAAATAATCACTTAATTATAAAAAAAATGTGTCGATCAGTTACCAGAAACATTATGTGGTTTTGTAGTTCTGAACAACCATCATGCGTGATGTGTGGTTTCAGTAAAACATGTAACTTTAATTACTTTTTTACTTTTATAATTGATTTAAATATTGGTTACTTTCTACGGTAAACATTTTGTCCGGACGCCATCTTGTTACCAACAATGAAAACTAAAATATGCTTACCTTTGGGCCAGTTCGTTTAAGCGAACCAGAAACAGCAGAGCTTGTTATTTGAAATAAATTACTCTTAATTTTAATATTTACCAATGACATTACCTTTTATTATCAAACAACATACAGTTACATTTGATTCTACTTTGGAAACAATGCACCCTACTATTCGCCATGAGGCGTAGTTCATCCACTCAAATTAGAAATTCTTTCCCATTAACATTTTTACATTCCCACCAGAATAAACATAATTAATCATATTTTAAATTATATAATTATATATTGGCACAACCCAGCACTTCTTAAATTTAGATTTTCCATTTACACAATCACATTCATGCTGTACAACTTCTCTATTCCCCAAATTGAGCTCATTTTTAATAAATATAATAATAATACAGAAAGTTCGGTTTAGCCCTTATTCAATTTTGTTCTACCCCCCATTTGTTACTTAGCTGAATCGTCCAGATGATTCCACATTGTCCCACCCACTTTCATCGTAATTTTCACCAGATGTTATTTGAATATAATTGTTTGTATATTTAAGCCAAAACTGCTAGTTCACTTTATATTGATTTTAATTTTGTATTTCACATTTTATATTTTATATGTGCGGACGTCCGCGATTTCGTTCCGGAACTTTTATTTATGTGGCCGGCACAGATTATATTACGTGACTGAGAACGAGCTCAACGGCTTCAATTCCGATGTGGAAAAGGTGTCACGTCTGTAACTATTTAATTTACTTCAACTTATATAAACTCTTATCTTACCTTAAGGTTACTTCTCCAGGGCTGTACAGACGGAAATCAGCTGCAGAAAAAGGTTATCTGGGTTTAAGTTGCGAAATAATCACACTAACACACATTTTGTGGATTTTACCAATTAACTTTCATTTACTAACCTGAACTATTTCATTTTGTTTTAACTCTACACTGCAATTTCAATAATAAGACAGGAATACATGGGTATTTAATCTTTCAATCTAAACTACTAATATGAAAATGAATTGACAACAACGTTATTATTTTAACCAACACTTTGCTACACTCTCTCACTCATACTCTTTACATTCCCTTACTGAGATCTCATTAACAAAATCTTTTAAATTGTGGCTATTAAACGGTACTTAAGCTTTGATTAGAATTTTCTCTATTTTTTGTTAGTAAATTATGTTCAGTACTGTTACCCCTCAGCTGCGTGTTCATATGGCTGGTCAGACACTTGTGTTTGCCGCTTGCTTCCGTCTACCGCACTCACGTAACTGTTTTCGTTGAACTTATTATGTCGTTAATTACTTCACCTCATTACTTTAAAACTTTTTATGCACTGTAATGTATATATTTATATAGCCGGCCTGCTTTAAAATTTGCTCGAGCACTTAGATGGTTAATTGGCTGGCCGCGCTATTGTTTATGCACTTTAATAGTTGTATTTGATAGGCCGATTATATTATTTTTGGCCTATCTTGCGCCCGAGGCCACCGTTTTACTTGTAAAACTAGCAGACTACCATCTGCTGCCACTGTCTGATGCAAACACTAGAGTGACAAAATTCTTACTGTTATTTACACAGAGACTGCTGCTGGCAAGCTGTTGCATAATACGTCTGGGCTGGGCAGTCTAGACATCAACAGTTTATGATAACATTGTATGTTGCTGGTTACAATGGGGCACCTCACAGGTGAATACTAGCTGCTTTCCAATTAAAACTGCATTGAATCTTTACTGTCTCTTTCTAGCATACAATTCTATACCGTTACATACCCCCCCCCCCCCAATGAGAGGTTTTGTGCCGAGGCATAAAAACTCTCACTGCCTAAAACCTAAGAGGATCAGTGAAGATATGGCACCGCAACCCCCCTGAGTTCTTTACTGAAATCATGGGTACTCACCCCCCTAGTCCGGTGGCTGTGGCCGCACCCATCCGACCTTACTGGACTTCTCTGTTCGAGATCCCAACACCATAAGATCGGGCAGATACCCGCCACAGTATCACCTGACTCTGTAACATTTAAGCAAAATATTAACAAATGGCCTTCCATTATTCCATATCCCCAACTGATTTGTTTCCTCTTAGTCATACCGGCTCATTATTAGCAAAGTACTGGTTCATTTTTATACAAAGTGCTGGTTATTCATTTAGTTTGGTTGCCCTACAATGGCAACTGTTCTATATTCAGACACAATTACATGAACAGGATACGACATAATAAACATTCCAAATGGACATCACCATTTTTTCCTTGAGTTATAAGCAAAACGTTACTAACTTATTCATTGTAAGTCAAAAATGAATTACTCCAACCTTTTAGATAATCCCTCTGTTACCTTACTTAATTCAACTTTGATTAAATTCAATTTATCATCAACACTGGTTTCCATCAACTCTATAACTGGCCTTCATGAAATACAATGCCCACCTGGACATATAAACTTACGGTATACTTACAGCTAAATCATATAAATTCCATACAAATTGAATAGTGTTCGCAATACATTATTACCCCTCCAAAATAACACATTGATTAACCCAAACATTTTTGATTATTTCTGCCCAAAAATTTCCTTCAGTTTTCAATTTTAAATGAACATTTCAATCATTACATTTCAAATCAAAATAAGTTTAAATTCATTATTAAAATTCACCTTTTCAATTAATTTAATTACCAATTTCATTTACTTTAATTACATTTTTTCAAAATGATTCTCCATTAACAAAATCCTCTCGCATAAAATTTAACTGCATTACCATCAAAACACTAAGTTACTTCATTACATTATAAAAAAATTACCTTCATTTCATCACATCTTACATTTCTTTTGTTTCATAATAAGATTTACCCCTAGCAATGATTCATCAAAGTACAACATAGTTGTCATCAACTCCAGCAGAAACAAACAATCTACCTGTTTATATCAACAGTTGTATGCCAGACTGGTTTTATAAACACTAACTCAGTCTCAACATTCCAGATTACATCACCACTAACACTTCCTTCAATTTTTTAGTTTCTATAAATCTTTTCAACTCAATACATTTTAAATAAATACATGATTTAAAACACTTATAATTAAAACACACAATACAAAACAAAATTCCTTCGTACCTCCTATTACTTATTTAGCAAAATAAAATATTATTATTACTATAACCTACTACAAACATGGTTACATAAACTATTGTATACAATCTACCAGTATACCCTGACACAATACATTTAACACGAATACATTTATTTACAGATTTTCATCATATCCAATTATTAGTAACCACACTTCATTACATAAATCAGCCAAGTAATTTTACTACTGACTCAAGTAATTAAATGTTCATTTGCTTTTTGTCTAACCCCCGTCATCGAAAATTAATCTTATTTTCACAGAACACATTTCATTTTTATTTATATTCATCATACGGCTATTTTTTGTGTTATAACCATAAAAATTTGTTTTTTCCATTGTACCATGATAATAAGGCATAGGGTTACCCCCATTATTATTTTGCCATAAACCAAGTCAGCATTATTATTTTTTGTCAAATCTCCATCAGTATTTTTTGTTATTCCCATGTCCTTTGTATCATCATATTCATTTACTATATCAATCACAACATCAGGTAAGTTTTCATCATTTACAACAGTATTATCAAAATAATCCAACTCTACTTCATATGGTAAGCATTTCATATAGTTTATTTTCTCCCATCCTAACCTCTCCATCAACTCTTTATAACCTCTATCTGACTTAAATACTTGTATCTCCCCATCTACACACAACTCTCTCTCTAAATATCTCTCACCACAACGCCATATCACATTTTCTCTACCATCCCATACAGAGGGTACTGCTACATTAAAACCTCTCCTGATTTCTACAGGAACAATACAAAAATTCAAAAAACAATTATTGGTAGACCATTTATCTACCCAATACATTCGTGAAGACCTTTCTTCACCCCCCACAGCACCACGGGAAAATTTTACCCTCTGCCACCCCTCTACTTGTACACTCTCTTCATACTCTCTCTCTCTCTAACTGATAAACATTTGTTTCTACCCCTTTACAACCCATTACTCTCTCACTCTCACTATCTCTATATCATCACTATCTATTTTCATTATATCACCTTTAAGTATCTCGTTTTCCGCTATCTTATCACTACTACTTATTAATTCATTTTTAGAATTATCGTTATTACTCACCTTAATTATTTCTTCATTAATTTTCGTCATATTGCTACCACCACAAACACTTACCTTCTAAATTTCAATATTTCTCCCAAGCTTATCTAACTGTTGTATTACTTTAATGTTTATTTTATTTAGTTTATCATCAATATTCTTTTGTGACTCGGTCACTTTTATATTTATTTCATTAAATTTGTCATCAAACTTATTATTCTGTTCATCGACACGATTATTTATGTCGCTACTTAATGCATCAAATTTCTTATTGTTATCACTAGACATTTGTTTAATCTCATCTTTTAAACTAATATTTTCGTTAGACATCAGTTTAATTTCCCCCATTATCTCACGCAACCAATCCTCAGTTTTATTACTTTCCCTAGCCGAGACGGGAGTTGAATGAATTCTCGCCTCGTCTATTACCGCTGATTCGGTCAGTGACTGATTTCCCGACTCAATCATAAGTTACGTCAGCTGTATTTGTTTTATTCTCTGTACTAATTTCAGTTAAGTCAGTTATGCTGACTTCATCACTATTATTCTTCATTTTGTATAGTTTTTTATTACATGTACTATTATACACACTTTAGCTTAAACTACAGTCTTTTACAACATCGCCCTCACTCCCAAATAACCCGTTCTGCAGCTTAATTAGGTCTGGCTTATGTAATGAAAAATTACACTCGCCGTCACTGTTCGGGGGCCACTGTAACTATTTAATTTACTTCAAATTATATAAACTCTTATCTTACCTTAAGGTTACTTCTCCAGGGTCATACAGACGAAAATCAGCTGCAGAAAAAGGTTATCTGGGTTTAAGTTGCGAAATAATCACACTAACACATTTTGTGGATTTTACCAAATTAACTTTCATTTATTAACCTGAACTATTTCACTTTGTTTTAACTCTACACTGCAATTTCAATAATAAGACAGGAATACATGGGTATTTAATCTTTCAATCTAAACTACTAACATGAAAATGAATTGACAATAACGTTATTATTTTAACCAACACTTTGCTACACTCTCTCACTCATACTCTTTACATTCCCTTACTGAGATCTCATTAACAAAATCTTTTAAATTGTGGCTATTAAACGGTACTTAAGCTTTGATTAGAATTTTCTCTATTTTTTGTTAGTAAATTATGTTCAGTACTGTTACCCCTCAGCTGCGTGTTCATATGGCTGGTCAGACACTCGTGTTTGCCGCTTGCTTCCGTCTACCGCACTCACGTAACTGTTTTCGTTGAACTTATTATGTCGTTAATTACTTCACCTCATTACTTTAAAACTCTTTATGCACTGTAATGTATATATTTATATAGCCGGCCGGCTTTAAAATTTGCTCGAGCACTTAGATGGTTAATTGGCTGGCCGCGCTATTGTTTATGCACTTTAATAGTTGTATTGGATAGGCCGATTATATTATTTTTGGCCTATCTTGCGCCCGAGGCCACCGTTTTATTTGTAAAACTAGCAGACTACCATCTGCTGCCACTGTCTGATGCAAACACTAGAGTGACAAAATTCTTACTGTTATTTACACAGAGACTGCTGCTGGCAAGCTGTTGCGTAATACGTCTGGGCTGGGCAGTCTAGACATCAACAGTTTATGATAACATTGTATGTTGCTGGTTACAATGGGGCACCTCACAGGTGAATACTAGCTGCTTTCCAATTAAAACTGCATTGAATCTTTACTGTCTCTTTCTAGCATACAATTCTGTACCGTTACACGTCACCAATGTTATTGTGTTCGGTTATGACGTCTCAAATATTAAGGCACAGCAACTGCGCACTGCATTCTCAAATGTGACGTTTTACAGGATTGGCCTGATGACATAATAGGTCAGAGTTCGTCTGGCGAAATCTAGTTGTTGTTTTGCACGTACAGATGTTGACCTTGACACAATTCCTGCACTGAGCTGACTACGTTGTTACAAACTTTATAAAACTTTACCACTATGTATTTATGACTTTGATTTCATAATAAAATTTAAATTTATATTGGTTATTTCCCCAAAAATTCTATAGGTACCGGATTGTACCGTTACAAGACCCCCTGAATGAGAGGTTTTATGCCGAAGCATAAAAACTCTCATTGACACACTCATACTTCCTAAAGGGATCAGCCAGGATATGTCGCCACAACCCCCTTTATGGTTTATATAAAAAAATATAGTTAACTCACCCCTTGGTCCAGTGATTGTGACAGCACCTGAGTGACCTTACTGGACTTCTCTCTCTCGAGATCCCAACACCGCAAGGCCAGTCAGGCACTTGACGCTCCTGCTCTGACGCGCTGGCCAGCTCAGGACCGCCGCCACAGCATCACCAGACACTGAAACATCAAATTAAAAAATCAAATAGTGGCCTTGTATAATACCATATAAGTAACTGATCTGTCTCCCCTTAGCTATGTGCTGGTTTGTGTTAAGAAGCACTGGTTTTTTCCTTAACTCCTACCACATATAATACATATATGAATAAAAGATTTAGTATATAGACGTTTCATTCTCTTACTTCACTTCCAAATATTTATAAAATTTTTGTTTCCAATCGATAATAATTAATCCTTTCCCATTTTACAAGAAGAAGCATACATCCGTACCCTAACGCAATAATATTTCAAAACAATTAATTAAGTTTAAGATAATAAACAAAACAATTCATGAATATAATTCTTATACAGAACCAAACATATTTAAATCAACTACCTCAAAACAAATTATCTACTTGAAAATTATTAATCCTTTTTAATTTATCATAATACTTCTTACTTCAATACAAAATCATCTAATTATCTCCTCTGATCAACACCATCAACATAATATATTTAACATCCACTAATTCGTTACTAGCATTCTAGTAACCTCCTTCCACACACACTATGGCCCCCCTGGACTGTAGCGCCCAGTTGCTTCCACAAGGACTGAAGTTAGGGAGGAATTTTGTCGTCTCCTGTCCTTGCTTCGGCCTTACATTTTAAATTCCAGCTATAATAATAACTGATTATATAATCACAACCTTAAAACGGGTCTATCACCCTTTTATTTGTTCCCACGCGAACGGGTGATAGCCGCTGTTCCACAGTTCCGGGGATTTCCCCTGAGTCACTCCCCCCATTAATTTCAATTTCACACCAATTTTCAAGGCAACCAACCATGGTCAGTTTTACAATTTCTGCCCACCGCTGGTTGTCAGCCAAAACCACGATTATTGCTGGTGAAACAGTAATCGCCCGAAAAGGCGGGGAAATCTTGTCATTAGCATGTTCTTCACAATCATCATTTTATACTCTGTACGTATTAAATTCACATATAATATAATATTATATAAGGTTGGTGTACAGTGTATGTTACGCCCTATTTAGGCCTCTGATGATGGTAACATGCTTTGATGTTACTCATCAACACTTACCACTATCTACAGTGACACATGCCACCACTGCAATAGCCTATCTTATAACTAAACTTATGTCATTCTTCATTTACTATCACTACATTCCACAATTGATTTTCTCTTCTATTGACACCAAACAACCCCCCAAAATCACCCCTTAATCTTGCATAATAACATATTAAACATTAACCTTAAACATTACCATTACTACATTTAACTAAACAATTCACCTTTAAATAATTTGTATATAAAATTATAAACATTACAACTTGAACTTTCTATTAACTCTTTTTATATCAACCTTTAATTATTTAACATGTATTGTACCATTAAATTTTCCACAAATTCAAATCTATTCTCAACCTTCATTTTACATCACATTTCATTTATTATTACATTTCCACCATGAATTTCTCTATTTAACATTTTCATCATCAATTTGTTTGGGTGATTCTCAGTCATTCACAATGATTTGATTTATTGAATGGGCATTTATACCTATAACTTTATTCCCCTACTTCCTTCTAACAACCACTAACAGATTTGCATAGGGTGACACCAATCTCTCAATAATAACCCCCTTCAACACTAATTCCACTTGAATCCTTCCCCTCTTAGAATAAAATACCTGATACCCTCTTTGTAACTAGGATGTGTGTTCCCAAACCTGCAATTCCATTCATACCCTTTTGCCCTAAACATAATCTCGGCAAACACTCTTCGAAACTTCTCCATGCAAAACCTGCCACAACGCCGTATGTTGATCACTCCCTACACACCACCCTCACTACAAAATTTCACCATCACCTATTTACTCTCCATTTGTATCACTCACTTTCTCTACATATATGCACTCCCACTACTGTGTCCCTACTACTACCCTGTTTCTGTATTACTTTTACTCCCAAAATTCTTATTTATTCCAACACCCATTTAAAGTTAACTCTGACTGACTCAAATGCCTTATTGAAATAATTATCACCCAAACTCCATCTTTTTATCACATTTTACAGTAATATGATCATTGAAAATTACCTTAGAAAATTCATCACTTACCTCATCATAACAATATAACTCAACACCTAAACATATTGTATGTTTAATCATATACTATTCATTATAGAATCTAAATCTCAGAAAATCATTTAAATTCATCAACAAAATTCATTTATACAACATTAATTAATCTCCAATTATTTAATTCAATCAGTTTAAAATTTCACCATTACTCTCATCATTTATTTAGTCTGAAAAAATGTTATAATTATTATTAAATCAATTCCTATTACCTACATACATTGTTTACATAGTACATAATACAGAGTACCCTAATGTAATACACAAATACATTTGACATTAACACACACAAAAAATATCCAATACAAATTGTTATCTGTTATCATTTACCATAAATCATTTCACAATACAGTCCATGTCGAAACCACACTATTCACATAATTAAATGTTCATGAACAATAAAATCTTTATCCTCCATCATCGAATAACAATCTGATCTTACGACTACACAAATCATTTTTTAGTAAATACATCATATTATTACCATCAACATAATGATTATTTAAATGTTCATATTTTTCCACAATATCGTTATAATTAATAGGATTATTCCATATTATTTTATCATATAACTTGTCACTATAGAGTATAGTCATGTCGCTTTTAGTATAATCTGTCACCACTAGGTAAGTTAATAATTCGTCATTAACAACATCATCTACTGCTGCTATATCAGCTTCAACACAAGGTAAGAGTTCAATATAATTATTCACTCTCTCTATACCTAACCTTTTTACTAATTCTTCATAATTTCTATCAACCTTAAATAATTCTATCTCCCCATCAACACACAACTCTCTCTCGAAACATCTCCCACCATAACTCCCTATCACACGTTCTCTACTAACCCATGCAGAAGGTACTACAACTTTATTACTGCACCATCTACCAGATGCACAAAAAATCAAGGGACAACTATTTGTAGACCATACGTCTCCCAAATACACTCGTGAAGCATTTTCTTCACTCCCAACTACAACACCATGGGAAAATGTTACCCTCTGCAACCCAGCTACCTGTAAACTCTCTCTACACTTTCTCTCTAACTCATCAACACTTTTTATCACTTCATTATCAAATTCTACTCCCACTATAACTTCATCACCACTCTCAATATTCACAACCTTACTCTCTAACACCATATTTTTAATTATATTATCATTTTTCTCACCCCTACTTACCGTGTTATATGTTAACCGAACGTCTTTATTTTTGGTTAATTGGTCTGTCTCTCTACCATTTTCTACCCCCACTATAATCTCATAATTATCATCAACACCACTACTACCACTTACCTTTCGTTTTCTACTTTCGTTGACTCCATCTGTTACTTGTATTAACATAGCACTAAGACGTTCATCAACTTCTTTTAAACTCTTATTATTATTAATATAGACATTGTGTTGTTTTATCTCATTTCTTATTCCGTTAATTTGGTCATTCATTTTAGAATTCACTTCATCGAATTTCTCATTGAAATTACTTTTTATTTCTTTAATTTCGCTTTTCTGTTCATCGAACTTGCTATTCTGAACGTCAAATTTTACGTTAATATTACTATTCATTGTCTCATGAAATCATATATATCGTCCAATGACAACTCTTTTGTTCTAGTTGTCGTTGGAGTAGATTCTGCCTCTACGTTACTCATTATCATTGACTAGGTAAGAGTATTTTCTAGATTTATTTCCTTATTTTCCATTTTTTAATGGTGAATTCAAAACTTTTTTGTCAAAATATTAACATATATTACTTATTATCTAAACAATGTATTCTGTTTACTCATGTCACCTATGATCACAACATAACCTTATTTCTACGTCTATTTTTACGTATCTCAAAATTTTATATTACCTCAAATAACTGTTCCGCTCTTTCCAGTAGGCCTACTCCACATAAAATAAAATTTTATGTCGAGTCCCTGTTCGCAAAGCGACACTGTAACTTTAATTCTTTTTTTGTTACTTTATATTTGATTTAAGTATTGTTTACTTTATATGGTAAACATTTCGTCCGGACGCCATCTTGTTAGCAACAATGAAAACTAAAATATGCTTACCTTTGGGCCAGTTCGTTTAAGCGAACCAGAAACAGCAGAACTTGTTATTTGAAATAAATTACTCTTAATTTTAATATTTACCAATGACATTACCTTTTATTATCAAACAACATACTGTTACATTTGATTCTACTTTGGAAACAATGCACCCTACCATTCGCCATGAGGCGTAGTTCATCCACTCAAATTAGAAATTCTTTCACATTAACATTTTTACATTCCCACCAAAATAAACATAATTAATCATATTTTAAATTATATAATTATATATTGGCACAACCCAGCACTTCTTAAATTTAGATTTTCCATTTACGCAATCACACCCTCATTCATGCTGTACAACTTCTCTATTCCCCAAATTCAGCTCATTTTTAATAAATATAATAATAATACCAAAAGTTCGGTTTTAGCCCTTATTCAATTTTGTTCTACCCCCCATTTGTTACTTAGCTGAATCGTCCAGATGATTCCACATTGTCCCACGCACTTTCATCGTAATTTTCACCAGATGTTATTTGAATATAATTGTTTGTATATTTAAGCCAAAACTGCTAGTTCACTTTATATTGATTTTAATTTTGTATTTCACATTTTATATTTTATATGTGCGGACGTCCGCGATTTCGTTCCGGAACTTTTATTTATGTGGCCGGCACAGATGATATTACGTGACTGAGAACGAGCTCAACGGCTTCAATTCCGATGTGGAAAAGGTGTCACGTCACCAATCTTATTGTGTTCGGTTATGACGTCTCAAATATTAAGGCGCAGCAACTGCGCACTGCATTCTCAAATGTGATGTTTTACAGGATTGGCCTGATGACATAATAGGTCAGAGTTCGTCTGGCGAAATCTAGTTGTTGGTTTGCACGTACACATGTTGACCTTGACACAATTCCTGCACTGAGCTGACTACGTCGTTACAAACTTTATAAAACTTTACCACTATGTATTTATGACTTTGATTTCATAATAAAATTTATATTGGTTATTTCCCCAAAAATTCTATAGGTACCGGATTGTACCGTTACAAACAGACTGACAAACAAGGAAAATCTCTTAGTTTCTGACCTTAATTAAGTATACTGTTATGTAATGTGGAACGTTCTACAAGTATCTCGGTTATACCAGCAGAGCCCAACTATAATGTGAGTGTGTGTGTAACATATTGCTGCTACTTTGAGATGAAAGACAATTATGTGACACTTATCATGCATCAACAACCGGTCAGTGCACCGTATTCAAGGACACTGTTTCTAGTGGATTCAAGACCGCCTGTTTGTTTAACAAAGTTACCGATTATTCTGGCATTTCAGTGGGGTATAAATATACGCATTCAGCAACAGTCAGTTCGCTTCACTTTGGGCGATTACTCAGTGTGTTTAAATTGCAATTTATGTAAGTGAGGTTCGAAGTATTGTGTTATAATTGTGCGGGACTCTATTAGTTGACAGGAAAACAAGACTAAGTTTTCTGTCATCGTGTTGGGTTAACCAATCAATTTTATGTGATTATATGCTTATCACTAATATAATGTTGAGAATCTGATATTTACCTCATAACCCAACTCGTTGGCTAAAGCGTACACAGTGCTGGTTTTACCGCACCCATGTGGTCCGCATATTATGACCATGCTGCTGACTCGCTTCGAGTCCTCGTCATCGCTGTCATAGGTGACAAATTCATCTCCACTGCTATCGCTCCCTTCTGAGTGAAACAGAAGTAAATATATTTAAAGTACACATGACTGAATTAATTGTAACTAACACATTCAGACATAACAGTTTTTCTGGATATTTATAAATAAAAAATGTTGGAGATGTTGTAAATCATGCAAAACAGATATTACAAGAGAAAGCTAATACACGAGGATTGTTCAGTAGAAACACGTTTGATCTGCGCAGCCGTGACTTCTTCACCATGGCAACAGAATTAATTTGTTTATATTGTTTGTTTTAGTACTAGTGACGCATCTGTCAAAATTATTTGCAGTTTGCTCTTTTCTAAGCATTGTGACTGGGTTGAAAAATGGCATCTATGATAGAAAATCCGTCCAAAGATAATCTGCGTGCCGTTATTCAGTTTTTGGTCACTGAGGGGTGTCAGCCAATGGAAATTTATACGAGAATGAAAGCTGTATATGGTCACAATAGTTATTCTCATACGGCA
Source organism: Magicicada septendecula (assembly GCA_034769895.1). Taxonomy (NCBI): domain Eukaryota; kingdom Metazoa; phylum Arthropoda; class Insecta; order Hemiptera; family Cicadidae; genus Magicicada; species Magicicada septendecula. Next base: position 44,718,152 of record CM068368.1, read on the forward strand.
GTGGTTGAATGGTGCAATAAATTTTAACAAGGAAGAGAATCCACTAAAGATTTGGCCCATCCTGGACCTGTACGTGTTGCAGCATCAGATGAAAATGTGAGACAGCTGGAAACTGCTTTACATGCAAATAGGCGCATCAAAGTTAGAGAACTTTCTCAAATGTTGAGCATCGGCGTGGGAGCTGTTCATTCCATCATTCAGTCTTGGCTATCACAAAGTTGCTGCTCAATGGATTCCATGACTGCTTACTGATGAGCAGAAAAATTTGTGTTTGGCTTTATCATTACAGCATTTGATGCACTATAAAAAGGTAATGCTCTTCTACACCAAATTGTTGCCGGTGGTGAGTCTTGGTGTTATCACTACAAACCAGAATCCAAACGTCAGAGTATTCAGTGGAAGCATGTACAATCTCCGAAGCCAAAATAATGTCAGTCCCAACCTTTGGCAGGAAAAGTAATGGTGACCATATTTTTTTATTATCAGGGTGTGCTGCTCTTAGATTTTAAAGAATCTGGTGTTAACATCAACGCTGGGCGATATGCAGATAGCTTAAAATGCTTATGGGTCAGCATCACGAATAAATGTCCCGGGAAGATCACAAATGCTCTCATTCTTCTGCATGCTCACCCCATGTAGCCCAGACAATTCAAGATCTGCTTGGTCACATGAAATGGGAAGTCTTACAACATCCACCTTACAGTCCCTACTTGTCCCCATATGATTATCATGTTTTTGGCCCATTAAAGAAATCACTAAAAGGATGGTGGTTCAAATCAGACACTGAGGTAGTTTGTTGTTAGAGAATGGTTCTGCAAACATCTGCAAGAATTTTACAAGCAGGGAATCTACAAATTAGTGCAACAGTGGGACTCATACCTTAATGTTAATGGAGACTTCTTTTAAATTCGTTGAATAAAAACTGCTTTACAGCCTCTAAACATGTTTCTATTGAACAATCCTTGTAGATAGGAAATACGTTAGTAGACTGAATAAGAAGGAACAACTTTGTGACATACAGTACACATGAGAAGAATGGAGGTAAAGATTGCTCCAAAATGTGTTTTAAACTGTCACCACACAGAAAAATAAAAATGAGGTCTATCATTTGATCTATCACCATATGTTCTATTATAAGATGAATAATAATAATACTTAAAAATTCAGGTCCTTTAGAAAAACTAGGCAAAGCTCTATGGAACAGATTGTATGAATAGTTTGCTAGTTTGTTGGGTTTACCTATAATAATTTCAAAGTATAATTGGGACCTGTAACTTATATTCATCAACATAATCGTGACAGTAGTAATACCTATTTTAAAACATTTCTTCTGTGACTCTAGCCATGTCTTCAGCTTGCTGACACTTTCCGTATTGCCTATAATGTCTGCCGCACACATCGGTTTGTACACATCTGTAAACGTGTCATTTACTGGTTCACCTGTAACACAGTTCTTCTGCCTCCGTTCTGTAAAAGATTTGTACCAATTTTTCACATCCATTTCTGGTTCCTGCACACAATAAAAGAGCCTTATTTGAAGTGTGCTCTTTAAAATTAAATGAAATAAAAGTTTTCTTATATACATTTTTCACTAACATTTCAGTGTTATATGTCTATGAGTAAAACTTTTAGGTACCTTAAGTAATAATAATAAGCAACACCATTTTGACATAAGGAATTCTGACTGAATAAATAATTAATTTATTTATTCTAAACTCTACTAATAATTTGTGACAAGAGATGGGACTGAACAACAAATGTTAGAAATACAACATTTATGGTCTTCAGTCGTCACCCATACGCAGACACAGAACTGCAACTGTATGACAAGTATACTGTATTACAAATATAATATATTAAAGAAAACTCTATAATGTGGTGATAAGAGTTTATTTCATTACACATGCACGACTCCAAAATTGTAATAACCAACTATTAACTTATAGTAAGGGCGGCAAAATTATATGAATACAAATATTTGCTTCTTAACCCTTTGATGACACCATGGGTTTGGACTAGTAGCTTGACCTTGGGGGCAACACTTTTTCCAAGTTTGTCTATTGTACAATTTTACCTTCAAGAAAATAAATAACAATCAGTTTGGTTTCCCACACTACAAAAATCATCTTCACTCTAAAAAATCAGAGTACTCGCCCCCAAGTATTTCCTCTGTATTTTTCTTCAGATAAATAATATCAACTCATTTTTAATACTTAATGTATCACTACACATAACTTTATTACACCAAAATAACACTTGTAACAAAACTGAAAAAAAAATACAGATAATGAATTTTTCAGCGAAGGGTTTGTGAGGATCGGTCAAAAAAATATAACACAAATTTTAACTTATTTGTGTCGATGTTTCGACAATGTTTGTTGTCATCATCAGGACCTGTGTATGATACAAAAGAAATGTCAAACACACAAAAACAATTATTTGGGTGAACATGTTTGTGTATGTGAGTGTGTGCATACACACGTGTGCGTGCATATTGAAACGTAATTTACAATTATTGTCCTGTCATAATTTGAGTTGAAATCCTTCTATTATACTTTTACTTTGTTAAGCCCCGCGTTGGAGCGCCATTTTGAAACATTTTTATTCTTACCTTCTTTTCGTTTCTTTTAAATTATATTTATTAGTTGTTGGTTTAGAAAGTATTGAATAAAAAGTGATTTGTTTATTAAAAGAAGAATTAATTTGTTCGTAAATGCCAGGCGGAACTAGGCCTGACTGTTGTTTTCGAATAGTGGCGGTAGGATCCTATAATTTATCGGACACTTCCTTTTCGAAACAATGCCTATTTCTTCTGTTTTCTATTAAACTTTATTAGTGTTATTAAATTAGTTAAAGTGCATCAAGTTCCTCCTCAAATAATTATCTCTTGCGATGGTGTCGAGTTCTTCTTTGGGGTTATGTAACCTACCATTATTTATTTGTAGTTACTTATTATTTAAATCGTTGTAGTTACTTAATTCTTCCTTGCTGTAATAAAAATTCTTTTTTTATGTTTACCTTCAGTTCAATCAAAGACAGTTTAATATCAATTAGAGAAATTGTTTTCCTTTATCTTTTAATAATTACAATTCTGGTTTGTAAAATATCGATTTTACCCAACACCGGTATCGATTCTTACTTTTTCAATTGATTCTGATTTAATGTAGTATAATTTCTCAGTTCGTGGTTCTTTTAACAGTTAGTAAAGATCAAAACTGCTTATGAAGAAGTATCACACATTACAAATTTAATAATTCTCATTTGCTAAAATAATAATGCTTAATATTAGGCAGAACATAATGATATTAATTACAAAATTCGATTTAGTACAAGAAGCCAAGATGGCGGTCGTACTAATGTATGTACACATGCGAATGTCATACCAAGTTTTCATTTTATCACTGGCAATCTTCAGCCGTCCTCTTACCAAGCGATTCATTTCTCGCAGTTGGTTTTCTAATTGCCTTCAGACTCCTGTGCAGAATTCTAAGATGGCGGCTCTAGTTCACTGCTACACCATATATCACAAGCTTCCAAAAATGTTGAAAATAAGTTTTATTAATACAGTTAATTATGTAGAAATTCCACTATTTATTAATTTAGTTTCTCCACTATTGTTCTGGTGCTGATATGTTAGTGAATATTGTTCAGTGTGGTGTAATTTTAAGTGTTTCATAACTAGGTTAAATATCTCTCACCAATCTGTAGACTATTTAAAAACATTATGATATTTTTTGCTTTATTCTTCCTTCTTCTATTTTATATTTTTTACTTTATCATCTTCTGGATTATTAGTTAGGTTTAAAATTTGTTAATTTTTCTTGTCTGCCTCAGACATGATTCTATAGTACACTTCTTTCTGTAGAGAGGCACAGATTTCAAACTATTCACTTTCAAGTCTAACAATAGAATAACAATTTTTCTTCTGCCTCCGACGAGTTTGACCATAATTAGCTAAATTCTCATTGGCCAAAACGCCGGTTCAATAGGTCATGTGACTATTATTAATTAGAATTTACAATTTGGTATGTTTACTAGTCACAATTACTCCATAACTAATGTTAAATAAACCTGAACTTACTTTACATCATGATCTTCTTCATAAGATTACAAATATTTTGATATCCCATATGATATACGGGTATGACCTAATAATTATTTTAAACATTTTACAAAATGCTGTTTCAGATTTGTGGAGATGATACGCATTCTGCGTGGTTTGTTATCTCTCGACATATACCCATGAACCTTCAGTTTAACACCAACTCCAAACAGCTAAATAAAGAACTATTATTGGCACCGATCAAAGACAGACCACCATGGCTAACAAGGCATACTTCGCATTGCTGCCATCACTTAGGTCTGGGGATGTGCACAGGAAAACAAAAATGAAAATATATAGCACTGTCATCAGACCGGTGTTATGCTACGGGTGAGGCATGGAAAATCACACAGAAAACAGCTGACATAGTAGACACCTTTGAAAGGAAAATCTTCAGACGCATTATAGTCCCAATACAAGAAAATGGCTCATGGAGACTGAGATTCAACAATGAACTGTATCAAATATATAATGAGATACCAGTCTCAAAATTTATAAGAATGCAAAGATTGCGTTGGGCAGGACATGTTATGAGAATGTAGGATGGCAGGAACCCCAAAAGGACTCTGCTGGGTACATGGGAGGGAATGAGACCTAGAAGCAGACCGAGGAAGAGGTGGGAAGATGGAGTTGCAGAGGATGTGAGGGACCATGGGGATAAGAAACTGGACGAGGGCTGCAATGGATAGAGCAGATTGGAGGCGGAGATTGGTGAAGGCAGGGCCCGACTTGGGCTGTAGCGCCATAGGAGGAGGAGGATTATTGGCACCGATACCACCCGTTGATCTCCCAAACCTTGTGAGGGGAAAGTGACTATAAACAACCTAGATACTATTTTGTCAGCAGGAGGAATCAAACCCAAGCTGTGACGTGTAGTATGCCGACACACTACCAAATTACGCCATGGTCACTTCCTGATACAGATACTCATGATACTCTTATGGAATTTACTTCAGTTTACTTAAAATTTAATACTCAGAAAAGACAATTATGTTCCACATTATTATACAAAACCTGCAAGAAATTACACAGATAACATAATCACCTGTTATTTTATATTTTTTTTTAATTTACAGCATACACATACTTCTACTTATTACACCAATACTACAAAAATAAATATGTATCATATGTACGTGTGTATTGAACTCACTTGATCTCTTAAGGTTTTCAACAATTCTTTCTTGTTTTCAACTGGTAATAATTTGGACGCTGGCTTTAACTTTACAGTGTTCTCTTTCAGAGACACCCATGGCAATGGCGAAGGACTGCGGATCGGAGATAAAGCTGGAGATAACTTAATATCTGATGCAATTTTGTAATTCCATACAGGATGAGTCACGTCACGTTGCTGAATATGGCTCACCATCGGGAACTGGGCTGGAATACCAACTTGATTCTCACCGCAAAAAAGTACACTGGTTTTAAGCAAAAAGCAACAGATAAATTTAAAACATTAAATGTTTTAGGTTAGTTGTATCCAAGTCGCTTATATTAATATATGTAGACGTATTTACCAGATATCCGTCGTGCGACTTCTTTTTCTTGTCCTTTATGACGCGTTTCGGCAACGAATTGCCATCTTCAGAAAACTTGATCACTCATTAGAGATCGTTAAAAAATTAAAATACTAAAATCATTACAGTAAAAGTGCACTTCTACGACAGCGGAAATTCATATACGTGAACATGAAATTTTATGTTTCTCGCGTGGACATTATCAATCGACTGATTCACTGTTTATATATCCACTGATAAAACTGTTTTGTTTATTATAGCCCGTGTGTACTGTAACTTTCTATTTACTGGCGCCCGTGTGCAAGTATTGCCGTGTCGTACAATATGTTATGTGAAAATGTAAGTTTATCGTTCAAGACATAATCACTGTTGATTTTGACGGCTTTATATATTTCATATTCCTCAAGTGCGTCCATGTATTTTCCTTTCCTGCAACAATGCATGGTCTGGAAATTTGTCTCAAAATCACTGTAGTTATGATTATATAGCATCAGGTGTCTGGCAAAATTTGATGTTGTTTTATGCAATTCCCTTCTGGGAAGATGTTCTTTATGTCTTTCTTCAAACGGTCTGCCTGTTTGGCCTATGTAGAACATATCGCATGAGCTGCAATTCATCTTGTATACGCCGGTTCTTTTCCTTTCTGGTATACTGTTCTTCCGGCTAAGAAATCTCTGAATGCTGTTATTTGTGCAGAAAGTTACAATTACATGGTGTTTCTTGAGTTCGTTAACTAAAATATTTGTGTAATCTGCAGATATGTATTTATTAACTGGAAGTGTGTTATCATTGTTCGACTTTTTTAATTTCTTCTCTTTGTGTTTACTTATTAATTTATCCACTAATGAACTTTTATATCCGTTAGCCGCTGCTATGTACTTGATGGTGTTAACCTCTTCATTGTAGTCTTTTTCACTTAATGGTATAGTTAGCACTCTGTGCACAAAACTATTGTAAGCTGCCATTTTATGCGAGGTGGGATGATATGAATCGGCATGAATTGTGATGTCCGTTGTTGTGGCCTTTCTATAGATTTTAAATTGAAGTTTTCCTTCGTTTTTAAAATGGTTAAATCTAAGAAATTTAATCGATTTTCTTCTTCTATTTCAGAAGTGAATTTAATCTTATGGTGTATGCTATTTATGTGACTATTTAAGTTTTGTGTTTGCCTATTTGTTCCATTAAATATCATAAACGTATCATCGACGTATCTACAGTAAAAAATGATTTTATTCTTGTATAATTTATTAGATATTATGTTTATATTCTCATAATAATTTAAGTATATATCAGCTAATAGTCCTGACAGTGGCGAACCCATAGCCAGACCGTCACCTTGTGTAAAAAACCCGTTGTCAAATGTGAAGTAATTTTGTTCCAAGACGACTGTAAGGAGTTTTATAAGTTCGTTGATTTTTTGCATGCTAAGTTGAGCTACTTCCTTTAAATTGTTATTTACAATTTCTATAGTTTCCCTCACGGGGATATTAGTGTACAAGTTAGTTATGTCTAACGATACCAATTTATATTGTGGTAGTATTTCTATCTTTTTAAGTTTTTCAACAAACTCATAACTGTTCTTTATACTGTAATTATTTTCTATCCTGATATTATTTTAAATTAAAGTCTCTAACAATTTAGCAGCTTTGTATCCGGGAGCTGTGGTGTAGTTTATTACTGGTCTGATTGGTGTATTTTCCTTGTGGATAGTAGAAAGGCCACAACAACGGACATCACAATTCATGCCAATTCATATCATCCCACCTCGCATAAAATGGCAGCTTACAATAGTTTTGTGCACAGAGTGCTAACTATACCGTTAAGTGAAAAAGACTACAATGAAGAGGTTAACACCATCAAGTACATAGCAGCGGCTAACGGATATAAAAGTTCATTAGTGGATAAATTAATAAGTAAACACAAAGAGAAGAAATTAAAAAAGTCGAACAATGATAACACACTTCCAGTTAATAAATACATATCTGCAGATTACACAAATATTTTAGTAAACGAACTCAAGAAACACCATGTAATTGTAACTTTCCGCACAAATAACAGCATTCAGAGATTTCTTAGCCGGAAGAACAGTATACCAGAAAGGAAAAGAACCGGCGTATACAAGATGAATTGCAGCTCATGCGATATGTTCTACATAGGCCAAACAGGCAGACCGTTTGAAGAAAGATATAAAGAACATCTTCCCAGAAGGGAATCGCATAAAACAACATCAAATTTTGCCAGACACCTGATGCTACATAATCATAACTACAGTGATTTTGAGACAAATTTCCAGACCATGCATTGCTGCAGGAAAGGAAAATACATGGACGCACTTGAGGAATATGAAATATATAAAGCCGTCAAAATCAACAGTGATTTTGTCTTGAATGATAAACTTACATTTTCACATAACATATTGTACGACACGGCAATACTTGCACACGGGCACCGGTAAATAGAAAGTTACAGTACAAACAGGCTATAATAAACAAAACAGTTTTATCAGTGGATATATAAACAATGAATCAGTCGATTGATAATGTCCACGCGAGAAACATAAAATTTCATGTTCGCGTATGTGAATTTCCACTGTCGTAGAAGTGCACTTTTACTGTAATGATTTTAGTATTTTAATTTTTTAACGATCTCTAATGAGTGATCAAGTTTTCTGAAGATGGCAATTCGTTGCCGAAACGCGTCATAAAGGACAAGAAAAACGAAGTCGCACGACGGATATCTGGTAAATACGTCTACATATATTAAATGTTATTGCTAATGAAAAACAGAATTTAAAAGCAGCCTTTGAAGCTTCTGGGATTGTAAAAAACAATTACTGTCTACTATGTCAGTAGTTCACCATAATCTAAAAGCATGTTACAAGTCAAACTTTTTATAGTAGACGCCCTCTAGTCCGGCCTCGGTTGGATCGGCCAGCCATACGGTGAGTCACACAGTCTAGACGAGCCTCCAGCGACATGCCCCAACTTGTTAAACGGAAAATATATGGAGCTCAGTTGACTCGTGCTTTTGTTCATGTGTCTTATGTTGTGAGTTCTGTGTATATAGTCTGTAAATATATCTGTATATAGTAATACTGTATGTATCTGTGTAAATAAAAACGTTTTCCAACAGGAGTGCGAAATGAAAACACACGTTCGTGGCTATGGACCAAAAATTACAAGTCCTTCAGCGTCTTGATAAGTGCGAATTGGTCCAGAGTATTTGCCAAGAGTTTAATGTAGGAAAGAGTAATGTTAACGACTGGCGGAGAAACAGAAAATCAGTTGAGACTTTCTGCACTTAAATTGAAACTGAAAAAGTGCTTTCGACGTGATGCACTTAAAAAAAAAAAAAACAAATAACGAATTAGTAGACGATGCTTTGTGATTATGGTTTATGCAGGAACGCAGAATTTATATAGTAATATTGCTTGTTTGTTTTTCTTGCTACCATAAAGTAAGGGTGAGTAATTTTAATTATTAGTAATTTATATATACTGTGTTGGGTCATTTATTGTATGGATCATTCATTAAAGAGCGTTATTTCATCATTATAGCGTGTTTTCGGTTCGTCCGGCCATTTTGTAATCCGGCCTAGGGTCTGGTCCCAAGGTGGCCGGACGAGAGGGCGTCTACTGTACTTATTACAAATATTATAATCTACTGCTTATCTATAATACTTTTTTTGTAGTCACACATGTTAATTCAAGAATAAGCAGTGGCTCGAGACTTTTCCATGCTGTAAAGACCAAGTTCATTGGTAAGGCAGAAATTTCAAAGAAAGTTAAGATGACCATTTTCAAAAACATGTGCGTGCCAGTTCTTACTTATGGGGCTGAAACCTGGGCTCTGACTGAAAAGCATTTAAACTCTCTCCAAGCTATGGAGATGAGACACCTCAGGGAGGTTTAAGGAAAGACAAGAAGAGATCGAGTCAGAAACACTACTGTGTATTAAGTGAGTCTTAAGACAGTACCTTTGAAAGATCAAATTAAGAAAGCACAGTTGCGCTGGTTTGGACACATTCAGAGGGTGGAACGGGATAGACTTTCAATACAACTGTATGAGGCAAGAATGGCTGGGAGAAGCACAAGCGGCCAGAGAAGAGTGACTTGGGAGGACAATTGAGGTGCTCTCCGCAGGGGCTGGAATTCATTGAACGAAGCCAGGGACCACGGTTTATTTGCAGAGACCACGGTGGCGAGACCTTCGCTCAACCTCTACACCTTGCGGTAGAAGAGGATTGGAATAATAAGGAGTCACATATGTGCTGATATAAAACTGTATATCAGGACATACAATAGGAAACGGGAAAGTGTACAATAGCTTAGAACATATGTAGGCATATCAAAAAGAGGATGGAAACATTCACAATGAAGAATTGCCTGAGGCATGAATGAATTAATAGCTAAACTTACTTAACTTAATCTTGCTCATGATTACCATGAACGAGGACTCTAACCTATCTACAAAGTTGGGAAAACAGATTGTGTAATGACAGTCAGATAACATTATCACAAGTATTCTATACAACAGCATTTCACAAACTTTTTTAGCCCATGGCATACTACAAATAAATAGTCAGAAGCCATCTCCCTCTACATACTGACCCCCTTTCAGTACCATCAGTGTGATGTTCTTAAAACCACACTGCAGCATAATATTCCATAATAATGAATGTTACCTCAGTACTACTTGTGGTTTCCCAGTTATGTCAGTGGACTTTTCCAACTGTAAGGCTAGGTGGCCACCAGATGCGGAGTGGAGCGTAGTTGAGTTGAGCTGAGTCAATTAGGGGGCGGCAATAGAAAGCGGAGTGTATAACCTCGGCAATGTCAGACGTGCTAAATTGCAAACTGCGGTGAATTTCACTCTTTTTGATGATTTGACCGCTGATCAATTTAAAAATTATTTCAGAATGTCACGCGACCAGTTTAACGAACTTCTCGATATTATTCATAATGATATAACAGCATGTGATACTAATTATCGGAAGGCGATAGGATTAAAAGAGAAGTTAGCAATTTGTTTAAGGTAATTTTTATTTATATATTAATTACAACAATTGAAATTTATAGAAATCAATTAAGTTACAAAAATTGTTGAACAAGAATCATTGTCCTGAAGAATTAGATACATTGTCCAAAAAACATTGTTTATATATACATTAACATTACAACACAACAGTAAAAATTTACAGAAATCAATTATTAAGTTACAAAAATTGTTGAAAAAGAATCATTGTCCTATGGTTGTCAGTGGGAAGGTGGTGTGGTGGGGGAACCGGAGTCAGCTTCGAAATGGACCTCGGCCGAGGCAAAGTTGACCCGAGCGACGTAGCTTCACTCCACTCCATTCAGCTCCACTTTTGGTGGCCGCCCTTTCATTGAACAACACTGTTTCGATTTTACAAGCTCAGTCCACTCCGCTCCGCTCCGCTTCTGGTGGCCGCTGGCCTAACGCATTTTTATGAACAAACATAGATTTCTGTGACTTATAAAATTACAAAAAGCCATTGAAACACATTTTCTCATGTAACGTTTATTTGCACTTCTCACTCAGGACTGTTATCTAAGTAAGCAAACAACTTTTTTGCATCTTTTTTTTTCCGAGTTAGACATTTTATTTTATATTTTTATTATTTTTCAAAATTTCATGGCACAGCCAGCCCGGCTTTGCGGCACACAGTTTGGGAAACGCTGCTGTAGAACAAATTTCAATCGTTTGACGTGTCAAAGAAAGCAGAACTGAATAATTGTTACTAACCTTTTCTGTGACTCGACTAGCCGTCTAATTACTTCAGGTGTTCCACTCTCCAAGAATCGAGTTCTTGCTTCTATCGTCTGACGATCAGGTACACATTTTGTGGACTTTCTGCGCTTCAGGAATATTTCACAAAGTGGCACTGCAAGAAGAAAATTTTATATCAATTACATAAAATCTGCATGATTTAGATTTACGAACTCGATTGTTATATGTAAATTTGCAATTTTATTTATAACCGGTTCACAGACCATACAATTTCTGTTAAAACTACTTATATTTTAAAAATCTCTAAAGTTTTTAATTCTCGTAACTGTCTCTTTGATGACTCAATTACTTCTTATGATTTTAATGTTGTTATTAAGCTACGACAGTAGTTTTCGTTAATGAAACAGATCTAGTGAAGTGAGAAAGTGTTTGACTGCTAAAAACGTGGAAAGGAACTTGACTGAGCAAACTGGTTCCATACAGCAAAGTGTTGGGAAGAGTGCCAAGATTTAAGAAGGTCAGCAATGTGTAGCAGTGCTGATGAGATGTCTCAGTGCTGTGTTCTGTTTTCAACCGATTATTCTCTGTACTGTTTGGAGGCCTCAGTAAAAAAAAGGAAAACCTAATACCAGAAGGCAGGTTAAGTTGAGACATTTCTGTTAACACTTTGAGTACCATGGCGCTTGCACATAGACCATCCCCTATGACCGGCAGTTTTTTTTTTTTAAAGCCCTGTTGTTTAAACATTCATAAATACTCAATACAATTTAATACTAAAAAAATAATTATACACTTTTTCCCAGACTTTCCTCTTATGAAAATACTCGAAATATTTTTATTATTGATTTTATATATTGCCACTGAAGCTGTTTAAAAATTCAACATTTCGTGCAATTTTAACCAGAAAAATTCTGTCAAATATTGTTTATCGATTTCATAACTAATAATACAGTAATTAAAACAAACACTCACTACTATCAATAACACACAAAATAAACATGAATAATCTCAGAAAACCCGCAAACCTCATATCAACAAAAACCGCAACTTCACCTTGAACACGCAAAATGTAAACAAAGTCATGACACTTGCCAACTGTACAAATTATTTCTTAAAAACTATTTTCTTCAGTCAGTGCTGCAATCTGATGGCAGAAACACGAACTAAAATGTCAAATAAAACTTCTGCATCCGTTCTGTGGCGTAATAGTAAGACGCGAAGCGTTTGAAAGCATTGAAAAGTGAGTGGCGTAAATGTACGCCGTCTGTGAAAATACCAAGTCCACTGGGAGCGCAATACTACGCCGTTGGTCCTCAAAGTGTTAAGACACAAATGAAAGAATGTATACCTAATTTCATAACAGAGTACTATTCTTCTCAAAATGGCTAACTGCATGCAAATCAAGAAACAGACTGTAATGTTGGCCTTGTGTTGTCTTTGATAAGGAAATTGAAATTGGAAGAATAATGGTTCTTGTGATACCAGTAATTATCATAAAGCCAACATGTGTCACACTACCATCTGTTCACAATACTGTTACAACATTACAGAATGTTCCGCATGTTTCCCAGCAGAATTGTTTGTGTGCGTACGAGACACTTAACATGCGAGGGAGTGTTATGTAATGTTCGTACATTCGATAGTGTTGTTCGACTAGCCCAATGGTGTGTGTTTCTAGCAAGACCGTGCTGAATTATCCTCCAGAGTTTTCAATTGCTTGTTAGAGACGCATATTATGGAACCCTGGAGACTATAAACAGCTCACACCTGCCGTTTAGTTTTATGTGTTTTATAACTGTGCGAGACTCATTGACATTATAATTATAATTAGTTGACATTATTATTGCATGTGAACCATTTTTTATTTGATTTGTTGTTTTTTTACTATCTTGTTGATTACAAACTGTTTAATTGTGATAATTAAAGCTGGTGATAAGTGACTTAATTGGTGTCTTGTATTTTGTTTTCCACTGTACCATATGACGATTAGTAGACCGCATAACAATACAAGTAAATGAGATTTTGCTTTATCTGTTTATTTATTTTTGTGTAACTATTTACATTTTCTCGTTTACTTCTTGATTTATGAACTTACTTATTTATGTGTTTAATTTAGTATATGTTAATTCTATTTAATACAAAAAGTGTCTCCTAAAGAAAGCACAATCTACCCCCCTGCCTTGAGAAAATTCACCGAATGTCTGAGAGACCATGAGTCTAATCCCCATGGTACTTAGACATTGTGGGGATTTACCATACACATAACTAGATTTGAATGTGATTTAAAAGTGGACATTTTCTAAGCCACTCACGCTCTCTTATGGAGACACATCAAGCAGAGATAATATATATACCTGGAGGAGATTTCTCTAGCTTATGGTTTTGTTCGTTTTCTGCAGTCAGTACTGGATTAGCATTACAAACACTGTCCACTGTATTACAGTCATCTATTTTAATAACACTGATGTCATCTTCACTATCAGATGACTGCAAAGGTTCGCACTGCAAACTGTCGTTCAAATGTTGTGACTCTTCTGTACACACTTTAAGTGATGGACTTTCCTTCACAGCTAATTAACATAGAAAAAAAAAAAAATTCAAAATAAGTACCGTACATTCTTTACACAACACACTGCTGCAAACCAAATGCATAACTCGTGTTACAAAATTAGACACAAGGCTCAGAGATCAAAGTGTTCAAAATCATAGTTAAATTGTGCAGGAATTCTCTAAGAACTCAACAGCACAGTTTATCAATGCTTTAGGTTTCATCATAGTCTTGATTTTGTTACGATATAAGAAATATACTTGTCTGGGCACAATGCACACTATTCTTACTGAACCTATCATAATTTTAAAGGTATGTGTGATGTGTGAAAATTTTCTGTTAAGACAGTAAATGCAATGAATTTAATGCTAAATCAAATATCGATGACTCATGCTGAATATTATAAACAAGTTAAAACTAATGGTACTGAAAACACATGTAAAACTAATTAGCCATTTTCATACTGACAACACACGCACAATTACACACAATATAAACTGATTTTCTTTTTTGCAGAAAATAACTGTAAAAAGTACACTTTATTTAACTGATTTCAGACTTTCATGATAACATTTTGTACTTACAATTTGAATTAAGGCGAACTCGCATTATCCAGCTTCTCCGTTGGGATCCAGATGCATCTAGACAGTCTTTCTTACTGTCGGACGAGTTGGAATTATTTTCACAAAATGATGTAATCATGTCACATTTACTGTATTTTTTGATTGTTAAATTTACATTATTAACAGGTTTTTCTAAACGTGTGCAACTCTCGTTTGGTAAAGTCTTTTTATTATTATTTAACGTATTCTTTTTTTCAGTTGAATTTGTAGAACTTGGTTTTACACAAACACTGGAAGATGATGACTTGTGAGTAGTTTCTTCACCACCTTTGCCTGACGTTATCAATGGTTCTGAACTAATTACATCTATTCTATCACTTGAATTTAGCTGTTCTCTAATTCTATTTCTGTTTCTTCTGTGAATTACTTTCTGAACACTTGATCCTAATCTTGGTGATGAACTTACATCACCAGGCACTGAATGGACTACCACTTCCACTGTTATCTTCGGACTTTCCGTTTTTGCAATGTATTCATCTTTACCAACTTTATTGAAGTACTTAAACAAACTGTTACGCGTTTTACTTTCTAACGCTTTAGGGCTGTCTGAAGATTTTTCACTGAGTCCGTCAATGGTTGTTGAATCTGAGTCATTAGGATTATCATTTGTTAATACACTGGGGCTTGATGTAAGAAGTGTGTTTTCAACTTGCTCTGGAGTATCAACTTGCTTCTGCTGGGTTTCAAAATTTGTAATACTTTTTTCAACATTCAATAATTCAACGTGATTGCCAGTTTCAAGTTTTGTACAATCAGATCGTTCCGGTTTCTTGCCACTTTCATTACGCGGCTTTATTTTATTTTGTGATAATGAGAGTTTTTTCTTTGGCTTACGCTTAATTAATGTCTTACATTCATTACTTTTGGAAACATTGTTTTGATTCTTTATTTCATCAGAATTCAAGTTATATTCCCTATTCAAACTGTTCTTATTATATAATTCATTGTTTAATATATTACTAGTATTAGCTGTTTCACTATTTTCCACTGGCTTAGGGGTGTCTGAAGATTTTTCACTGAGCCTGTCTAAGGCGGTTGAATCTGAATCACTACCATTTTGATTTCTTAATATACCGAGGCTCGTTTTATGTGATTCGTCCTCAACTCGGTCTACACAATCCTTCTTTGTCCTATCAAAGTTACTGTTCTCTCTATTGTATACATTCAGTTTAGATTTATATTTATTCGGTTTAGTACTTTCATTTTCTTTGGACTTGGCTCTTTTCAATGGGTTTGAAACATTCTCTTCATCACCATCATTTAATTTACGTTTACTGCGTGCTTTCTTATTGCCCTCAACAGAATTCAATAGGAACTGTTTTTCACTAACGTTTGTGTTTTGTGTGCAGCTTTCTGCAGGTTCCAGTCTGAACGGTTTGTCGCCATTGTTTTCTTTTTCTTTACCACCCTCATCAGGTTTCAATATAATCTGTTTATCACGATTTTTGTCTTGTTTACCGCTTTCATTGGGTTTCAACTTGAAATATTTATCACTGATGCTTTCTTTTTCTTTACTGTTTTCATTGGGTTTCAATTTGAACAGCTTTTTGCTGTTGTTTTCATCTTCTTTATTTCCCTCATTGGGTTTCAATTTAATCTGTTTATCACTATTGTTTTCATCTTGTTTACTTCCCTCATTGGGTTTCAATTTAATCTGCTTATCACTATTGTTTTCATCTTGTTTACTTCCCTCATTGGGTTTCAATTTAATCTGTTTATCACTATTGTTTTCATCTTGTTTACTTCCCTCATTGGGTTTCAATTCGAACTGTTTTTCACTATTGTTTTCATCTTGTTTACTTCCCTCGCTGGCTTTCAATGTGAACAGTTTTTTGCTATTGTTTTCATCTTGTTTACAGCTCTCGTTGGGTTTCACTTTGAACCATCTATCACAAGTCACAATTTTCTTTATCTTTTCACGCCCTCTGTGCTCTTCAGGTTCAACACATTTTTCACTAACTAAAACCCTTTTGTTACTTTTATTGAACTGTAACCTTTCAGATATATTAGGTGTACTATCTACGATAACACAGTCTTGTTCGTCTGAAGGTACAGTTCCGTTTTGGAATGCATCATGGTGGAGGCTAGCATTTTCGACTACAGTAACCTGACAGTGTTCACGATCACAGCCAATACAAAGAGGATCATGACTGCTATCATCGTGACACAGATCTATACAGATTGCCTCTACAGGTTGCTTGTTTGTTTGTGGCTGCTGTGTACTGTTACCACAAGGACTGACAGCACACGTGCTTCCCTTGATATTAAAGTAATGTGTCAAATCTTTCATATTCTGAAAAAAAAAAGAAACAACACTATACATGGTGTATTTTAAATTTACATTCATATATACATTTAATACATTTCAGATACTGCATAAATATCTAGAAGGTTGTGGCGCACTATTCAATCCAAGGTTATAAATTTAGAAATAAGGACACACACACACACACACACACACAGTTTTATATAGTAATGGTAAGTCCAGAACTGTTTACAGCACTGAAAGTTAGGTGCTCAGATCATCAAATAACGCACACACACACACACACACACACACACACACACACACACACACACACACACACACACACACACACACACACACACACACACACACACACACACACAGAGAGAGAGAGAGAGAGAGAGAGAGAGAGAGAGAGAGAGAGAGAGAGAGAGAGAGAGAGAGAGAGAGAGAGAGAGAGAGAGAGAGAGAGAGAGAGAGAGAGAGAGAGGTGTCTGCGGGGAACGTGCAGTGTCTCAACCACACTACAACAATGACATCACGATAGATACAACACGACTGTAGATACATAACATGGTCTTCATGTTACGAAGTTTTTTTGCTTCAGCACGTGCATGCCAGTCATTATGAAAATGATACAACTCTGTGTTGTGCTAAAAATCATGCCAGGAATAACAGGAAAAGACAGAAGAATGCATTACATAATACAATCAAACTGGAATTCATCCAATTATTTAGACAATTAAGAAAATATAATGCAGATGAGGATATCTGACAGTGAAAATATCACACATATTCAAGAAGTTGCTAGACTGAAGGTCAAGGTACATAAAAACATAAGAATCCAACATGCAGGATGGAGAGATGATCTGGTTAATTTCAGTGTAACAACCTGGAAGAAAGTTTCTCAACAGTGGACAGACAAGTCTAATGCTCGTGAATATCTATAATTTCAATTCAAAAAACTAGGGTAGTCAGTGAGGGAGTTTATGACCACTGATGTCACTATTAAGCTCTCTTTATGGTATCACGTTCAAATGGACTGAAGTGTGGTGGATCAAGCCAATATCCTACTTACTGTGCTGTGGTCACTTCTGACCTCATCAAAGGCAGAAATTTTAAAGAAAGTTAAGATGATCATTTTCAAAAACACGTATGTGCAGTTCTTACTTATGGGGCTGAAACCTGGGCTCTAACTGAAAAGGATCTAAAAGTATCTCCAAGCCATGGAGATGAGATACCTTAGGAAGGTTGAAGGAAAGACAAGAAGAGATCGAGTCAGAAACACTACTATAAGAGTGAGCCTTAAAACAGTACCTTTGAATGATCAAATTAAGAAAGCACAGATGCGCTGGTTTTGACACAATCAGAGGATTGAAGGGGATAGACTTCCAAAACAAATGGGTCCACTGAAGAAATCCACTTCATGTGGTTCATTGTCTTTCTGAAGGAGGCTTGGTGAATTACACTTAGAGCGTTCAAAGTTTTCAAACTATTTTACTAACTCTGGTCTGGTGACTCTAAACCTAACAATGACTCAACAACCAGTAGCAGGGCACATTTAGGAACCCATCTGTATTTTGGTCCCATAGCGGGAGATCTAGAAGAAGAATGGTTTTGGATTAGTAGCTTTGACCCCCCAGTAATAAGGTTTTTTACCAGTGTGGCGATTTAATGACAATTGTACAATTTTACCTCTTTAAGAGAATAAAAAAATAATTCAATTTCAATTACATCACTAACTTAATACAATTAAATTAAATAACTTAAAGTTAATTAAAATAATCAGCAATTGGTTTTTCTAAACTACTAAAATTGTTTTCATGCTTTACAAAATCAGAGCCCTCCCAAGCACTTATTCCCTGTAATTTCTGATATTTCAGATAAATATAGACTCATTTTTAACACTCATATAATTTTACTACACTAAAAAACACTTATAACAACATTAAAACAAAACAAAACTCATAAAATGTTACGAACTCAATTCAACTGTAAACACGTAGTCGTGATACCAATAATTGTGGTCAGTAATGTCTAAGACAAACGCTCAAGTATTTTTCAAGCAGTTTAGATTATTGCCAACAGATCGCAGCATACTGCAGACAGCATTGGAAATTACAGAACGTTTTAAAATGTCTATGCTAAATCAAAACACCGCGCGTCTGTAATGAAATGTGCATGCTCTCTGACTGGCCAGCTACCCTAAACGTTCATGGTCCTCAAAGGGTTAAATTGGAAAGAAAATATCTGAGCTATATCAGATTCTGGACAATACCGTTGTTATGGTTGACAATATCGACAATATACAGAGAAACAGGAGAACATTTACATACATTGAATAATTACAAATTGATTGGGGTTTTCAGCACATTTCAGCATAATTTATGTTGGTAGAGGTTGTCAACGATAGAGAAGCGTATGCGCAGTAAAACACGAGAGTGGAGTAAGGGGGGAGGAGAGAAATATTGCAGTGGTGTGAGTAACAACATCAGCAGTTGCTTTTCACTCACAGTTGTATTATATTTTATAAATATACAATGTCTCAACCGAGAACTGCTTGCTGCTTAGGAAAAGGAGTGCCATTTAAAAGTACAAGCAAGTGCATAATTATGAACATCCATAATTCTGTTTCAAAAGACAATCCCACAATGACACAGTCAGAAATCTTAAATAAAGTAGCTGATATGTGCGGAATATCTGTTCATTCTCTCCGAAAACTTGTAACAGAATCAAATAAACTGGGACCAGTTGAACCTTTTTGACAGCTAAAAAAACTCGGAATCGTGTCAATAAAAAAGTGAATTTAGATAATTTTCAGACAAGTGCTTTGCGTAATATAATATATAATTTTCATGTCTCTCATAAAACATTGCCATATTTAAGAACATCATTACCTGTTTTAAAAACGGAACATACGGAACTTGGCCTCGATTTTTCACATGAATCGCTTAGAAAAGTTATAAAAGGTATGGGATTTCGATGGAAGAAAACAGTCGACAACAGACAAACTTTATTAGAAAAAGATGAACATTTGTTTTAAACGTGTCGCGTATTAAAAAAATTCAAGAATTCAGAAAAAGTGGCCGACCAATTATAATTTCGGATGAATCATATATACATTCTACCCACATAAAAAGTATGGCTTGGTCTCATGGATCCCTAAGTGGTTATAAAAAAAAGTTATCGAAAGGACAAAGATTAATAATGATTAATGCAGCTAGTGAGACAGGAGGTGTTCCGTACGCACTTTTAGTTTTTAGGTCGGGCCAGCATTCTGGTGATTATCACAAAGAAATTAATGCAGACAATTACGAAAAATGGCTGAAACTGAAACTAATTCCAAACCTACGACCCCGGTCAGTTTTAGTGACAGATAATGCCTCGTACCACAATAAAAAGTTACACAAAGTGCCGAATTCCACTTCTAGAAAGTCAGAAATGTTGGAGTGGTTGCGAAACAAAAATATTAAGTGTAGTGAAAGTATGTATAAACCTGAACTCTACCATTTAATAAAACTTACCAACCCAAATTACGAACAATTCCACATGGATTCTATTTTGGAACAATACGGTCACAGTGTTCTCATATTACCCCTTTATCATCCGGAACTTAATCTCACAGAACTTATTTGGGCAAGGGTAAAAAATAATATCACGGCTCGTAACATATCCAATCAACTGAATGTAGTTCATGAATGGTTGAACAGGTTTTTTCGGAATTAACAAATGAAGACTGGAAAAATCGTTGCGATCATAGTGTCAAGTGTGAACAAAAATATGTTCTGTGCGCCCATTTCTGTACCGTTACAAATATGCAGAGACAGAGACGTTAATAGACAATGAAACAGAAAAATTTATTATACGACTTGACAACAGTGACACTTCAAACAACGAATCTGACTTTTCAGATTGTACAGATGATCAGGACGACTCGCTGGATGGAATTGAACAACTTCCCTAATGTCAGTAACAGATAATTTTTTGTTGTATTCAGTTTTCATTATAAAGTAAAAGTGTAGTTAATTTTTCAACGTGACACGGACAGCTGGCTAGCGAGCCTCTGTGTTGTTACCGCGTGCTTTGTAAGTTCAGTATCCCTACCAATATTGTCGTGTACCCCCATTTTTCTCCCTACCACCGCAAATTGAGCTTATCTAACGTTGACAATCTCTACTGAAAGAATTTATTATATGCCAACATAACAGAAAATGAACTTCTAATTCATCCAAGAAAAACTGTTAGCTCTTTACCTGTTGCAGTCGCTGATGAGGCATCAAAAGGCACTGATATTATACTGTCATTTAGACTAACGTTACTTGGCCAGCAACAAGAAGACTTGCATACCTGTAAAATAAATAAATAAATCATCAGAGTACATGGCTATGAATTATTAATTTACAAGTTACACCATGGGTGCCCAACCTTTTGGGTTTTGCATCACAGAAGAATTTATCATAGGCTGTATATAAAATGAAATGAGTCAATCCGTTTCAGATCACCCCAGTCATATTGCTCAATGTTTTTTAATTTTTTTTACCAAGTGTTCTCTATAGCTATAAAAGCTGAAAACCACGGTAAAACTTTTTTTACATATTTTTTTTTGGCAGCCATTTTTTTTTAAATCAGAGATGAAATACATTTTTGGTAAAAAAAAAAACATGTTTTATGGAAAATCACGAAGCTCCTTTATTTTTAAAGACATCAAGATAAATAAAAACAACATGTACAGCATTAAATGACGTAAAATTTAGGTACTCACTAATTTCTTCTAAATTTGTAAGGATAAACAAAAATGAAGAACCATTTTTTGGTGCCAAAATTCTTTACGAAGGAAACCAGACTCACCTAATTTTTTTTCTTACACAGACTACTCTCATCTATGACACACACACATACAAAATATACAGAAAACCCACCACATCAGACATGGTCATACGCAACTCATCCAACCACCCAACTCAACACAGACATGCAGCTTTCAACTACATGCTCCATAGGCTCACTTCAATACCCCTAAACACACATGACTACCAAGAAGAATTAAACACAATCAAATATATAGCAGTCAAAAATGGATACAATCCCGATTTAATAAACAAACTACACAAATGCATCCTAAACACAAAAAGTAAAACACATCAAACCAACAGCACACAACCCAGTAAATACATCACACTTACATACTACAATTCCAATACACACAAAATTGCTAACACATTTAGGAAACACAATTATAAAGTAGCCTACAGAACTAACAACACCATTAGGAAACACATAAATAATACTAACAAAGACACAGACACATACAGCAAAACAGGGGTTTATAAATTAAACTGCAATGATTGTCACCAATTCTACATCGGCCAGACGGGAAGATCTTTTCCTCTAGATTTTCTGAACATTTAAAAGCCCTCACCACAAACTACATACATTCCACATTTGCCACACATTTACAAAATGAAAACCACAGTTACACAAACATAGACCACAACATGGAAATACTACACTACTTACCTAAAAGTAGAAAACTAAACACAGCAGAACAATTTGAAATATACAGATATCACGCACTACAACCAAACAAAATATTAAATGAACAATTACATTATAGATCACACATACTTTTCGATACACTGATTCAAACACACAATTTGAACCCCAGCGCCAATTCCCTCCCACCATCAACCCCCACCACACACACCTACAGTCCATAACCGTTACTCTGTAAAGACATTCAGTATTTACACCCACTGAAGAAGACGTATACCACGTTGAAACGTTTGGGAAATAAAATATAACCATAAAGTAAGTTGTTCATAGTGAAAGTTTATATATATATCAGAATCAACTACGTTTTTGCATACCTTTTTGAATTAAAGAGAACTCAAGGTCTGTTGATTTTGTTGAAGATCGGTTAAGGCAAAGGGGAGGTTTACCAGCAACATTTTATGTTTTAAGAAGGGTAATTTTTTTACGAAAGATAACTGCCGTAAATTCAAAGAGAATCAAATAAATTTTTGCATAAGTTCCTGAATTGTAGAGAACGCAACTTTTCGTGAAGATCGGTTAAGGGAAAGGGGTAGTTTACCTGCAACATTTTATGTTGTAACAAGAGAAATGTTTTCATGACGAACGATAACTGCCGCACTTTCAAACAGAATCAAATATTTTTTTGCATGCATCCCTGCATTGTAGAGGACTGAAGGTATATTGATTTAGGTGAAGATTGGTTTAGAGAAAGGGGTAGTTTACCTGTATCGTTTTATGTTTTAACAAGAGTACAGTACTTAATTTTGATAAATAAAGTATCCTGATAAGAAGCTCATAATAATCCACTGTCGAAACGTAGATGAAATATCTATAAATGAAGAGGTTAGGTGAACGAGGTGGGGGTAATTTTCTATTAATGAAAATTATAGTTGAAGGGGGAGGGGAGAATTTTTTATATGTGTACTACGTTATTGGCAACAAAGAAGTAGTTCTTTGTTAAAATTCCTTCCCGGGCTGTTTAGCCGTAGTCCAATGTTTTCTGCAAAACCAGACTTTTCGGCAGTGCCATTGACTGCCATCATAAGTGAAAATTGAGTGCAAAAACGTGAGGTGGTATACGTTAGTGACCACAGTAGTGGTTAAAGCTGAAGCAATAAGTAGAAAGAAGTAGTTTCTATAGAAATATTTCATTTCGAATATGATTTTAAATATAAATCTTAGAACATGGAAGTCATGTATGGTTCTCCATACCGATATTTTTCTATGGCAAACGATAAGAGCCGCAAATTCAAACAGATCAAATAATTTTTTGCATACAGCCCTGAATTGTAGAGTTCTCAAGACCTATTGTTTTTGTTGACGATCGATTAAGGGAAAGGGGTAGTTTACCAGCAACATTTTATGTTTTAACAAGGCTAATTTTTTTCTATGACGAACGATA
This sequence comes from Magicicada septendecula, assembly GCA_034769895.1. Lineage (NCBI taxonomy): Eukaryota > Metazoa > Arthropoda > Insecta > Hemiptera > Cicadidae > Magicicada > Magicicada septendecula. Next base: position 44,741,874 of record CM068368.1, read on the forward strand.
ACTGCCGTAAATTCAAAGAGAATCAACTACTCTTTTGCATACCTTTTTGAATTATACATAACTCAAGGTCTGTTGATTTTGTTGAAGATCGGTTAAGGGAAAGGGGTAGTTTACCTGCAACGTTTTATGTTTTAACAAGGGTAATTTTTTCTACGACTAACGATAATTGCCGTAAATTCAAACATAATCAAATAAGTTTGCATAAGTCCCTAAATTGTAGAGAACTCAAGGCCTGTTGATTTTGGTGACGATCGGTTAAGGGAAAGGGGTAGTTTACCTGCAACGTTTTATGTTTTAACAAGGGTATTTTATATGGCAAACTATAAGAGCCGCAAATTCAAACAGAATCAAGTAATTTTTTACTTCCATGTTCCTTAAGGAAATGGAAGTATGGTGATGGCAAAAAAAATCGTGTTCGAGATTATTGCAGATTCTGATTGTACTACACTCAAAACATGAAAAAAAGTCGTTTTTCGAAAAGTGTCTGTGTGTGTGTCTGTAGATTTTTTTTCTATGGCAAATGATAACAGCCGCAAATTCCAAGTAGATTCTTTTTCTATGGCAAATGATAACAGCCGCAAATTCCAACAGAATCAAATAATTTTCTGTATACAGCCCTGATTTGTAGAGTACTCACGACCTATTGTTTTTGGTGAAGATCGGTTGAGGGAAAAGGGTAGTTTACCTGCAACGTTTTTTTTTTATCAAGGGTAATTTTGTTTGTTTGGCAAACGATAACAGCCGCAAATTCAAACAGAATCAAATAATGTTTCGCATACAGCCCAGAATTGTAGAGTTCTCACGATCTGTTGATTTTGGTAAAGATCAGTTAAGGGAAAGGGGTAGTTTACCTGCAACGTTTTATGTTTTAACAAGGGTATTTTATATGGCAAACGATAGCAGCCGCAAATTCAAACACAATCAAATTATTATTTGCATACAGCCCTAAATTGTAGAGTTCTCAAGACCTATTGATTTTGGTGAAGACCGGATAAGGGAAATGGGTAGTTTACCAGCTACGTTTTATGTTTTAAATGGGTATTTCTTATGGCAAACGATAAGAGTCGCAAATTCAAACAGAATCAAATGATTATTTGCATACAACCCTGAATTGTAGAGTTCTCAAGACCTATTGATTTTGGTGAAGATCGATTAAAGGAAAGGGGTAGTTTACCTGCCACGTTTTTTGTTTTATCAAGGGTATTTTGTATGGCAAACGATAACAGCCGCAAATTCAAACAGAATCACATAATATTTTGCATACTGCCCTGAATTGTAGAGTTCTCAAGACCTATCGTTTTTGGTGAAGATCGGTTAAGGGGAAAGGGTAGTTTACCAGCAAACGGTTTTTTATCAAGGGTAATTTTTGTCTATGGTAAACGATAACAGCCGCAAATTCAAACAGAATCAAATGATGTTTTGCATACAGCCCTGTATTGTAGAGTTCTCAATACCTATTGGTGTTTGTGAAGATCGGTTAAGGGAAAGGGGTAGTTTACCTGCAACGTTTTATGTTTTAACAAGAGTAATTTTTTCTATGACGAACGATAACTGCCGTAAATTCAATGAGAATCAAATAATGTTTTGCATACAGCCCTGAATTGTAGAGTTCTCAAGACCTATTGTTTTGGTGAAGATCGGTTAATGGCATAGGGTAGTTTACAAGCAACATTTTATGTTTTAACAAGGGTAATTTTTTATATGACGAACGATAACTGCCGTAAATTCAAACAGAATCAACTAGGTTTTTGCATACCTTTTTGAACTAAAGAGAACTAAAGGTCTGTTGATTTTGTTGAAGATCGGTTAAGGGAAGGGGTAGTTTATCAGCAACGTTTTATCTTTTAAAAAGGGTAATTTTTTTTTATGACGTACGATAACTGCCGTAAATTCAAAGAGAATCAAATAATTTTTTGCACACTTTCTTAAGTTGCAGAAAGCTCAAGGTCTGTTGATTTTGGTGAAGATCGGTTAAGAGAAAGGGGTAGTTTACCTGCAACATTTTATGTTGTCACGAGAGAAATGTTTCCATGACAAACGATAACTGCCGCAGATTCAAACAGAATCAAATACTTTTTTGCATGCATCCGTGAATTGTAGAGGACGGAAGGTCTATTGATTTTGGAGAAGATCGGTTACGAGAAAGGGGTAGTTTACCTGAAACATTTTATGATTTAACAAGAGTAAAGTACTTAATTTTTATAAATAAAGTATCCTGATAAGGTCATAATAATCCACTGTAGAAACGTAGATGAAATATCTATAAATGAAGAGGTTAGGTGAACGGGGTGGGGGTAATTTTCCATAATTAAAAATTATAGTTGAAGGTGGAGGGGAGAATTTTGTATATGTGTACTACGTTATCGGCAACAAAGAAGTAGTTTTTTGTTAAAATTGCTTCCCGGGCTGTTTAGCCGTAGTCCAATTTTTTCTGCAAAACCATACTTTTCGGCAGTGCCATCGACTGCCATTATCAGTGAAAATCGAGTGCGAAAACGTGAGGTGGTATACGTTACCACAGTACTGTGGTTAATGCTGAAGCAATAAGTAGAAAGACGTAGTTTCTATGGAAATATTTCATTTCGAATATGATTTTAAATATAAATCTTGGAGCATGGAAGTCATGTATGGTTCTCCATACCGATATTTGCATACGGTATTGATTTGTAGAGTACTCAAGACCTATTGTTTTTGGTGAAGATCGGTTAAGGGAAAGGGGTAGTTTACCTGAAACGTTTGTTTTTATGAACGGTAATTTTACTATGGCAAACGATAACAGCCGCAAATTCAAACAGAATCAAATAATGTTTTGCATACAGCCCTGAATTGTAGAGTTCTCAAGACCTATTGGTTTTGGTGAAGATCGGTTAAGGGAAAGGGGTAGTTTACCTGCAACGTTTTATGGTTTAACAAGGGTAATTTTTTCTACGACTAACGATAATTGCCGTAAATTCAAACATAATCAAATAAGTTTTTGCATAAGTCCGTAAATTGTAGAGAACTCAAGGCCTGTTGATTTTGGTGAAGATCGGTTAAGGGAAAGGGGTAGTTTACCTGCAACATTTTGTTGTAACAAGAGAAATTTTTTCATGACGAACGATAACTGCCATAAATTCAAACATAATCAAATAATTTTTTACATATGTGCCTGAGTTGTAGAAGACTCAAGGCCTATTGATTTTGGTGAAGATCGGTTACGGGGAAAGGGTAGTTTACCCGAAATATTTTTTGTTGTAACAAGAGTAAAGTACTTAATTTTGATAAATAAAGTATCCTGATAAGATATAATAATCCACTGTAGAAATGTAGATGAAATATCTATAAATGAGGAGGCTAGTTGAACGGGGTGGGAGTAATTTTCTATAATTGAAAATTATAGTTGAAGCGGGAGCGGATAATGTTTATGTGTACTACGTTATCGACAACAAAGTAGTAGTTTTTTGTTAAAATTCCCTCCCGGTCTGTTCGGCCGTAGTACAATGTTTTCTGCAAAACCAGACGTTTCGGCAGTGCCGTCGACTGCCATTATCAGTGAAAATCGAGTGCGATAACGTTTGGTGGTATACGTTAAGTGACCACAGTACTGAGGTTAAGGCTGAAGCAATAAGTGGAAAGAAGTAGTTTCTATGGAAACATTTCATTTCGTTAATGATTTTAAATATAAATCTTAGAACATGGGAGTCATGTATGGTTCTCCATACCGATATTTTTCTCATAGACTACATTCTGACTGATACGGATAAAAGTTTTACATATACTTACTATCGACTTTATTATGCTAGCCTTTTTGTGTAAATGTTCATTGTTTATATAAGATAGTTCAGTACGTATATTACGTTACATTTATAAAAATTACGTCGTTTTTCTATATTTACAAAATCAAATGGGGTTATAGTTCATACAAATGTCGTTAGCTTCGTGTTGAAGTAATTTACAGCAAACAACAAATCGAAATTAATTAGTTTGCACAATAATTCAGAGTTCTCAGGCCTATAATGGACTTATATCTTATGTACATAATGAACGAACTTAGTATCAGTTACGATGCTAAACACCACTAATATCTTATAACAGTACGTTGTCATGTAAGCTACCTCTAGTAGCTAATGAGTGAAAACCTGAACGGAAATATACTTACTAGAATATATTATACACTGCGGTGTAGAAAATATGTTTCTTTATCAATTAACAAAGCCACAGAATTAGGCATAGTAACAGTAATCACCAAAATAAAATTTAACGATACCTACAAATTAAGCGGGAAAACATCACCTTCAAAGAGCCGTTATAATCACGCTATTAACAGTTGTGTCAACTACGTAGCCCCATCAGCTGTGCTTACGTACGCAGGCAAACACAAGCACTGGGGTGTATTATTATTTGAGACAGTTTGTCTCATATAATTTTTAATGTTATTCCAACTTATGATTCTTAATTTCATGTTTCCTGTTTAAACTGTTTGTGTCGTGTTTTTATTACGGCATAGAATGTATGTAAAAAGTATTTAAAATTAACTTCAAAAGTGTAAAGAATTTTGACAAAAATAATTTTAAAATTAGACGAAACGTCAAAAATGATGTGTACAGTGAAAAGTGGACTGCAAAAAATTAATTCCATTCTAATAATATTGTATTTCAGGGTACAAAGAAATTATAAAATTAGTTTAATGTAATATTGGCTGCACTGGCACATGTGAACATTTATTAATTACCGTATGGCTGTCTAAATGCCCTAGTTAGCAAATTTTTGTTGGTTAGGTGCACTGGTCACCTAACAGTTGGTTAGGTTTTTCTGGTTGGAGGTGGTAGGGAGTGTGAAGTACAGTAGTTGAGAGCGACAAAGCTGTTTACTACACGTTTTAACAAGAAAAACTGTACCTTACATTTTATTTGAATATTATTCTCTCGATAATAACATTGCTGACTTCCGTAAACATACGTTTCATAAACTTATGTTAAATTTTGTTTTACAATGGATCCAGGTAATGATAATTTATGTACAGCGGGTTACGTAGAATCCGTGACTACAGAATCTGTAACTACTGTAGTAAATGTGAACGGAGAAGTACTGCAAGTGGAGGAGAAAAAGAAAGTCAGAAGGAGGAAGAGGAAACCAAAAATTAAGTAAGTACTGGTAGTAAGTGTAGTGTAGTTTTATTGTCATCACTATCAGGTATCTTTAAAACAAAGAAACTGTGATTTTATTACTGTTGTTGGGATGGAGATGGAGTGACATGATTCACATGTTTTCACCTTTTTGTATGACGGTGCTGCTTGTCTGTGCGCGTAGCTCTTGTGTACACATTCACGCAATATTATGAAACTGTATACAGTTTTCTTCGAGACGCTGAATAAAAACTATGTTGTAAACGGGTTTGTATCTTGTAAAATGCGGAAATACAATAATAGCAGTAACTTAATTTACTGTATCTTGTGTTGTACAAACATAACTTATCAATGGACGTATTATCACTGTGATAGCCATGGCAGACATAACGGACCCAGTGCAAATCTGTAGTTACCTTTCTGACATTTCTGTAGAGATTTGGTACTTGTCAGTTCTCCACCTGACATCACTAGGTGAGTGGGAGTTGCTCATATCTCTTGAGGAACTTCAGCACACATTTGTCTAGGGAAGCAGTTCCTTCATCTTGGGTTTTGTTCAATTCATGGACCCTATAAAAATTTAAAAATGTTGACCCTTCGAAGTACTGAAATAAAATGTACAGTGAATGTGATACAAATTCTTATATTTTAATTGAAATATATTAATATCAGTAGATAGTGTTGGTAAAATGTTTTAACATTCAAAATTATAATATTGACAAACATATTTAGTGTAAAAAATGATGCTGGTTTTTAACAATTAGCTCTGTAGTATTGGGTTGACTGCGAGTGAGAGCGAGGAGCATGTGGTATCACACAAATAAGTAGTTGGAAACATGGCTAAGCACTTTAAACGCTTTCTTGCAAATTCAGGATACTGAGTCATAACGTACAACCAGAAATCAGTGAAAACAACCATTTGTAATTATAATTATCTTGTTGGTTCATCCTCTTCGTTCACTTTTTTAAATATTATTATATATATAAACTTTCACATATGAACTTACTTTGGTTATCACTTCCCCATACGTTTCAAGGTGATGTGCCTCTTCCTCAGTGGGAATAAATACTGAATGTCATTTTACAGAATAACGGTTATGGACTATAGGTGTGTGTGGTGGGGGTTGATGGTGGGAGGGAATTGGCGCTGAGGTTCAAATTGTGTGTATGGATCAATGTATCAGATAGTGTATGTGATCTAAAATGTAATTGTTAAACAACATATTAAATGAACAATTACATTTTAGATCACATACACTATTCGATACATTGATCCATACACACAATTTGAACCTCAGCGCCAATTCCCTCCCACCATCAACCTCCACCACACACACCTATAGTCCATAACCGTTATTCTGTAAAATGACATTCAGTATTTATTCCCACTGAGGAAGAGGCACATCACCTTGAAATGTATGGGGAAGTGATAACTAAAGTAAGTTCATATGTGAAAGTTTATATATATAATAACATTTGTAATTGTGGTGAAAACAGTAATTTAATAAACTGTCAGTTGAAAGGTCTGTCAAAGAATCTTCTTGCAGTATAACAGAGAGGTTAGTTGATAGCCCGTCAGCAAGTGGATTTCTTATACACATATTGCTATCATCCATTATTAGAAAATATTCCTTTAGCTGCAAGTACAGTTTACTCAGATGTGACTTAGTAACATTGAAGATTTCCTTCAAACGTTTTCTGTGGACGAAAGCTACCATGCAAGGAAATTGTTAGAAGATTTTGTAATGTAATTTCAGAATCTATAGCATCAGGTTCTTATGTCCTCGTTTTTATTCTGAATCTAGAAAATAGTTATGTAAATCCCTATAGTTTTAAACTGACTCTGTTCAGATGGTTGAAGCTAACAGCAAGACGTGAGAGCTTCGAAATCCAGGTAAAGTCATAGAGTGTATCTTTAAGATTAAAGATGGAGTCAAATGAAAAGAGCCTTTACACTGTCTCTTAGTTAAATAATCTCTTCAGTAGCTTTCCTTGAAATGGAAAAGCTGAGATCTTAAATTAAAAAAAAAAAACCAATGCATTAGTTTTATTAGTTAGTTTGGTGTTATTTGGCTGTATTTTAGAGTTTGTTTTTTGTGAACTTGTTTGAAAAAAGTGTCATCATTATCACCATCATCATGATCTTCATGGATTAAACCAAGGATGGTTTGTCCGGTCTCAAACAGGCAAAGATTAGAGCTGGTCACTCCAACGCTTCCTCGGACGTCCCACACCTCTCTGTCCCCTCAGCTTATGGTTCCAGAGTTGTTTTGGAATGTGGCAGTCAAAAAAAAGTGTCACATACCTTATTACTGAATATAACTACAGTTTCCTCTAAAGTAATCTTGGGAATTTGTGTGTCAATGCTAGTAGGCCTACATCACATATAGCTTGTAACGGGACAAAATGGGCTGAACCATTGTTTTTCAATAATTTCCAGTAATTCAACATATGTTTTAATTTTATGAAATCCAGTGTTAGGTATAAGGTGAGGTATTTCTTAATTATCATCACATCACGCTTGGATCATGAGAGAGCCACGCGTTTTTCAATGTTACAACGCATTACCGGCTTCGAGAGACATCTGGAATATTCTATAAGTAAAGGCAAGGGCGAAGTGGGCATCCGGTGGAGCCACGTGGCCGATACACAAAGAGTGGATAGCGTACGCAGATCGCCCCAGTTCAGCATACATCGTCAGACGGAACAGACGTTATAACAGTGGCCTCGGAAAGTCGGTAGGCCGAAGCAATTATAGTAGTCTAGGCCTACTGAACCATATTGAAGTGTATAAAAAGAGTAGAGAAACATAATGAAACCAAGACAAAATAACGACTATGTTATTTTGATCCGTTAGACCAGTTTTTATGTGGTGAAAGTGAAAGTGAACTGCGAATGTTGGTGTAACACTCTGGATATTGTGCAGCTAAGTACAGTGATAAAATAAATATTTTGGCCAAAAAGTAAAGAAAAATAAATAATAAATAATGAGCTCAAATAAAAGGGGATTAAAAGAAAAAGAGAGAGAGGGAGAGAGTGAGTGTGAGAGATGAAGGGTACATAAGAGAAAAGTACTGGTTTGTGATACAAGAATTTATTTAAAATATAATAGTTTTTGTGTAATTTTATAAAGAATAGTAAAAGAGATTAGTGGGATAAAATAAATAAGATTTGCAATCATCATAACCATGTGTTAAGAGTAGTTATTGCGCCAAAACCTAACCAATTTTGTATGTCGACATCTCACCTAATCGAACCTGTGAAAACTTTTGAATTAAGGGAATTAAAATCAAATCAAATTATTTAATGGGAATAGTGTAAAAACGTTTCCACATTACCTTTTCCAAATGTTGGTGGCGACCTTGAATAATTTGATATCTTCTGTTTGTGTTTCAAGGTAAGTGCGTGAAAAAGATCGCGGAAGTAAGTAATATTCTTTTTGTGGGTGTTTGTAAAATGATTATACCTTTACAAGCTATGCAAGTATTTTCATGGAATTTCCTCCAAAGTTGCTGTTGTATTGCTCTTGATGTTGTCAGCAACCTTTCAGCAAGTTGTTTATCTTTGAGGAAATAAAAAAAAGTCTCAGGAGGTGCAAAAAAGATGCTTTGTATACTTCAAAAAACAGATCTGATAAATAGTATAGTATCAACATAATGCCTTTTTTCTCTTAACATTTTTTTGCAGACAGCGTCATGTGAGTATCAGGTGCAGTGTCATGGTGTAAGGATATGTTTAGGTGGGCCATATTTTATGGCAATGTGGTGCTGCAATTATGTAGCCAGTGTGTGGTTGTCGGTGTTGCAGCCACATAGCAAAATATTGTCGTGTGACTCGGCAATATAGCCGGTAGTTGCCGACTATTGCAGGTAGTTGCTAGAGTGTTGCCCTTGTTGTCCACATGCTGTGGAAAATGTTTTGTATGGCCGGGCCACATCTCTCTCTCTCTCTCTCTCTCTCTCTCTCTCTCTCTCTCTCTCTCTCTCTCTCTCTCCCCCCCTCTCTCCCTCTTCGCACCCATGCCGTTTTTCCTCCGTTCGCTATACAGCTCACTTCATTGAAGTTCCCGTATTGATTTCAAAGCTATACCAGTGATTAGTAGTAAGTTGTTTGTTGTGCAATGGGTACATGGTCAAACAAAAAGATATTAAGCGTCATAAACTCAATTTACTTACACCCAGAGTTATGGGACATGGAAGCAAATTCTTACAAAGATTGAAATCTTAAAAAGGACAGCTGGGAAGCTATTCCCATTGAGTATGATGCGATTACAACACAAGAAGCAACAATTACAACTCCTGAATACATAAAATTCAGGAGTCTCAGAAGGTATGCAAAAACAGAAAAAAATGCAGAAGAACAGTGGAAGTGCGGGTGGGAAAACAGTTAAATGGTTTGCTTACGGCGCCATGAGTTTCATACTATCTCGGGACGTTCCAGACACAGCCTTGTTGTGATCTGTATAGAGTTTCTCAAATTCATGTCACTGTTCACAATTCTTGTGCCAATAATATTTAACAAATACTCGAAATCACTTTTCAACATCCTTGTAAAGTTTTTAAAAAGATAACTGTCAAGTACTAAATCGTGGGTTAAATTTTCCGATGTACTGCGTTTGCTTAAAAAAAAAGATGCATCCACAGTGTGCATTCCTTCTTCTTTTCAGTTTTACTTATCCGACTACAAAGCGGGATAAATGCTGCTGATACTAATACACTTTCATCCATCTTCAGATTGCGGTTGAATCAGCCTTGCCGTCTAAACAGTAAATCATCCGCAATGTATTGCCGCAACAATTGCCGAGCAATACTGGCCGGAAATATTGCCCAAAGTTGACCACAATTCGTGTTGACATAAATGTTGCTTGGTAACATTGCCAGCAAATATTTCGAGCAACACACAATTTTAATTGCCCGATTAAATGACCCTTAAGATTCAGGACCACGAATTGCTGGTAAAACATTGGGTCTTTTCATACAGAGTTGCCACAACGGATGCACTGCAGCAAGTTCAATGACAGACATTGCATCTTTTGAAACTGTATACTGTGGATGTATAAAAAAAAATAATGTTCCTCATTAAACATTCCTATGATTTTTCTCTATTCCTTCTGTTAGTAAGATAATTAATTATATGATAAATGACTGTCTCCTGACAAAAACTTGAGTTTCTCTCTGTGTGTGTGTGTGTGTGTGTGTGTGTGTGTGTGTGTGTGTGTGTGTGTGTGTGTGTGTGTGTGTGTGTGTGTGTGTGTGTGTGTGTGTGTGTGTGTGTGTGTGTGTGTGTGCGCGCGCGCGCGTGTGCATATATGTGCCTGCTCCTGTTATTTCTACTTCTACTTTCTTTTTTTGAAAATTATTATCCCCAATTGTGGTGTGAACTTCTTATGTGTATTTGTACACATAAATACTTCTTGTTATATTTGTATCTGTTGGTAAGAGTAATAAAAAGTGAAAACATGATTGTAGGGCAATATATTGTTACGATGGTCTAGTGATCAAACGACAAATTTTATTAGTGGTTAAATAAATCTATGCTACACTCACTTGTTGCACACACCACTAGTCACTGTGACCCCGATTAGCGCTTTCGAACGAACCCGTTCATCATCAGATCGTAACTGCCAAACTTAACTGACTAGTGGTGTGTGCAACAAGTGAGTGTAGCATAGGTCTAGTGATCGTCTTATGGTACAGTCAGTGGCGGCTCGTGAGTACATCTACAGGGGGTTCACAATTAATAATTTGCAGTTTTTGAGATACACTGTGTCAAACACTTGTGTGTTGCTTGCAATATTCATATAATTTAGGCGCTGCTATACCTTGATGTAATGTATTAATTTTGAAACGAAATTTTATTATAGATATTACTGTACTTTAACTATTTCACAACTTAATTATAAAGGATTACTTTATTGATCATACTTGTTATAATATGCTAATTGTTCTTTTTTACTAAAACAATTATTTTCATTTAATTTTAAAGTAGTAAAATAAACGCAAAACAGAAAGCTTGTTTTAAGTGTTAAATATTTAGATAGTTAGTCACACGGCCTCATGCTCTCAATTATTAGATTAGATTATTAAACACACAGAAAAGGAAAATAATCAAAGCTGCTGCATATGATGGTAAGGTCTAGTATTTACTTACACAAATTTACTTGGATGGTAGCTTATACAAATATTTTCTTTAAGTACAGTTTTTGTAAACAAAGTCCATCCTTCTATCTTTTCTTGACACAAAAACATCAATAACTCTTTCATTGAAATTATGGATGTTAGAAATCATTTCCTTCTCGATTGCAAGCATGGCTAAAGCTGTAAGCCTCTCTTGACACATCGTAGACCGCAAAAATATCTTTATCCGTTTTAGGGTTGAAAAACACCTTTCAGCTTCAGCAGTCATCATTGGTATTGTTGCAATAATTAATAACAGTTTATAACTTTCAGAAAATGATGACAATACGTTGTTTTCAATAAAAAACTTTAAAAGACTAACAGGACCACGCATGTTTCTGAAATCAGTTCTTTTGTAAATGATTTAAAACTCTGCTTGAGGCAATTTTTTTCAAGAAATGAATACACATTTACTGTATCTTCAAGCAATTTCTCGGGGAATTTCTGTTCAAACTCTTCAAACTTTTGTGATTCAAAAAGAGATACAGCTGAGCAAGATGTTGGGAATGAAAATCTTGTTTTTATTTGCGTTGTAATAATGTCACAGGTTTCCTTGGCAGCCACTGTTCTACTTAAGTAAAAATCTTCTTCACGCCTCGATCGTTTAGGTGCATTTTCTGGGTACTGATTAACCAGCTCTGTCACTTTGTCCATGTTAGCTCTTTCCTTATCAATGGCTTTGACGAAGTGGTCAACATTGGCTTTAGTTCTCACAGCATCAGTGTAAGTTAGCTGCAATTGGTTGTACAAAATATCCACATGTGGCATTAATCTGTGAAAAATAGAAAGCCAAAATATAAACTTATTATCTCTAAGGAGACGAGCTAGACCACCAGCTTTAATTATGGTGGTTGGTTGCTTAGAGGTTGATTGGATTTCCTCCATACATTCAATTAATTCCTCTCTGTACTCAAAAACACTATTAACAGTTCTGCTCTTAAAATTCCACCTTGTAGCTGACGCCCGAGGTATTCGTTTGCCAACTATCTTGTCCAAAACAGCCACTCTCTGAGGGGAATTCGAAAAAAATTTGTTATATCACTTAAGTCCGAAAAAAAATTTCTGACATCTTGGTTTTGGCTTGTTGCTTGAGCTACAATCAAGTTCAACTGATGAGCATAACAGTGAACGAAAAAAGCATGTTTATAGGTTTGTTGCACTATGGTCTGCACGCCAGCATGGTGCCCACTCATTACATTCGCACCGTCATAGCTTTGAGATACGAGTTTTTCTGGATTTTGCACAACATAATCTAAACTGGTACAAATACATTTGGCTATAGATTCTGCGTCGTGCCCTTCAGGGTTATCAAATTTCCAAAATCTTTCAACTGGTTGGCCATTAGCTAAAACATAGCGGAAAACTATAACTAACTGAAATACAGATGAGATGTCTGATGTTTCGTCCGCAATCAAAGAAACATACTGTGCAGTTTTTATTTCTTCTATTATGTTTTCTTGACATACAAAAAGCATACAATCTAACAATTCATTTTGAATTGCTTTCGAGGTACCTTTAAAGACAGTAGCGGTACTCAAGTGTTCTTTCAAAGATGAGTCAAGTTCTGCAGAAAAGTTTACAAGCCCTTTAAATATGCCAGGATTTAAGGAATCGTCATCCTCACGATGACCTCGAAGGGCCAACTCAAATGCACCGCAAAATTTAATACAGTCTATAAGCTTAGAAAGGACATACTTATTTTTAGTCACTTGTTCATAGTGCTTTTTAATATTTTGTCGATAAGCACTGTCAAGCTGCTGACGAACGTCAACCTTTCCCAGCAGATTAAAATCCAATGTAGCACTTATGTGTCCATGAAAACTTTCGTGTTTTTTAATTTTTTGATTCAAATGAGCTAAGTCACAAACGCCGTTTTTCACCCAAGCAGGATCGCCCTTTTCACGGGAAAATAACAAACAAGGAAAACAAAATATTTTGTTTGTTTGTTCACAACCACAAAGCCAAGGAATTTTTTCGTATAGCTCTTCTTTAAATTCTCTTTTAAAAGTTCTAGATTTTGATGTCGATGTTTAACTTATATTAAGCCAGGGCGTTGGCCTACCACTCTCTTTTATTGCTATTTTAACTTCTATGGGTAAATTGGCAAACGCTACTTCGTTTAAATTACTAACTGAGTACTTACAGGTACTTTCTATTATTGTACAGTAAATAAAAACAACAGTTCACTAGCTACACTATAATAGATAAACTGTAATTTGAACTAAAACTTTATCACTAAAAAATAATCGAAACTGCAAAACACAAATGTAACGCGCGCGCGCGCCAAGGTAAGGAGCATCCACCGTCAACTACAGCCGTGGAACTACTGAGCTGAGCTGTGTCAGAGGCAGCTCATCGGTATTCTCCGTTAAGCCGCTTGTAAACATGTTTCCCCCCCTACCGCGAGCAAATGGACTCGCCCGTCTGTCGTATATCCCATGTGTACAGCATCGAGAGTGGCGCATTCAGTCCGCTCTCAGCCACTGGCGCGTCGTTACACTTAACTTCACTTGGCGCGCTCTACGCTGTTTTTCATTGTCCGCTCTTTTAAACTTACTGAAGATAAGCCATTTTAGTACAAAGATAAAGATGTATAATTAATATCGTATAATTATTTTAATAGGGGGTTCACATGCTCTTGTGCTCTTATGGACGAGCTGCCACTGGGTACAGTGGAAAACAAAATACAAGACATTAATTAAGTCACTAATAGCCAGCTTTAATTATCACAATTAAACGGTTTGTAATCAACAAGATAGTCTCTTACAGCAAATAAGAATAAAAATTGTTCACACGCAATAATAATGTCAACTGATTTAAAACACAATTGTATTACAATTGTCCCGCACAATTATAAAACACATACCACTTTGCCACAATACTTCGAACCGCACTGTGTAAATCGTCCAACAATAACTGAACTAAGCGCAGCTGAAGTCTTGTATTTATACCCCGCTGAGATTCCAGCATATTCCATAATATGCGTGTACTAGAAAACACTAGAACATAATAATTGATTGTGGTCTTGAACACAGCGCGCGTGGACCAGTATGATCTGGAAAAGTCTCGTTGCGGAAGCATGACGAGTGTCACATAATTGTCTTTCATCTTAAAGTAACAGCAATATGCACACACACACACACACACACACGCTACAGCTGGCCTCCACTGGAATAGCCGAGAAACACGTAGCATGTTCAGTAATGTCGTAACAATATTGTTAAGTGATTGTTTTTAAAGTGAATATAGTGGTTTTATGATAATTTAGTTTCACTTATAATGAGGTTGTATTATACATTACTTGTATGTGTTTATCTGTTTGCAGTTGTGAGCTGGACACCACAGACGATGTTGGATCATCCGTAGAATCTAACTCCAGGCACACAATGTACAACGAAGTACATAATCTAGAAGATTTATTGATGCAGGTGGTGAATTTCCAAACAATGTCTGTAATGGAAAGTGAGCCAAATGATGCCAAACACGTTGCTGAGAATTTAGTTGTTAGTTTACCTGGCCCATCTCAGGATAGACAAGTAAAAGCAAAGAAACAAAAACCAAAAAAGAATAAAGTAAACGGTGCGCACCCAGTTTATAGTGACGATGGCAGGGCGAAGAGAGGTGTAGTGCATAGAAACGTCGTAGAATTTTTGTCGGAAGTTTCAACGGTCCGTGTTAATGGGGCCGGGCCTGTACGGTCTGTGCTGGAAGATTTAGTAGGCGGTACATCAGTGGCATCAATAAAACCTAAACAAAAGAAGCAGCGGGTAAAGAAGAAAACTACACAGTCAGAGGTGGGAGAGCATTCTGCAGTGATGAAACCGAAAAAATCTCCCCAGAAAAATGCAGTGAGTTCTTCAGCGAAGAAAAAGCAAGAAGAGTAAGCATACATAAATCATAATATCCGCTATAAATATAAATTAGTTTTAATAAATAAAATATTTCTAGTAGACCCATTTTTAGCAATAAACTGTCAGTATCAGATTTATAGAAACTTGCTGCGATCTTCTCTTGAAAAGGCCATTTAACAGACATTGTTGGCGATAAGAAACAGTATGGCATTTCAAGAATGATTAAGATTTCTATCTTCCACAAGCCACAGGAATAAGTTATTGGTAATAATGATCACTTCTGTTCTGTTGGTTTAATGTTAACGAACAGTAATTACAATTTTAAAAATGTAATCATTTATTTTATTAATTTTGCAAATTGACATTTTATCAGATCATTGTCAAGCATCTTCAGAGCTTTTTCTAACAAATTTTGAAGTATGTTGAACTGTGTTCATTAATTAATCAGCCATTATAAAGGGCTAATGGAGGCTGAGAGATGTTCGTTTCACTGAAAATTTGTTTACAGCAATTGGCCTTATAAAATGAGTATGGCTCATTTAAACTATGAAGCTAATGATAGAAACTATGCAGTTTACTTACATAAATATAATTAACAATACAATAATAAATTATGTATCTAATACAAAAAGTACAGTACTGTATTTTGTATTCAAATTGAAGCCATACATTACATTACAATCCTCTTCTTCTTCCCAACAAGGATTAGGCTTTGGTAATCTGTTCCGGCTTCATAGGATTTATTCCCATATTACAATACATAATTGAATAAGAACTTGTCAGTTGACCGTCTTCTTCAAGAACAAGATGGCATTGTGTCAGAATCACTTTCCACATTTACTGGTTTAATGAAATTACTAATTTTTGTTTGAGGTTGTTTAAGAGTTCATTTAACAATAACTTATGAAGGTGCTGAAAGTGATCATAATAGGAAGATAAGTTTTATTCTTCGTATTGTTTAAATTAGCAGCCATCCTTACTATTTCTTTTATGAATTTGCTAACTGCTATAATTTTTTATTGTTCGACTAAGCTTTTCGTCATTACTGACATCTTCAGGTCTTAAACAACCTGTCCTAAACAATAAAAAATTATAGCAGTTAGCAAATTCATAAAAGAAATAGATAAGTTTTAGTTTGTTGAAAACGAATGTTTTATTTGTTGAATGACTAAATTGAAGTTGTCTTTTACTTCACTTACCATAATTTTTGGCCGAGAGTTGTCTTCGTCCTCCTCTGAACTTTCTGCCGTTCGTGTTACAACAATGTCCTCTTCAGTGATGATGCAGTAACCAGGATCGTCTTCATCTGCTTCAAGTCAGGACTTGATATCCTCTAATGATACAGCTTCTTCCCCTCCTCATTGCAGGGTCTCTCGGAAGCCTTCTGAATCATCTGTTTCTGGAGAACTAAGTTCTTCACCCAAGAGTTTATCCCATGCATTTGCCAAAGTTTTATAATTCATTTCACAGCATCTGAAAAGCTGTAGATTATAGACTGTATGTTGTACGACTTTAAATTTTACATTGTGTGTTAGTCTAGTTGTTTTGATAGTTCATCTTCTTTTTTCACAGCACTAAATTAATATAAGCAAAGTGATCACTGTTGCACACCACTATATAAAAATTATCCCGATTAGCGCTTTCAAGCTTCACATCTCATCAACAGATCGGAATTGAGACAAACAACGTGAAAAATAAACCCTTCCCCCATCTCACCCCACCCTGCTCACACACAACAAGCTATAATTCAAATGTCCCTTCCCCACCCCCTGAGCCCTGTCCCTCCATCTGGACAGTTACATATTTTTCTAGCAAATACCTTGTGTTTCAGTGTGTGTGTGTGTGTGTGTGTGTGTGTGTGTGTGTGTGTGTGTGTGTGTGTGTGTGTGTGCATTCCTTTTAAACCTACCCGTCCCCTCTCCACACACGTGGGTCAGTCACACACCCTTATTTAAAACATCCAATTAGTACTATGCAATTTAATTCTTAATTTTATCTATCTGTCCTCTATCATTTACTTTTAGTTCTATATACCTTAAGGAATGGAAGTATGGTGATGGCAAAAAAAATCGTGTTCGAGATTATTGCAGATTCTGATTCTACTACACTCAAAACATGAAAAAAAGTCGTTTTCCGAAAAGTGTCTGTGTGTGTGTCTGTCTGTGTGTCTGTCTGTAGATTTTTTTTCTATGGCAAACGATAACTGCCGCAAATTCAAACAGAATCAAATAATTTTTTGCATACAGCCCTGATTTGTAGAGTACTCACGACCTATTGTTTTTGGTGAAGATCGGTTGAGGGAAAGGGGTAGTTTACCTGCAACGGTTTTTTTTTTATCAAGGGAAATTTTTTTTTTTTGGCAAACGATAACAGCCGCAAATTCAAACAGAATTAAATAATGTTTCGTATACAGCCCTCAATTGTAGAGTTCTCAAGACCTATTGTTTTTGGTGAAGATCGGTTAAGGGAAAGGGGTAGTTTACCTGTAACGTTTTATGTTTTAACAAGGGTATTTCCTATGGCAAACGATAACAGCCGCAAATTCAACCAGAATCAAACGATTATTTGCATACAACCCTAAATTGTAGAGTTCTCAAGACCTATTGTTTTTGGTGAAGATCGGTTGAGGGAAAGGGGTAGTTTACCTGCAACGTTTTTTTAACAAGGGTATTTTCTATGGCAAACGATAACAGCCGCAAATTCAAACAGAATCAAATAATTTTCTCCATACAGCCCTGATTTGTAGAGACTCAAGACCTACTGTTTTTGGTGAAGATCGGTTAAGGGGAAGGGGTAGTTTACCTGCAACGTTTTTTTATCAAACGTATTTTCTATGGCAAACGATAACAGCCGCAAATTCAAGCAGAATCAAATAATTTTTTGCATACGTCAGTGAATTGTAGAGGTCTCAAGGACTTTCGATTTTGGTGAAGATCGGGTAAGGGGAAGGGGTAGTTTACCTGCAACCTTTTACGTTTTAACAAGAGTAAAGTACTTGAAAATTTATTTAAACTTTTTGTAACAATGGTAATTGTTAAAAATAAAATAATTTTGTTGCCAGGCAATAAAATTAAAATTTTTTCATTTTAATGTAATATAATGTTTTTCATTTAATACGGCAATAAAAAGGCAGGTAAGACACAAACACACACACACACACACACACACACAATTCACGTTATTTCTGGCCTCACTCATGTTTATTTTCTTACGTTTGCACGCTTTTTAAATGGAAAGTGCCGAAACCCACACCAACATAACGCGTGCAAGCCGAAAAAATGGACATCAATTTGCTTACTGGCGAAGCTAGTAGTTAATGAATGGGTAGGCAAAAATCTTATCTTAAATTGTTTTTAAGGAATCACTAAAAGGACGGTGGTTCAAATCGGACGCTGAGGTAGAGTTTGCTGTAACCGAATGGTTCCACAAACAGCCATAAGAATTTTACTAGCAGGGAATCTACAGGTTAGCGCAACAGTGGAACTCATGTCTTAATGTTATTGGAGACTTCTTTTAAAATCGTTGAATAAAAAATGCTTTACAGCTCTATAGTGTGTCTATTATGTTATAAAATATTTCTTCATTATCAAATTTAATTTTAGTATTAATTAAATTGTCTAACCCTTTTTCTCTTTCTTTCAATATTTCTAACTCCTCCCTCAGCTTCCTTTCAACTGTGTTATTTACTACTTTTACAATTTCGTAGTCTTCCAAAGGATTAACAAACGTATGGTTGTCTTCTATGAAATGTCTTGCGTATAACGAATTGGTTGTTCTATTACCTTCTCCACGTTTGTGGTCAGACAACCTGCATACGAATTTTCATCCTGTCTCACCTAGGTACACTTTGTTGCAGTCTTTACATTTTAATTTATAAATTCCGCTTTTCTGTAATACTGGAATTTTTTCTATATTTTTATTCCTTATCTTATCGAATACCGTTTCACATTTTTTAAGAGCTATATCTACTCCGTATTTATTAAAACATTTTATAATTTTTCTAGAATGTGAACCTATGTATGTCAATGACCCTGCATAATTCTTTTGTTCTGGTTCTATTTTAGCTTTTTGCATGTTAACCCTTTTCATAAATTTATCCACTATGTTGATGTTATAATTATTATTCCTTACAATTCCCTTTATCGTTTTTAACTCCCTATCTTTTGATTCGGTCTCTTTTAAACACTTCTGAGCTCTATAACAAAATGAATTGAATGCCACCATTGTATATCTATAAGGGTGGTAAGACTCTCTTGGTATAATTATATCAGAATACGATTCTTTCCTAAATATCCCAAACTGTAGTTTTTCATTATCTTTAATTTCTACGTTCAAATCTAAGTAATTTATTTTCTTACCTCCTATCTCTTCTTTAAATTTAAGTTTTTATCCTTATTATTTACCTCATTCACTTCATTATTTACTCATGCACTTCTTCTATGCTTCCTTCCCAAATTACTAATACATCATCAACGTATCTAGACCATAATTTTATATTGTCTTTATACTTAGTTGAACTTATTAATTGTTTTTCTAAATCATTCATGTATATTTCTGCAAGAATAGGGGATAATGAAGACCCCATAGGTAAACCTTTTTTCTGTATATAAAACTTGTTAATAAACCTAAAATAGTTCTGATTTACATATTCTTTAATTACTTTAATCAACTGCTTTTTATACCTGTATTCTCCCATATTATTATCGTTTATTAACTTAATAACTTTATTTACTGTGATATTGGTAAACATGTCCTTAACATCCAGTGATATCAATTTTGTATTTACATTAATTCTAATATTTTCTAATTTTTCTATCAATTTTATATTATTCTCTATGTTGTATTTTCTCCCAAATTCATATTTCTCTTTCAGTACTCTGCTAACTTCCTTTGATAATTTATAAATAGGTGCATTAATAAAAGAAACAATCGGTCTAATTGGTTTTCCTTCTTTATGTATCTTAACCACGACTTTTAAAAGTTGTTGCTGTTGGATTACTTTCTAATAAATAGTTTTTCTTATTTTCTTCTGTAAATGTTATCTGTTTCATCATTTGTTTTACCCTTGACTGGTACTTACTTGTATAATCATACTTTATTTCCTCATATGGTCCTTCACTTATAAATTCTTCCGTTTTCTTTATGTATTCGTCCTTTCTCAGTAGTACCATTGTATTTCCTTTGTCCGCCTTCGTAACTATAATAGCATTCTTTTTTATTTTATTCTTTAGTTTAGTTACAGTTGATTTGATTTTTTGTTCATTTTTTGAATTATACAAATTTTTCTTAAATATTTTATCTACTACATTCCCTACTTCCCAACCTTATTCTTTTTTTATCATTTTCATTTCCTAGTTTCTGTATTATGCTTTCGCATTCAATAATAGTTTTTTCTTGCTTTAATTCTTTTGGCGGCGCGTATTTTAAGCCTTTTGCTAACATTTCTTTTTTTGTGTATTGAAAGTTACCTCTGTAAGGTTTATTACTCTTTTTTCATAGTTATTCTTAGAGTGGTGTTCCTTTTTTACTTCGTTCTTTCTTATTAATTTATTTAACTTATCTACAATTTTTTTATTTTTATTTTCCAATTTCTTTTTTACGTACCCCAACCCAAAATTATATAATGAGGTAAATAATAAGGATAAAAACTTACAATTTAAAGAAGAGATAGGAGGTAAGAAAATAAATTACTTAGATTTGAACGTAGAAATTAAAGATAATGAAAAACTACAGTTTGGGATATTTAGGAAAGAATCGTATTCTGATATAATTATACCAAGAGAGTCTTACCACCCTTATAGATATACAATGGTGGCATTCAATTCATTTTGTTATAGAGCTCAGAAGTGTTTAAAAGAGACCGAATCAAAAGATAGGGAGTTAAAAACGATAAAGGGAATTGTAAGGAATAGTAATTATAACACCAACATAGTGGATAAAGTTATGAAAAGGGTTAACATGCAAAAAGCTAAAATAGAACCAGAACAAAAGAATTATGCAGGGTCATTGAACTACATAGGTTCACAAACTAAAAAAATTATAAAATGTTTTAATAAATACGGAGTAGATATAGCTATTAAAAAATGTGAAACGGTATTTGATAAGATAAGGAATAAAAATATAGAAAAAATTCCAGTATTACAGAAAAGCGGAATTTATAAATTAAAATGTAAAGACTGCAACAAAGTGTACCTAGGTGAGACAGGACGAAAATTCATATGCAGGTTGTCTGACCACAAACGTGGAGAAGGTAATAGAACAACCAATTCGTTATACGCAAGACATTTCATAGAAGACAACCATAAGTTTGTTAATCCTTTGGAAGACTATGGAATTGTAAAAGTAGTAAATAACACAGTTGAAAGGAAGCTGAGGGAGGAGTTAGAAATATTGAAAGAAAGAGAAAAAGGGTTAGACAATTTAATTAATACTAAAATTAAATTTGATAATGAAGAAATATTTTATAACATAATTAAAAAGTAAATGATAGAGGACAGATAGATAAGATTAAGAATTAAATTGCATAGTACTAATTGGATGTTTTAAATGAAGGTGTGTGACTGACCCACGTGTGTGGAGAGGGGACGGGTAGGTTTAAAAGGAATCCACACACACACACACACACACACACACACACACACACACACACACACACACACACACACACACACAACACTGAAACACAAGGTATTTGCTAGAAAAATATGTAACTGTCCAGATGGATGGACAGGGCTCAGGGGGTGGGGAAGGGACATTTGAATTATAGCTTGTTGTGTGTGAGCAGGGTGGGGAGAGATGGGGGGAAGGGTTTATTTTTCACGTTGTTTGTCCCAATTCCGATCTGACGATGACCTGTGAAGCTTGAAAGCGCTAATCAGGATAATTTTTATATAGTGGTGTGCAACAGTGATCATTTTGCTTGTGATTTCAACCAATAACACAACTTTCTTCATTAAATTAATATAGATTAATAAACTTTCACTTATGACACTTACTTTGTTTCCTCCCGTACGCGTTTCGGCTTGATGTGCGCCTTCATCAGCGGTGTGAGACAGACTGTAGGGCAGTCTGTCTCACACCGCTGATGAAGGTGCACATCACGCCATAATGCGTACAGGAGGAAACAAAGTAAGTTTCACAAGTGAAAGTTTATTAATCTATATTAATCTGTTAGTCTCCTCTGTCATCTTCCAAGTGCAAGTGGCATCTTGACTTCTAAAACTTCATTGAGAAATTTCTTTTTGTCGATCCGCTTTGCTGTGCAGATCATACTTTGGTCCATTGGCTGAAACACAGCCATTGGGTTTTCTGGCAGGAATACGTACTTAATCTTCTTGTTTTCTACTGCAGAGTGTTTCAATCAGGGTGGGTTATGCATTATCTGTTAGTACCAAGTCATTTACTTGGTCTTCTTGAATCTTCAGATCTTTGATTTGATACATTCTAATTTTACAGTACACCTTTCATGTGAAACAAATCTGTTATTGTGGCTGTTGTACACCATGCTTTATGTAAATTATAGTAATGACCTGGTAAATTGTTCTTTGTTTTTTAGCTTTTGCCAATAATGATGGTTTTAAGCATGTGGCTGTTTGAGTATTCACACAAAACTGACGTATGTTCCTTGCTTTTACCAGGCGTTCATTTCTCGGTCTCTCTGATGATGATGTATTTTCTGGTAGAGCTCTCCAAAACAATCCCATTTTATCAAAATTGTACATTTGGTCAACTTGAAAACCCCCTTTTTTTAGACTAAATCATTTAGCTGTTTTCTGAAAGCTTCAACAGGTTCAATATCAGCTCTAAGAATTAACTCACAAATTTTCAGTTTAAAATGGCTAATTGCTTAGCCATTCTCGCCACAGATGCCTGAATTACTGTTCCACACACTACCAATCCAGATGAACGAAGCTGTGAAAACCACTTGTACACAGCATCATCAGAAGTTAATCTTGTTATGTGAATTAGCAGTGTCTGGTAACTCCAACTTTGTCATACTTGTTTGCTAAACTGCTAAATGTCATGTTCTGGACGAGGCCTTTCAGTTATAATATCACTTGTACGTACCTCTCTTTTCTTCCTCTCTTTGATTATTTAATATGCCAATTTCTTATATATCTTGATTTGTTAGATATAGGAATATAGTTACTTATGGCTACCTTATCTCTCTATTTAATCTAAAAGTGTTGGTGTGAATGAGACTTATGTATCTAGGGTGTTATTCAAAAATTCCGCTCAAGCCTATTCTGCCTTGCAGAGAATTAGAGAAATTTCGTATGTAATTCTCCTCTCTTTGATATCTGAGAAGTCCGCAACAAGCGCTGCAGTTCCAAGACAAATGAAATTTAGAGGTTAACCCACTGCGTACGGTGATTAGTTGTTATACTCTCTATCTGTTTATTTCTTATTCACACTTCATTAAATAATATATAAAGGATAAGATCTTGAAATTATACAATGATTCTTTAGTAATTCAAATATTTAACATCTAATAAGATTGTTCTTACTTGAGATACGAAAAGGCTATAAGTTGAGTTAATCGATTATCGATCGGTACAATGGTTATATTAAATTCAGTTATGATAGATTTTATAATTTATTTAGATACAGGTCGTGAAGGTTCTTTCAACTGCGGGGAAGATTAAAAATACATAAATAGGAATGCAAGATATTACAAGATTAAAGTGTTATTTTGTTTAATATTATTTATATAATTGAAGATTACCGTTCGATGTACCATGCGACTCGGGAAGGCTGTCGCTTCTAACCTTGTTAGTTGTCGTTCCATATCAAACGCAGATGAGATGTTTCTCTTCAGTCTTGTCTTCAAGGTTGTAATAAAATGGAATCCTTGGTCCTGGGTTGATGCAGTAATACCGTTCCTTTTGTTCACCAACGGCCAAACTTGTGATTATGTGCTTCGACAAACTCTGGATCCAAATACGTTTTCTATTGTATGATGTAAACTGCGATGTCCAATGTGATTTGATGGTTATTCTATTTTCTTTTGGTTTAGAGGATTAACTATTTACACAGGTAGTTCTTTATCTGGTTTTATTATTTCATTAAATTAACATTCGTTTCATGATCTGATATTGGGCAATCCAAGTCATTCCTTTGAATTCAGTTACTTATTATCATTTTGTACTATACAATTATACAATTTGGTTAATGTTTATTTGGCCCAAATTATGGTAATTAGTCCTTCATTTATTGTGAATGTCGATATATTTAATAATTTAAATTAATTCAGTTTTTTAATAGACAATCTCTCGTTGTTAATCTCTTCTCGTTCATGTCATAAATTACAATAATCAAAATCAACAAATTATATTCATTATTTTTTTTATACACCCTTAACCCCCTTATTCTGACCAAGTATCCGGCCCACCTCAATTTTCACTTAATAAATAACTACACCCCGAAAACCTCAATTAATATCCCAAGGAGTGGAGCAGACATGCCCAAAAAAATGTTTAATTAGATGAGTAGTAATCTAAATGTTCTATGTAAGCATTGCAGTCTGCGCCCAAATACCACGCAGATGTTTGATTATCAATTCCGGATCTCGTCAATGATAATGATGAAGAGTGCCATCACGAGGTTAACATGGATGCCCGGTTGCCTAACTGCATTTCGTATTTCTCTTTTTATTTTCTTGACAGAAATTGTAAAAATAGTGGAACGTGACCACCATGAATATTGATAACTGATACTGATTAATCTTGTGTTCTTTAATGGTTAATT
This sequence comes from Magicicada septendecula, assembly GCA_034769895.1. Lineage (NCBI taxonomy): Eukaryota > Metazoa > Arthropoda > Insecta > Hemiptera > Cicadidae > Magicicada > Magicicada septendecula. Next base: position 44,766,753 of record CM068368.1, read on the forward strand.
ATTTGGTATAGTGAGCAATAAAAGTTAACGTTACAAAATTTACTATGGTAAAATACAAACTGTGACAATATTTAACTGGCAATGGCAAAATTTAAAGTGTACAAATTAGCTGAACAGTGGAACAGAATTTTTGCAAAACGGAATCTATGTCATGAAGGTACTAAAACCAGCTTACAGTGTTCATAAAAAAAAACTTGATTACCAGCCGGGTCAGGCATCCGGGCGAGATCCAGCAAAATCTGACATATACTGCTCCTACGGGAGTCGCCCACATGTTAAAACATCTCCCAGATCTTTAATTAATAATAAAATACATGAGCCCTCATTAACCAAAAGATTAATTAAACATAAATTTCCCAATGTGGACAGATACATCCGTCCAGGCATGCTTAAGACAGAAACAAATTTAGATCCGACCCTATTTACCGAAACTCCCCTCGACCTAGGTGGTGCATGACCCTGGCCGAGTTTACACTCTCAGAACGAGATAGACATAATATTGATATAGGAGGCGTAAGCCTTACAAATTACAAAATAACATATGACACCCATTGTCCGTAAATAATTGTCCAAACTGGAGCGTCTACACGAGAGTCTCAAAGAGTTTATCGGTCACAAGATTTAGGTTTAATAAGGTTAAATTTCACCTGGTTAGTAGCGTGGAGTTGGAGGGTTCCATGGGGTGTATCTAGTCCATCCTTCCGGCTGACATAGCTGACGAAGGTGTTTGAAACTACAGCATCTGAGGCAGTTGTTCGGCCGTCCTTCCCGAGCGGGGCAGATTTCCGTCTACATCAGAAACCCTGCACAATTATATCTGGGATTACTCACAAGTTAATAAACACACTACCACATTTACCCGCTGACATTGCATGGCCTGTCCAGTTTATAAACTCTGAAAATTGACTAAGTATAGAACCCCATTGAATGTAGTAAATCGCTTCAAAATAACCCCATCAAATATTTTAATATATAATATGTCCAAATATAGTCACTCCATAATAATGATTATTTTAATTAACAGTTATGCAAAAGTTTTCATGATGCACTTACTCACCCTTACAGGAATTAGCAACTTTTAACAAGTCCGTGATGTACACGGATTTAAGAAAATAACTGACTTACGCCCCATCTTGGTTTAGTGAATTTAGTAGGATTATTACTACATTAATATAACACATTATTATATCATTACTGCTAAAATCGGTTAACCAGGGTTGAGATTAAACATACGTGAAACAAATTTTAACCTGATAGCCGCCACATGGTAATGACTCACTGCAATATCTATCGTAACGCATCCACTTTAATATCAAATAAAAACAATTTGTTTTTATAAATAATTAATATATATATATATTAATAGACTTACCGGAGGTCACGTAGGCTTCTACTTATCCATAGAAGTAGCTGGAAGACGAAAAACTTTTACATCTGCTCTGTCAGCCGGGGACCAGATGATAATGCGCCAAGAGCCAAAGTCGAACTGAACAAACCGGCTCTTGAAAAAACTGTACGTAACCTCAGAGATAGGGCGCGCGCGTGTCGGCCGGCAGAGGGGTAGATCCCAATGACAAAGTCCGATTAAGCGTACGTAGATTTTTACGTAATTCCCTCGCGTAGTCAAATATGTAATTTTAATCATTCCGCTATATATATTGTAACAGTACCAAAAATGGTAGTTACATAATATGAACTAATGTAACGTCAAGTAAGAGAAAAACATGGAAGTATGTCTAGATAAATAAACCTAAGTGTATAAAAGTGTGTATCTACAAATATATTAATAAAAAATCCAACGATGAAGGAGATAATATTAACATAGCAACGCCAAATACAAAATGAAGAAAGAAAATGCCACGAGCCAAAACAAAATATCAGTAACCAGACCCAATAGGATCCAACAGTGAGGGGAATCAACGAAACAAGGACCAACAAGCTCCAACAGCAATGGAGATAAATAAAAAATAGCAACTACAATGAAAATATAAGAAAAAGAAGAAAGAAGAAGGACCAGGAAGAGCACCAAGAAGAAGGACAGAAGATATAAGGACTCAACATAAACCACATGTACTAAAAACAATGTAAGTGACAAAAGAAATGATGATTATAAATGTGAAAAGAAAACCAGTGTGAAACATTTAAGGAACCACAAACAATTACAGTGTGTACTTAATACAAATGTGAAACCTGTGAATAATTAACTAATCTCAACTGAATAAACCACACAAACAATTACAGTGATGAAGTTTACAGTGTGAGAAAATATGTTAATTTCATGATGAAACAACAAGAGTTAAAATAATCAAATAAACACAGACAATGAGTGTGACTAATTTAATAAAGTTGTGATCAATACACATAATCATAAGACCACCAGAATAGAACAATTATGTTATTGTTCATAGAGAACTGACAACAAATAAAAGACATTTGTTATGTATCAAACAATGACAGGAATTAAGTTCCACCATTGACCAGAAAAATATTGTAAATAATACAAAAAAAGATTTGTGTTAGTGTTTAAGAAGGAGTTGTATAAACATGTGTAACAAGATAGTTAAAGTATTATATTAAGATACCGTAGTGAAGTCAGTTTAGTAGTAGAAAAATACTGCACTAAACAGATGGTATTTTGTTACATAACCCCACAGGGAAGATACCTATTACAACAGAAAATCATACATATTAGTATAAATAAATGATCATCAACTATGATATCAAACAAGAATTTGTTATATATAAATAATAAATCCTAAGAGACAATGTAATATATTGCAAAACAATGCAAATAGAACAAGTCAAACATAATGGCACAGAGAATAGCAGAGATGAAAAAAGTATGCCAATTTAGTTAGGCAAAGTACAGTATCAAAACCAATATCAATGTTTATAAGAGTATTACCAGTAGTGAGATAAATATCTGATAATACATTGAGGACAGATTCTGAACATAATAAGAACAATATTGTAACTAAATTATTGTAAACTAACTATACCCTGATTAACGAAAGAAAGTGACTGGCGGAGCGGCCGCGCGGCGACCGAGTTTGTAGTAAAAACATTCCACTTAATAACCTCGTGGAAACGTAAAATACAGGGCTAGAAATGTCTAATGAACTATATTTTAATCATGAATTAAAGACGTTTTTAACAAACTTTTCTAATTTTCAAAATCTTTTTTCAATTAATTTACATTGAGAGTTAAATAAAAAAATACACGAATTTGAATTAAAAATTTAGGGTTTATCGTTTTTATTACGTAAGAACTCAGAGGTTAAGCATCAGAAAAACATTTCTTGTAGATAAATGGTAGTCCACCTTCTTTAGTACAATATATCAAAAATTGAGATTCCTACGATTAAAATTAACGACGTTATTAATTTTTTTCTAATGTCCTGTTAACTCAGTTGTTAAAAGTTGTACATGAATGAGATTTGCGTGACGCTCTCTTTAGATAACTAAGTGTAGAAGACATATACAACTTACACCTTGTACGTGATAGGAATACTACAATGGATTAATATATAAAGTGAATTTCACAGTGAGCAGTGTGCGGCGCTCTGCGACAGAAGTACAGTCAGAACCTAGTGGACCCATTTTATTCGCGCGCTACCGTCTTCGTTTGAAGACTACCAACTCACAGCTATAAGTGTTTTAATAAGTGTTTCTTATAGAGTGTTTTAATAGTGTATTTTTATGATTTATACACATATTTTATGAGCGGATTCCATAAAAGCTGAAGAACACTACAATACTTGTAAGTACCTTACTGTCTTTATTATTTATTTGTCAATGCTAATAACAAGTAATTTACTAATTGTTTTTTACATTTCAATACATTATAACAGTAAAATACTGTTATAATTATGCAATATCTGGTAGACCGAGCTTTGCTCGGTAGTTTTAAACTGTAAAGTGTGTTTCATAGTTAAATAATTAGTTGTTGAGAAATTTGAATGGCATTAACAATTTCCCAGTAATTACATTGCACTTCAATTAGTAGCATTAAAGCTGATCACAAAACAAAAATAGTTTATTAACAAGAACACAATAAATACCGTACCGCAAAAGAGTGATAAACAATCATTCAAGACCATCTGTTATAAAAAGCACGTAGTTCAACTAAACCACAAAAGTCTGATTAGATGTAAGTTTTTGACAGATCTCCAGGTAGATAGATTAGATTAAATAAGTAGACAGATAACTAAAATCTCTGTATATATATATATATATATATATATATATATGAGAGGTTGGTGACTCGTAGCAAGTTGGCTGTGTCAATGTGTGAGCCGTGAGCGTATGCACCACTTTCTTTGGGCTGTTACTGTACCTTGACTCGGTGGCACGCCGTTGAGCGATGTTAGTTCTAATTTTCCTATATTAACTGATTGCGGTTATATTTCGTAATATTTGAAGGTTACATACCACTTTTTATTGATGAATACAATTTTGTTATGCTTACTGTGAAAAAACTCAATGAAAAAAATTATTAATAACGGAGTTAACAGTACATTTGGAAAAAATTAATAACATCGTTAATATTACTCGTAGGAATCTCAATTTTTGATATATTGTACTAAAGAAGGTGGACTACCATTTGTCTACAAGAAATGTTTTTCCGATGCTTAACCTCTGAGTTCTTACGTAATAAAAACGATAAACCCTAAATTTTTAATTCAAATTCGTGTATTTTTTTATTTAACTTTCAATGTAAATTAGTTGAAAAAAGATTTTGAAAATTAGAAAAGTTTGTTAAAAACGTCTTTAATTTATGATTAAAATACAGTTCATTAGACATTTCTAGTTCTGTATTTTACGTTTCAACGAGGTTATTAAGTGGAATGTTTTCACTACAAACTCGGTCGCCGCGCGGCCGCTCCGCCAGTCACTTTCTTTCGTTAATCAGGGTATAACTATGTACATATGACCAGAAGTAAGCTGAACCATTGTATAGCTAATTAGTTAAGAAAAATACTGTATCAAATATTGAACACAGATTGTTACAATTGTTACCAGTAGTAAGAGGAAATCCCAATGCTACTTTGAGAACAGATTATGACCATAAAAACAGTCATGTTATATACAAACAATTAAAAACCAAATGACTATTATGACGAACACCAAATGTAAGCAAACAATGACAAGCAAGTTATTTATGAAAAATATAACATATAAACTTGTGTAAAAGTAAATGAAAACATTATCAAAAGTTAGAATAATATCTAATGCTACTTTGGAAATCCAAACCAAGTAGAACAATAACAATTTAGTTATTGTATTAACAAAAAAATAAATGACTACTATGATATGACACAACATAAACAGAGCCATTACTGAAAGATTGAAGAGTTCTGAACTAATTAAAAGATAACCACTATATATAATAAATTAGGTACTATGTGTGTACACTAATTACAATCATTACATGATATGATTTATATAGAGAAGACCAAAAGTAAGGTGAAAAATTGTATAAGAGAGATAGAAGAGGACTGAAACTATGTAAATATTAAATTAACCACAGTCATATATAAATATTATAGTGTAAAATTGTGTAAATAAACTTTACTAGTATTATTAGATTGTAATATTACTGTTTTGATTAAGGAAAATTAGTTTTAAGCACATTTATGGAAAATCAAACATGGACGCTTAATGACGCCATAACGAGATTTGTGTAGGGAACAATTATTCCCAAATTGTAAATCAAACCAATTGAGATATAGACTCAAAGTGTTTATTTAAGAAGTGTTTTATTATAATTAAGTAAAATCTGGTGTAACGGACTTATAAAAATAAGATACACCAGAAATAATAAATAAAATCGTTATTGTGATAGTAGTGATGAATGGAAAATAAGCATTTTTGGACTTAAATTAACAAGCAAAATGTCCGCAATTCACTGACATCAACCATTTAACGATAGGACATAAATTAAGAAAGATATAGTAATTTTAAACTTTTCAGTTAAATTTTTGTACCAGTGCTGACGTCAAAAAGCCTCAACACCAAACTCGATTTTGTCAAAAAATTAAATATTTTAATAAAACAAAGGCGTTTGGGTCAGAGAGTACAATGTTTCCAGCCAATAGAATGAATGACTTTCGACAGACGACCGAGAGACGCTTTCAGGAAACATTACAGTTCACATCTAGCTTTTCAACAGAGAGGTCACGCAACTCGACGGACATGAATGAGTTTATATTTGAATTTTGTGCGCGACATATTCATTAAGTAACCAAAATAACATAACCTTTAACACTACACCAATATATACGAGTGAAAAGTGCGGAGTTATTTAATTATACAAGTACGGTCAGTGTATAATGTCGACCATACTTGCGAGTGATGTGATAAATAAGAAACGGGGAGTACAATTTTATTTAAACAATACTGAACAAAAATAATAATTTCGTAAATGACTAACTTTCGATACTACGCAAGTCAGATAATGCGGAGTATCGAAAACAATAATTAAATTATCAGAATTAAAGAAAAATTTAATTCACAATTATTAAAATATTATAAAAATATTTTAATTATTTATAATAATTTAAAATATCATGTTTGAAATAATTATTAATGAATACAGGAATATTTAGTCACTCATTTGACTAAACTTATTTTTCTTGATTTTTTCGATGTTTTGAAATATACTTTATTAATTTTCATACAGTATAAATAAACGTAATTCTGATAATAGTATATTAAAGTATTACGAATGATATGTTTATATGTATAGTTTAAGAAATAATAACTGTTAAGAAATACTTATCCATTGTAACAACACCGGTTATAACTAACCTCAGAATCGTTACGGTAACTTGATAATTTCAATATTACCGATCTGTTCTCAAGTAACATCCAAATCAGATAGAATTACTAACAAGAGTTTTTTTTTGATAAATTTTTCTCTTGTGAATAGATGATTTTTAAAACGAATTATTAAACGAAAGTAATACATTTTTAACTACTGTACAAGTCATACAGCTTGACAATTGCAAACTAGTATTATAAGATGCGCGCGCATTCCCGCGTACGATAGTTTCATAAATACCAGACATATGGTATCAATTTTTGATTTTTAGATTTGTTCGCTTATTATTCATTATTGTTAATTTTATATCGTTATTTGTATTACATCTTGTGCCTGGTATCATGTTACCTAAAAGAACCTAACGAAATATGGTAATTCACTGAACCAAAATAACATAACCTATTGAAGTTAAATTATTGTACCAATAACAGGTCTACCAGCCTTGAGATTTGGACAGAGTCTTATTTGAATTTATTAATTGTAATCAGTAATTGAAAGGTTGTTAGTTTTGATTATTAATTGTCAAAGATTTTATGAATTATTAAATTGTTAATAAACCTCCACTTTTATTACCAGTGAAAGGAGTATCGTTTCTATTAAAAATAAGTTCATTTATTTTTTAATCAGTTCTACCACAGGTGGCGGAAGAATTTAAAAAGATCTAACAATAAGTCAGAATAATAATCAGATATTACTTCATTTATTTTGTGTGTGATACTATATTAAATATTCGATCTGAATATTTACTTGTATATAAAGTGCATGTATTTCAGAAGAAACGTCACAGAACAGGACTGAAGTATTCACGTGTGGTAAGTGAGGGAGGTATACTACAGAGTGCGCGAACCATTTTAAAATAAAAGAAGTGGACTATTATTACGCACCCATTAAAAAACAATACAATAACTCTAATAACCTTAATAATTACAATTACATCTTTTAATAAACAACATTATAGTAGATACCAGTGCGTGTCTACACTCACACGTATACACCACACAACTACTTACCAGAAATTATCTACACATCCATAAGGAAAGTTACATTATAGATTGACGAACCCAACGTGGGGCTTGACATAATAAGACCCCAGGAATGTAGATAATTATCTATAATTTTATATTATAGATTGGCGCCCAACGTCTGAGCACGATTTAGGGAAATTACAAAATAACTAGTAACCTAACCACCCCAATTCGTGAAAAGACAGCAGGTACGTTACCAGTACAGCAAGATGTACACCAGCAGATTAAAATCGAGATCAAAATCGAGATCAACATCGAGGAAGAGGGCAACCGAAGTGGAGAAGGAAACCAGAAGAGAAGAAAAGGAGGCTATGTCGACGGAAGACGTGGAAGAAATGGTAGTGGAAACAAAGGACAAACCAATTGAACCAGCGGAGGTGGTTCAGCAGCCTATGGAGGAACCGGAAATAATATCCCAAGGAGTTCTACCGGAAGTAGCACCACAAGAAATTCTACCGGAGGATGGACAACCCGAGAGACCAGTGCAAACTCAAGACAGGTACATCATCGAAATGTTGATGAGGATGGAGGAATCGATAAACAAGAAGATAGAAGAAGCCAGTCGATCCACCAAGGAAGACCTGAAGTCCACAAACCAGAAGATGAACAAATTCATAGAATCAATGGAAGAAGGCCAGAAGAGAATAGAGGAAGGCCTGAAATCCACTAAGGAGGAGAACCAGTCCACAAGGGAAGAACTGATCAAGAAGATAGAAGAAGCCAGCCGAGCCACCAAGGAGGACAGTCAAAATTTGTAGGCGGACGTAAACAATAAAATAGAAGAGGCCAGTCGATCCACAAACCAAAAGATAGAGGAAGGCCAGAGGGAGAACCAGAAACATATAGAGTTGTTAAAAGAAGAATTTAATAACCAAATAAGTGAGACGAACAGGAGGATGGAAGATGGTCAAAGAAAAACCGAAGAATTATTAGAGAAGAAAATGGCCATAATGAAAGAAGATTTATCGGCAGAGTTGGGAGTGAAGATTGATCAAACCAACCAAAAGATTGATGGAATCAACGCTAAACTTAATCGAGATGTTGAAACCATACAAGCTGATCACGAAAGTATATGGCAACAGATAAGTATCAACAATAACAAAATGGAGGAGACCGCTAAGGATACAGTAGAAATGGTTGAGAGAAGATTGGGAGAAAGTGTCGAGGAGATCGAAAAACAAATGGCCATATTAACAACGGAAATTAATGTCGAGATGTCTGAAGTGCGGAAAGAAGGAGAAAGTACCAACCTAAAACTAGTACAGACGGAAATGGACCTCAACCAACGTATTAGTGATGTGAAGAAAACCCACGATACCCAACTAGGTGTAATAGCACAAGAGCAAACAAAGATGAAGGCAGCGCAGCGCACATTAAAAGATAAGTGTGAAGAAGTTTCTGGAATGGTAGACGCGATCAAGCAGCAAGTGCACGATGACAAGACACAATCCACAGAACGTCAACGGAGAGAATTGGACGACCTCCGAGACGAAATGCATCGTCTGCAAACAATACCAAACTTCCTATCCGGTTTGAGTCACTTAGAAGGAAGGGACCAGATTGACTTCCGGACCTATTCAAAAAAATCCCTTAGAATTCCTAGAGAGAATGGAAGAAATAATACAAAGAAACCGTGAGAACAGATGGTCTGTCATTAAAGGTATGTTAGATGAATCGTTTAAAAACACATTTGACAACTGGTGGACAGCAACCCATCACGAAGTGGGGAGTTGTGACACTTTCAAGACGGCATTCAAACAAAAATATTGGTCGGAAGCCACACAAAACATCATAAGGGACGACATTACCAACGGAAGGTTCGACGTGAATGGAAGGCAATCTATGAGCACCTACTTCTTAGGAAAAATTTGCCTGGCAAGGAATCTGGAACCGGCAATCCCAGAAGAATGCCTGGTTACAAAGTTGGCTTACCATTTTAATCAGGGTATCTCACAGGGAAGATTAAATGCGCAGATAAAAACAATTCAAGGAATGTGCGACCTACTCGAAAGCCACGAAAGGGAAAAGTATTATCAACGGAATCGACAGGTACCTAGCCAAACATACGATCGAGGAGGGCCTGGAAACAATAACCCCACCACTCACAATAACGGTAATAGTCCCGGAAGGAATTTTAATCACCCACCAAGATTTCAAAATCAACCAACACCACGCCAAGACGGAGGTGGCAATAACATAAATAGAGGGAACTATAATAACCATCGTCCAGGTGGATACCAGAGAGATACGCATTACCAAAGAGGTAATAACTACTACAGGCTGTATCAAAACCAATCTCCTAATCACCAACCAAGACAAGGTAATGGTCATCAGAATAACAGTCATTTTCGCAGGGTCCACTATACCCATGCCAGCTGAGGTGGAAACCGTAGAAACTATTATCAAGGACGGAGGAGTTTCCCACACCAGCACAATCATTCCAGTAATAGTGACAGAGATGAAAGAGAGTCCGGCTATCGATCAAATGGAAGTGACAGCAGTGGAGGTCCTAGAACAACCACGCAGACTACAGAGGTATACCATAACGGACATGGACCTGGAAATCAGGAGCCCATAGCTTCAACGTCTCAAGACAGACGCGAAAACGGTGACCTGAATTTAAACACCAACCGGCAGTGAAAATCCCAAGATCACCCTCACTGAACCGGACTATTGGGTCTGATGTTTTGGCAAAATCTTCGAATCATCGCAAAATATATAACAACAACTACCTAAAAAATATAAGAAAAGATTTGATGGAAGAAAAGGAAAATGTTATCGGCGATACAAGCAACAGTGAAATTGCGTATATATCCGTGAAAGTGAACAACACCGATGCCACAGCAATGATAGATACCGGTGCCAACGTATCATTAATCGACAAGATGGAACTAGACAGAATCCAATCGGAGAATAAAGCTACCATACCCACATTGCCAATTAGCAACATAATTCTCATCGGTGCTACCGGACGTCAGAATAAGACTATCCGACAACAGGTACAATTAGATGTATCAAGCAATGGGAGAACAATACAGATGGTATTCCTAGTAGCCAGTGGGCTACCGTTCACTCTACTCATTGGTTGTGATATATTAAGAAAATACACCGCAATAATTAATATGGATACAAATACGGTGATGATGAAGACAGAAGAGATTGAGTGGACCGCCAATTTGACAGAATACAGGAAGGCACCCTCAGAACATGTAATATACTACATCAGGGAAGGCCGTGAACACCAAGAAGGCGCCATCAATCAGGGACTACACAACAGTCCAGAGGAAGCTTTATGGTTGGAGAAAATTAATGGCATCCGAGAATTTAAAACCAGCCAGAATAGCCAAGAGTTAACTTGGGAACAACGGGAACAACTAATAGATATATACTACCAATATCGCCACGTATTTTCTGATACGCCTGGGAAAATAAAAAATTTCCAATGTGAATTGAAATTCAAAGACCAGACAGAGTTCAAGCGGAAATCCTATCCTATCGCCTTTTCACTAAAAGAAGCTGTAAGAGAGGAAATTCAGCGTTTAATAGAGAATGATATAATAGAAGTAAGCAATTCACCATACACCAACCCTATTGTCGCTGTACCAAAGAAGAATGGTGCAGTACGAATTTGTTTAGATGCTCGTGAACTCAACAAAACCATAATTAATGACAGGACATCGCCTGGAGAAATCGATGAAATACTAAAGAAATTTTATGGTACAAAATTTTACAGTATATGGGATACGGTATGCGGATATTGGCAGGTTGAGCTGCATCCGAACAGTAGAAAGTACACTGCTTTTATATTTGAAGGCCGAAATTACCATTTTAAGAGATTACCATTCGGTTTAGTGAACTCAGTGGCAATATTCGTCAAATGTATGGACGAGATACTGGGCCACAACACACTACAGTTCACGACAGTTTATGTCGACGACCTCTTGATAGCCTCTAACAATTGGGAGGAGCACTGTGACCGGGTGGCACAAGTACTGAAAAAATTGGAAGACAACCACATTACATTAAAATTAGATAAGTCACAACTAATTGCAAAGGAAGTGCAATTCTTGGGGTTTAACTTGTCAGAATATGGAATTACACCATCCCAGGAGAAAATGGAAGCAATTCAGCGTTTCCCCGTCCCGAAGAACAAAAAGCAACTGCAATCGTTCCTCGGAATCTGCAATTATTATCGGAAATTTCAAAATAATTATTCTGAACTGACAGCTCGATTCTCAGCACAGCTATCATCGAAGGAAAAATGGAAGTGGGGAGCAGAGCAAGATTCTACATTTGAATTGATTAAAGTAAAGTTTCTGGAAACTGTTATGCTGCATCACCCCAATTTTGATAAACAGTTTTTCATGAATTGTGACGCTAGCGACCTAAGCCTTGGTTCTGTACTCTATCAAGAAGACCAAGAAGGGCATCATCAAGTGATCAGTTTCGCAAGCCGTACTTTAAACAAGTGTGAACGTAACTACCATACAACAGAAAAAGAATTATTGAGTATAGTGTTTGCATGCGAAAAATTTAGGACTTTTATTTCAGGATATACAGTAACAGTGAGGACAGATCACAAATCTATTTCATTTCTTAAAAACTGCAAGTTAAAACACGGAAGATTGACAAGATGGACTCTTACACTTCAAGAATACAACATACAGTGGGAGTACATACCCGGAAAAAGCAACACAGCTGCAGACGTGTTGTCCCGGATAAACATTAACGCCCAAACATTTGAAGGAGAGAGGGAAACCATTGCGAGAGTATACCACCTACTGAAGAGTAAATCTGAACTCACTAATATATTATCTGACATAACCAATCATCAACAACAAGATCCCAAAATATCATTGATTATCCAAAAACTAGCCAACAATGATGCAAACATAAACCATTATTACTGTACTCATAATCAGTTGTTATTCACCAAACACAATAAAGGTGATGAGAGATGGAAGGTAGTTATCCCCAAAGCCCTAGAAAAAGAATTGACCATCGACTACCACATACGCTATGGTCATATGGGCGCAGTGAAGGTCGTAAAGGCTTTGCAGGAGCATGTGCATTTCAAGGGCATGAGTAGAAAAGTCAGAAAATATGTACAGAGTTGTAATATTTGTCAACTGGCAAAATGCAGCAATGAGAAGCGAGAAGGAGTTATGATACCGATTACATCAACAGCAAGACTGGAAAAAATTTTCTTGGACATTTGTGGACCATTTCCACGGAGTGGTGGGAGACACCAATATAAGTATATCATCATAATATTTGATCACTACACCAAATATACTAAGCTGTACCCACTCAATCGAGCGACAACAAATAAAATACTAGAGATAGTCATAAATAAGTATATACCCGAAGTGGGTAAACCATCGATGATAATTACAGACCACGGAACGCAATTCCGAGGACGAAAGTGGCGGGAAACACTGATCCATCTGGGAATAAAAACATACAAAACATCGGTGTATCACCCCAACAGCAACCCTGCTGAGAGAGTGTTGAGAGAAGTAGGAAGGATTTTAAGAACCTACTGTCACAGCCAGCAGAGGAAGTGGGAGGAGTATTTATCCCCGGCTGAAGACTTCCTAAATCTAGCCTACCATCAATCGACTGACGAAACACCATACATGGCTATGTACGAGAAAAGACCACCCCGGGAGATCACAGAGATCATTAATTTTCCAATCAGTGCCGAGGTCAAATTTAACAGAACTCGATTCTATAATAATGCAGTTGAAAGAGCGAATAAATTGAGGCTAAAGTACAAAAAGTTGCAACCCAAAATTATCAAATATGAAGTGGGAGACCAAGTGCTTATCAAAAATCGAGAGCTCCCAAGTACTATTGAGGGCATTGCAAAGAAGCTGCTACTGCTATATACCGGACCATATACTGTGACTAAAAACAATCTAAACAACACATATGAATTGCAGAACCCTATTACAAAGAAGATAAAAGGTACCTATAATCAAACTTCAATGAAAAAATATATTGAAAATTAAATTATGGGACCAAAAGTGAAAGGATAGCGATAAGGATTATTTTATTATTGATAATGTAAAGGATGAAAATATTTGTTACGAAAAATGAAGGTATAAATATGAATATAACTGTTGACTATATCAAGATGAAAAATGAAATGTGGCTATGAAGATTATTGTTATTTAAAAGTGAAAAATGAAAATTTGATTATAAAAATAGATGTTGACTAAAGAAAAAAGGATGTGTTATTGTTATGAAAATTATTATGTGTGTATATTAAATGAGAAGTAACTGTATAATTATGTATTGAACATTGAATATATTGTAATTTTATAATGTGAGAAAACATACTCCAAGAGAATTAATGTAAAGGATTCAGAACATTGTATTAATTAATAATAACGTACTATAATAAGGATGAATTTACGAGAAAGACACACTACAACTTAGGCACTATTATTTCCAAGAGCCACGTCAACAAGTAAATAAGAACATCTTACCCGTACTATAATAAAAATGAATATACGAGAAAGACAAACAACATCCCTGGCACAAAAATTTCCAAGAGCCACGTCAACAAGTAAAATTTAACATCTTACCCGTACTATAATAAAGATGAATTTACGAGACTGACACCCTCCAACCATGGCACAAATGTACTTATGATACATAAATTTCCAAGAGCCACGTCAACCAGTAAAACTTAACATCTCACCCGTACTATATATAATAAAAAAAAAATTTTACGAGAAAGACAAACAACATCCCTGGCAAATTAATTCCAAGAGCCAAGTCAACCAGTAATATTAACATCTTACCCGTACTATTAAGAAAAAGAGAAAGGAGCAACATACGAGACCGACAATTACCATCTAAGGCAAATAAATATTTCCAAGAGCCACGTCAACAAGTAATATTAACATCTTACCCGTACTATAATAAAGATGAATTTACGAGACTGACGCATTACAACCATGGCATAACTAATTCCAAGAGCCACGTCAACAAGTAATAAAGAACACCTTACCCGTACTATAATAAGAATGAATATACGAGAAGGACACGTACCAACTATGGCAAAAATATTTCCAAGAGCCACGTCAACAAGTAAAAAGAACACCTTACCCGTACTATATATAATAAAAAAAAAATATACGAGATCGACACCCTAGATCATAGGCACAAAAATTTCCAAGAGCCACGTCAACAAGTAAAATTTAACATCTCACCCGTACTATAATAAGAATGATTATACGAGACTGACGCATACCAACCACGGCATAATTATTTCCAAGAGCCACGTCAACAAGTAAATAAGAACATCTTACCCGTACTATGAAAGAAAAATATACGAGGCCGACACACAACACCTAAGGCACAAATAAATTTCCAAGAGCCACGTCAACAAGTAAATAAGAACATCTCACCCGTACTATATATAATAAAAAAAAATTTTACGAGACTGACACCCTCCAACCATGGCACAAATGTACTTATGATACATGTTATTTCCAAGAGCCTAGTCAACAAGTAAAAAGAACACCTTACCCGTACTATATATAATAAAAAAAAAAATATACGAGATCGACACCCTACATCCACGGCATATATGTATGATACATGTTAATTCCAAGAGCCACGTCAACAAGTAAACAAGAACACCTCACCCGTACTAGTGAAGAAAGAAGAAGGAGCAAATGAGAAGTTGGAAAAATGAAACCAAAGTAATGTATTAATGTAGACAAACCACCACACGCAACCACATTGTTTCTAGTGTATGTTACTAGAGAAAAAGCCAGTACTACATGGAATTGAATACCAAATAAAAAACCATGAAGAAGAAGAAAAACAAATGTACTTATGAATTATATCTAGAAGAATGAAACCTGAGATGAAGAATATGACGAGACGACATTCAAAGTGACAACAAAATGAAGAGATTAATCAATGATAATGAAGAATGAAAAAATAATATACTAACGAAGATAATCATGAGAGTATACCAGTGAGGAAGTGTAAAACAAACTATCCCTATAATATGTGAAGAATATAGTTAAGTTGAATCAAGAAAAGAGAGAATAACAATGTATAAACCGCAGATGCGTGAATTAATCCCAAGGATATTTATTATTTGTCGGAAGAACGACCACTATTATTATTTTTGATGATTTGAGATGAATTGACTGAAGAGTAATGCCAGCAATCATTTATTATTATTGAAGGAGATGATTTGCTTCCATATTTATTGAAGTTAGTATGGCCAGTAGAGTTGAATAGCCAAAGTGAGCCGCTCTAAACTGCCCCAGCTAAACTTATGTTAGGGAATTAGGGAACTAAATAAACAAGGGAGATGATTACATAGAGAAGATATAAATATGATTCAAATAGAAGAAAGTGAAGGGATATATGGAAAAAACATGCAAATCAACATGGAATGTACAACAATTGATAAATTCTTCAATGAAAAATATAGTATAATAATTCAGAATTAATCAATTCTTATAGGAAGGCATATGTAACAGTACCAAAAATGGTAGTTACATAATATGAACTAATGTAACGTCAAGTAAGAGAAAAACATGGAAGTATGTCTAGTTAAATAAACCTAAGTGTATAAAAGTGTGTATCTACAAATATATTAATAAAAAATCCAACGATGAAGGAGATAATATTAACATAGCAACGCCAAATACAAAATGAAGAAAGAAAATGCCACGAGCCAAAACAAAATATCAGTAACCAGACCCAATAGGATCCAACAGTGAGGGGAATCAACGAAACAAGGACCAACAAGCTCCAACAGCAATGGAGATAAATAAAAAATAGCAACTACAATGAAAATATAAGAAAAAGAAGAAAGAAGAAGGACCAGGAAGAGCACCAAGAAGAAGGACAGAAGATATAAGGACTCAACATAAACCACATGTACTAAAAACAATGTAAGTGACAAAAGAAATGATGATTATAAATGTGAAAAGAAAACCAGTGTGAAACATTTAAGGAACCACAAACAATTACAGTGTGTACTTAATACAAATGTGAAACCTGTGAATAATTAACTAATCTCAACTGAATAAACCACACAAACAATTACAGTGATGAAGTTTACAGTGTGAGAAAATATGTTAATTTCATGATGAAACAACAAGAGTTAAAATAATCAAATAAACACAGACAATGAGTGTGACTAATTTAATAAAGTTGTGATCAATACACATAATCATAAGACCACCAGAATAGAACAATTATGTTATTGTTCATAGAGAACTGACAACAAATAAAAGACATTTGTTATGTATCAAACAATGACAGGAATTAAGTTCCACCATTGACCAGAAAAATATTGTAAATAATACAAAAAAAGATTTGTGTTAGTGTTTAAGAAGGAGTTGTATAAACATGTGTAACAAGATAGTTAAAGTATTATATTAAGATACTGTAGTGAAGTCAGTTTAGTAGTAGAAAAATACTGCACTAAACAGATGGTATTTTGTTACATAACCCCACAGGGAAGATACCTATTACAACAGAAAATCATACATATTAGTATAAATAAATGATCATCAACTATGATATCAAACAAGAATTTGTTATATATAAATAATAAATCCTAAGAGACAATGTAATATATTGCAAAACAATGCAAATAGAACAAGTCAAACATAATGGCACAGAGAATAGCAGAGATGAAAAAAGTATGCCAATTTAGTTAGGCAAAGTACAGTATCAAAACCAATATCAATGTTTATAAGAGTATTACCAGTAGTGAGATAAATATCTGATAATACATTGAGGACAGATTCTGAACATAATAAGAACAATATTGTAACTAAATTATTGTAAACTAACTATACCCTGATTAACGAAAGAAAGTGACTGGCGGAGCGGCCGCGCGGCGACCGAGTTTGTAGTAAAAACATTCCACTTAATAACCTCGTGGAAACGTAAAATACAGGGCTAGAAATGTCTAATGAACTGTATTTTAATCATGAATTAAAGACGTTTTTAACAAACTTTTCTAATTTTCAAAATCTTTTTTCAATTAATTTACATTGAGAGTTAAATAAAAAAATACACGAATTTGAATTAAAAATTTAGGGTTTATCGTTTTTATTACGTAAGAACTCAGAGGTTAAGCATCGGAAAAACATTTCTTGTAGATAAATGGTAGTCCACCTTCTTTAGTACAATATATCAAAAATTGAGATTCCTACGATTAAAATTAACGACGTTATTAATTTTTTTCTAATGTCCTGTTAACTCAGTTGTTAAAAGTTGTACATGAATGAGATTTGCGTGACGCTCTCTTTAGATAACTAAGTGTAGAAGACATATACAACTTACACCTTGTACATGATAGGAATACTACAATGGATTAATATATAAAGTGAATTTCACAGTGAGCAGTGTGCGGCGCTCTGCGACAGAAGTACAGTCAGAACCTAGTGGACCCATTTTATTCGCGCGCTACCGTCTTCGTTTGAAGACTACCAACTCACAGCTATAAGTGTTTTAATAAGTGTTTCTTATAGAGTGTTTTAATAGTGTATTTTTATGATTTATACACATATTTTATGAGCGGATTCCATAAAAGCTGAAGAACACTACAATACTTGTAAGTACCTTACTGTCTTTATTATTTATTTGTCAATGCTAATAACAAGTAATTTACTAATTGTTTTTTACATTTCAATACATTATAACAGTAAAATACTGTTATAATTATGCAATATCTGGTAGACCGAGCTTTGCTCGGTAGTTTTAAACTGTAAAGTGTGTTTCATAGTTAAATAATTAGTTGTTGAGAAATTTGAATGGCATTAACAATTTCCCAGTAATTACATTGCACTTCAATTAGTAGTATTAAAGCTGATCACAAAACAAAAATAGTTTATTAACAAGAACACAATAAATACCGTACCGCAAAAGAGTGATAAACAATCATTCAAGACCATCTGTTATAAAAAGCACGTAGTTCAACTAAACCACAAAAGTCTGATTAGATGTAAGTTTTTGACAGATCTCCAGGTAGATAGATTAGATTAAATAAGTAGACAGATAACTAAAATCTCTGTATATATATATATATATATATATATATATATATGAGAGGTTGGTGACTCGTAGCAAGTTGGCTGTGTCAATGTGTGAGCCGTGAGCGTATGCACCACTTTCTTTGGGCTGTTACTGTACCTTGACTCGGTGGCACGCCGTTGAGCGATGTTAGTTCTAATTTTCCTATATTAACTGATTGCGGTTATATTTCGTAATATTTGAAGGTTACATACCACTTTTTATTGATGAATACAATTTTGTTATGCTTACTGTGAAAAAACTCAATGAAAAAAATTATTAATAACGGAGTTAACAGTACATTTGGAAAAAATTAATAACATCGTTAATATTACTCGTAGGAATCTCAATTTTTGATATATTGTACTAAAGAAGGTGGACTACCATTTGTCTACAAGAAATGTTTTTCCGATGCTTAACCTCTGAGTTCTTACGTAATAAAAACGATAAACCCTAAATTTTTAATTCAAATTCGTGTATTTTTTTATTTAACTTTCAATGTAAATTAGTTGAAAAAAGATTTTGAAAATTAGAAAAGTTTGTTAAAAACGTCTTTAATTTATGATTAAAATACAGTTCATTAGACATTTCTAGTTCTGTATTTTACGTTTCAACGAGGTTATTAAGTGGAATGTTTTCACTACAAACTCGGTCGCCGCGCGGCCGCTCCGCCAGTCACTTTCTTTCGTTAATCAGGGTATAACTATGTACATATGACCAGAAGTAAGCTGAACCATTGTATAGCTAATTAGTTAAGAAAAATACTGTATCAAATATTGAACACAGATTGTTACAATTGTTACCAGTAGTAAGAGGAAATCCCAATGCTACTTTGAGAACAGATTATGACCATAAAAACAGTCATGTTATATACAAACAATTAAAAACCAAATGACTATTATGAAGAACACCAAATGTAAGCAAACAATGACAAGCAAGTTATTTATGAAAAATATAACATATAAACTTGTGTAAAAGTAAATGAAAACATTATCAAAAGTTAGAATAATATCTAATGCTACTTTGGAAATCCAAACCAAGTAGAACAATAACAATTTAGTTATTGTATTAACAAAAAAATAAATGACTACTATGATATGACACAACATAAACAGAGCCATTACTGAAAGATTGAAGAGTTCTGAACTAATTAAAAGATAACCATTATATATAATAAATTAGGTACTATGTGTGTACACTAATTACAATCATTACATGATATGATTTATATAGAGAAGACCAAAAGTAAGGTGAAAAATTGTATAAGAGAGATAGAAGAGGACTGAAACTATGTAAATATTAAATTAACCACAGTCATATATAAATATTATAGTGTAAAATTGTGTAAATAAACTTTACTAGTATTATTAGATTGTAATATTACTGTTTTAATTAAGGAAAATTAGTTTTAAGCACATTTATGGAAAATCAAACATGGACGCTTAATGACGCCATAACGAGATTTGTGTAGGGAACAATTATTCCCAAATTGTAAATCAAACAAATTGAGATATAGACTCAAAGTGTTTATTTAAGAAGTGTTTTATTATAATTAAGTAAAATCTGGTGTAACGGACTTATAAAAATAAGATACACCAGAAATAATAAATAAAATCTTTATTGTGATAGTAGTGATGAACGGAAAATAAGCATTTTTGGACTTAAATTAACAAGCAAAATGTCCGCAATTCACTGACATCAACCATTTAACGATAGGACGTAAATTAAGAAAGATATAGTAATTTTAAACTTTTCAGTTAAATTTTTGTACCAGTGCTGACGTCAAAAAGCCTCAACACCAAACTCGATTTTGTCAAAAAATTAAATATTTTAATAAAACAAAGGCGTTTGGGTCAGAGAGTACAATGTTTCCAGCCAATAGAATGAATGACTTTCGACAGACGACCGAGAGACGCTTTCAGGAAACATTACAGTTCACATCTAGCTTTTCAACAGAGAGGTCACGCAACTCGACGGACATGAATGAGTTTATATTTGAATTTTGTGCGCGACATATTCATTAAGTAACCAAAATAACATAACCTTTAACACTACACCAATATATACGAGTGAAAAGTGCGGAGTTATTTAATTATACAAGTACGGTCAGTGTATAATGTCGACCATACTTGCGAGTGATGTGATAAATAAGAAACGGGGAGTACAATTTTATTTAAACAATACTGAACAAAAATAATAATTTCGTAAATGACTAACTTTCGATACTACGCAAGTCAGATAATGCGGAGTATCGAAAACAATAATTAAATTATCAGAATTAAAGAAAAATTTAATTCACAATTATTAAAATATTATAAAAATATTTTAATTATTTATAATAATTTAAAATATCATGTTTGAAATAATTATTAATGAATACAAGAATATTTAGTCACTCATTTGACTAAACTTATTTTTCTTGATTTTTTCGATGTTTTGAAATATACTTTATTAATTTTCAACAGTATAAATAAACGTAATTCTGATAATAGTATATTAAAGTATTACGAATGATATGTTTATATGTATAGTTTAAGAAATAATAACTGTTAAGAAATACTTATCCATTGTAACAACACCGGTTATAACTAACCTCAGAATCGTTACGGTAACTTGATAATTTCAATATTACCGATCTGTTCTCAAGTAACATCCAAATCAGATAGAATTACTAACAAGAGTTTTTTTTTGATAAATTTTTCTCTTGTGAATAGATGATTTTTAAAACGAATTATTAAACGAAAGTAATACATTTTTAACTACTGTACAAGTCATACAGCTTGACAATTGCAAACTAGTATTATAAGATGCGCGCGCATTCCCGCGTACGATAGTTTCATAAATACCAGACATATGGTATCAATTTTTGATTTTTAGATTTGTTCGCTTATTATTCATTATTGTTAATTTTATATCGTTATTTGTATTACATCTTGTGCCTGGTATCATGTTACCTAAAAGAACCTAACGAAATATGGTAATTCACTGAACCAAAATAACATAACCTATTGAAGTTAAATTATTGTACCAATAACAGGTCTACCAGCCTTGAGATTTGGACAGAGTCTTATTTGAATTTATTAATTGTAATCAGTAATTGAAAGGTTGTTAGTTTTGATTATTAATTGTCAAAGATTTTATGAATTATTAAATTGTTAATAAACCTCCACTTTTATTACCAGTGAAAGGAGTATCGTTTCTATTAAAAATAAGTTCATTTATTTTTTAATCAGTTCTACCACAGGTGGCGGAAGAATTTAAAAAGATCTAACAATAAGTCAGAATAATAATCAGATATTACTTCATTTATTTTGTGTGTGATACTATATTAAATATTCGATCTGAATATTTACTTGTATATAAAGTGCATGTATTTCAGAAGAAACGTCACAGAACAGGACTGAAGTATTCACGTGTGGTAAGTGAGGGAGGTATACTACAGAGTGCGCGAACCATTTTAAAATAAAAGAAGTGGACTATTATTACGCACCCATTAAAAAACAATACAATAACTCTAATAACCTTAATAATTACAATTACATCTTTTAATAAACAACATTATAGTAGATACCAGTGCGTGTCTACACTCACACGTATACACCACACAACTACTTACCAGAAATTATCTACACATCCATAAGGAAAGTTACATTATAGATTGACGAACCCAACGTGGGGCTTGACATAATAAGACCCCAGGAATGTAGATAATTATCTATAATTTTATATTATAGATTGGCGCCCAACGTCTGAGCACGATTTAGGGAAATTACAAAATAACTAGTAACCTAACCACCCCAATTCGTGAAAAGACAGCAGGTACGTTACCAGTACAGCAAGATGTACACCAGCAGATTAAAATCGAGATCAAAATCGAGATCAACATCGAGGAAGAGGGCAACCGAAGTGGAGAAGGAAACCAGAAGAGAAGAAAAGGAGGCTATGTCGACGGAAGACGTGGAAGAAATGGTAGTGGAAACAAAGGACAAACCAATTGAACCAGCGGAGGTGGTTCAGCAGCCTATGGAGGAACCGGAAATAATATCCCAAGGAGTTCTACCGGAAGTAGCACCACAAGAAATTCTACCGGAGGATGGACAACCCGAGAGACCAGTGCAAACTCAAGACAGGTACATCATCGAAATGTTGATGAGGATGGAGGAATCGATAAACAAGAAGATAGAAGAAGCCAGTCGATCCACCAAGGAAGACCTGAAGTCCACAAACCAGAAGATGAACAAATTCATAGAATCAATGGAAGAAGGCCAGAAGAGAATAGAGGAAGGCCTGAAATCCACTAAGGAGGAGAACCAGTCCACAAGGGAAGAACTGATCAAGAAGATAGAAGAAGCCAGCCGAGCCACCAAGGAGGACAGTCAAAATTTGTAGGCGGACGTAAACAATAAAATAGAAGAGGCCAGTCGATCCACAAACCAAAAGATAGAGGAAGGCCAGAGGGAGAACCAGAAACATATAGAGTTGTTAAAAGAAGAATTTAATAACCAAATAAGTGAGACGAACAGGAGGATGGAAGATGGTCAAAGAAAAACCGAAGAATTATTAGAGAAGAAAATGGCCATAATGAAAGAAGATTTATCGGCAGAGTTGGGAGTGAAGATTGATCAAACCAACCAAAAGATTGATGGAATCAACGCTAAACTTAATCGAGATGTTGAAACCATACAAGCTGATCACGAAAGTATATGGCAACAGATGAGTATCAACAATAACAAAATGGAGGAGACCGCTAAGGATACAGTAGAAATGGTTGAGAGAAGATTGGGAGAAAGTGTCGAGGAGATCGAAAAACAAATGGCCATATTAACAACGGAAATTAATGTCGAGATGTCTGAAGTGCGGAAAGAAGGAGAAAGTACCAACCTAAAACTAGTACAGACGGAAATGGACCTCAACCAACGTATTAGTGATGTGAAGAAAACCCACGATACCCAACTAGGTGTAATAGCACAAGAGCAAACAAAGATGAAGGCAGCGCAGCGCACATTAAAAGATAAGTGTGAAGAAGTTTCTGGAAAGGTAGACGCGATCAAGCAGCAAGTGCACGATGACAAGACACAATCCACAGAATGTCAACGGAGAGAATTGGACGACCTCCGAGACGAAATGCATCGTCTGCAAACAATACCAAACTTCCTATCCGGTTTGAGTCACTTAGAAGGAAGGGACCAGATTGACTTCCGGACCTATTCAAAAAAATCCCTTAGAATTCCTAGAGAGAATGGAAGAAATAATACAAAGAAACCGTGAGAACAGATGGTCTGTCATTAAAGGTATGTTAGATGAATCGTTTAAAAACACATTTGACAACTGGTGGACAGCAACCCATCACGAAGTGGGGAGTTTTGACACTTTCAAGACGGCATTCAAACAAAAATATTGGTCGGAAGCCACACAAAACATCATAAGGGACGACATTACCAACGGAAGGTTCGACGTGAATGGAAGGCAATCTATGAGCACCTACTTCTTAGGAAAAATTTGCCTGGCAAGGAATCTGGAACCGGCAATCCCAGAAGAATGCCTGGTTACAAAGTTGGCTTACCATTTTAATCAGGGTATCTCACAGGGAAGATTAAATGCGCAGATAAAAACAATTCAAGGAATGTGCGACCTACTCAAAAGCCACGAAAGGGAAAAGTATTATCAACGGAATCGACAGGTACCTAGCCAAACATACGATCGAGGAGGGCCTGGAAACAATAACCCCACCACTCACAATAACGGTAATAGTCCTGGAAGGAATTTTTATCACCCACCAAGATTTCAAAATCAACCAACACCACGCCAAGACGGAGGTGGCAATAACATAAATAGAGGGAACTATAATAACCATCGTCCAGGTGGATACCAGAGAGATACGCATTACCAAAGAGGTAATAACTACTACAGGCTGTATCAAAACCAATCTCCTAATCACCAACCAAGACAAGGTAATGGTCATCAGAATAACAGTCATTTTCGCAGGGTCCACTATACCCATGCCAGCCGAGGTGGAAACCGTAGAAACTATTATCAAGGACGGAGGAGTTTCCCACACCAGCACAATCATTCCAGTAATAGTGACAGAGATGAAAGAGAGTCCGGCTATCGATCAAATGGAAGTGACAGCAGTGGAGGTCCTAGAACAACCACGCAGACTACAGAGGTATACCATAACGGACATGGACCTGGAAATCAGGAGCCCGTAGCTTCAACGTCTCAAGACAGACGCGAAAACGGTGACCTGAATTTAAACACCAACCGGCAGTGAAAATCCCAAGATCACCCTCACTGAACCGGACTATTGGGTCTGATGTTTTGGCAAAATCTTCGAATCATCGCAAAATATATAACAACAACTACCTAAAAAATATAAGAAAAGATTTGATGGAAGAAAAGGAAAATGTTATCGGCGATACAAGCAACAGTGAAATTGCGTATATATCCGTGAAAGTGAACAACACCGATGCCACAGCAATGATAGATACCGGTGCCAACGTATCATTAATCGACAAGATGGAACTAGACAGAATCCAATCGGAGAATAAAGCTACCATACCCACATTGCCAATTAGCAACATAATTCTCATCGGTGCTACCGGACGTCAGAATAAGACTATCCGACAACAGGTACAATTAGATGTATCAAGCAATGGGAGAACAATACAGATGGTATTCCTAGTAGCCAGTGGGCTACCGTTCACTCTACTCATTGGTTGTGATATATTAAGAAAATACACCGCAATAATTAATATGGATACAAATACGGTGATGATGAAGACAGAAGAGATTGAGTGGACCGCCAATTTGACAGAATACAGGAAGGCACCCTCAGAACATGTAATATACTACATCAGGGAAGGCCGTGAACACCAAGAAGGCGCCATCAATCAGGGACTACACAACAGTCCAGAGGAAGCTTTATGGTTGGAGAAAATTAATGGCATCCGAGAATTTAAAACCAGCCAGAATAGCCAAGAGTTAACTTGGGAACAACAGGAACAACTAATAGATATATACTACCAATATAGCCACCTATTTTCTGATACGCCTGGGAAAATAAAAAATTTCCAATGTGAATTGAAATTCAAAGACCAGACAGAGTTCAAGCGGAAATCCTATCCTATCGCCTTTTCACTAAAAGAAGCTGTAAGAGAGGAAATTCAGCGTTTAATAGAGAATGATATAATAGAAGTAAGCAATTCACCATACACCAACACTATTGTCGCTGTACCAAAGAAGAATGGTGCAGTACGAATTTGTTTAGATGCTCGTGAACTCAACAAAACCATAATTAATGACAGGACATCGCCTGGAGAAATCGATGAAATACTAAAGAAATTTTATGGTACAAAATTTTACAGTATATGGGATACGGTATGCGGATATTGGCAGGTTGAGCTGCATCCGAACAGTAGAAAGTACACTGCTTTTATATTTGAAGGCCGAAATTACCATTTTAAGAGATTACCATTCGGTTTAGTGAACTCAGTGGCAATATTCGTCAAATGTATGGACGAGATACTGGGCCACAACACACTACAGTTCACGACAGTTTATGTCGACGACCTCTTGATAGCCTCTAACAATTGGGAGGAGCACTGTGACCGGGTGGCACAAGTACTGAAAAAATTGGAAGACAACCACATTACATTAAAATTAGATAAGTCACAACTAATTGCAAAGGAAGTGCAATTCTTGGGGTTTAACTTGTCAGAATATGGAATTACACCATCCCAGGAGAAAATGGAAGCAATTCAGCGTTTCCCCGTCCCGAAGAACAAAAAGCAACTGCAATCGTTCCTCGGAATCTGCAATTATTATCGGAAATTTCAAAATAATTATTCTGAACTGACAGCTCGATTCTCAGCACAGCTATCATCGAAGGAAAAATGGAAGTGGGGAGCAGAGCAAGATTCTACATTTGAATTGATTAAAGTAAAGTTTCTGGAAACTGTTATGCTGCATCACCCCAATTTTGATAAACAGTTTTTCATGAATTGTGACGCTAGCGACCTAAGCCTTGGTTCTGTACTCTATCAAGAAGACCAAGAAGGGCATCATCAAGTGATCAGTTTCGCAAGCCGTACTTTAAACAAGTGTGAACGTAACTACCATACAACAGAAAAAGAATTATTGAGTATAGTGTTTGCATGCGAAAAATTTAGGACTTTTATTTCAGGATATACAGTAACAGTGAGGACAGATCACAAATCTATTTCATTTCTTAAAAACTGCAAGTTAAAACACGGAAGATTGACAAGATGGACTCTTACACTTCAAGAATACAACATACAGTGGGAGTACATACCCGGAAAAAGCAACACAGCTGCAGACGTGTTGTCCCGGATAAACATTAACGCCCAAACATTTGAAGGAGAGAGGGAAACCATTGCGAGAGTATACCACCTACTGAAGAGTAAATCTGAACTCACTAATATATTATCTGACATAACCAATCATCAACAACAAGATCCCAAAATATCATTGATTATCCAAAAACTAGCCAACAATGATGCAAACATAAACCATTATTACTGTACTCATAATCAGTTGTTATTCACCAAACACAATAAAGGTGATGAGAGATGGAAGGTAGTTATCCCCAAAGCCCTAGAAAAAGAATTGACCATCGACTACCACATACGCTATGGTCATATGGGCGCAGTGAAGGTCGTAAAGGCTTTGCAGGAGCATGTGCATTTCAAGGGCATGAGTAGAAAAGTCAGAAAATATGTACAGAGTTGTAATATTTGTCAACTGGCAAAATGCAGCAATGAGAAGCGAGAAGGAGTTATGATACCGATTACATCAACAGCAAGACTGGAAAAAATTTTCTTGGACATTTGTGGACCATTTCCACGGAGTGGTGGGAGACACCAATATAAGTATATCATCATAATATTTGATCACTACACCAAATATACTAAGCTGTACCCACTCAATCGAGCGACAACAAATAAAATACTAGAGATAGTCATAAATAAGTATATACCCGAAGTGGGTAAACCATCGATGATAATTACAGACCACGGAACGCAATTCCGAGGACGAAAGTGGCGGGAAACACTGATCCATCTGGGAATAAAAACATACAAAACATCGGTGTATCACCCCAACAGCAACCCTGCTGAGAGAGTGTTGAGAGAAGTAGGAAGGATTTTAAGAACCTACTGTCACAGCCAGCAGAGGAAGTGGGAGGAGTATTTATCCCCGGCTGAAGACTTCCTAAATCTAGCCTACCATCAATCGACTGACGAAACACCATACATGGCTATGTACGAGAAAAGACCACCCCGGGAGATCACAGAGATCATTAATTTTCCAATCAGTGCCGAGGTCAAATTTAACAGAACTCGATTCTATAATAATGCAGTTGAAAGAGCGAATAAATTGAGGCTAAAGTACAAAAAGTTGCAACCCAAAATTATCAAATATGAAGTGGGAGACCAAGTGCTTATCAAAAATCGAGAGCTCCCAAGTACTATTGAGGGCATTGCAAAGAAGCTGCTACTGCTATATACCGGACCATATACTGTGACTAAAAACAATCTAAACAACACATATGAATTGCAGAACCCTATTACAAAGAAGATAAAAGGTACCTATAATCAAACTTCAATGAAAAAATATATTGAAAATTAAATTATGGGACCAAAAGTGAAAGGATAGCGATAAGGATTATTTTATTATTGATAATGTAAAGGATGAAAATATTTGTTACGAAAAATGAAGGTATAAATATGAATATAACTGTTGACTATATCAAGATGAAAAATGAAATGTGGCTATGAAGATTATTGTTATTTAAAAGTGAAAAATGAAAATTTGATTATAAAAATAGATGTTGACTAAAGAAAAAAGGATGTGTTATTGTTATGAAAATTATTATGTGTGTATATTAAATGAGAAGTAACTGTATAATTATGTATTGAACATTGAATATATTGTAATTTTATAATGTGAGAAAACATACTCCAAGAGAATTAATGTAAAGGATTCAGAACATTGTATTAATTAATAATAACGTACTATAATAAGGATGAATTTACGAGAAAGACACACTACAACTTAGGCACTATTATTTCCAAGAGCCACGTCAACAAGTAAATAAGAACATCTTACCCGTACTATAATAAAAATGAATATACGAGAAAGACAAACAACATCCCTGGCACAAAAATTTCCAAGAGCCACGTCAACAAGTAAAATTTAACATCTTACCCGTACTATAATAAAGATGAATTTACGAGACTGACACCCTCCAACCATGGCACAAATGTACTTATGATACATAAATTTCCAAGAGCCACGTCAACCAGTAAAACTTAACATCTCACCCGTACTATATATAATAAAAAAAAATTTTACGAGAAAGACAAACAACATCCCTGGCAAATTAATTCCAAGAGCCAAGTCAACCAGTAATATTAACATCTTACCCGTACTATTAAGAAAAAGAGAAAGGAGCAACATACGAGACCGACAATTACCATCTAAGGCAAATAAATATTTCCAAGAGCCACGTCAACAAGTAATATTAACATCTTACCCGTACTATAATAAAGATGAATTTACGAGACTGACGCATTACAACCATGGCATAACTAATTCCAAGAGCCACGTCAACAAGTAATAAAGAACACCTTACCCGTACTATAATAAGAATGAATATACGAGAAGGACACGTACCAACTATGGCAAAAATATTTCCAAGAGCCACGTCAACAAGTAAAAAGAACACCTTACCCGTACTATATATAATAAAAAAAAAATATACGAGATCGACACCCTAGATCATAGGCACAAAAATTTCCAAGAGCCACGTCAACAAGTAAAATTTAACATCTCACCCGTACTATAATAAGAATGATTATACGAGACTGACGCATACCAACCACGGCATAATTATTTCCAAGAGCCACGTCAACAAGTAAATAAGAACATCTTACCCGTACTATGAAAGAAAAATATACGAGGCCGACACACAACACCTAAGGCACAAATAAATTTCCAAGAGCCACGTCAACAAGTAAATAAGAACATCTCACCCGTACTATATATAATAAAAAAAAATTTTACGAGACTGACACCCTCCAACCATGGCACAAATGTACTTATGATACATGTTATTTCCAAGAGCCTAGTCAACAAGTAAAAAGAACACCTTACCCGTACTATATATAATAAAAAAAAAAATATACGAGATCGACACCCTACATCCACGGCATATATGTATGATACATGTTAATTCCAAGAGCCACGTCAACAAGTAAACAAGAACACCTCACCCGTACTAGTGAAGAAAGAAGAAGGAGCAAATGAGAAGTTGGAAAAATGAAACCAAAGTAATGTATTAATGTAGACAAACCACCACACGCAACCACATTGTTTCTAGTGTATGTTACTAGAGAAAAAGCCAGTACTACATGGAATTGAATACCAAATAAAAAACCATGAAGAAGAAGAAAAACAAATGTACTTATGAATTATATCTAGAAGAATGAAACCTGAGATGAAGAATATGACGAGACGACATTCAAAGTGACAACAAAATGAAGAGATTAATCAATGATAATGAAGAATGAAAAAATAATATACTAACGAAGATAATCATGAGAGTATACCAGTGAGGAAGTGTAAAACAAACTATCCCTATAATATGTGAAGAATATAGTTAAGTTGAATCAAGAAAAGAGAGAATAACAATGTATAAACCGCAGATGCGTGAATTAATCCCAAGGATATTTATTATTTGTCGGAAGAACGACCACTATTATTATTTTTGATGATTTGAGATGAATTGACTGAAGAGTAATGCCAGCAATCATTTATTATTATTGAAGGAGATGATTTGCTTCCATATTTATTGAAGTTAGTATGGCCAGTAGAGTTGAATAGCCAAAGTGAGCCGCTCTAAACTGCCCCAGCTAAACTTATGTTAGGGAATTAGGGAACTAAATAAACAAGGGAGATGATTACATAGAGAAGATATAAATATGATTCAAATAGAAGAAAGTGAAGGGATATATGGAAAAAACATGCAAATCAACATGGAATGTACAACAATTGATAAATTCTTCAATGAAAAATATAGTATAATAATTCAGAATTAATCAATTCTTATAGGAAGGCATATGTAACAGTACCAAAAATGGTAGTTACATAATATGAACTAATGTAACGTCAAGTAAGAGAAAAACATGGAAGTATGTCTAGTTAAATAAACCTAAGTGTATAAAAGTGTGTATCTACAAATATATTAATAAAAAATCCAACGATGAAGGAGATAATATTAACATAGCAACGCCAAATACAAAATGAAGAAAGAAAATGCCACGAGCCAAAACAAAATATCAGTAACCAGACCCAATAGGATCCAACAGTGAGGGGAATCAACGAAACAAGGACCAACAAGCTCCAACAGCAATGGAGATAAATAAAAAATAGCAACTACAATGAAAATATAAGAAAAAGAAGAAAGAAGAAGGACCAGGAAGAGCACCAAGAAGAAGGACAGAAGATATAAGGACTCAACATAAACCACATGTACTAAAAACAATGTAAGTGACAAAAGAAATGATGATTATAAATGTGAAAAGAAAACCAGTGTGAAACATTTAAGGAACCACAAACAATTACAGTGTGTACTTAATACAAATGTGAAACCTGTGAATAATTAACTAATCTCAACTGAATAAACCACACAAACAATTACAGTGATGAAGTTTACAGTGTGAGAAAATATGTTAATTTCATGATGAAACAACAAGAGTTAAAATAATCAAATAAACACAGACAATGAGTGTGACTAATTTAATAAAGTTGTGATCAATACACATAATCATAAGACCACCAGAATAGAACAATTATGTTATTGTTCATAGAGAACTGACAACAAATAAAAGACATTTGTTATGTATCAAACAATGACAGGAATTAAGTTCCACCATTGACCAGAAAAATATTGTAAATAATACAAAAAAAGATTTGTGTTAGTGTTTAAGAAGGAGTTGTATAAACATGTGTAACAAGATAGTTAAAGTATTATATTAAGATACCGTAGTGAAGTCAGTTTAGTAGTAGAAAAATACTGCACTAAACAGATGGTATTTTGTTACATAACCCCACAGGGAAGATACCTATTACAACAGAAAATCATACATATTAGTATAAATAAATGATCATCAACTATGATATCAAACAAGAATTTGTTATATATAAATAATAAATCCTAAGAGACAATGTAATATATTGCAAAACAATGCAAATAGAACAAGTCAAACATAATGGCACAGAGAATAGCAGAGATGAAAAAAGTATGCCAATTTAGTTAGGCAAAGTACAGTATCAAAACCAATATCAATGTTTATAAGAGTATTACCAGTAGTGAGATAAATATCTGATAATACATTGAGGACAGATTCTGAACATAATAAGAACAATATTGTAACTAAATTATTGTAAACTAACTATACCCTGATTAACGAAAGAAAGTGACTGGCGGAGCGGCCGCGCGGCGACCGAGTTTGTAGTAAAAACATTCCACTTAATAACCTCGTGGAAACGTAAAATACAGGGCTAGAAATGTCTAATGAACTATATTTTAATCATGAATTAAAGACGTTTTTAACAAACTTTTCTAATTTTCAAAATCTTTTTTCAATTAATTTACATTGAGAGTTAAATAAAAAAATACACGAATTTGAATTAAAAATTTAGGGTTTATCGTTTTTATTACGTAAGAACTCAGAGGTTAAGCATCGGAAAAACATTTCTTGTAGATAAATGGTAGTCCACCTTCTTTAGTACAATATATCAAAAATTGAGATTCCTACGATTAAAATTAACGACGTTATTAATTTTTTTCTAATGTCCTGTTAACTCAGTTGTTAAAAGTTGTACATGAATGAGATTTGCGTGACGCTCTCTTTAGATAACTAAGTGTAGAAGACATATACAACTTACACCTTGTACGTGATAGGAATACTACAATGGATTAATATATAAAGTGAATTTCACAGTGAGCAGTGTGCGGCGCTCTGCGACAGAAGTACAGTCAGAACCTAGTGGACCCATTTTATTCGCGCGCTACCGTCTTCGTTTGAAGACTACCAACTCACAGCTATAAGTGTTTTAATAAGTGTTTCTTATAGAGTGTTTTAATAGTGTATTTTTATGATTTATACACATATTTTATGAGCGGATTCCATAAAAGCTGAAGAACACTACAATACTTGTAAGTACCTTACTGTCTTTATTATTTATTTGTCAATGCTAATAACAAGTAATTTACTAATTGTTTTTTACATTTCAATACATTATAACAGTAAAATACTGTTATAATTATGCAATATCTGGTAGACCGAGCTTTGCTCGGTAGTTTTAAACTGTAAAGTGTGTTTCATAGTTAAATAATTAGTTGTTGAGAAATTTGAATGGCATTAACAATTTCCCAGTAATTACATTGCACTTCAATTAGTAGTATTAAAGCTGATCACAAAACAAAAATAGTTTATTAACAAGAACACAATAAATACCGTACCGCAAAAGAGTGATAAACAATCATTCAAGACCATCTGTTATAAAAAGCACGTAGTTCAACTAAACCAAAAAAGTCTGATTAGATGTAAGTTTTTGACAGATCTCCAGGTAGATAGATTAGATTAAATAAGTAGACAGATAACTAAAATCTCTGTATATATATATATATATGAGAGGTTGGTGACTCGTAGCAAGTTGGCTGTGTCAATGTGTGAGCCGTGAGCGTATGCACCACTTTCTTTGGGCTGTTACTGTACCTTGACTCGGTGGCACGCCGTTGAGCGATGTTAGTTCTAATTTTCCTATATTAACTGATTGCGGTTATATTTTGTAATATTTGAAGGTTACATACCACTTTTTATTGATGAATACAATTTTGTTATGCTTACTGTAAAAAACTCAATGAAAAAAATTATTAATAACGGAGTTAACAGTACATTTGGAAAAAATTAATAACATCGTTAATATTACTCGTAGGAATCTCAATTTTTGATATATTGTACTAAAGAAGGTGGACTACCATTTGTCTACAAGAAATGTTTTTCCGATGCTTAACCTCTGAGTTCTTACGTAATAAAAACGATAAACCCTAAATTTTTAATTCAAATTCGTGTATTTTTTTATTTAACTTTCAATGTAAATTAGTTGAAAAAAGATTTTGAAAATTAGAAAAGTTTGTTAAAAACGTCTTTAATTTATGATTAAAATACAGTTCATTAGACATTTCTAGTTCTGTATTTTACGTTTCAACGAGGTTATTAAGTGGAATGTTTTCACTACAAACTCGGTCGCCGCGCGGCCGCTCCGCCAGTCACTTTCTTTCGTTAATCAGGGTATAACTATGTACATATGACCAGAAGTAAGCTGAACCATTGTATAGCTAATTAGTTAAGAAAAATACTGTATCAAATATTGAACACAGATTGTTACAATTGTTACCAGTAGTAAGAGGAAATCCCAATGCTACTTTGAGAACAGATTATGACCATAAAAACAGTCATGTTATATACAAACAATTAAAAACCAAATGACTATTATGAAGAACACCAAATGTAAGCAAACAATGACAAGCAAGTTATTTATGAAAAATATAACATATAAACTTGTGTAAAAGTAAATGAAAACATTATCAAAAGTTAGAATAATATCTAATGCTACTTTGGAAATCCAAACCAAGTAGAACAATAACAATTTAGTTATTGTATTAACAAAAAAATAAATGACTACTATGATATGACACAACATAAACAGAGCCATTACTGAAAGATTGAAGAGTTCTGAACTAATTAAAAGATAACCATTATATATAATAAATTAGGTACTATGTGTGTACACTAATTACAATCATTACATGATATGATTTATATAGAGAAGACCAAAAGTAAGGTAAAAAATTGTATAAGAGAGATAGAAGAGGACTGAAACTATGTAAATATTAAATTAACCACAGTCATATATAAATATTATAGTGTAAAATTGTGTAAATAAACTTGACTAGTATAATTAGATTGTAATATTACTGTTTTAATTAAGGAAAATTAGTTTTAAGCACATTTATGGAAAATCAAACATGGACGCTTAATGACGCCATAACGAGATTTGTGTAGGGAACAATTATTCCCAAATTGTAAATCAAACCAATTGAGATATAGACTCAAAGTGTTTATTTAAGAAGTGTTTTATTATAATTAAGTAAAATCTGGTGTAACGGACTTATAAAAATAAGATACACCAGAAATAATAAATAAAATCGTTATTGTGATAGTAGTGATGAACGGAAAATAAGCATTTTTGGACTTAAATTAACAAGCAAAATGTCCGCAATTCACTGACATCAACCATTTAACGATAGGACGTAAATTAAGAAAGATATAGTAATTTTAAACTTTTCAGTTAAATTTTTGTACCAGTGCTGACGTCAAAAAGCCTCAACACCAAACTCGATTTTGTCAAAAAATTAAATATTTTAATAAAACAAAGGCGTTTGGGTCAGAGAGTACAATGTTTCCAGCCAATAGAATGAATGACTTTCGACAGACGACCGAGAGACGCTTTCAGGAAACATTACAGTTCACATCTAGCTTTTCAACAGAGAGGTCACGCAACTCGACGGACATGAATGAGTTTATATTTGAATTTTGTGCGCGACATATTCATTAAGTAACCAAAATAACATAACCTTTAACACTACACCAATATATACGAGTGAAAAGTGCGGAGTTATTTAATTATACAAGTACGGTCAGTGTATAATGTCGACCATACTTGCGAGTGATGTGATAAATAAGAAACGGGGAGTACAATTTTATTTAAACAATACTGAACAAAAATAATAATTTCGTAAATGACTAACTTTCGATACTACGCAAGTCAGATAATGCGGAGTATCGAAAACAATAATTAAATTATCAGAATTAAAGAAAAATTTAATTCACAATTATTAAAATATTATAAAAATATTTTAATTATTTATAATAATTTAAAATATCATGTTTGAAATAATTATTAATGAATACAAGAATATTTAGTCACTCATTTGACTAAACTTATTTTTCTTGATTTTTTCGATGTTTTGAAATATACTTTATTAATTTTCAACAGTATAAATAAACGTAATTCTGATAATAGTATATTAAAGTATTACGAATGATATGTTTATATGTATAGTTTAAGAAATAATAACTGTTAAGAAATACTTATCCATTGTAACAACACCGGTTATAACTAACCTCAGAATCGTTACGGTAACTTGATAATTTCAATATTACCGATCTGTTCTCAAGTAACATCCAAATCAGATAGAATTACTAACAAGAGTTTTTTTTTGATAAATTTTTCTCTTGTGAATAGATGATTTTTAAAACGAATTATTAAACGAAAGTAATACATTTTTAACTACTGTACAAGTCATACAGCTTGACAATTGCAAACTAGTATTATAAGATGCGCGCGCATTCCCGCGTACGATAGTTTCATAAATACCAGACATATGGTATCAATTTTTGATTTTTAGATTTGTTCGCTTATTATTCATTATTGTTAATTTTATATCGTTATTTGTATTACATCTTGTGCCTGGTATCATGTTACCTAAAAGAACCTAACGAAATATGGTAATTCACTGAACCAAAATAACATAACCTATTGAAGTTAAATTATTGTACCAATAACAGGTCTACCAGCCTTGAGATTTGGACAGAGTCTTATTTGAATTTATTAATTGTAATCAGTAATTGAAAGGTTGTTAGTTTTGATTATTAATTGTCAAAGATTTTATGAATTATTAAATTGTTAATAAACCTCCACTTTTATTACCAGTGAAAGGAGTATCGTTTCTATTAAAAATAAGTTCATTTATTTTTTAATCAGTTCTACCACAGGTGGCGGAAGAATTTAAAAAGATCTAACAATAAGTCAGAATAATAATCAGATATTACTTCATTTATTTTGTGTGTGATACTATATTAAATATTCGATCTGAATATTTACTTGTATATAAAGTGCATGTATTTCAGAAGAAACGTCACAGAACAGGACTGAAGTATTCACGTGTGGTAAGTGAGGGAGGTATACTACAGAGTGCGCGAACCATTTTAAAATAAAAGAAGTGGACTATTATTACGCACCCATTAAAAAACAATACAATAACTCTAATAACCTTAATAATTACAATTACATCTTTTAATAAACAACATTATAGTAGATACCAGTGCGTGTCTACACTCACACGTATACACCACACAACTACTTACCAGAAATTATCTACACATCCATAAGGAAAGTTACATTATAGATTGACGAACCCAACGTGGGGCTTGACATAATAAGACCCCAGGAATGTAGATAATTATCTATAATTTTATATTATAGATTGGCGCCCAACGTCTGAGCACGATTTAGGGAAATTACAAAATAACTAGTAACCTAACCACCCCAATTCGTGAAAAGACAGCAGGTACGTTACCAGTACAGCAAGATGTACACCAGCAGATTAAAATCGAGATCAAAATCGAGATCAACATCGAGGAAGAGGGCAACCGAAGTGGAGAAGGAAACCAGAAGAGAAGAAAAGGAGGCTATGTCGACGGAAGACGTGGAAGAAATGGTAGTGGAAACAAAGGACAAACCAATTGAACCAGCGGAGGTGGTTCAGCAGCCTATGGAGGAACCGGAAATAATATCCCAAGGAGTTCTACCGGAAGTAGCACCACAAGAAATTCTACCGGAGGATGGACAACCCGAGAGACCAGTGCAAACTCAAGACAGGTACATCATCGAAATGTTGATGAGGATGGAGGAATCGATAAACAAGAAGATAGAAGAAGCCAGTCGATCCACCAAGGAAGACCTGAAGTCCACAAACCAGAAGATGAACAAATTCATAGAATCAATGGAAGAAGGCCAGAAGAGAATAGAGGAAGGCCTGAAATCCACTAAGGAGGAGAACCAGTCCACAAGGGAAGAACTGATCAAGAAGATAGAAGAAGCCAGCCGAGCCACCAAGGAGGACAGTCAAAATTTGTAGGCGGACGTAAACAATAAAATAGAAGAGGCCAGTCGATCCACAAACCAAAAGATAGAGGAAGGCCAGAGGGAGAACCAGAAACATATAGAGTTGTTAAAAGAAGAATTTAATAACCAAATAAGTGAGACGAACAGGAGGATGGAAGATGGTCAAAGAAAAACCGAAGAATTATTAGAGAAGAAAATGGCCATAATGAAAGAAGATTTATCGGCAGAGTTGGGAGTGAAGATTGATCAAACCAACCAAAAGATTGATGGAATCAACGCTAAACTTAATCGAGATGTTGAAACCATACAAGCTGATCACGAAAGTATATGGCAACAGATGAGTATCAACAATAACAAAATGGAGGAGACCGCTAAGGATACAGTAGAAATGGTTGAGAGAAGATTGGGAGAAAGTGTCGAGGAGATCGAAAAACAAATGGCCATATTAACAACGGAAATTAATGTCGAGATGTCTGAAGTGCGGAAAGAAGGAGAAAGTACCAACCTAAAACTAGTACAGACGGAAATGGACCTCAACCAACGTATTAGTGATGTGAAGAAAACCCACGATACCCAACTAGGTGTAATAGCACAAGAGCAAACAAAGATGAAGGCAGCGCAGCGCACATTAAAAGATAAGTGTGAAGAAGTTTCTGGAAAGGTAGACGCGATCAAGCAGCAAGTGCACGATGACAAGACACAATCCACAGAATGTCAACGGAGAGAATTGGACGACCTCCGAGACGAAATGCATCGTCTGCAAACAATACCAAACTTCCTATCCGGTTTGAGTCACTTAGAAGGAAGGGACCAGATTGACTTCCGGACCTATTCAAAAAAATCCCTTAGAATTCCTAGAGAGAATGGAAGAAATAATACAAAGAAACCGTGAGAACAGATGGTCTGTCATTAAAGGTATGTTAGATGAATCGTTTAAAAACACATTTGACAACTGGTGGACAGCAACCCATCACGAAGTGGGGAGTTTTGACACTTTCAAGACGGCATTCAAACAAAAATATTGGTCGGAAGCCACACAAAACATCATAAGGGACGACATTACCAACGGAAGGTTCGACGTGAATGGAAGGCAATCTATGAGCACCTACTTCTTAGGAAAAATTTGCCTGGCAAGGAATCTGGAACCGGCAATCCCAGAAGAATGCCTGGTTACAAAGTTGGCTTACCATTTTAATCAGGGTATCTCACAGGGAAGATTAAATGCGCAGATAAAAACAATTCAAGGAATGTGCGACCTACTCAAAAGCCACGAAAGGGAAAAGTATTATCAACGGAATCGACAGGTACCTAGCCAAACATACGATCGAGGAGGGCCTGGAAACAATAACCCCACCACTCACAATAACGGTAATAGTCCTGGAAGGAATTTTTATCACCCACCAAGATTTCAAAATCAACCAACACCACGCCAAGACGGAGGTGGCAATAACATAAATAGAGGGAACTATAATAACCATCGTCCAGGTGGATACCAGAGAGATACGCATTACCAAAGAGGTAATAACTACTACAGGCTGTATCAAAACCAATCTCCTAATCACCAACCAAGACAAGGTAATGGTCATCAGAATAACAGTCATTTTCGCAGGGTCCACTATACCCATGCCAGCCGAGGTGGAAACCGTAGAAACTATTATCAAGGACGGAGGAGTTTCCCACACCAGCACAATCATTCCAGTAATAGTGACAGAGATGAAAGAGAGTCCGGCTATCGATCAAATGGAAGTGACAGCAGTGGAGGTCCTAGAACAACCACGCAGACTACAGAGGTATACCATAACGGACATGGACCTGGAAATCAGGAGCCCGTAGCTTCAACGTCTCAAGACAGACGCGAAAACGGTGACCTGAATTTAAACACCAACCGGCAGTGAAAATCCCAAGATCACCCTCACTGAACCGGACTATTGGGTCTGATGTTTTGGCAAAATCTTCGAATCATCGCAAAATATATAACAACAACTACCTAAAAAATATAAGAAAAGATTTGATGGAAGAAAAGGAAAATGTTATCGGCGATACAAGCAACAGTGAAATTGCGTATATATCCGTGAAAGTGAACAACACCGATGCCACAGCAATGATAGATACCGGTGCCAACGTATCATTAATCGACAAGATGGAACTAGACAGAATCCAATCGGAGAATAAAGCTACCATACCCACATTGCCAATTAGCAACATAATTCTCATCGGTGCTACCGGACGTCAGAATAAGACTATCCGACAACAGGTACAATTAGATGTATCAAGCAATGGGAGAACAATACAGATGGTATTCCTAGTAGCCAGTGGGCTACCGTTCACTCTACTCATTGGTTGTGATATATTAAGAAAATACACCGCAATAATTAATATGGATACAAATACGGTGATGATGAAGACAGAAGAGATTGAGTGGACCGCCAATTTGACAGAATACAGGAAGGCACCCTCAGAACATGTAATATACTACATCAGGGAAGGCCGTGAACACCAAGAAGGCGCCATCAATCAGGGACTACACAACAGTCCAGAGGAAGCTTTATGGTTGGAGAAAATTAATGGCATCCGAGAATTTAAAACCAGCCAGAATAGCCAAGAGTTAACTTGGGAACAACAGGAACAACTAATAGATATATACTACCAATATAGCCACCTATTTTCTGATACGCCTGGGAAAATAAAAAATTTCCAATGTGAATTGAAATTCAAAGACCAGACAGAGTTCAAGCGGAAATCCTATCCTATCGCCTTTTCACTAAAAGAAGCTGTAAGAGAGGAAATTCAGCGTTTAATAGAGAATGATATAATAGAAGTAAGCAATTCACCATACACCAACACTATTGTCGCTGTACCAAAGAAGAATGGTGCAGTACGAATTTGTTTAGATGCTCGTGAACTCAACAAAACCATAATTAATGACAGGACATCGCCTGGAGAAATCGATGAAATACTAAAGAAATTTTATGGTACAAAATTTTACAGTATATGGGATACGGTATGCGGATATTGGCAGGTTGAGCTGCATCCGAACAGTAGAAAGTACACTGCTTTTATATTTGAAGGCCGAAATTACCATTTTAAGAGATTACCATTCGGTTTAGTGAACTCAGTGGCAATATTCGTCAAATGTATGGACGAGATACTGGGCCACAACACACTACAGTTCACGACAGTTTATGTCGACGACCTCTTGATAGCCTCTAACAATTGGGAGGAGCACTGTGACCGGGTGGCACAAGTACTGAAAAAATTGGAAGACAACCACATTACATTAAAATTAGATAAGTCACAACTAATTGCAAAGGAAGTGCAATTCTTGGGGTTTAACTTGTCAGAATATGGAATTACACCATCCCAGGAGAAAATGGAAGCAATTCAGCGTTTCCCCGTCCCGAAGAACAAAAAGCAACTGCAATCGTTCCTCGGAATCTGCAATTATTATCGGAAATTTCAAAATAATTATTCTGAACTGACAGCTCGATTCTCAGCACAGCTATCATCGAAGGAAAAATGGAAGTGGGGAGCAGAGCAAGATTCTACATTTGAATTGATTAAAGTAAAGTTTCTGGAAACTGTTATGCTGCATCACCCCAATTTTGATAAACAGTTTTTCATGAATTGTGACGCTAGCGACCTAAGCCTTGGTTCTGTACTCTATCAAGAAGACCAAGAAGGGCATCATCAAGTGATCAGTTTCGCAAGCCGTACTTTAAACAAGTGTGAACGTAACTACCATACAACAGAAAAAGAATTATTGAGTATAGTGTTTGCATGCGAAAAATTTAGGACTTTTATTTCAGGATATACAGTAACAGTGAGGACAGATCACAAATCTATTTCATTTCTTAAAAACTGCAAGTTAAAACACGGAAGATTGACAAGATGGACTCTTACACTTCAAGAATACAACATACAGTGGGAGTACATACCCGGAAAAAGCAACACAGCTGCAGACGTGTTGTCCCGGATAAACATTAACGCCCAAACATTTGAAGGAGAGAGGGAAACCATTGCGAGAGTATACCACCTACTGAAGAGTAAATCTGAACTCACTAATATATTATCTGACATAACCAATCATCAACAACAAGATCCCAAAATATCATTGATTATCCAAAAACTAGCCAACAATGATGCAAACATAAACCATTATTACTGTACTCATAATCAGTTGTTATTCACCAAACACAATAAAGGTGATGAGAGATGGAAGGTAGTTATCCCCAAAGCCCTAGAAAAAGAATTGACCATCGACTACCACATACGCTATGGTCATATGGGCGCAGTGAAGGTCGTAAAGGCTTTGCAGGAGCATGTGCATTTCAAGGGCATGAGTAGAAAAGTCAGAAAATATGTACAGAGTTGTAATATTTGTCAACTGGCAAAATGCAGCAATGAGAAGCGAGAAGGAGTTATGATACCGATTACATCAACAGCAAGACTGGAAAAAATTTTCTTGGACATTTGTGGACCATTTCCACGGAGTGGTGGGAGACACCAATATAAGTATATCATCATAATATTTGATCACTACACCAAATATACTAAGCTGTACCCACTCAATCGAGCGACAACAAATAAAATACTAGAGATAGTCATAAATAAGTATATACCCGAAGTGGGTAAACCATCGATGATAATTACAGACCACGGAACGCAATTCCGAGGACGAAAGTGGCGGGAAACACTGATCCATCTGGGAATAAAAACATACAAAACATCGGTGTATCACCCCAACAGCAACCCTGCTGAGAGAGTGTTGAGAGAAGTAGGAAGGATTTTAAGAACCTACTGTCACAGCCAGCAGAGGAAGTGGGAGGAGTATTTATCCCCGGCTGAAGACTTCCTAAATCTAGCCTACCATCAATCGACTGACGAAACACCATACATGGCTATGTACGAGAAAAGACCACCCCGGGAGATCACAGAGATCATTAATTTTCCAATCAGTGCCGAGGTCAAATTTAACAGAACTCGATTCTATAATAATGCAGTTGAAAGAGCGAATAAATTGAGGCTAAAGTACAAAAAGTTGCAACCCAAAATTATCAAATATGAAGTGGGAGACCAAGTGCTTATCAAAAATCGAGAGCTCCCAAGTACTATTGAGGGCATTGCAAAGAAGCTGCTACTGCTATATACCGGACCATATACTGTGACTAAAAACAATCTAAACAACACATATGAATTGCAGAACCCTATTACAAAGAAGATAAAAGGTACCTATAATCAAACTTCAATGAAAAAATATATTGAAAATTAAATTATGGGACCAAAAGTGAAAGGATAGCGATAAGGATTATTTTATTATTGATAATGTAAAGGATGAAAATATTTGTTACGAAAAATGAAGGTATAAATATGAATATAACTGTTGACTATATCAAGATGAAAAATGAAATGTGGCTATGAAGATTATTGTTATTTAAAAGTGAAAAATGAAAATTTGATTATAAAAATAGATGTTGACTAAAGAAAAAAGGATGTGTTATTGTTATGAAAATTATTATGTGTGTATATTAAATGAGAAGTAACTGTATAATTATGTATTGAACATTGAATATATTGTAATTTTATAATGTGAGAAAACATACTCCAAGAGAATTAATGTAAAGGATTCAGAACATTGTATTAATTAATAATAACGTACTATAATAAGGATGAATTTACGAGAAAGACACACTACAACTTAGGCACTATTATTTCCAAGAGCCACGTCAACAAGTAAATAAGAACATCTTACCCGTACTATAATAAAAATGAATATACGAGAAAGACAAACAACATCCCTGGCACAAAAATTTCCAAGAGCCACGTCAACAAGTAAAATTTAACATCTTACCCGTACTATAATAAAGATGAATTTACGAGACTGACACCCTCCAACCATGGCACAAATGTACTTATGATACATAAATTTCCAAGAGCCACGTCAACCAGTAAAACTTAACATCTCACCCGTACTATATATAATAAAAAAAAATTTTACGAGAAAGACAAACAACATCCCTGGCAAATTAATTCCAAGAGCCAAGTCAACCAGTAATATTAACATCTTACCCGTACTATTAAGAAAAAGAGAAAGGAGCAACATACGAGACCGACAATTACCATCTAAGGCAAATAAATATTTCCAAGAGCCACGTCAACAAGTAATATTAACATCTTACCCGTACTATAATAAAGATGAATTTACGAGACTGACGCATTACAACCATGGCATAACTAATTCCAAGAGCCACGTCAACAAGTAATAAAGAACACCTTACCCGTACTATAATAAGAATGAATATACGAGAAGGACACGTACCAACTATGGCAAAAATATTTCCAAGAGCCACGTCAACAAGTAAAAAGAACACCTTACCCGTACTATATATAATAAAAAAAAAATATACGAGATCGACACCCTAGATCATAGGCACAAAAATTTCCAAGAGCCACGTCAACAAGTAAAATTTAACATCTCACCCGTACTATAATAAGAATGATTATACGAGACTGACGCATACCAACCACGGCATAATTATTTCCAAGAGCCACGTCAACAAGTAAATAAGAACATCTTACCCGTACTATGAAAGAAAAATATACGAGGCCGACACACAACACCTAAGGCACAAATAAATTTCCAAGAGCCACGTCAACAAGTAAATAAGAACATCTCACCCGTACTATATATAATAAA
Organism: Magicicada septendecula; assembly: GCA_034769895.1. Classification (NCBI taxonomy): domain Eukaryota; kingdom Metazoa; phylum Arthropoda; class Insecta; order Hemiptera; family Cicadidae; genus Magicicada; species Magicicada septendecula. The sequence goes on from CM068368.1 coordinate 44,811,418, forward strand.
AAAAAATTTTACGAGACTGACACCCTCCAACCATGGCACAAATGTACTTATGATACATGTTATTTCCAAGAGCCTAGTCAACAAGTAAAAAGAACACCTTACCCGTACTATATATAATAAAAAAAAAAATATACGAGATCGACACCCTACATCCACGGCATATATGTATGATACATGTTAATTCCAAGAGCCACGTCAACAAGTAAACAAGAACACCTCACCCGTACTAGTGAAGAAAGAAGAAGGAGCAAATGAGAAGTTGGAAAAATGAAACCAAAGTAATGTATTAATGTAGACAAACCACCACACGCAACCACATTGTTTCTAGTGTATGTTACTAGAGAAAAAGCCAGTACTACATGGAATTGAATACCAAATAAAAAACCATGAAGAAGAAGAAAAACAAATGTACTTATGAATTATATCTAGAAGAATGAAACCTGAGATGAAGAATATGACGAGACGACATTCAAAGTGACAACAAAATGAAGAGATTAATCAATGATAATGAAGAATGAAAAAATAATATACTAACGAAGATAATCATGAGAGTATACCAGTGAGGAAGTGTAAAACAAACTATCCCTATAATATGTGAAGAATATAGTTAAGTTGAATCAAGAAAAGAGAGAATAACAATGTATAAACCGCAGATGCGTGAATTAATCCCAAGGATATTTATTATTTGTCGGAAGAACGACCACTATTATTATTTTTGATGATTTGAGATGAATTGACTGAAGAGTAATGCCAGCAATCATTTATTATTATTGAAGGAGATGATTTGCTTCCATATTTATTGAAGTTAGTATGGCCAGTAGAGTTGAATAGCCAAAGTGAGCCGCTCTAAACTGCCCCAGCTAAACTTATGTTAGGGAATTAGGGAACTAAATAAACAAGGGAGATGATTACATAGAGAAGATATAAATATGATTCAAATAGAAGAAAGTGAAGGGATATATGGAAAAAACATGCAAATCAACATGGAATGTACAACAATTGATAAATTCTTCAATGAAAAATATAGTATAATAATTCAGAATTAATCAATTCTTATAGGAAGGCATATGTAACAGTACCAAAAATGGTAGTTACATAATATGAACTAATGTAACGTCAAGTAAGAGAAAAACATGGAAGTATGTCTAGTTAAATAAACCTAAGTGTATAAAAGTGTGTATCTACAAATATATTAATAAAAAATCCAACGATGAAGGAGATAATATTAACATAGCAACGCCAAATACAAAATGAAGAAAGAAAATGCCACGAGCCAAAACAAAATATCAGTAACCAGACCCAATAGGATCCAACAGTGAGGGGAATCAACGAAACAAGGACCAACAAGCTCCAACAGCAATGGAGATAAATAAAAAATAGCAACTACAATGAAAATATAAGAAAAAGAAGAAAGAAGAAGGACCAGGAAGAGCACCAAGAAGAAGGACAGAAGATATAAGGACTCAACATAAACCACATGTACTAAAAACAATGTAAGTGACAAAAGAAATGATGATTATAAATGTGAAAAGAAAACCAGTGTGAAACATTTAAGGAACCACAAACAATTACAGTGTGTACTTAATACAAATGTGAAACCTGTGAATAATTAACTAATCTCAACTGAATAAACCACACAAACAATTACAGTGATGAAGTTTACAGTGTGAGAAAATATGTTAATTTCATGATGAAACAACAAGAGTTAAAATAATCAAATAAACACAGACAATGAGTGTGACTAATTTAATAAAGTTGTGATCAATACACATAATCATAAGACCACCAGAATAGAACAATTATGTTATTGTTCATAGAGAACTGACAACAAATAAAAGACATTTGTTATGTATCAAACAATGACAGGAATTAAGTTCCACCATTGACCAGAAAAATATTGTAAATAATACAAAAAAAGATTTGTGTTAGTGTTTAAGAAGGAGTTGTATAAACATGTGTAACAAGATAGTTAAAGTATTATATTAAGATACCGTAGTGAAGTCAGTTTAGTAGTAGAAAAATACTGCACTAAACAGATGGTATTTTGTTACATAACCCCACAGGGAAGATACCTATTACAACAGAAAATCATACATATTAGTATAAATAAATGATCATCAACTATGATATCAAACAAGAATTTGTTATATATAAATAATAAATCCTAAGAGACAATGTAATATATTGCAAAACAATGCAAATAGAACAAGTCAAACATAATGGCACAGAGAATAGCAGAGATGAAAAAAGTATGCCAATTTAGTTAGGCAAAGTACAGTATCAAAACCAATATCAATGTTTATAAGAGTATTACCAGTAGTGAGATAAATATCTGATAATACATTGAGGACAGATTCTGAACATAATAAGAACAATATTGTAACTAAATTATTGTAAACTAACTATACCCTGATTAACGAAAGAAAGTGACTGGCGGAGCGGCCGCGCGGCGACCGAGTTTGTAGTAAAAACATTCCACTTAATAACCTCGTGGAAACGTAAAATACAGGGCTAGAAATGTCTAATGAACTATATTTTAATCATGAATTAAAGACGTTTTTAACAAACTTTTCTAATTTTCAAAATCTTTTTTCAATTAATTTACATTGAGAGTTAAATAAAAAAATACACGAATTTGAATTAAAAATTTAGGGTTTATCGTTTTTATTACGTAAGAACTCAGAGGTTAAGCATCGGAAAAACATTTCTTGTAGATAAATGGTAGTCCACCTTCTTTAGTACAATATATCAAAAATTGAGATTCCTACGATTAAAATTAACGACGTTATTAATTTTTTTCTAATGTCCTGTTAACTCAGTTGTTAAAAGTTGTACATGAATGAGATTTGCGTGACGCTCTCTTTAGATAACTAAGTGTAGAAGACATATACAACTTACACCTTGTACGTGATAGGAATACTACAATGGATTAATATATAAAGTGAATTTCACAGTGAGCAGTGTGCGGCGCTCTGCGACAGAAGTACAGTCAGAACCTAGTGGACCCATTTTATTCGCGCGCTACCGTCTTCGTTTGAAGACTACCAACTCACAGCTATAAGTGTTTTAATAAGTGTTTCTTATAGAGTGTTTTAATAGTGTATTTTTATGATTTATACACATATTTTATGAGCGGATTCCATAAAAGCTGAAGAACACTACAATACTTGTAAGTACCTTACTGTCTTTATTATTTATTTGTCAATGCTAATAACAAGTAATTTACTAATTGTTTTTTACATTTCAATACATTATAACAGTAAAATACTGTTATAATTATGCAATATCTGGTAGACCGAGCTTTGCTCGGTAGTTTTAAACTGTAAAGTGTGTTTCATAGTTAAATAATTAGTTGTTGAGAAATTTGAATGGCATTAACAATTTCCCAGTAATTACATTGCACTTCAATTAGTAGTATTAAAGCTGATCACAAAACAAAAATAGTTTATTAACAAGAACACAATAAATACCGTACCGCAAAAGAGTGATAAACAATCATTCAAGACCATCTGTTATAAAAAGCACGTAGTTCAACTAAACCAAAAAAGTCTGATTAGATGTAAGTTTTTGACAGATCTCCAGGTAGATAGATTAGATTAAATAAGTAGACAGATAACTAAAATCTCTGTATATATATATATATATGAGAGGTTGGTGACTCGTAGCAAGTTGGCTGTGTCAATGTGTGAGCCGTGAGCGTATGCACCACTTTCTTTGGGCTGTTACTGTACCTTGACTCGGTGGCACGCCGTTGAGCGATGTTAGTTCTAATTTTCCTATATTAACTGATTGCGGTTATATTTTGTAATATTTGAAGGTTACATACCACTTTTTATTGATGAATACAATTTTGTTATGCTTACTGTAAAAAACTCAATGAAAAAAATTATTAATAACGGAGTTAACAGTACATTTGGAAAAAATTAATAACATCGTTAATATTACTCGTAGGAATCTCAATTTTTGATATATTGTACTAAAGAAGGTGGACTACCATTTGTCTACAAGAAATGTTTTTCCGATGCTTAACCTCTGAGTTCTTACGTAATAAAAACGATAAACCCTAAATTTTTAATTCAAATTCGTGTATTTTTTTATTTAACTTTCAATGTAAATTAGTTGAAAAAAGATTTTGAAAATTAGAAAAGTTTGTTAAAAACGTCTTTAATTTATGATTAAAATACAGTTCATTAGACATTTCTAGTTCTGTATTTTACGTTTCAACGAGGTTATTAAGTGGAATGTTTTCACTACAAACTCGGTCGCCGCGCGGCCGCTCCGCCAGTCACTTTCTTTCGTTAATCAGGGTATAACTATGTACATATGACCAGAAGTAAGCTGAACCATTGTATAGCTAATTAGTTAAGAAAAATACTGTATCAAATATTGAACACAGATTGTTACAATTGTTACCAGTAGTAAGAGGAAATCCCAATGCTACTTTGAGAACAGATTATGACCATAAAAACAGTCATGTTATATACAAACAATTAAAAACCAAATGACTATTATGAAGAACACCAAATGTAAGCAAACAATGACAAGCAAGTTATTTATGAAAAATATAACATATAAACTTGTGTAAAAGTAAATGAAAACATTATCAAAAGTTAGAATAATATCTAATGCTACTTTGGAAATCCAAACCAAGTAGAACAATAACAATTTAGTTATTGTATTAACAAAAAAATAAATGACTACTATGATATGACACAACATAAACAGAGCCATTACTGAAAGATTGAAGAGTTCTGAACTAATTAAAAGATAACCATTATATATAATAAATTAGGTACTATGTGTGTACACTAATTACAATCATTACATGATATGATTTATATAGAGAAGACCAAAAGTAAGGTAAAAAATTGTATAAGAGAGATAGAAGAGGACTGAAACTATGTAAATATTAAATTAACCACAGTCATATATAAATATTATAGTGTAAAATTGTGTAAATAAACTTGACTAGTATAATTAGATTGTAATATTACTGTTTTAATTAAGGAAAATTAGTTTTAAGCACATTTATGGAAAATCAAACATGGACGCTTAATGACGCCATAACGAGATTTGTGTAGGGAACAATTATTCCCAAATTGTAAATCAAACCAATTGAGATATAGACTCAAAGTGTTTATTTAAGAAGTGTTTTATTATAATTAAGTAAAATCTGGTGTAACGGACTTATAAAAATAAGATACACCAGAAATAATAAATAAAATCGTTATTGTGATAGTAGTGATGAACGGAAAATAAGCATTTTTGGACTTAAATTAACAAGCAAAATGTCCGCAATTCACTGACATCAACCATTTAACGATAGGACGTAAATTAAGAAAGATATAGTAATTTTAAACTTTTCAGTTAAATTTTTGTACCAGTGCTGACGTCAAAAAGCCTCAACACCAAACTCGATTTTGTCAAAAAATTAAATATTTTAATTTGGGTCAGAGAGTACAATGTTTCCAGCCAATAGAATGAATGACTTTCGACAGACGACCGAGAGACGCTTTCAGGAAACATTACAGTTCACATCTAGCTTTTCAACAGAGAGGTCACGCAACTCGACGGACATGAATGAGTTTATATTTGAATTTTGTGCGCGACATATTCATTAAGTAACCAAAATAACATAACCTTTAACACTACACCAATATATACGAGTGAAAAGTGCGGAGTTATTTAATTATACAAGTACGGTCAGTGTATAATGTCGACCATACTTGCGAGTGATGTGATAAATAAGAAACGGGGAGTACAATTTTATTTAAACAATACTGAACAAAAATAATAATTTCGTAAATGACTAACTTTCGATACTAAGCAAGTCCGATAATGTGGAGTATCGAAAACAATAATTAAATTATCAGAATTAAAGAAAAATTTAATTCACAATTATTAAAATATTATAAAAATATTTTAATTATTTATAATAATTTAAAATATCATGTTTGAAATAATTATTAATGAATACAAGAATATTTAGTCACTCATTTGACTAAACTTATTTTTCTTGATTTTTTCGATGTTTTGAAATATACTTTATTAATTTTCATACAGTATAAATAAACGTAATTCTGATAATAGTATATTAAAGTATTACGAATGATATGTTTATATGTATAGTTTAAGAAATAATAACTGTTAAGAAATACTTATCCATTGTAACAACACCGGTTATAACTAACCTCAGAATCGTTACGGTAACTTGATAATTTCAATATTACCGATCTGTTCTCAAGTAACATCCAAATCAGATAGAATTACTAACAAGAGTTTTTTTTTGATAAATTTTTCTCTTGTGAATAGATGATTTTTAAAACGAATTATTAAACGAAAGTAATACATTTTTAACTACTGTACAAGTCATACAGCTTGACAATTGCAAACTAGTATTATAAGATGCGCGCATTCCCGCGTACGATAGTTTCATCAATACCAGACATATGGTATCAATTTTTGATTTTTAGATTTGTTCGCTTATTATTCATTATTGTTAATTTTATATCGTTATTTGTATTACATCTTGTGCCTGGTATCATGTTACCTAAAAGAACCTAACGAAATATGGTAATTCACTGAACCAAAATAACATAACCTATTGAAGTTAAATTATTGTACCAATAACAGGTCTACCAGCCTTGAGATTTGGACAGAGTCTTATTTGAATTTATTAATTGTAATCAGTAATTGAAAGGTTGTTAGTTTTGATTATTAATTGTCAAAGATTTTATGAATTATTAAATTGTTAATAAACCTCCACTTTTATTACCAGTGAAAGGAGTATCGTTTCTATTAAAAATAAGTTCATTTATTTTTTAATCAGTTCTACCACAGGTGGCGGAAGAATTTAAAAAGATCTAACAATAAGTCAGAATAATAATCAGATATTACTTCATTTATTTTGTGTGTGATACTATATTAAATATTCGATCTGAATATTTACTTGTATATAAAGTGCATGTATTTCAGAAGAAACGTCACAGAACAGGACTGAAGTATTCACGTGTGGTAAGTGAGGGAGGTATACTACAGAGTGCGCGAACCATTTTAAAATAAAAGAAGTGGACTATTATTACGCACCCATTAAAAAACAATACAATAACTCTAATAACCTTAATAATTACAATTACATCTTTTAATAAACAACATTATAGTAGATACCAGTGCGTGTCTACACTCACACGTATACACCACACAACTACTTACCAGAAATTATCTACACATCCATAAGGAAAGTTACATTATAGATTGACGAACCCAACGTGGGGCTTGACATAATAAGACCCCAGGAATGTAGATAATTATCTATAATTTTATATTATAGATTGGCGCCCAACGTCTGAGCACGATTTAGGGAAATTACAAAATAACTAGTAACCTAACCACCCCAATTCGTGAAAAGACAGCAGGTACATTACCAGTACAGCAAGATGTACACCAGCAGATTAAAATCGAGATCAAAATCGAGATCAACATCGAGGAAGAGGGCAACCGAAGTGGAGAAGGAAACCAGAAGAGAAGAAAAGGAGGCTATGTCGACGGAAGACGTGGAAGAAATGGTAGTGGAAACAAAGGACAAACCAATTGAACCAGCGGAGGTGGTTCAGCAGCCTATGGAGGAACCGGAAATAATATCCCAAGGAGTTCTACCGGAAGTAGCACCACAAGAAATTCTACCGGAGGATGGACAACCCGAGAGACCAGTGCAAACTCAAGACAGGTACATCATCGAAATGTTGATGAGGATGGAGGAATCGATAAACAAGAAGATAGAAGAAGCCAGTCGATCCACCAAGGAAGACCTGAAGTCCACAAACCAGAAGATGAACAAATCCATAGAATCAATGGAAGAAGGCCAGAAGAGAATAGAGGAAGGCCTGAAATCCACTAAGGAGGAGAACCAGTCCACAAGGGAAGAACTGATCAAGAAGATAGAAGAAGCCAGCCGAGCCACCAAGGAGGACAGTCAAAATTTGTAGGCGGACGTAAACAATAAAATAGAAGAGGCCAGTCGATCCACAAACCAAAAGATAGAGGAAGGCCAGAGGGAGAACCAGAAACATATAGAGTTGTTAAAAGAAGAATTTAATAACCAAATAAGTGAGACGAACAGGAGGATGGAAGATGGTCAAAGAAAAACCGAAGAATTATTAGAGAAGAAAATGGCCATAATGAAAGAAGATTTATCGGCAGAGTTGGGAGTGAAGATTGATCAAACCAACCAAAAGATTGATGGAATCAACGCTAAACTTAATCGAGATGTTGAAACCATACAAGCTGATCACGAAAGTATATGGCAACAGATAAGTATCAACAATAACAAAATGGAGGAGACCGCTAAGGATACAGTAGAAATGGTTGAGAGAAGATTGGGAGAAAGTGTCGAGGAGATCGAAAAACAAATGGCCATATTAACAACGGAAATTAATGTCGAGATGTCTGAAGTGCGGAAAGAAGGAGAAAGTACCAACCTAAAACTAGTACAGACGGAAATGGACCTCAACCAACGTATTAGTGATGTGAAGAAAACCCACGATACCCAACTAGGTGTAATAGCACAAGAGCAAACAAAGATGAAGGCAGCGCAGCGCACATTAAAAGATAAGTGTGAAGAAGTTTCTGGAAAGGTAGACGCGATCAAGCAGCAAGTGCACGATGACAAGACACAATCCACAGAACGTCAACGGAGAGAATTGGACAACCTCCGAGACGAAATGCATCGTCTGCAAACAATACCAAACTTCCTATCCGGTTTGAGTCACTTAGAAGGAAGGGACCAGATTGACTTCCGGACCTATTCAAAAAAATCCCTTAGAATTCCTAGAGAGAATGGAAGAAATAATACAAAGAAACCGTGAGAACAGATGGTCTGTCATTAAAGGTATGTTAGATGAATCGTTTAAAAACACATTTGACAACTGGTGGACAGCAACCCATCACGAAGTGGGGAGTTATGACACTTTCAAGACGGCATTCAAACAAAAATATTGGTCGGAAGCCACACAAAACATCATAAGGGATGACATTACCAATGGAAGGTTCGACGTGAATGGAAGGCAATCTATGAGCACCTACTTCTTAGGAAAAATTTGCCTGGCAAGGAATCTGGAACCGGCAATCCCAGAAGAATGCCTGGTTACAAAGTTGGCTTACCATTTTAATCAGGGTATCTCACAGGGAAGATTAAATGCGCAGATAAAAACAATTCAAGGAATGTGCGACCTACTCGAAAGCCACGAAAGGGAAAAGTATTATCAACGGAATCGACAGGTACCTAGCCAAACATACGATCGAGGAGGGCCTGGAAACAATAACCCCACCACTCACAATAACGGTAATAGTCCCGGAAGGAATTTTAATCACCCACCAAGATTTCAAAATCAACCAACACCACGCCAAGACGGAGGTGGCAATAACATAAATAGAGGGAACTATAATAACCATCGTCCAGGTGGATACCAGAGAGATACGCATTACCAAAGAGGTAATAACTACTACAGGCTGTATCAAAACCAATCTCCTAATCACCAACCAAGACAAGGTAATGGTCATCAGAATAACAGTCATTTTCGCAGGGTCCACTATACCCATGCCAGCCGAGGTGGAAACCGTAGAAACTATTATCAAGGACGGAGGAGTTTCCCACACCAGCACAATCATTCCAGTAATAGTGACAGAGATGAAAGAGAGTCCGGCTATCGATCAAATGGAAGTGACAGCAGTGGAGGTCCTAGAACAACCACGCAGACTACAGAGGTATACCATAACGGACATGGACCTGGAAATCAGGAGCCCGTAGCTTCAACGTCTCAAGACAGACGCGAAAACGGTGACCTGAATTTAAACACCAACTGGCAGTGAAAATCCCAAGATCACCCTCACTGAACCGGACTATTGGGTCTGATGTTTTGGCAAAATCTTCGAATCATCGCAAAATATATAACAACAACTACCTAAAAAATATAAGAAAAGATTTGATGGAAGAAAAGGAAAATGTTATCGGCGATACAAGCAACAGTGAAATTGCGTATATATCCGTGAAAGTGAACAACACCGATGCCACAGCAATGATAGATACCGGTGCCAACGTATCATTAATCGACAAGATGGAACTAGACAGAATCCAATCGGAGAATAAAGCTACCATACCCACATTGCCAATTAGCAACATAATTCTCATCGGTGCTACCGGACGTCAGAATAAGACTATCCGACAACAGGTACAATTAGATGTATCAAGCAATGGGAGAACAATACAGATGGTATTCCTAGTAGCCAGTGGGCTACCGTTCACTCTACTCATTGGTTGTGATATATTAAGAAAATACTAACCACAATATACGACATTTCGACTACGACATTGTCACCATTGCAGTCGGACGGTACCGACTTCCAGTCGGGCCACACCACATCCCACTAACCGCACGCGCTATTACTTTCATAGAATAAATAAGGGAACCCATTCCCACGCGATCTCCGGCAAGGTCCAATTTCAAAACAACAAAACCCAACTACAACACATGCCCGTGGCAGCATCAGGTTTACAATGCGAAACACCTGACAATAATTCATACACAGTACCTATATACACCTACATGTTATGTCAACTATTATAGTGCCACATCATTCAATCATTAAGTGTCATTATATTTGCTAAACTATTTCCGAGTTTGCAAGCCCCATCACACCAAAGGACCCAAAGGTTCAACCCTCGAATGAACCACGCTCTGCTACCATTTGTAACCCCTCTTTCCTTTTTATGATTTTTATCTATTTTTATTTGTTTTTAATTTTCTATTTCCTTATTTATTTATTTATTTATTTATTTTTGAAAGAGAAGCCACAAGTTATTTAGAACTAGGCTAGAGCCTAGAGAAGCCAAAATTGTGCTGGGTCCAGTATGATGGGACTTGCAAATGAAACACTGATCTTAAGATAACAACAACAATATTTATTGTGCTCTGCTTGTACAACATATGCGCCCTTAAGGCAAGATAATTAAGTATTTCCCAATCAGAATCGCTCATTTCCAAAACCCTTAATTGTTGTTATAATTCCATTAATATATGCATTGCCAAAAGTTGAACAATAAATAATAAATTATTAACATCAATAAGTATTGAATAAATAATAAATATCTGATAAATAATAAATAATGACACTTAATGATTGAATGATGTGGCACTATAATAGTTGACATAACATGTAGGTGTATACCTCAATTCTTTCGTTAATCTGCCTTAAATTTTCTTCGTTTATTTGTAGGATTTCTTCCTTCATTTGTCTTAAACCCTCATCATTCCTGTCAAACCTTTCGTTCATTAGTTTTGAGGTTTCCTTAATTTCCTCATTTGTTCTATCAAATTTTTCAATCAAGGTTTCATTCTGTTTCCTTGAGTTTTCTTTATTTTCTTTAATTTCCTCATTTATTTTCCTCAGATTTTCGTTAGTTAGTCTATTCTGTTCTGCCATAAATTTCATCATCTCCTGCCAACTTGGTACTTCTCTGGCTCCCGCTTTATCTATTTGGTCCCCTTGGGCATCTTCTTCAACTGTTTCTCTTTCCGTGTCCATAATTACTTCAGTTTCTCCTTTATCGCTTGCCTGTTGTTCTATTTCACTATCTGTGACTACTTCTATTTCTTGTTCTTGTCCACCTTCTTCCTTCTCCGTCTCTTCTGCCCTCATCTTTGATCTACCTCTGGTATTATGCATTTTTAGTCTCCCACAGTTGCCTGCTCTAGTTAAGTAATATTTAGATAATTATAGTTTTACTTAACTTAAGCCCTACACTAATTGAGCGCCAATTTATAATATCACTTGTACGTACCTCTCTTTTCTTCCTCTCTTTGATTATTTAATATGCCAATTTCTTATATATCTTGATTTGTTAGATATAGGAATATAGTTACGTATGGCTACCTTATCTCTCTATTTAATCTAAAAGTGTTGGTGTGAATGAGACTTATGTATGTAGGGTGTTATTCAAAAATTCCGCTCAAGCCTATTCTGCCTTGCAGAGAATTAGAGAAATTTCGTATGTAATTCTCCTCTCTTTGATATCTGAGAAGTCCGCAACAAGCGCTGCAGTTCCAAGACAAATGAAATTTAGAGGTTAACCCACTGCGTACGGTGATTAGTTGTTATACTCTCTATCTGTTTATTTCTTATTCACACTTCATTAAATAATACATAAAGGATAAGATCTTGAAATTATACAATGATTCTTTATTAATTCAAATATTTAACATCCAATAAGATTGTTCTTACTTGAGATACGAAAAGGTATAAGTTGAGTTAATCGATTATCGATCGGTACAATGGTTATATTAAATTCAGTTATGATAGATTTTATAATTTATTTAGATACAGGGCGTGAAGGTTCTTTCAACAGCGGGGAAGATTAAAAATACATAAATAGGAATGCAAGATATTACAAGATTAAAGTGTTATTTTGTTTAATATTATTTATTTAATTGAAGTTACCGTTCGATGTACCATGCGACTTGGGAAGGCTGTTCGCTTCTAACCTTGTTAGTTGTCGTTCCGTATCAAACGCAGATGAGATGTTTCTCTTCAGTCTTGTCTTCAAGGTTGTAATAAAATGGAATCCTTGGTCCTGGGTTGATGCAGTAATACCGTTCCTTTTGTTCACCAACGGCCAAACTTGTGATTACGTGCTTCGACAAACTCTGGATCCAAATACGTTTTCTATTGTATGATGTAAACTGCGATGTCCAATGTGATTTGATGGTTATTCTATTTTCTTTTGGTTTAGAGGATTAACTCTTTACACAGGTAGTTCTTTATCTGGTTTTATTATTTCATTAAATTAACATTCGTTTCATGATCTGATATTGGGCAATCCAAGTCATTCCTTTGAATCCAATATACAATTATACAATTTGGTTAATGTTTATTTGGCCCAAATTATGGTAATTAGTCCATTTATTGTGAATGTCGATATATTTAAATTAATTCAGTTTTTTAATAGACAATCTCTCGTTGTTAATCTCTTCTCGTTCATGTCATAAATTACAATAATCAAAATCAACAAATTATATTCATTTTGTCGTCCCTAGCAACAAATTTTTTTATTCTTATTCAATGTTTTGTTATATAGTGATAATTTCATATATTATTCTTCCACTCATCAAAATAATTCCTTATTAAACTTCCATTATATCAAAATATAATCTTATTTATAGATTGTTTACTAATTTCTTTATATTCTGCTGGTTTTTCACTCTTAGTCTGTTTCTTTTAATAATTATTATTTTTCCGATATCAAACATTATCTATGGATATCATTGCACTATGGCATTATCATAATTTGTTTATATTGAGTTTGGTTATTATTTATTATTAATTATTATTGGTTTTTACTAACTCATTTAATTATATTTAGTATTTATTATTAAATTCTTTACCTAACCTTTCTGCTCTGAGTTATTATACAGTGTTATTGGCTGTTAGGCCTTTTATTATATTTGGATCTACTTTTGAATATAACTTGTTAACAACATAGCCTTTTTATACAAGTTTACAAACATAATCAACCTTTAACTACGTACATGTACACAAATAATTATCTTTATGACATCTAACAATAACTTTATCTTGACCTATAGATCACACATAAGAAAAAATGAAATTAATTAATACTCAATAACTGATTTCCATCACAGTTCTACAACAGTAAACGAATAATACATATTACTTCATTATTTGATATTATATCAACAAGTAAGCTTTCATATGATAACACAAACTTTAACATCATATTTATGATAACAACATAACATTATACAATTCATAATCATTATTTTAGATTAACTTATAACGTACATTATTGACTCATTCTTATCTATTTTCATACCATCAATTACTTTAAAATAGTCAATATTAGTTTTCCTTCTTACAATTTTTTATCAATGTTTTTTATTTATTTACCTCTCACTGAACATTGAGATTTATCACTATTGTCTTTATTACATGTTTATTTTTTATTACTATTGTAATTTGACCTGTGTGTACGGTTTAAGCCACACTGTTGAGTTCGTCGATTTGTAATATTTTTCTCGTATGTACCTCTCTGTTTTTTTCTCTCTTTGATTATTTTAATATTTCAATTTCTTATATATCTGGGTTTGCTAGATATAGTAACATCGTTAATTATGACTATCTTATCTCTCTATTTAATCTAAAAGTGTTAGTGTGAATGAAACTTATGTATGTAGGGTGTTATTCAAAAATTCCGCTCAGGCCTAGTCTGCCTTGCAGACAATTATAGAAAATTCGTGTGTAACTCTCTTCTCTTTGGTATCGGAGAATTCCGCAACAAGCGCTGCAGTTCCAAAACAAACGGAATTTAGAGGTTAACCCACCGCGTACGGTGACTAGTTATTATACACTCGGTCTGTTTAATTCTTATTCCCACTTCATTAAATAATACCCAAATAATAAGATCCTGAAATTATACAAGGTTTCTTTATTAGTTCAGTTTTTTAACATTCAGTAAGATTGGTTTTACTTGATATACGAAAGGCTATACGTGGAGTTAATCGATTATTGTTCGGTCCAATATTTTATTTTAAATTCAGTTATAGTTTTTATAATTAATTTAGATTCAGGGTGTGAAGGTTCTTTCAACTCCCGGGAAGATTAAAAATACATAAATAGGAATGCAAGATATTATAAAATTAAAGTGTTGTTGTGTTTAATATTATTTATACAATTGAAAATTACCGTGCGAAGTACTAAGCGACTCGGGAAGGCTGTTGCTTCTAATCTTGTTAGTTGTCGCCCGTATCAAACACAGATGAGATGATTTTCTTTATTCTTGTCTTCAAGTTGTAATAAAGTGAAATCCTTGGTCCTGGTTGATGCAGAAATACCGCTCCCTTTGTTCACCAACGGCCAAACTTGTGATTACGTGCTTCGGCAAACTCTGGATCCAAATACGTTTTCAATTGTATGATGTAAACTGCGATGTCCAATGTGATTTAATGGTTATTATTTTTCGTTTGGTTTGTAGGATTAACTCTTTACACAGGTAGTTCTTTATATGGTATTATTATTTCATTAAATTAGCATTCTTTTCTTGATCTGATATTGGGCAATCCAAGTCATTCTTTTTGAATTCAATTACTTTTTATCGTTTGTATGATACAATTTACAATTGGGTTAATGTTTACTAGCCCAAATTCTGACAATTAGTCTTTAATATATTATGACTGTTACTAGATTTAATAATTTAGATTACATTAGTTTTTATTGACCATCTCTCTTGGTTTAATCTCGTCTCGTTCATGTCATCAATTGCAATAATCAGAATCAACAAATTATATTAATTTTTGTTGTCCCTAGCAACAAATTTTTTTATTCTTTTTCAATGTTTTGTTATATAGTGATAATTTCATATATTATTCTTCCACTCATCAAAATAATTCCTTATTAAACTTCCATTATATCAAAATATAATCTTATTTATAGCTTGTTTACTAATTTCTATATCTATTCTGCTGGTTTTTCAATCTTAGTCTGTTTCTTTTCATAATTATTATTTTTCCGATATCAAATGTTATCAATCGATATCATTGCACTATGGCATTATCATAATTTGTTTATATTGAGTTTGTTTATTTTTTATTATTAATTATTATAGGTTTTTTGTAACTCCTTGAATTATATTAATTAATTATTATTAACTTCTTTACCTAACCTTTCTATTCTGATTTGTTATATAGTGTTATTGGCTGTTAGGCCTTTTATTATATTTGGATCTACTTTTGAGTATAACTTGTTAACAACATAGCCTTTTTATACAAGTTTACAAACATAATCAACCTTTAACTACGTACATTGTAATATAATTAAAATATTACAAATAAAAATAAGAATAAAAATATTGATGAATGCTTGTTTTACTAATCTCCACGTTGGAAACGCCAATTTGTAATATAAATAAAAATATTACAAATATATTATTAAAAATATAAATTAAAAATAATTGAATTGATATGTGTTGATACGTATTAATATTTTGTTTATCACTGGATCAGTCTGACTCCTTAAAGTCCCACTGGTTAGGCTAGTCAAAGGGTAATATAAATTCAAGTGTAATAATAAACAAGATATAAAGATATTGATGATAAGAATATGTTATAACTAAGTGTGTTGGATTGATAAATAACAAATATATCAAACTTTAAAAATTTTGCAAATATTTTTTCTTGTGCTTGTATCGAATTTGACTGAATAATTTAATTTAATTAATTGATAATTAATTAATTATTTGAGTTTGTAATTTCCTCCTATATCTATTCTCTCAATGTGAATTATGTTTTTGCTTAATAAAAAATAATAATAACATTAATAGTAGAAATAAAAACAATGCTGGTAACTGAATACTGATTTGCGTTTATTCATTCAAAATTGTGCGCCAGTCAAACTGCGCATGTCCCAGGCACTGGCTAATATTCGCCACAGTCGGCAGTGAGAAAGATTAACAAATATATTTTTTACAAGTTTAAATTTATGGTTCTTTGAACGAGTCGAAATGGTCAGAGGGCAAGGAACAAGATACATTTAACAGGTATTCTTAAACTAAATGTTAACATCTGAAATAGAACAGAATTATTATTACAATTGTCAATTAGAAAGAAATTATTTAAAATTCGAACCAAGTCGAAGAAATGACGTCACTCTGCTCCAGGCAGCACTGGTCCGTCGTCTTTATAGAAATTCAGCAATGGCCGCCGTCTGCTCGTTTTAACTGCTATGACGCCGTTGGAATTGAAGATCTTCTCCCACAGAAATAAAATGATGTTCCCTTTTTCTGCAAAGTGGTGTTGGTCCAAAATATCGTGTTGAATGTCCCCTCGTCGTCTGCGATGTCGAATTCTGGATGGATCTCTTGTGTAGTGTAGTGTTCAAATATGCGTGTTGGTTTTGTGTGAATTCGTTCCAAAAATTGTTCAAAAATGGCTGTCGATTTCTGGTGTTGCGTTTATATGGTGTTATTCTGTGTTTTTGGAAACTTGTGAAGTGTTAGACATAGATAAATAATGTTATTTCACTTGTTAGTTCATCTCCGTTACACGCCACATAACCACACTTGGTTTTAATATAAATTATTTGGGTTTCAAAACTCCACTAATACATTTTTCAACTGTTCAGCTTTGCGATTAACAATAGACTAAACGACGCAACGTCGTCGTTTTAGGGCAATTTGTGGTATGTCTTTTTCCTCTTCATATTGTTTAATTATAAAATATCTGTCTAAGACTTGTTTCACTATCTAACTATACATAACAAGTTTTCTTATTTTTTACTGTATTTCCAATATTTCTTAATTTTACATGAATCTAACTATTCAGTAATATTGATTATTTAATTTTACATCTTTTGATATATTAGCTGGGTTTGTTTCAAACTCATTTAAGCCCAAAAATTACAATTTTAGATAATTATTGTATGTCTCATATTTTGTACAAATTCAGTGTTTTAAAGGTTTTTATTTGTTTTTTCGGTATAATATTTCCATGGAATACACCTAATAACTCCGTAATTACTTTGTTATTAATAATTTGGTTATTAAAACATTTCAATATTGATTAATTTGCTGTTTAGTCTGATTTGATTACTATCATAAGCCTATTTTTGACTGTTTCCAAAAGAAGTTAGTTTTCTTTCTTTTGTCATTCTATTTGCTATTAACTGTATCTGTATTAATTATATTTTCAATTTCTGTATTGTATGTATTAAATTCTATTCCTATTACATAGATTAATTCTTTGATAGATAGTTTTTTTTTTGGTTTATAGGCCATTCTGTGTTTACAAACATAGTGTCTTGGTGGGTCTGTTTGTACATTATACATGGTTTACTGATTTGAATAAAACTATTACATTTTTATGCCCTACTTGCCTCTCTGACTTACACAATGGAAAATTAAATGACATGATTTTAATTACAATAGAATATCTTGTATCTACTAAACTTTCTTTATACTAATAACATCATTGAACCATAACATGAACATCTTATGCCTAATTTTAACAAAAACATCTTATTATCAACTATTTTCCATATATCACCTAATTTTAACAAAAACATCTTATTCCTATTATTTTTTCCTGTATCATCAAATGATAACAACATAGCTTATCCTAGACATAATTTAATTAGAAAACATAAAAAACTCCTATTACTAGTAACACTGTCAGTCACTAACTGTCTTGTGTATGTATTATTCTTATGAAAACACTTTAACTGTGATAAAAAACCTCGTGTATCTATTTACACCTTACATCTAAAATATTATTTAATTAATAATAAATAATAAACATCTTAATATTAGGCATACCTTCAGTTATGAACTGTCCTTTGGTATTTTTGTCCTCACCATTTATTTAGTTATAATTAAAGAAAACATTTTATATGTAATAGTCCTTCTTATATCTAATTTAAAACTCTTATTACTAGTAATGTTGTCAGTCCTTAGACCGTCTTTCATTTCAATGGTTTTATTATTATTATTCTACACTCATGGTAGTCTTTTTATAATACTTAAACCTCATTGAAGATTTTTTTATAGATTTTTTAACTATGTTTCTCACTGTACACTCTGTAGTTCCTTAATTTTGTTATCTCACTTCACTTTATTGTATTCTACACTCTGGTAGTCTTTTTAGTGAGTTCTACTCCATGGTAGTCTCTTTTGACATATTTTTTGACATGTTACACTTACAACTAATATACAATTTGTTTTTATAGTATTGTATCTTGTAACTTGTTTGGGGTTTACCTATATCGGTTTCAATTTTGTCTCATGGTATTTAATATATGATTAACATTTTGTTTTGGCATATCTCTTCCTGTTTTTGGTCTCTTTGTTGGAATCTTGATATGTTTCGTCCCTTCTTCAAATATCACATTAGTAGTTTCCTTATTAAAATGGTTTCATGACAGATTATTTCCTTTTTTATGGTCCTTCCCTTTTTGTACTGCTTCCCCAATCTACTGGGTATACTGCTGGTTTAACTGGTTTTTTCATAGTAGGTTATTTTAATTAATGGTTTTCTTTATTATCTTCCATTTTTATTAACATTTTATAGACTTAATTATACAGTTTCTAGTGTAATCCTTAAACAATTTATTCTTCTCACTCACTATGGAACTTTCTCTTTTATTCATGTAACATTAATTCAAATGTTTAGTGTGATAATTTTGTTATGTTACATATGCTCTCCTGTAAAAGTGATTAGTTCAGATCATACTCTGTATGGATGAAATAATTACTACTAATTCTTTTGTATTTACATTTTCTCCGTGATTACATGTTTTCACTTTATATACCTTCTTTTTCCACCATTGCTTCCTCTCAGCTGATGTGTATCTCCTTCATTAGTTTCTTTTTTCATTGATAAGTGATCTTCAATCTTGTGTATAACATTATCATTTTATATTCCTTCTTATTTGGTGCTTCCTCACCAGTATGTTTACTCCCTAACATTCCCTAACAAATTAATTGGAACAGTTCAGAGTGGCACTTTTGGCTTCAATCCCTGCTGTCCAATACTTCAATTGAGTCCAGAGGTATTATCATCTCTGCTCAACACATAAGACTGATGGCATTTTCTACATCCAGTCATAAAAATAAATAAACAGTAAAAGTAGTCATTTTTGACTAAAATAAACATCTTTAGATTCTTCACTTCATAATACGTTATATTAATTAATACTTTTATACACTTGACTCTTCTTCTCTCTTAAAGCTTATTCCATATTAGGTGGTTTAGGTATATGGTATCATATACATTTCATCATGTTTACATAGTAAGTAGTATTTATATTTACTCTTTCTACCATCTGGTATCCATTGAGTTACTTTTATTGCTCATGGTATAACATGAATTAATTCTTTATCACTTTCACTATAACAGTGGTTGTTGTAACAGCATTATCATCATTAGTATCAGGTTTTTGTTTTTTGGTTTCTGGTCTCACTATTTGGTCCTTAGTGAGCTGGTCCTTCTTCATTGTTCCATTTTTATTAAATTATTTTCTGTGTGAGTTTGGTTAATTTGTTCGATTAAGTCATATGACATTCTGGTTTCCTTTCTCTCTTAGAATTTTGTATCTCTTTCTTACAAAATATTTTTTCATATTTCAGAGTTATTTCTCATCATTTGTATGAGTAATGATGTGAGTTTACTGTCTTTTAATTTTAGACATTTTTATTCAACTACATTCTTTCTTGTTCATAGTTGTTTTTTCAAATATTTTGGTATAAGTTGTACTTATTATTGTTTTGAATTTTGAAATTATTATTCCTCAAAATTCTTTTTTCATTCATAATAGTCTTTGAATGTTTGTGTAAGTGGTACTTACTAATTATTTTGAATTTGGACAATTATTATCTGCATCCAAATTCTTTTTACTTGCATAATAGTCTTTGAATATTTGTGTAGCTTGTACTTACTATTGCTTTTGAATTTTGAAGCTTATTATGTTCAAAATTCCTTTTATTTATTCACAATAATCTTTTAAATGTTTTGTGTAAGTTGTGCTTACTGAGTTTTGAATTTTTGTAATTTTATTCTTATCAAAATTCTTATTTTGTTCACAATATTCTTTCTGATATTTGGTGTAAGTTGTGCTTACTAATTTTTGAATTTTGTAATTATCTATTTATCAAAATTCTTATTTCATCATTCACAATTGCTCGAATATTTGGTGTAAGTTGTGCTTACTGATTTTTTGAATTTTGTAATTATTATCTTTATCAAAATTCTTTTTGTATCATTCACAATTGTTCGAATATTTGGTGTAAGTTGTACTTACTGATTTTTGGAATTTGGTAATTTTTTATTCTTACCAAAATTCACAATTTCTTCATAATAGTTTTATCTCACAACTATGAGTCCTCCAAATATTTTTTAATGGATAACTGATTATAAGTTCCTTTTACTTTATTCGAAATGATATCCTTTAGTACATACGTATTGTTATTATTGTTTTTAATTATCAGGTATGGGCCGGTATACAGCAGTAATAACTTTTTGGTAATGCCTTCCAAAGTACTGGGTAATTCCCTGTTTTTTAGCAGTACCTTTTCTCCGACTTCATAGCTTATTATTTTCTTAACAGCCTTTTGATATTTGTTCTTGCGCCTTTCCTGGTCTTCAGCCAATTTATTGTAGAATCTGATTCGATTGAACTTGTATTCTTGACTCGTGGGGAACTCTATTATGTCTTGTATTTCCCTCGGAGGTGGTCTTTCATACATTGCCGTGTATGGAGTGGTACCAATAGCGGTGTGATATGACAAATTAAGGAATTCTTCAGTCGCTAATAAATATTCTTGCCAC
The DNA here is from genome assembly GCA_034769895.1 of Magicicada septendecula. Taxonomy (NCBI): domain Eukaryota; kingdom Metazoa; phylum Arthropoda; class Insecta; order Hemiptera; family Cicadidae; genus Magicicada; species Magicicada septendecula. The sequence goes on from CM068368.1 coordinate 44,832,801, forward strand.
TTCTTTTGTTGGTTATAGCAATAAGTTCGTAATATTCTTCCGACCTCTCGCAGTACCCTCTCCGCTGGATTGCTGCTGGGGTGGTAGACAGACGTCTTGTATGTCTTAATGCCCAATGTATTCAGAGTGTTTCTCCACCGCCAACCCTTAAATTGCGTTCCATGGTCGGTGATTATGGATATCGGGCTTCCTACCTCTGGAATGTAATGATTTGTTATTATTTCTAGAGTCTTCAGAGTGGTGGCTCTGTTCACAGGGTATAGTTTTGTAAATTTTGTAAAATGATCCATCATAATAACAATATACTTGTATCGATGGCGTCCGCCACTGCGGGGAAATGGACCACATATGTCCAGAAAGACCTTTTCCAGTTTGGCTTGTGAGGTAATTGGTATCATCATACCTTCCTTTCTTTCATTGTTGGTTTTCACCAATTGACATATCATACAGGTTTTAAGGTAGTTTCTAGTTTTTCTATTGATACTTTTTATGTGACAATTTTCTTCTATTGCCTTGATCACCTTCATGGCTCCCATGTGACCGTATCGTAGGTGATAGTCCAGGATGATATCCTTTTCAATTGTAGTAGGGATCATGACCTTCCAAACGTCTTCGTCAAGGGATGTCTTGATGAATAAAATCCCATTATGTATACAATAAAATTTGTTTATTGTGTCATCTTGGTTGGAGAGACGAAGTTTAATAGAGTTTAACTTCGGATCAGACTGCTGGTGTTTGCTGATGTCCTGCACTATCTTCTCTAAATCAGATCTGTCCTTAATAATGTTATAGATTTTCAAAATGCTCTCCTTTTCGCCTTCGAATGTTTGTTCTTCCAGATTCACTCTTGACAATACGTCGGCTACTACATTTTTACTCCCAGGAACACACTCCCACTGTATATCATATTCCTGTAGGGCGAGTACCCATCTGGTCAATCTACCATGGCTTAATTTGCATCTTCTTAGAAATGATATTGACTTGTGATCTGTTCGGACGGTCACCGGATATCCGAGGATATACGTCCGAAACTTCCTGCAGGCAAAGACTACACTTAGCAGTTCTTTTTCCGTCACATTATAGTTCTTCTCACACTGGTTAAGGGTTCTGCTAGCAAAGCTCACTACTAGATGGTTTCCACTTTCATCTTCTTGGTACAGTGTTGAACCCAAGCTAATGTTACTAGCGTCACAGTTTAGAAAGAAGGGTCGGTTAAAATCTGGATGGTTGAGCATTACTGCATCTAAGAATTTCTCTTTAATTGATTTGAAGGTCTCGTCTTGTTCTTGACCCCATCGCCATTTATTCTTGGACGATAACTGGTACTGAAACTGGGCTGTTAGTTCGGAATAATTATTCTGGAACTTCCTATAATAGTTACATAGGCCCAAAAATGATTGTAGTTGCCTTCTGTTTTTTGGTGTAGGGAATGGTTGTATGGCGTCTACCTTTTCTGTTGATGGTGTTATTCCTTGACTGTTTAGCTGGAAACCCAGGAATTGAACTTCTTTAGCTATAAGCTTGGACTTGTCCAGTTTAAGGGTGACATTATTTTCAGCAAGCTTCTTCAAAACATACTCCACACGATAACAGTGTTCCTCCCAGCTGGTTGATGTTATTAGGAGATCATCAACATATACAGTTGTGAATTGGAGCGCTTCTGGTCCTAGTATATGATCCATACAGGCGACAAAAACAGCTACTGAATTAACCAACCCGAAGGGCAATCTCTTAAACTGATAATTGCGCCCTTCGAAGATGAACGCCATGTATTGCCGGCTTGCTGGGTGCAACTCCACTTGCCAATAGCCGCATACCGTATCCCAAGTGGTAATGAATCGTGTTCCGTGGAACCTCTTCAAAATTTCATCAATTTCGCCAGGTGAGGTACGATCGTTTATTATCATCTTATTTATCTCCCGAGCGTCAAGGCAAAGTCTTACCTTCCCATTTTTCTTTTGTATGGCCACAATTGGGCTTGTGTATGGCGATTGACTGCTCTCGATGATATCTCTACGGATCATATTCTGGATCTCTGATCGTACGGCTTCTTTCAAAGATTGTGCTATTGGGTACGACTTTCGGTTGAATTCTACCGGTTCTCTGAATCGTATGGAACATTGGTAGTTCCGGATCTTTCCAGGTTCGTCAGAAAATACAGCTCGATATTTCTCATATATTTCTACCAATTGATTCCGCTGGTTTTCCGTTAATTGCTCGTTCGCATTGTGGCACTGGAAGTTATGTATCTCTTGGATCTTTTGTTGCCATAGGTCTTCCTCCGAATCTTGATGTACTGGCTTGTTGTTTGTTGAGTGGTTAGATAAGTAATTCACCTTATTTTGGTGGTCGAGAAGTTGTCTGGAGTCTAAAGTCTTGTTATCAGTTAAATTGGCTATCCAGGTTGAACCTTCAGCAAAGAGCGATACCTTTCCTCGGCACAAGTCGATAATTGCTGAGTTTCGACGCAATATGTCGCATCCTATCATGATGTTGAAAGGTAATCCGGCTGCAACAAGAAATATCATATCCACACTAATGCCCTGACCTTTGACCTTGAGGGATACCTGCTTTCTTATGGTCTTGTTCTGTCGGCCGGTAGCTCCTACAAGTACAATATTATTAATAGGTAGTACCGGTAAGTTTTTGTGGCATTCCTGCTGTATCCGGTCCAATTCATTTCGATTTATTATGGAGACATTGGCTCCAGTGTCTATCATTATAGGAACAGAAACACCTTCAATTTCTGCGGTTATGTATATTATTTCATTATCATTATTTTTAATATTAAGCTCACTTTCTTCTAATAGGTCCTTACGGATATCCTTTAAATAATTGCTGTATATTATGGTAAAATTTTTTCTGTTTTTCTTCACATTCATACCTACTTGATTAAACCCAGCAGATTGGAGCAGTAAAGGGTCATTAGATTTTATTACTGCCTCCGTTCGTTTAAATGTTCCGCTTCATTACGGATCAGGCCGTTGGAAGCGTCAGCTTGAAGTCCTGAGGCTGTTTCGATTGGTTCTGCTCGATCGTCTGGTTGGGCTTCTGTCACAGGTAGTCTTCGCTGATTATCCAAGCTGGAACTACGTCTGGGCTCGTACTCTCTGTACCTATTACTTCCCTGACTTCCTTGGAAAGTCTCGTACTCGTAGTATCGGCTCCTTCGTTGAGGCTGGTACCTCCTGTGTCCACTGCCTTCTGCTCGGATGTAGTTAACAGTAGGTCGATATGCCCTGTAATTGTGGTTACCTCCACTTGGGTAATTTCGGTTATAATTACCATGATAATTATTATTATTAGAAAGGTTGGGGTTCCTCTGACCATTTGGAACATAGTTACTATTATGATTATAATAACCGTTGTTATTTTGTGGACGGCTATTATTATTATGATTATTATTGTTGTGGTTGTTGTTACTATTATTTATGCGAGGAATATTACTATTATTATTATTGTTGTTAAAACGGGGCAAATTATTGTTATTTCTGGGGTTATAATTGTACTCGGCATTATTCCGATTTGTGGAATTATAATTATTATTATTACCCACATTCTGCCGATTATTATTATTATTATTCAAATTACTGTTGTTATTCCTTGGTTCCGGCTTTTCATACCTCCTGCGACTTTGACGGTAATAGTCTTCGTGCTCGTACATCTCTAAAAGCTCGGTCATGGCTTGCACCGTTTTTATTTGACTGTTTCGTCTGGCTCTGATAATATCCTCCTCGTAGTGGTATGAGAGTTTGCTGACCAGGCATTCTTCCGGTATTCGGGGCTCTAGATGTTTGGCCACGCACACCTTTCCCAAAAAGTACGCCGTTAAAGTTTGGTTTCCATACGGGTTGTACTTCCCATGACATATCCCGTCTCTGGCGATATTTTGCGTTGATTCCGACCAATATTTGGCTTTGAATAGCCTTCTGAATTGTTGATAGTCGGTCACCTCGTCTCTTATTGCCATCCACCAATTGTCTGCTATTTCCTTGAACGATTCGTCCAGCACCTCTTTGTTCTCCCTCCAGCGATTACCTCTGTGTTTGGCAAAGTATTCCTCAATTCTTGCTAGGAATTCCATGGGTTTATTTTTATAAAACCTGAAGTTAATCCCTTCACGATTTTCACTGTTGGGACAACTGGTAATGGTTGTCAGTCGACTATGGAATAGGTCTATATCGGTCTGGTTCTGTCATACCTGACTGTTGATACTGGTCACAGCAGCTTCTATGCCATCACATTTTTCTGTGAATCGGTCCTGCACTCGCTCCCAGTCTTCCCGTGTTTCCTTTAGTTTTTCCTCCAATGTCTTCCTAGTCGTTTCTTCAATGGTGTTAACCTTCGTATTTATTTCTGTCCTGATACTCCGTACTTCTTGTTCGGTTTGACTCCATTTTTCGTCAGCTCTGGTAACCCTTTGTTCGATTACCGTTATTTCCTCTTCTACCTTCTTGCTGATTGTCTCATTGTTTTCAGCTATCTTCTGGCTCAATTCTTCCTTCAATATTTCCATTCTTCCGTCTAACCGGTTCATGTTCTCTTGGTTTGTCTCCTTCAATTCTTCTCTCAATTGCTGACTATTGCTTTCCATTTTCTGATTTGTTTCTTCCATCCTCTTGTTGGTTTCTTCCAGTTTTTGGCTTATCTGGGTTAATTCCTCTTTCGACTGTTTATTGTCAGTCTTTATTTCCTCCATTTTCTCCTCAATTTTCTGGATATTTTCTTCCATTAATAATTTATTTTCGTTTTTTAATTCGTCCATTTTCTCCTCCATCTTCTTACTGTTTACTTCCATCTTCTCCTCCATCTTCTTGCTGTTTACTTCCATCTTCTCCTCCATCTTCTTGCTAGTATCTCCAATTTTATTACTTAATTCCTCTTTCAATTGTTGGTTATCATTTTCCAGCTTCTTACTATTTTCTTCCATCTACTCCTCCATCTTCTTACTATTCTTCTCCATTTTATTACCCAACTCTTCCTTTGTCGTTTTAAATTCTCGGAGTAACATCTCCATCATTTGATCAAGTTTTGTATTTTCCTTTGCGGTGGATTCCTCCGGCTGTTCCTTCTGTGGTGCAGGCTTATTTGGTTCTGCTGGCGGTAACATTAACTCCACATCTTCCACTGGTGTCGCTTCTTTATCCTCCATGTCTATCTCCTGTTCGGCCTCCATAGCCCTTTTTCTTGATGTAGCTCTCCTGTGCATCTCGCTCCCTCTTCCGACCTGTTGACCGTTGCCAAGCTAAAAATAGGAAATTGGACAATCGTCCTTATTTTATAACACTATTATCTCCTATTTAAAGCCCCTTAAGTTGGACGCCAATTTGTAATATAATTATTACAAATATAAAATTAAAGATATAAATTATAAATAATTGAATTGATATGTGTTGATACGTATTAATATTTTGTTTATCACTGGATCAGTCTGACTCCTTAAAGTCCCACTGGTTAGGCTAGTCAAAGGGTAATATAAATTCAAGTGTAATAATAAACAAGATATAAAGATATTGATGATAAGAATATGTTATAACTAAGTGTGTTGGATTGATAAATAACAAATATATCAAACTTTAAAAATTTTGCAAATATTTTTTCTTGTGCTTGTATCGAATTTGACTGAATAATTTAATTTAATTAATTGATAATTAATTAATTATTTGAGTTTGTAATTTCCTCCTATATCTATTCTCTCAATGTGAATTATGTTTTTGCTTAATAAAAAATAATAATAACATTAATAGTAGAAATAAAAACAATGCTGGTAACTGAATACTGATTTGCGTTTATTCATTCAAAATTGTGCGCCAGTCAAACTGCGCATGTCCCAGGCACTGGCTAATATTCTCCACAGTCGGCAGTGAGAAAGATTAACAAATATATTTTTTACAAGTTTAAATTTATGGTTCTTTGAACGAGTCGAAATGGTCAGAGGGCAAGGAACAAGATACATTTAACAGGTATTCTTAAACTAAATGTTAACATTTGAAATAGAACAGAATTATTATTACAATTGTCAATTAGAAAGAAATTATTTAAAATTCGAACCAAGTCGAAGAAATGACGTCACTCTGCTCCAGGCAGCACTGGTCCGTCGTCTTTATAGAAATTCAGCAATGGCCGCCGTCTGCTCGTTTTAACTGCTATGACGCCGTTGGAATTGAAGATCTTCTCCCACAGAAATAAAATGATGTTCCCTTTTTCTGCAAAGTGGTGTTGGTCCAAAATATCGTGTTGAATGTCCCCTCGTCGTCTGCGATGTCGAATTCTGGATGGATCTCTTGTGTAGTGTAGTGTTCAAATATGCGTGTTGGTTTTGTGTGAATTCGTTCCAAAAATTGTTCAAAAATGGCTGTCGATTTCTGGTGTTGCGTTTTTATGGTGTTATTCTGTGTTTTTGGAAACTTGTGAAGTGTTAGACATAGATAAATAATGTTATTTCACTTGTTAGTTCATCTCCGTTACACGCCACATAACCACACTTGGTTTTAATATAAATTATTTGGGTTTCAAAACTCCACTAATACATTTTTCAACTGTTCAGCTTTGCGATTAACAATAGACTAAACGACGCAACGTCGTCGTTTTAGGGCAATTTGTGGTATGTCTTTTTCCTCTTCATATTGTTTAATTATAAAATATCTGTCTAAGACTTGTTTCACTATCTAACTATACATAACAAGTTTTCTTATTTTTTACTGTATTTCCAATATTTCTTAATTTTACATGAATCTAACTATTCAGTAATATTGATTATTTAATTTTACATCTTTTGATATATAGCTGGGTTTGTTTCAAACTCATTTAAGCCCAAAAATTACAATTTTAGATAATTATTGTATGTCTCATATTTTGTACAAATTCAGTGTTTTAAAGGTTTTTATTTGTTTTTTCGGTATAATATTTTCATGGAATACACCTAATAACTCCGTAATTACTTTGTTATTAATAATTTGGTTATTAAAACATTTCAATATTGATTAATTTGCTGTTTAGTCTGATTTGATTACTATCATAAGCCTATTTTTGACTGTTTCCAAAAGAAGTTAGTTTTCTTTCTTTTGTCATTCTATTTGCTATTAACTGTATCTGTATTAATTATATTTTCAATTTCTGTATTGTATGTATTAAATTCTATTCCTATTACATAGATTAATTCTTTGATAGATAGTTTTTTTTTTGGTTTATAGGCCATTCTGTGTTTACAAACATAGTGTCTTGGTGGGTCTGTTTGTACATTATACATGGTTTACTGATTTGAATAAAACTATTACATTTTTATGCCCTACTTGCCTCTCTGACTTACACAATGGAAAATTAAATGACATGATTTTAATTACAATAGAATATCTTGTATCTACTAAACTTTCTTTATACTAATAACATCATTGAACCATAACATGAACATCTTATGCCTAATTTTAACAAAAACATCTTATTATCAACTATTTTCCATATATCACCTAATTTTAACAAAAACATCTTATTCCTATTATTTTTTCCTGTATCATCAAATGATAACAACATAGCTTATCCTAGACATAATTTAATTAGAAAACATAAAAAACTCCTATTACTAGTAACACTGTCAGTCACTAACTGTCTTGTGTATGTATTATTCTTATGAAAACACTTTAACTGTGATAAAAAACCTCGTGTATCTATTTACACCTTACATCTAAAATATTATTTAATTAATAATAAATAATAAACATCTTAATATTAGGCATACCTTCAGTTATGAACTGTCCTTTGGTATTTTTGTCCTCACCATTTATTTAGTTATAATTAAAGAAAACATTTTATATGTAATAGTCCTTCTTATATCTAATTTAAAACTCTTATTACTAGTAATGTTGTCAGTCCTTAGACCGTCTTTCATTTCAATGGTTTTATTATTATTATTCTACACTCATGGTAGTCTTTTTATAATACTTAAACCTCATTGAAGATTTTTTCATAGATTTTTTAACTATGTTTCTCACTGTACACTCTGTAGTTCCTTAATTTTGTTATCTCACTTCACTTTATTGTATTCTACACTCTGGTAGTCTTTTTAGTGAGTTCTACTCCATGGTAGTCTCTTTTGACATATTTTTTGACATGTTACACTTACAACTAATATACAATTTGTTTTTATAGTATTGTATCTTGTAACTTGTTTGGGGTTTACCTATATCGGTTTCAATTTTGTCTCATGGTATTTAATATATGATTAACATTTTGTTTTGGCATATCTCTTCCTGTTTTTGGTCTCTTTGTTGGAATCTTGATATGTTTCGTCCCTTCTTCAAATATCACATTAGTAGTTTCCTTATTAAAATGGTTTCATGACAGATTATTTCCTTTTTTATGGTCCTTCCCTTTTTGTACTGCTTCCCCAATCTACTGGGTATACTGCTGGTTTAACTGGTTTTTTCATAGTAGGTTATTTTAATTAATGGTTTTCTTTATTATCTTCCATTTTTATTAACATTTTATAGACTTAATTATACAGTTTCTAGTGTAATCCTTAAACAATTTATTCTTCTCACTCACTATGGAACTTCCTCTTTTATTCATGTAACATTAATTCAAATGTTTAGTGTGATAATTTTGTTATGTTACATATGCTCTCCTGTAAAAGTGATTAGTTCAGATCATACTCTGTATGGATGAAATAGTTACTACTAATTCTTTTGTATTTACATTTTCTCCGTGATTACATGTTTTCACTTTATATACCTTCTTTTTCCACCATTGCTTCCTCTCAGCTGATGTGTATCTCCTTCATTAGTTTCTTTTTTCATTGATAAGTGATCTTCAATCTTGTGTATAACATTATCATTTTATATTCCTTCTTATTTGGTGCTTCCTCACCAGTATGTTTACTCCCTAACATTCCCTAACAAATTAATTGGAACAGTTCAGAGTGGCACTTTTGGCTTCAATCCCTGCTGTCCAATACTTCAATTGAGTCCAGAGGTATTATCATCTCTGCTCAACACATAAGACTGATGGCATTTTCTACATCCAGTCATAAAAATAAATAAACAGTAAAAGTAGTCATTTTTGACTAAAATAAACATCTTTAGATTCTTCACTTCATAATACGTTATATTAATTAATACTTTATACACTTGACTCTTCTTCTCTCTTAAAGCTTATTCCATATTAGGTGGTTTAGGTATATGGTATCATATACATTTCATCATGTTTACATAGTAAGTAGTATTTATATTTACTCTTTCTACCATCTGGTATCCATTGAGTTACTTTTATTGCTCATGGTATAACATGAATTAATTCTTTATCACTTTCACTATAACAGTGGTTGTTGTAACAGCATTATCATCATTAGTATCAGGTTTTTGTTTTTTGGTTTCTGGTCTCACTATTTGGTCCTTAGTGAGCTGGTCCTTCTTCATTGTTCCATTTTTATTAAATTATTTTCTGTGTGAGTTTGGTTAATTTGTTCGATTAAGTCATATGACATTCTGGTTTCCTTTCTCTCTTAGAATTTTGTATCTCTTTCTTACAAAATATTTTTTCATATTTCAGAGTTATTTCTCATCATTTGTATGAGTAATGATGTGAGTTTACTGTCTTTTAATTTTAGACATTTTTATTCAACTACATTCTTTCTTGTTCATAGTTGTTTTTTCAAATATTTTGGTATAAGTTGTACTTATTATTGTTTTGAATTTTGAAATTATTATTCCTCAAAATTCTTTTTTCATTCATAATAGTCTTTGAATGTTTGTGTAAGTGGTACTTACTAATTATTTTGAATTTGGACAATTATTATCTGCATCCAAATTCTTTTTACTTGCATAATAGTCTTTGAATATTTGTGTAGCTTGTACTTACTATTGCTTTTGAATTTTGAAGCTTATTATGTTCAAAATTCCTTTTATTTATTCACAATAATCTTTTAAATGTTTTGTGTAAGTTGTGCTTACTGAGTTTTGAATTTTTGTAATTTTATTCTTATCAAAATTCTTATTTTGTTCACAATATTCTTTCTGATATTTGGTGTAAGTTGTGCTTACTAATTTTTGAATTTTGTAATTATCTATTTATCAAAATTCTTATTTCATCATTCACAATTGCTCGAATATTTGGTGTAAGTTGTGCTTACTGATTTTTTGAATTTTGTAATTATTATCTTTATCAAAATTCTTTTTGTATCATTCACAATTGTTCGAATATTTGGTGTAAGTTGTACTTACTGATTTTTGGAATTTGGTAATTTTTTATTCTTACCAAAATTCACAATTTCTTCATAATAGTTTTATCTCACAACTATGAGTCCTCCAAATATTTTTTAATGGATAACTGATTATAAGTTCCTTTTACTTTATTCGAAATGATATCCTTTAGTACATACGTATTGTTATTATTGTTTTTAATTATCAGGTATGGGCCGGTATACAGCAGTAATAACTTTTTGGTAATGCCTTCCAAAGTACTGGGTAATTCCCTGTTTTTTAGCAGTACCTTTTCTCCGACTTCATAGCTTATTATTTTCTTAACAGCCTTTTGATATTTGTTCTTGCGCTTTTCCTGGTCTTCAGCCAATTTATTGTAGAATCTGATTCGATTGAACTTGTATTCTTGACTCGTGGGGAACTCTATTATGTCTTGTATTTCCCTCGGAGGTGGTCTTTCATACATTGCCGTGTATGGAGTGGTACCAATAGCGGTGTGATATGACAAATTAAGGAATTCTTCAGTCGCTAATAAATATTCTTGCCACTTCTTTTGTTGGTTATAGCAATAAGTTCGTAATATTCTTCCGACCTCTCGCAGTACCCTCTCCGCTGGATTGCTGCTGGGGTGGTAGACAGACGTCTTGTATGTCTTAATGCCCAATGTATTCAGAGTGTTTCTCCACCGCCAACCCTTAAATTGCGTTCCATGGTCGGTGATTATGGATATCGGGCTTCCTACCTCTGGAATGTAATGATTTGTTATTATTTCTAGAGTCTTCAGAGTGGTGGCTCTGTTCACAGGGTATAGTTTTGTAAATTTTGTAAAATGATCCATCATAATAACAATATACTTGTATCGATGGCGTCCGCCACTGCGGGGAAATGGACCACATATGTCCAGAAAGACCTTTTCCAGTTTGGCTTGTGAGGTAATTGGTATCATCATACCTTCCTTTCTTTCATTGTTGGTTTTCACCAATTGACATATCATACAGGTTTTAAGGTAGTTTCTAGTTTTTCTATTGATACTTTTTATGTGACAATTTTCTTCTATTGCCTTGATCACCTTCATGGCTCCCATGTGACCGTATCGTAGGTGATAGTCCAGGATGATATCCTTTTCAATTGTAGTAGGGATCATGACCTTCCAAACGTCTTCGTCAAGGGATGTCTTGATGAATAAAATCCCATTATGTATACAATAAAATTTGTTTATTGTGTCATCTTGGTTGGAGAGACGAAGTTTAATAGAGTTTAACTTCGGATCGGACTGCTGGTGTTTGCTGATGTCCTGCACTATCTTCTCTAAATCAGATCTGTCCTTAATAATGTTATAGATTTTCAAAATGCTCTCCTTTTCGCCTTCGAATGTTTGTTCTTCCAGATTCACTCTTGACAATACGTCGGCTACTACATTTTTACTCCCAGGAACACACTCCCACTGTATATCGTATTCCTGTAGGGCGAGTACCCATCTGGTCAATCTACCATGGCTTAATTTGCATCTTCTTAGAAATGATATTGACTTGTGATCTGTTCGGACGGTCACCGGATATCCGAGGATATACGTCCGAAACTTCCCGCAGGCAAAGACTACACTTAGCAGTTCTTTTTCCGTCACATTATAGTTCTTCTCACACTGGTTAAGGGTTCTGCTAGCAAAGCTCACTACTAGATGGTTTCCACTTTCATCTTCTTGGTACAGTGTTGAACCCAAGCTAATGTTACTAGCGTCACAGTTTAGAAAGAAGGGTCGGTTAAAATCTGGATGGTTGAGCATTACTGCATCTAAGAATTTCTCTTTAATTGATTTGAAGGTCTCGTCTTGTTCTTGACCCCATCGCCATTTATTCTTGGACGATAACTGGTACTGAAACTGGGCTGTTAGTTCGGAATAATTATTCTGGAACTTCCTATAATAGTTACATAGGCCCAAAAATGATTGTAGTTGCCTTCTGTTTTTTGGTGTAGGGAATGGTTGTATGGCGTCTACCTTTTCTGTTGATGGTGTTATTCCTTGACTGTTTAGCTGGAAACCCAGGAATTGAACTTCTTTAGCTATAAGCTTGGACTTGTCCAGTTTAAGGGTGACATTATTTTCAGCAAGCTTCTTCAAAACATACTCCACACGATAACAGTGTTCCTCCCAGCTGGTTGATGTTATTAGGAGATCATCAACATATACAGTTGTGAATTGGAGCGCTTCTGGTCCTAGTATATGATCCATACAGGCGACAAAAACAGCTACTGAATTAACCAACCCGAAGGGCAATCTCTTAAACTGATAATTGCGCCCTTCGAAGATGAACGCCATGTATTGCCGGCTTGCTGGGTGCAACTCCACTTGCCAATAGCCGCATACCGTATCCCAAGTGGTAATGAATCGTGTTCCGTGGAACCTCTTCAAAATTTCATCAATTTCGCCAGGTGAGGTACGATCGTTTATTATCATCTTATTTATCTCCCGAGCGTCAAGGCAAAGTCTTACCTTCCCATTTTTCTTTTGTATGGCCACAATTGGGCTTGTGTATGGCGATTGACTGCTCTCGATGATATCTCTACGGATCATATTCTGGATCTCTGATCGTACGGCTTCTTTCAAAGATTGTGCTATTGGGTACGACTTTCGGTTGAATTCTACCGGTTCTCTGAATCGTATGGAACATTGGTAGTTCCGGATCTTTCCAGGTTCGTCAGAAAATACAGCTCGATATTTCTCATATATTTCTACCAATTGATTCCGCTGGTTTTCCGTTAATTGCTCGTTCGCATTGTGGCACTGGAAGTTATGTATCTCTTGGATCTTTTGTTGCCATAGGTCTTCCTCCGAATCTTGATGTACTGGCTTGTTGTTTGTTGAGTCGTTAGATAAGTAATTCACCTTATTTTGGTGGTCGATAAGTTGTCTGGAGTCTAAAGTCTTGTTATCAGTTAAATTGGCTATCCAGGTTGAACCTTCAGCAAAGAGCGATACCTTTCCTCGGCACAAGTCGATAATTGCTGAGTTTCGACGCAATATGTCGCATCCTATCATGATGTTGAAAGGTAATCTGGCTGCAACAAGAAATATCATATCCACACTAATGCCCTGACCTTTGACCTTGAGGGATACCTGCTTTCTTATGGTCTTGTTCTGTCGGCCGGTAGCTCCTACAAGTACAATATTATTAATAGGTAGTACCGGTAAGTTTTTGTGGCATTCCTGCTGTATCCGGTCCAATTCATTTCGATTTATTATGGAGACATTGGCTCCAGTGTCTATCATTATAGGAACAGAAACACCTTCAATTTCTGCGGTTATGTATATTATTTCATTATCATTATTTTTAATATTAAGCTCACTTTCTTCTAATAGGTCCTTACGGATATCCTTTAAATAATTGCTGTATATTATGGTAAAATTTTTTCTGTTTTTCTTCACATTCATACCTACTTGATTAAACCCAGCAGATTGGAGCAGTAAAGGGTCATTAGATTTTATTACTGCCTCCGTTCGTTTAAATGTTCCGCTTCATTACGGATCAGGCCGTTGGAAGCGTCAGCTTGAAGTCCTGAGGCTGTTTCGATTGGTTCTGCTCGATCGTCTGGTTGGGCTTCTGTCACAGGTAGTCTTCGCTGATTATCCAAGCTGGAACTACGTCTGGGCTCGTACTCTCTGTACCTATTACTTCCCTGAAATCCTTGGAAAGTCTCGTACTCGTAGTATCGGCTCCTTCGTTGAGGCTGGTACCTCCTGTGTCCACTGCCTTCTGCTCGGATGTAGTTAACAGTAGGTCGATATGCCCTGTAATTGTGGTTACCTCCACTTGGGTAATTTCGGTTATAATTACCATGATAATTATTATTATTAGAAAGGTTGGGGTTCCTCTGACCATTTGGAACATAGTTACTATTATGATTATAATAACCGTTGTTATTTTGTGGACGGCTATTATTATTATGATTATTATTGTTGTGGTTGTTGTTACTATTATTTATGCGAGGAATATTACTATTATTATTATTGTTGTTAAAACGGGGCAAATTATTGTTATTTCTGGGGTTATAATTGTACTCGGCATTATTCCGATTTGTGGAATTATAATTATTATTATTACCCACATTCTGCCGATTATTATTATTATTCAAATTACTGTTGTTATTCCTTGGTTCCGGCTTTTCATACCTCCTGCGACTTTGACGGTAATAGTCTTCGTGCTCGTACATCTCTAAAAGCTCGGTCATGGCTTGCACCGTTTTTATTTGACTGTTTCGTCTGGCTCTGATAATATCCTCCTCGTAGTGGTATGAGAGTTTGCTGACCAGGCATTCTTCCGGTATTCGGGGCTCTAGATGTTTGGCCACGCACACCTTTCCCAAAAAGTACGCCGTTAAAGTTTGGTTTCCATACGGGTTGTACTTCCCATGACATATCCCGTCTCTGGCGATATTTTGCGTTGATTCCGACCAATATTTGGCTTTGAATAGCCTTCTGAATTGTTGATAGTCGGTCACCTCGTCTCTTATTGCCATCCACCAATTGTCTGCTATTTCCTTGAACGATTCGTCCAGCACCTCTTTGTTCTCCCTCCAGCGATTACCTCTGTGTTTGGCAAAGTATTCCTCAATTCTTGCTAGGAATTCCATGGGTTTATTTTTATAAAACCTGAAGTTAATCCCTTCACGATTTTCACTGTTGGGACAACTGGTAATGGTTGTCGGTCGACTATGGAATAGGTCTATATCGGTCTGGTTCTGTCATACCTGACTGTTGATACTGGTCACAGCAGCTTCTATGCCGTCACATTTTTCTGTGAATCAGTCCTGCACTCGCTCCCAGTCTTCCCGTGTTTCCTTTAGTTTTTCCTCCAATGTCTTCCTAGTCGTTTCTTCAATGGTGTTAACCTTCGTATTTATTTCTGTCCTGATACTCCGTACTTCTTGTTCGGTTTGACTCCATTTTTCGTCAGCTCTGGTAACCCTTTGTTCGATTACCGTTATTTCCTCTTCTACCTTCTTGCTGATTGTCTCATTGTTTTCAGCTATCTTCTGGCTCAATTCTTCCTTCAATATTTCCATTCTTCCGTCTAACCGGTTCATGTTCTCTTGGTTTGTCTCCTTCAATTCTTCTCTCAATTGCTGACTATTGCTTTCCATTTTCTGATTTGTTTCTTCCATCCTCTTGTTGGTTTCTTCCAGTTTTTGGCTTATCTGGGTTAATTCCTCTTTCGACTGTTTATTGTCAGTCTTTATTTCCTCCATTTTCTCCTCAATTTTCTGGATATTTTCTTCCATTAATAATTTATTTTCGTTTTTTAATTCGTCCATTTTCTCCTCCATCTTCTCCTCCATCTTCTTGCTAGTATCTCCAATTTTATTACTTAATTCCTCTTTCAATTGTTGGTTATCATTTTCCAGCTTCTTACTATTTTCTTCCATCTTCTCCTCCATCTTCTTACTATTCTCCTCCATTTTATTACCCAACTCTTCCTTTGTCGTTTTAAATTCTCGGAGTAACATCTCCATCATTTGATCAAGTTTTGTATTTTCCTTTGCGGTGGATTCCTCCGGCTGTTCCTTCTGTGGTGCAGGCTTATTTGGTTCTGCTGGCGGTAACATTAACTCCACATCTTCCACTGGTGTCGCTTCTTTATCCTCCATGTCTATCTCCTGTTCGGCCTCCATAGCCCTTTTTCTTGATGTAGCTCTCCTGTGCATCTCACTCCCTCTTCCGACCTGTTGACCGTTGCCAAGCTAAAAATAGGAAATTGGACAATCGTCCTTATTTTATAACACTATTATCTCCTATTTAAAGCCCCTTAAGTTGGACGCCAATTTGTAATATAATTATTACAAATATAAAATTAAAGATATAAATTATAAATAATTGAATTGATATGTGTTGATACGTATTAATATTTTGTTTATCACTGGATCAGTCTGACTCCTTAAAGTCCCACTGGTTAGGCTAGTCAAAGGGTAATATAAATTCAAGTGTAATAATAAACAAGATATAAAGATATTGATGATAAGAATATGTTATAACTAAGTGTGTTGGATTGATAAATAACAAATATATCAAACTTTAAAAATTTTGCAAATATTTTTTCTTGTGCTTGTATCGAATTTGACTGAATAATTTAATTTAATTAATTGATAAGTGGTCAGAGCTGTTGGGTTGCGCGTCGTGAGACGACCCAATGGTATCCTAGTACCGAGCCTCCTATGAGGGGCTCCTGCCTAGTGGTCCTGTCCAGACGGAATATTGATTATTTAATTTTTATTGGTCGTTACAACGACATGCTCGTACTAGGTCGACTAGTACAGTATTTGTCGAGGCCGTTTCCAAGATTCACCTGGACGTATTCGGTACTTGCCAAGGCCAGCTATGAGAGGGTTTGTCTGGGTCCTCGCAGCTCGGACGTAAAATTTACGTGCAAGTCGCCTTGCGGTGTCATCCAAGGAGCGGACACCGAGTCCTCTTCTCAGGAGACGAGAAGAAAACCGATAGGGGACTTTGGCCGCTAGCCGAAGCCCTCTATCGAGAACGCTTTGCAACCTTCTTTTATGAACGGTTGCGAGGTAACCCTAGACGGGAAGAGCGTAGGTAATGATCGGCAACAGATACGCGTTGACAATCAACTTACCCAGCTTGCGGGTCATAGCCTTGTTGGCAAGTATCGGAAACAGTTGCGCGAGACGAGCGGACGCTTTCCTTCGCATCGTCTCAGCGTGGGTACGCCAGGTGAGCCGACGATCAAGGTGGACACCGAGGTACTTAACTTCCCTCGACCAGGGCAGGTACGTTCTACCGAGTCTCACTCGGCCTCGTGGTTCTTTCCGGCGCTTTGTGAATAGCACCGCGGAGCTCTTGGTTTCGTTGACGGCAACTTTCCAGCTCTCCGTCCACGTCGAATACGCATCGAGTGCGCGCTGAAGTCGTGGGATAGCAAAGTCTGCGTTCCGATCGGCGGTATAGACCGCCGTGTCGTCGGCAAACAAAGCCATCTGGACTCCAGGCTCTCTGGGTGCGTCGTTGACATACACGGAGAACAGGAGAGGCCCTAGCACGCTACCTTGAGGTACCCCGGCTGTGATACGTCTCTCGGAAGAAACGTGGTCGTCTATTCGCACGCAGAAAGTCCTCTCCGTCAGAAAGCTAGCAATCAAGCGAAGGTAGCAATCTGGGAGCTGGATTTCCCGGAGCTTGAACAAGAGCCCGTCGTGCCAGACACTATCAAAGGCCTTTTCCACATCTAGGAAACAGGCGACAGTCTGCTCTTTCCGACACCCGGCGTCCGTGATGTATTCCACCAGTCTCATCAGTTGATGAGTGGTGGAATGCCCCACACGGAAGCCGAACTGTTCGGGGACCAGTACATCAAAATTTCGTAGATGATCTAGTACTCTCCGTTGTACGAGACGTTCGAGGACCTTTGACGTGGCTGACAGTAGACTAATGGGCCGGAGGTTGCCGGGACGGGAAGCGTCCTTTCCCTGCTTCGGGATCACTATAACCGTCGCCTTACGCCATTTCTGGGGAAAATAGGCCAGTCTAAGACACGCGTTGAACAGCGCGACCAAGAAAAGTACTCCTCGCTCCGGGAGTCGAGTAAGAGCGGCGTTCGAGACGCCGTCCGGGCCAGGAGCTTTTCTTGGCACGAGTTCAACGAGCCGATCTGTGACCTCTTCCCTAGTAATGGGTTCGGGCTCCGTAGTGATCGGAAGAGACAGAAAGTCTTCCACTTCGTTCTCGACTTCTTCGTCGAAGTCCCAGTCCATGGGCGGGTTAGGTGCGAACTGTCGCTCAAAACACGCGCCCAAGTACTCGGCCTTCGCCTCCGGGCGAGCCAGGATTTGACCGAAAGGTCCAGCAATGGCCGGGATGCGAGGCCGGCGCCTCTTCCCTACCAACGCCGAAGGTATCCGGTAAGGGCTACTTTCGTCCGATCCGTCCCCTGCCTGGGCCACGGCGAGTTCCCAACAGCGTCTCCGATAGGCCTGCATTTCACGACGTAAAATGCCGGTCGCCCGGTTGTACGCTGCCTTGTCGGCCGGATCACGGGTCCGCTGCCAGCGTCTCCGGAGGCGATTTCTCTCGCAAGCGAGAGCACTCGTCTCCTCTGGGATCCGCTGCCAGTGGGGCGTGACGCCAGGCTTCATTCTGGAAGACGCGTCGATCGCAGATACGACAGCCTCGTCAAACGCGGCAACTGCCTCGTCGACTTGGCGGAAGGTTTCGAGTGGTCCCGCGTCTGGCAATCGGCGACTTAACGCCGGGCCATAGCGATCCCATTCTACCACCTTCCTGACATCTCTGCGTACGACGTGCTGGGTAGCGACGTGTATCAGGATGGGGAGATGATCGGACGATAGTTCCGTTAGCACGGACACATGGACCGGACAGTCAATTCCTTGAATCACCGCTATGTCCAAGACATCGGGAGCCGCGTTGCGTTGTGAGGGGTAGAACGTAGGTTGGGTAGGCCCAATCACTTGAATCCTGCGAGAATCGGCAAACCTGCGCAAACGTTTCCCGTTTGGGGCAGTCAAGCGACTGTTCCAATCGCGATGTTTGCAGTTCAGGTCGCCGGCCATGATGACCCTCCTGTGTGCATCGAACGCGACCGCTAGATCGGGGTGAAGGAGCTCTTTTTGCGGCGGTTTATACGCCGCGACCATCTGTACACCGCCTAGAGTGTTCAACAACTCCACAGCGGTGCCTTCGAGGTGAGTCATTGCAGGCAAGACGACTCGGTGATGCTCGAGAGTGAGCCTCACCGCGACGGCAGTGCCGCCACCAGCAGTGCCCGGCCTGTCGTTTCGATAGCACACATAGTTGGCCAGTCGTAACCGACTCGCAGGAGTCAAGTGGGTCTCATTGAGAAGCACTACATCGGGTTTGAGTCGGGCCAGTAATTCTTGGAGTTCCTGGATCTTGTTGGACAACCCGTTGGCGTTCCAGGAAAGAATCGAGAGATCTCGTTTGAGGACCCGACTCATAGAAGACCTACACAAGTGGCGGCTTCCACCAAGAGCATGAATCTCTCGGTTATGTCGGCAGTCTCCAAGCGGGAGCGGATGGACCTGAAGGTCTGGGCGACTTTGTTGAGATCGAACTCAGCAAGGAAGTCTTTGACGACCTGGTAGTCGTCAGGTACGGTTTTAGAGGCAGATTGCCTGGAGACTGCGTGCGCATAAGAGCGCCGAGGCTTGTCAATCGGGGGATTGGTGGAAGCCAGGGGTTTCTTAGGGCCAGGTGTAGCGCCTCTAGCGGAGGTGCTAGGAAGAGGGACAGATGCGATTGCGTCGGACTTCGCGCGCTGTGCAGGCTGTCTGGACTGTGCGGCCGGGTTGGCAGGAGCCCGGGATCTAGCGCCACGGGGCTTTCTTTGCCGCTTCTTTTTGCCTGCGTTGGGAAACCGCGGGGGCGGGAGGTCTGGCGAGGCTGCTTCTAAAGCAGGGGCGGGAGTCTCCGGTGCTGGGGAGGGTTGAGTAGTCTCAGGCTCCACAACCGAGATGTTTTCTGTTGGCTGGGTGGTCTCACTTTTAGATGCCACGAGGTTACGGCGCTTTTTCGCCTGAGGCGGGACAGGGGCCTGTGAAGGAGCCTGAGTTGGAGGTGCCTGTGCTGCAGGTGTTTGCTTCGGGCCTTTGGAGCGTTTTTGTTGCCTGTTAGTGACTGTGGCGGAAGACACGGCAGCCGTAGCAGGAGGCGCAGGGCCTGGCTGCTCGGTTGCAGGTCTGGAACCAGCTACCGGATGCCTCGGTGGTGGCAGGCGCCCTTTCGGCTTTCGCCGCTCGAGCTCCCGCTGAAACACCGGACATGCCCGGTAGTTGGCGGGGTGACTCCCGCCGCAGTTGATGCATCTTTTGAATGCAGGTGCATCGCAAAGTTTGGAGGCGTGAGGGAGAGAACATCTCACGCACGCCGGAGCGTTTGAGCAAGAGTCGGAGTGGTGCCCGAAGCGTTGGCACCTGTGACACTGAGGCAGAGCCCCGGGAGCGCGGCTTCTTTCCACTTTTACGCGGAAACCAAAAAGCCGCGTAAGTGAGAGTAGGCTAGTGCCTGCCTCGCTATTCTCTGCCAGGATGCGGACCAGAGGAATTGGACGCCTTGGTCCGGCAGGAGTAAACACCCGATGGACCGCGCGAACAGGATAACCCAGCTCGCGCAGCTCATCGAGTATTTCCTCCAGAGGGGATTCCACGTCCAAGCCTCTGAGGACAAGCGACAGAGGCTTCACGTGTTTGGGGGAGAAGGTATGGTACTGGAATTGCTGGGATTCCACGTACGCCACGACACTGCGGTACACGTCCATTCCGCGGACAACGATCTTGACTGTATCGCCCCCAAGGAGCTTCAGGTCAACGTTGGCCGGGGAAAGTCCGGGAGCCACTATCAATCGCCGGTAAAAACCGGTGACGTTGTTCACGCCATGAACGTAAACGGGCGGGATGCGAACAGCGGCCGACGGTGCTTGGGCACCGCCGGACACAGTCGGCCCCGGGCCGGATTCGCCATCGGCGGGGACAACTTCCATGGCGGACGCCGAGGAAGAGGTTGAGGACGATCGGTTCCGCCTCGGTTTCTTAACCGGGCGCCCCCGTGGCCCAACCGCCACGAAAGCGTCGGTCTCGTCACCGGGCAGCGGAACCGACCGGGGATCGACTTGGTCCGCATCCATCAGCGGAGAACACGGCGAGTCGCTCGTGTGGGGCGGGGCAGTGGCGAGCGACTGCGTGCTCGATGACGCGCCCGAAGCGGGCATTTCCGCCATCGAGCGGGAGGTTCGCCGACCAGAGGCAGCCAGGCTGCCTCCGGCGGTAACCAGGGACCTAGGGTCCGGCCCGAGCCGGATCGCTTGCGGGATTTCTGGAACGCTCAGGCTTGCTACGAGCTGGGCAAATGACCGGCTTCGTTAGATACCTCCCCTTACCAAGAGAGGTGTCCACCGGCCTCTTTACCTAGGCGATATCCAAGCTCGCTTACCACTGGTGGGGGCTCGCAAGGATCGTCCTAGGCAGCGCTACCTAAGAGCCTGAGCGTCAGCGGGCTAGATGCGCTGCGCAACTTACAACAGCTCTGGCAGGCTATAAGCTTCCTCTTCGATGGTGGTCCTGAAAAGGGTCACTTGGCTGGTGGCCCTGAGAAGGTCCGACGCACTCAGCTGTGCTTGTGCTGGCTACTCAATTCACCAGCCAGCTGAGTTGCTGAAAAGGGTCACTTGGCTGGTGGCCCTGAGAAGGTCCGACGCACTCAGCTGTGCTTGTGCTGGCTACTCAATTCACCAGCCAGCTGAGTTGTGGTCTTCTGTCTTCTTGTTGACAAAGGCAGCAAGCGGGCCAAGATGTTGGCTGTCCAGCGGCGAAGCAGCAGGCAGCAGGGCAGTGGCTGATAGCAGCGAAAACTCCAGCTGGAGAGAGCAGTCCAGAAGAGATCCGTTCAGTTGAATTAATTGATAATTAATTAATTATTTGAGTTTGTAATTTCCTCCTATATCTATTCTCTCAATGTGAATTATGTTTTTGCTTAATAAAAAATAATAATAACATTAATAGTAGAAATAAAAACAATGCTGGTAACTGAATACTGATTTGCGTTTATTCATTCAAAATTGTGCGCCAGTCAAACTGCGCATGTCCCAGGCACTGGCTAATATTCGCCACAGTCGGCAGTGAGAAAGATTAACAAATATATTTTTTACAAGTTTAAATTTATGGTTCTTTGAACGAGTCGAAATGGTCAGAGGGCAAGGAACAAGATACATTTAACAGGTATTCTTAAACTAAATGTTAACATCTGAAATAGAACAGAATTATTATTACAATTGTCAATTAGAAAGAAATTATTTAAAATTCGAACCAAGTCGAAGAAATGACGTCACTCTGCTCCAGGCAGCACTGGTCCGTCGTCTTTATAGAAATTCAGCAATGGCCGCCGTCTGCTCGTTTTAACTGCTATGACGCCGTTGGAATTGAAGATCTTCTCCCACAGAAATAAAATGATGTTCCCTTTTTCTGCAAAGTGGTGTTGGTCCAAAATATCGTGTTGAATGTCCCCTCGTCGTCTGCGATGTCGAATTCTGGATGGATCTCTTGTGTAGTGTAGTGTTCAAATATGCGTGTTGGTTTTGTGTGAATTCGTTCCAAAAATTGTTCAAAAATGGCTGTCGATTTCTGGTGTTGCGTTTTTATGGTGTTATTCTGTGTTTTTGGAAACTTGTGAAATGTTAGACATAGATAAATAATGTTATTTCACTTGTTAGTTCATCTCCGTTACACGCCACATAACCACACTTGGTTTTAATATAAATTATTTGGGTTTCAAAACTCCACTAATACATTTTTCAACTGTTCAGCTTTGCGATTAACAATAGACTAAACGACGCAACGTCGTCGTTTTAGGGCAATTTGTGGTATGTCTTTTTCCTCTTCATATTGTTTAATTATAAAATATCTGTCTAAGACTTGTTTCACTATCTAACTATACATAACAAGTTTTCTTATTTTTTACTGTATTTCCAATATTTCTTAATTTTACATGAATCTAACTATTCAGTAATATTGATTATTTAATTTTACATCTTTTGATATATAGCTGGGTTTGTTTCAAACTCATTTAAGCCCAAAAATTACAATTTTAGATAATTATTGTATGTCTCATATTTTGTACAAATTCAGTGTTTTAAAGGTTTTTATTTGTTTTTTCGGTATAATATTTCCATGGAATACACCTAATAACTCCGTAATTACTTTGTTATTAATAATTTGGTTATTAAAACATTTCAATATTGATTAATTTGCTGTTTAGTCTGATTTGATTACTATCATAAGCCTATTTTTGACTGTTTCCAAAAGAAGTTAGTTTTCTTTCTTTTGTCATTCTATTTGCTATTAACTGTATCTGTATTAATTATATTTTCAATTTCTGTATTGTATGTATTAAATTCTATTCCTATTACATAGATTAATTCTTTGATAGATAGTTTTTTTTTTGGTTTATAGGCCATTCTGTGTTTACAAACATAGTGTCTTGGTGGGTCTGTTTGTACATTATACATGGTTTACTGATTTGAATAAAACTATTACATTTTTATGCCCTACTTGCCTCTCTGACTTACACAATGGAATATTAAATGACATGATTTTAATTACAATAGAATATCTTGTATCTACTAAACTTTCTTTATACTAATAACATCATTGAACCATAACATGAACATCTTATGCCTAATTTTAACAAAAACATCTTATTATCAACTATTTTCCATATATCACCTAATTTTAACAAAAACATCTTATTCCTATTATTTTTTCCTGTATCATCAAATGATAACAACATAGCTTATCCTAGACATAATTTAATTAGAAAACATAAAAAACTCGTATTACTAGTAACACTGTCAGTCACTAACTGTCTTGTGTATGTATTATTCTTATGAAAACACTTTAACTGTGATAAAAAACCTCGTGTATCTATTTACACCTTACATCTAAAATATTATTTAATTAATAATAAATAATAAACATCTTAATATTAGGCATACCTTCAGTTATGAACTGTCCTTTGGTATTTTTGTCCTCACCATTTATTTAGTTATAATTAAAGAAAACATTTTATATGTAATAGTCCTTCTTATATCTAATTTAAAACTCTTATTACTAGTAATGTTGTCAGTCCTTAGACCGTATTTCATTTCAATGGTTTTATTATTATTATTCTACACTCATGGTAGTCTTTTTATAATACTTAAACCTCATTGAAGATTTTTTCATAGATTTTTTAACTATGTTTCTCACTGTACACTCTGTAGTTCCTTAATTTTGTTATCTCACTTCACTTTATTGTATTCTACACTCTGGTAGTCTTTTTAGTGAGTTCTACTCCATGGTAGTCTCTTTTGACATATTTTTTGACATGTTACACTTACAACTAATATACAATTTGTTTTTATAGTATTGTATCTTGTAACTTGTTTGGGGTTTACCTATATCGGTTTCAATTTTGTCTCATGGTATTTAATATATGATTAACATTTTGTTTTGGCATATCTCTTCCTGTTTTTGGTCTCTTTGTTGGAATCTTGATATGTTTCGTCCCTTCTTCAAATATCACATTAGTAGTTTCCTTATTAAAATGGTTTCATGACAGATTATTTCCTTTTTTATGGTCCTTCCCTTTTTGTACTGCTTCCCCAATCTACTGGGTATACTGCTGGTTTAACTGGTTTTTTCATAGTAGGTTATTTTAATTAATGGTTTTCTTTATTATCTTCCATTTTTATTAACATTTTATAGACTTAATTATACAGTTTCTAGTGTAATCCTTAAACAATTTATTCTTCTCACTCACTATGGAACTTTCTCTTTTATTCATGTAACATTAATTCAAATGTTTAGTGTGATAATTTTGTTATGTTACAACATGTACACAAATAATTATCTTTATGATATCTAACAACAACTTTATCTTGACCTATGGATCACATATAAGAAAAAATGAAATTAATTAATACTAATTAACTGATTTCCCTCACATTTCTACGACAGTAAACAAATAATACATATTGCTTCATTATTTGATATTACATCAACAAGTAAGCTTCATAAGCTAACACAAACTTTAACATAATATTTATGGTAACAACATAACATTATACAATTCAGAATCATTATTTTCGATTAACTAGTAATGTATATTATTGACTCATTTTTATCTATTTTCACCGTCATTTACTTTAACATATTCGATATTAGTTTCTTTCTTATAATTCTTATCAGTATTTTTGATTTATTTACTTCTCACTGAACATTGAGATTTCTTACTATTGTGTATAGTACATGTTTATTTTTTATTGCTATTACTACCTTGCATTCTTATTATTTTATATAATGATAAATTTATTTATCTGACCCTTGTATTAATATGGGATATAGATATTTATTTCCATATTCTATTTCTAATATTTTTATTTATGTAACGTCGAGGACCGCATTTCTGTTTCGTTACACTATTACTACCTTGCATTCTTATTATTTTTATACAATGATGAATTTATTTACCTGACCCTTGTATTAGTATGGGATATACATATTTACTTCCCTATTCTATTTTTAATATTTTTCTTTATGTAACGTCGGGGACTGCATTTCTGTTTCGTTACACAGTGTTTCCACCAGACAGGACTTGAAAATGGTGGAAACACTGAAAGGCCTCTTCCAGAACATGACATTTAGCAGTCTAGCAAATGAGCACGACGAAGTTGGAATCATTAGAAGTCTTTTATCAGTCTTTTACTTGGTCTTTTATCAGAAGGCAGCTGTATTTGTTTCACTTCACTTTTTTCATTTTCTATATGGAACTTAAGAAAAAAGTTACGGATTTCACTTTTCTTCTTTTAATATCCGACACACTATGATTCACACACTGTACTCAACACAGTTGATAGAAAATGAAGCCCTTTTCCCAGCTTTTCTAAACTGACAGTTTATCATGAAGAGAAATTGTTTTTCTTCTGGCCTGCAGTAGGCTTACTTTCAAAGACTATAGCAAACTCCTAAAAATTGCACTGTATATAACTAGAAACCAGTATTTAAAACACTGGGAACTTCGGCAGAAGCAAATGACAATAAGTATCAGCTGTGCTTCGAATAACAGCTGACAGCTGACTGAGACTGAATCTATGAGCAGGTGTGTGACGGGCATGTTAATCCCTAGAATACAGAACAGTGTGGAGGGTATAAATAGAAATGCATGGGAGCCATGACAGTCGATGAACAGAATGTGTCATATGGCTCAACAACCTTGGACGCCTGCATACCTAAGAATCAATTTTGAGCCTTATTGTTCTTTGATTGTTTCAACTTTTTGTGTTTATTAGAGCTGTCCGCTATAAGCTGGGTCTGGTTTAATGGGGGTCTGTTATATTGCTGTATATACACTGTGTATTATTGATATTTTAAAACATTGATCAGCTGTTTTATGTTACATTGTAGATTTACTATGTTCAGTTGGTTTATTGATTAAGAGATAATATTATGTTATTAAATAAATTAACAGTAATCACCGATTTATTGGATTATACACACACACATAAGTAAGTAATATATTGTAACCCCTCTTTCCTTTTATGTAATTTTAAGAGTATAAAACAACTTCTTTTATTTTAATATTTTTTTTTTGAAAGAGAAGCCACAAGTCAATTAGGACTAGGCCGGAGCCTAGAGAAGCAAATTGTGCTGGGTCCAGTATGACGGGACTTGCAATGAAACTCAGCTGTAATATAACAATAACGGTTTTTATTGTCTGCCAAGAATTAATACATGTAGGCAAACTCTATCACATAGTTATCCCCCCCCCCATGAATCATAAATATCACAAATAAATTAAGCCCCGTTTCAACAGCGTTAACGACAACACGTGTGTATCTTACAAGTGTGTATAATATTCAGTAAACATATATAATATAAAATTCTCCCCACATAGTGACTAGCTAGACACAGACAAAACATAACAAGACACACTGAAACATAAGGCACATAGACTCACAATTAAACATTAATTCTAACACGAATGCCCCTGGAATGCACCCGCCTTGCAGGCAGTGTTACTACCATACCCAGAACCCAGCAGTGATAAAATGTTCGCCCATCAGCAACCCATTTCTGTAGAATTACATAAAACCAAAACCCCAAAAAGGATGATAATTACTCATAACGCATAAGTAAGACCGGACCGCCCATATGTATAGCATTCCCTTGATCAATCACCCATCATGAGCGTATGAACCTTAAGTTCCTTTCACAGCATTAAATAAAATTTACGGAAACTACATCACCTGATTTTAAACGGTTGTTATACAATTCTAGACAGTTAATCTGCTTCACAAATTCCGAAGGATTTAATAGATCAGTATATACTTTAGCAGTCGGAAAATTAATCAGTCAAGTCTTTACAAATATCAAACAATTTAAACAATATATGTTTTGCAAAAAATTAATGAGTATATGTTCTATAGTTACAAGAAAATTAATCAGCAGATACTACAAGTGCAAAGTTAATCAATATGTGTTTTGCAAGTTAAGAAAAACAATCAGTATAGCCCATTGTAAGGTACAAAATCATTGAGTATATGCCCAGAAAAAAAACAATTATTTTCTATTAACCCCGAATGGCTATGTAAATATAATTGAAATGAAAGTACAGTAAAACGGTTGTGCCCTAGCCGCTGTGGGAGCGCGCCAGCATGTGGTTGACAAAATTTGACAGGCATCTAACCTGCCTCAGGCTGCAGAAACCTGTATCAGACAAAAACTAAGTCCCTTTTTTAAACCCCAGAAAACGGCCCAAAAGAAAACAAAAGAAAACCCCAACCCTTAAATGTTAAACCCAAAGTGAATTCAATATTTACTTATTTCTGTTCCAGCCGGAACAGGGTCCATAACATGTTCCATAATTTTGTGTAAAGAGTAATATAATAATTATGTGCAAACTGTAAAATATCTAAGGGAACAAATATCTCCGGCATGCTCCCCCAGTGCAGCATACAATTACAAGCAATGCACATAGTGTTAGGTAATTCAGTTATTAAAAGTGTTTCTGAAATTCACTCATGATGATCAGCTGCTCCCATTTATAGCAGACAGTCTGGGCACGTGGTCACATGGATTTAAATGATATTTACTGTAAAACAGGCGCACTGCCGGCCCGGCCCCAAAAGGAAAATAAAAGAGTGCATATCACCTTAATACAGCTGACTTAAGTGCTACATCGTGAATCGGTCACCAGCTCCCTCTCCGGACAGGATCTTCTCTAATGGTCCATGACTGATGCAGTTGTACAGCAATCAGCAAGCCAAATCTCCGTCTTAATCAAGAACCCTGTTAATTCATATAAATTAGAGAAATGTTCACCAAAAATGTACACCCAAGTTCAGGTAATTAACCTCAGAACGGGCCATCAACCAACTCACAATAAATACACAAGTTTCATTAATAAAGTCTTTGCAACCTGCTTAAAGGGTGGAAGGTCAGCCATGGAATAAATAAATTTTAATAAAGAAAAGACTATATCAAAAGTGGCGTAATGTAAAAGTCATTAGTACCATGTCTCCATGCTTTGACAGAAATTAACAGGAAAAGCCACGTGGTGACCAATAATCATTATTTGACCAAAATTTTAACTTCAAGGCACTCACAGTATTAATAAAGTTTTAACATTGATAATATTTCCTCTATGGAAGTTCTCACAAATAAATCTCTACGGTAAAGTTAATTAAAGAGCTCCCCGACAGTCTGCTGCATGAATGGACACCTGACTACGCACTAACTTTTAGCCATTAATCTGTAACATTCTACACCTTTATCATGACAATGACAATTACAATACCTCTCACACTATTATAGTAATAATAAACGGAACATGTGCTATATACTGAACATTAAGCAAATTACTGAACAATGAGTTTTCTTTGAATATAAAAACTGCCGGGTCGCACTCACATAATTAGATCTTTTATACGGTTGCATACAACTTGTTATTAATTATCCATTTAATATGAATTACTTTTAGACACATAAAATAATGCAATTCTTACCGGGAGCCGCTTAAGTTTCAGCAAGCCATGTAGATGGAGAGAAACTACGCCGTAATTGTTCGGAGAGAGATACGCTGATGTATTTCGTAGCTGGGCGATGAAGTCGGACTGCCGTCACAGGCAGAGCAGGCAGGCAGCGACCGCTCACTGCGAGTTGCGCGCGCAACCTTAACGGAGCCGGCCAAGAGTCGTTTCAACTCACCCTTGCTTTCGCGTTATATTACAATTAAAATAAAAATTTTCTAAAACTTTCGACAGCCGGATTTACACCGGCACACCCCACCCCGAAAGGGGAACCCGGTTGCCCCACTCTGAAACTCTGGAGAGTACCCTGCAGTGCACCCCCTTCTTAAATACTCCGGCGGACATCGTGGGTAAGGTGGCCCGGCGGCACTTGCTCCCAGGAGAACAAACATCCCCATGCGACCCTCTCCGCTATGCCAACCCCACGGGACCGCCCCAACACGTCACCCTCTCCGGTGACCAACACCTACTCCCACCGGTCCCACTCACATACTCGTCCTAAGACCCAACAAGGTATCTCACACCTTGATATGTGAGCGACCGTACTACTCCTCGTCCCTCACTTGGACCGACCAGCCACATGCACCCACAAGGCATCTCCATCCTTGCCATATGGCTGGCCCACTTCCCTACACAAGGGCGGACGGCCCCGCTCAGCCAGACAGAGAGGACCGCACCAAGGGCACACGAACATTAATCCCATCATTTACTCATTCGAATACACCACAACTAAAGGCGGTTTACTTTTATACAGCACCTACTACACCACTTTCTCTCTCAACAAAAGAACACCAGGAAAACAACCGGAGAATGCGGCATGGACCGACCCTACAATAAACAACATCAACATCACTATTAACAACCAACAACAGCACACCATCACTTCATCTAACCTCTCCCGTTAGGGGAAACTGAAGATCTCAAAGACCACTACACTCTCGAGGACCACAATCTACTCACTTCCGGCAAGTCTCTCTCTACTTCCTTATCGATAGGTTTTTTTTTTTTTTTTTTTTTTTTTTACAAAGGGCAGGGGTAGGAAAATCGGGAAGATGAAACGGGGCAAGGATCATTAAAGGGTCAATAGTTAGGACTAAGGGTAAGGACCTGGTTCCCTCCGAAATAAGGATGAATGGAGGAAAGCAAGGCTCGCGTGGGCAGGGGCGCAACCCTGAAATAGATGAACACCACTGGGAGTGTGGGGAACATCTACCCGCTACCCGTTAACCTCTTCTTCTTACCTTTCTATGATGGACTTTAGGTACCCGTTCATCTCGGACACCACTCCCTGAGAAATTATTTTGTGTTGAGCTGTACTGGCTGGTTTCCTCTGAATCAGACTCAAGGCAACTTACCTCACTACTTTCACTCCGGCTTGGATTATGCGCGTCGTCTAACTCCTCTGCTACAATTTCTTCCTTTTCTACTTCTTTCTTTTCTACAATATCCTCTTCTTCGTCCACATAATCCAAATCAACCTCCTGACACTGCACCGCCTCAGCATCTTCCCGTTGCTCCTCTGATCCATCTTCAACCTCATCTTCCCTCAGCTCCTCACCAATTTCTTCCTCGCACGCATCGCCAGCTCCTTCACGAACTTCTTGACTAACCTCTTCTCTGATCTCATTTTCATCAACACGTTCATCACCGTCATCGCCATCACTTCCACTACCACCATCAGAACACTGCACATCCTCGTCCTCCTCTAGTTGCTCACCTGGTCCACCTGAAACTTCTTCCTGTTCCTCGGAATCCTCAACACTACTTACAGAAGGCGTCTGCACATCTTCACACACTACATCATTCTCACTCACACACTCCACGACGCTGCCACCAAATTTCTCCACAACTTCTACCTCATCTACTTCTACCACACTTGCGGCATGAACATCCCCTTGTCCATCCACAACCTCAGAAACACTTGCAGCCCGGACATCCCTGTGTCCATCTGCAACTTCAGACTCTACAGTCTCCCTAACACCTAAAACTATATTCACCTGCGCAGCATCTGCAGACCGCTCTTCTGACTCTTCTGTCGATTCCACTCCTTGACCACTCTCAGCAACTCCAACGTCATCAACATCTTCCACCCTGGAATCCAGCTGTCCAGGTGCATGTGCAATGACTAGATTAATTTCTACTGGCGATGGTAAAGCTACACCATCCAATGACTTCTCATATCCCTGCGTAGGCGATGATGATGTTACAGGATCTGGATCCCTCACGAACCGAGATGTAAATACCGGAACAA
This sequence comes from Magicicada septendecula, assembly GCA_034769895.1. NCBI lineage: Eukaryota > Metazoa > Arthropoda > Insecta > Hemiptera > Cicadidae > Magicicada > Magicicada septendecula. The sequence continues at coordinate 44,863,850 of CM068368.1, forward strand.
ATTCTGCGGCCTCTGGATTCAACCATGACGTCCTCTTCGAGTCCTGCAACTCCGTCTTAACTGACGTGTCCTTGTCCACTTGTATTGATCCACAGAAGTTATTCCGCTTTTCTTCTTCTGTTTCACCTTCTTCATCCACTACTCTCTTAGGCACTTACACTTCCTCTGGAACCTTCAAAGCTTCCTTTTTCTCCAAATAAGAATGACGCCTAACTACAGGCTCCCTACTTGCCGATGTTTGTTCCCTAATATAATTTCTTCTTCCCCTGTTAATTTCATATTTCTTGGTTTTCTGTGCTGTAGCTGTTGTTACCGTCTTTTCCCTTGCCACCCCCTTGTAGCCTCCGTCACTTCCGGAATATTCAGGCTTTCAGACAGTCTCTTGCGTTCTCCTCCAACCACCATGTTTGTCCCTTTTGGCTCTTCCTGATGAACCACTGGAGTATTGTACATCTTTAGCTTCTCTTCCCCGGGACTCATCAACCTCCTGGACCGTTCTTGAAATCACACACAACCGTTCAAGGTCCACAAATGCCAAACGAGATCTCTCTTGGGGAGTCAGTCCTTCCAGAATCGCTTGTATCACTTCTGTCTCGGGCAACCCCAACCTTAACACCCGGGCAGCTTTCCGTATATCGTGCACGAAGTTCCCTAACGCCTCTCCGCTGGCCTGTAGGCGATAGAATTTTTCAAACTTAAGCTGAGCACGTCGTCGAATGGGTAGGAAGAAATTCAACACCTCCCCATGGAAAGCATCAACACTGTCACCCCGACGCAGAGCCTTGGTGACCAGATCAGCCAACGTACTCTGGCAATACGGGTATATAAGAGACAAGACCTCCCCATCGGACACCCCCGGGAAATCTGCTACCTGCAGGACCAGGTCCAAGAAAACCAACAGCTGGTCCTCATCAAATCCATTCACCACCGGAAATTTCTGGAGAACGCCTGAAAGAGGGTGGGGCAATTTCTCGTAGCATACCGCCGCCAGAATTGCACAATTCAAAACAAACAATCATAAAACAAATCCCCACTAAACACCTAACACAAACATAACCTACAAAAACATTTTTACAAAAATCAGAAAAACCCAAGTACTGTACTTCCTTTGAGTGGACCCCTGGGTTCTCTAGCGCTGCGGAGACCTGGCCTATTCTGAACCATTCACCCCCATGACAGAAGGAGACAAGTGACAACCAACAATACTAAACACACATAACATCAAACAGCAACTCGACACACACGTCGTACCAACACATAACTCCCAACAACCAACTAACAATAGAAAATCATAATTCGGGAAATAATACTCCAACATCAACCGGACACCAGTCGGTGTCGGTACCGACTTCCAATCGGGCCATACCGGATCCGCCAATATCACACGCTAAACTCCGACCCTAAATCAACATTCCATCATCCAGGCCACACTTGAGACTCCCCGGCCGTACAAGCTATCACATTTTTTTAAACACAGATAACCGCCTCAGTGGTGCGACCCGACTCACAAGTTATACAACTTACAACTAGCCTACACGGGCATATACCTATGAAACAATGTCATAACAATCGCCTTAATATTTCCGAGTTTGCAAGCCCCGTCACACACCAGGACCCAAGGGTTCAAGCCTAGAATGAACCACGCTCACTGCTACCATTTGTAGTGTCAGACTTTATAAACCACGCTCTGCGGTACCATTTGTAACCCCTCTTTCCTTTTATGTAATTTTAAGAGTATAAAACAACTTCTTTTATTTTAATATTTTTTTTTTTTTGAAAGAGAAGCCACAAGTCAATTAGGACTAGGCCGGAGCCTAGAGAAGCAAATTGTGCTGGGTCCAGTATGACGGGACTTGCAATGAAACTCAGCTGTAATATAACAATAACAGTTTTTATTGTCTGCCAAGAATTAATACATGTAGGCAAACTCTATCACATAGTTATCCCCCCCCCCATGAATCATAAATATCACAAATAAATTAAGCCCCGTTTCAACAGCGTTAACGACAACACGTGTGTATCTTACAAGTGTGTATAATATTCAGTAAACATATATAATATAAAATTCTCCCCACATAGTGACTAGCTAGACACAGACAAAACATAACAAGACACACTGAAACATAAGGCACATAGACTCACAATTAAACATTAATTCTAACACGAATGCCCCTGGAATGCACCCGCCTTGCAGGCAGTGTTACTACCATACCCAGAACCCAGCAGTGATAAAATGTTCGCCCATCAGCAACCCATTTCTGTAGAATTACATAAAACCAAAACCCCAAAAAGGATGATAATTACTCATAACGCATAAGTAAGACCGGACCGCCCATATGTATAGCATTCCCTTGATCAATCACCCATCATGAGCGTATGAACCTTAAGTTCCTTTCACAGCATTAAATAAAATTTACGGAAACTACATCACCTGATTTTAAACGGTTGTTATACAATTCTAGACAGTTAATCTGCTTCACAAATTCCGAAGGATTTAATAGATCAGTATATACTTTAGCAGTCAGAAAATTAATCAGTCAAGTCTTTACAAATATCAAACAATTTAAACAATATATGTTTTGCAAAAAATTAATGAGTATATGTTCTATAGTTACAAGAAAATTAATCAGCAGATACTACAAGTGCAAAGTTAATCAATATGTGTTTTGCAAGTTAAGAAAAACAATCAGTATAGCCCATTGTAAGGTACAAAATCATTGAGTATATGCCCAGAAAAAAAACAATTATTTTCTATTAACCCCGAATGGCTATGTAAATATAATTGAAATGAAAGTACAGTAAAACGGTTGTGCCCTAGCCGCTGTGGGAGCGCGCCAGCATGTGGTTGACAAAATTTGACAGGCATCTAACCTGCCTCAGGCTGCAGAAACCTGTATCAGACAAAAACTAAGTCCCTTTTTTAAACCCCAGAAAACGGCCCAAAAGAAAACAAAAGAAAACCCCAACCCTTAAATGTTAAACCCAAAGTGAATTCAATATTTACTTATTTCTGTTCCAGCCGGAACAGGGTCCATAACATGTTCCATAATTTTGTGTAAAGAGTAATATAATAATTATGTGCAAACTGTAAAATATCTAAGTGAACAAATATCTCCGGCACGCTCCCCCAGTGCAGCATACAATTACAAGCAATGCACATAGTGTTAGGTAATTCAGTTATTAAAAGTGTTTCTGAAATTCACTCATGATGATCAGCTGCTCCCATTTATAGCAGACAGTCTGGGCACGTGGTCACATGGATTTAAATGATATTTACTGTAAAACAGGCGCACTGCCGGCCCGGCCCCAAAAGGAAAATAAAAGAGTGCATATCACCTTAATACAGCTGACTTAAGTGCTACATCGTGAATCGGTCACCAGCTCCCTCTCCGGACAGGATCTTCTCTAATGGTCCATGACTGATGCAGTTGTACGGCAATCAGCAAGCCAAATCTCCGTCTTAATCAAGAACCCTGTTAATTCATATAAATTAGAGAAATGTTCACCAAAAATGTACACCCAAGTTCAGGTAATTAACCTCAGAAGGGCCATCAACCAACTCACAATAAATACACAAGTTTCATTAATAAAGTCTTTGCAACCTGCTTAAAGGGTGGAAGGTCAGCCATGGAATAAATAAATTTTAATAAAGAAAAGACTATATCAAAAGTGGCGTAATGTAAAAGTCATTAGTACCATGTCTCCATGCTTTGACAGAAATTAACAGGAAAAGCCACGTGGTGACCAATAATCATTATTTGACCAAAATTTTAACTTCAAGGCACTCACAGTATTAATAAAGTTTTAACATTGATAATATTTCCTCTATGGAAGTTCTCACAAATAAATCTCTACGGTAAAGTTAATTAAAGAGCTCCCCGACAGTCTGCTGCATGAATGGACACCTGACTACGCACTAACTTTTAGCCATTAATCTTTAACATTCTACACCTTTATCATGACAATGACAATTACAATACCTCTCACACTATTATAGTAATAATAAACGGAACATGTGCTATATACTGAACATTAAGCAAATTTCTGAACAATGAGTTTTCTTTGAATATAAAAACTGCCGGGTCGCACTCACATAATTAGATCTTTTATACGGTTGCATACAACTTGTTATTAATTATCCATTTAATATGAATTACTTTTAGACACATAAAATAATGCAATTCTTACCGGGAGCCGCTTAAGTTTCAGCAAGCCATGTAGATGGAGAGAAACTACGCCGTAATTGTTCGGAGAGAGACGCTGATGTATTTCGTAGCTGGGCGATGAAGTCGGACTGCCGTCACAGGCAGAGCAAAGCGACCCCTCACTGCGAGTTGCGCGTGCAACCTTAACGGAGCCGGCCAAGGGTCGTTTCAACTCACCCTTGCCTTCGCGTTATATTACAATTAAAATAAAAATTTTCTAAAACTTTCGACAGCCGGATTTACACCGGCACAATATTGTTTAAAGAATTGCATGGATCTTGATCGTTAAACAGTGGAATACATTACTGAATGCCACAGAAATTGGTGCTCCACAAATTTTGTTGATATTGTAATGCGACATAATAGTAACCCTGTCACAAAGCTAGAACTGCTCAATTCAGTAGGAATGATAGTAGGCAGAGTCGCCTAGGCTATCAACATAGACCAATAAAAAAAAAACTTTAGTTATAGAAAAGAAAGACTGTCTCATATAAATAATAAAAGTAAAAATACAATGCAGGTAGTTAATAAACTGATCAAAATGTAAAATAGATATATAATAACATACAAACCTTTTGTAATTATGTTGATGTGAAAGAGTGTGGGATAAATGTAGTTACTAAGCAAACAGAAACAGACTGTGAAAGCTAGTGATACCTGATATTAGATAGTGCAAACAAACAAACACCCAACTAATAAAGTGTCAGTGCAACACCAGTGATATTCCCAAACACAAAAAGTGTCAGTGAGGGGGTAATGGCAGAAGTGTGGGTTAAATACTTTTATATAAAGAAAACCCATGGACCACATTAATAGTGAGTTGTGATGGGGGTTTTAGATCATGTTAAGATGTTTACAAAGGTTTTGGCATGACTAGTTATGTTTGTGTTTCATGCCAAAGCTTATAGGTAACATTCATGAACCATGTTGTTAGAAATAGTTGGAGCCTATGAGCAGAATCAGAAGGTGTGTAACGGTACAGAATTGTGTGCTACCCCAGTTTTAATTTCAATCAGTTTTAATTTTTATTGTCAGTATCCACCTGTGAGGTGCCCCAGTGCAACACAATGTTAGCATAAACAACTGATGTCTAGACAGCTAGACTAGACATATTACGTAATAGCCCCAGTAGCAGTCTCCTTTGTGAATCACAGTAAGTAGAGTACTTCACTAGTGTCAGCATCAGACAGAAGCAGCATACCGTTAAATAAGTAAAACTCTATATCAGTGGCCTCGGAAATTTCGGTAGGTCGAAGCGGAAAGAGTAGCCTAGACCTACCGAAACGTATTGAAACTCCAATGAAGAGATTATAAAAAAAAAAAACAGTGAACGTGATACACAGTGAATTCGTAAAGTAAGGTAATTAGGACACGGTAAGTGTGGTTAAAGTGAAAGTGTAAGTGAAGATGGCAGACTAAGTGGAATAGCCAGAAAAGTTAAGTACAGTCAATTTTTCAATAAGTACATTGGTCAGTAAGTTTTTAAAACAGTAAAGCGCTTGGTAAAAGGGGGATAAAAAATATATGTAGCGATTATAAAGAATGAGAGAGTGTATGCGAATGAAAAGGGGAATACTTAATTAAAGTACTGGTTCCTTATTAAAAGTAGTTATGCCAAGAATTTTAGTTAAATAGTTTTGTTTCTAATTGTTGAATATGATATGGTAAATAAAATAATATTTATTTCAATATAACATGTGGTAGAATAAGTTATTACGCCCGTTTAACATAACCGGGAACAATCTCGCCTAATCGAACGTGGTAAGTAATTAAGAGTAAATAAGGGGAAAATGTATTAAGGTTTCCATATTTGTCCTTTTTAAAAATATTGGTGGCGACCTATAAGTTTGGGAATCTTCTGTTTTTGGTAAGTCAGGGCGAATGCGTAAAAGGTAAGTAAAAGTTGAATATAAGGGGGGTAAGGAAGTAGACCGTAACAGTGGCGACCCTGCCAGGATGACTCATATGGAATCTTCTGATATGGGTTTAGGCCTGATTGGAAGTACGAGACAGGTTGTTGTAACGGCGTATGTGTGAATAATTATTGTAGTTTTTATTAATTATTGTAGTTTTTATAAGAGTGTATTATATAAAATTTGAATAATTATGGCGGATGTAAAAGAAACTGTAGAAAATAAGGGAATATGGGCTAACATGTTGAACCTTTTGAACACAATAGAGGAGAATTATGATAAGCGTCTTAAGAAACGTCACAAGGGTCGCGAAGAGTTAAAAACAAGAGTAGATGAAACGGCGGAAAGGATAGATAAGGATTTTGATAAATTAAAGGATGGATTAAAGGATGTTTTTGCCAAACCATGTAAGCTACTAAAAAATAAAGAAAGTGACCTAAACCAGATGAGTAGTTTTAATAGTGGAGGTAGTAATGACGATACTTTTACAAACAACAGTGTTAGTTTAAGTGTGGTGAAAATAAAAAATGAGGTAAGTGAAGTTAAAACAAATGATAATCCGAATGGGGTTAGTTTAAATATAAACAAAGAAGTAACAGTTAACAAGGTAAGTAATGACTGTAAAATAAGTGGGAATTATAATGGAGGAATAATTACGAATAGTAATGGTAATAGTTTAAATGTAAAACAGGTGATGAATTACCAGGTAAGTGGCAGGCTTAAAATAAGTAATGATGAAACATTATTGAATAAAAATATTGGTGATATATTAAACAATAGTGGTAATAATGTTGTTAATAATGGTAAAGGAATAATAAACAATGTGAGTAGTTGTGATAGTGGAGATAATAATAAGGATGATACTTTTACAAATAACTGTGTTACTTTAAGTGCAGTGGAGACAAAAAACGAGGTAAGTGAGGTCAATACGAATAATATTCGGGAAGAGGTTAGTTTAAATGTAAAACAGGTGGCCGTAAAAATGGTGAGTAATAATGTTAGTTGTGATGATGTTAACAAGAGTGAGATATTTTTTTTTTTAAATATTGGTGATATATTGTGTAATAGTAATAGTGAAAATAAGAGTAGAAAGTTAGTTGGTGTTAGTAACGGAGTAATGATTAGTATTGATGAGTAGGAGAAAGAATGGAGAGATAATTTAAAGGGTGAACAGGGGGCAAATGTTTATGAGATTAAATGTGAAACAGAGATTTCACAAGTTGTTTATGGGGATAAGAGATCCTCACTAGGACATTTGGGTGACAGTGGGTCGGCAAATAGTCAAATAAGTTGTTTGTGTTTATCTGGTAGAGCCAGATGGTGTTTAAATAATTTATTGGTGTTGCCCTCTGTGTGGAGTGAGAATATGAAATGGTGTGGTATTGAAAGTGATTATGAGCGAGATAGAGTGATAGAGGTATTCAGATTAAGTAGAGATTATGTAGGGTTTGTAAGGGAAATAAATATTGAGAGAAATGATTATATTGTAAACAACGTAGACTTACTTTGTTCAGTAGTGAACAATGACAATGATTATATTGATGATGAATATGTACCTGTTGGGAGAAGTAGTGTACTAGTAGTACCAGATAATTGTAATAATAACGTAATTTACCTGGGAATAACAAATAATACTAATGGAGATTTGACAAAAAATAATAATGTTGACATGATTTATGACAAAATAATAATGGGAGATAACCCTATGTATTATTCTTATGGTACAATGGAAAAAACAAATTTTTATGGTTATTACACAGATGATAGCCATATGATGTGCATAAATAAAATTGAAAAAGGTTATGTGAAGACAAGACTAATTTTTGACGATGGAGGTTGATTAAAAAATCGGTGAATGGACATTTTAAATACTTTAGTATATGGTTCTCACCTTGCTGATTTAGGTAATGAAGTGTGGTAAATAATAAAAAACTATGACGGAAATTTGTATATAAATGTGTTAATGTTAAATGTATTGTGTTAAGATTATCTTGTTGTAATGTATATTATAGCTTATATGTAAAACATGTTTGTAATAAGAAAGAAGTTTATAATAATATAATATTTGATTTTACTAAAATAATGAATAAGAGACAATAATGAATTTTTTTTGTATTATGTGCTTATATTAAAAGTGTTTTAAACAAGGTAACTAAAGCCAAATTGGAGGTGGAATTAAAGTAATTCAGAAAAGGTGAATTTTATTATTTAAATTGTAGTAGATAGTAATTTATTAATATGTCAGCACTAAAAGATTTATAGGAACCAAAAAATTGAAGGAAGTAATAAAGCAGTGTTGTAATCAGAATGTTGAGACTGAGCCAGTGTTTATAAAAACAGTCTGGCATACAACTGTTAATGTAAACAGGTATGTTGTCTGTTGTGTGACCAATGTTTACAGTCATGCTGAGTTGACAACAACAAGAATGTTGTAGTTTGATGAATCAGTGCTAGGAGTAAATCCTATTATGAAATAAAAAATATGTAAGATGGAGGCAGCTTTTTATGAATAATATAAGGAAATGACTTGATGTTTTGGTTGTAAGACAGTTAATATTTGTGTGACAGGACTTTGTTAAGGGAGAATCATTTTGAAAAAATGTAATTAATTCTGAAATTGATAATTAAATAAAATTAAATTAAATTGGCAATTAAATCCATTGAAAAGGTGAAGTTTAATAATGAATTTCAATTTATTTTGATCTGAATTTTGACTGTAATTGTAAAATAAATACTTGATGAAAAAATAATAAGTAAAATATACACTTTATTTAAATGAAAAATGAAGGAAATTTCTGGGTAACAATAATAAAAAATGTTTGTATAATCAATGTGTAATTTGGAGGGGTAATATTGTACGGGGAATATTATTTAATTTGTATGGAATTAGCTGTAAGTAGACAGTTAGGTTATATTTTGTAATAAACATGAGCCAGTACTTTGCTAATGAACCAGTACGGCTAAGGGGAAACCAATCAGTTGTGGATATGGTATATTGGAAGGCCTTTTTGTTAAATTTTAAATTGGATGTTTTAGAGTCGGGTGATACTGTGGCGGGTATCGGTCCGAGCTTATGGTGATGGGCTCTTGAGTAGAGAAGTCCAGTAAGATCGGATGGGTGCTGCCACAGTCACCGGACTAGGGGGGTAAGTACCCATGATTTTAGTAGAGAGTTCAGGGGGGATGCGGCGCCATATCCTTACTGATCCTCTTAGGTTTTAGGCAATGAGAGTTTGTATGCTTCGGCCTACAACCTCTCATTGGGGGGGGGTATTGTAATGGTACAGAATTGTGTGCTACCCCAGTTTTAATTTCAATCAGTTTTAATTTTTATTGTCAGTATCCACCTGTGAGGTGCCCCAGTGCAACACAATGTTAGCATAAACAACTGATGTCTAGACAGCTAGACTAGACATATTATGTAATAGCCCTAGTAGCAGTCTCCTTTGTGAATCACAGTAAGTAGAGTGCTTCACTAGTGTCAGCATCAGACAGAAGCAGCATACCATTAAATAAGTAAAACTCTATATCAGTGGCCTCGGAAATTTCGGTAGGTCGAAGCGGAAAGAGTAGCCTAGACCTACCGAAACGTATTGAAACTCCAATGAAGAAGATTATAAAAAAAAAACAGTGAACGTGATACACAGTGAATTCATAAAGTAAGGTAATTAGGACAGGGTAAGTGTGGTTAAAGTGAAAGTGTAAGGAAAGTTGGCAGACTAAGTGGAATAGCCAGAAAAGTTAAGTACAGTCAATTTTTCAATAAGTACATTGGTCAGTAAGTTTTTAAAACAGTAAAGCGCTTGGTAAAAGGGGGATAAAAAATATATGTAGCGATTATAAAGAATGAGAGAGTGTATGCGAATGAAAAGGGGAATAATTAATTAAAGTACTGGTTCCTTATTAAAAGTAGTTATGCCAAGAATTTTAGTTAAATAGTTTTGTTTCTAATTGTTGAATATGATATGGTAAATAAAATAAGATTTATTTCAATATAACATGTGGTAGAATAAGTTATTACGCCCGTTTAACATAACCAGGAAAAATCTCGCCTAATCGAACCTGGTAAGTAATTAAGAGTAAATAAGGGGAAAATGTATTAAGGTTTCCATATTTGTCCTTTTTAAAAATATTGGTGGCGACCTATAAGTTTGGGAATCTTCTGTTTTTGGTAAGTCAGGGCGAATGCGTAAAAGGTAAGTAAAAGTTGAATATAAGGGGGGGTAAGGAAATAGACCGTAACAGGTAATGCATTAGGAACCAAAAACCCATGAACAATAATCTAATCACTGATTAGTAGTACTGGTTAAAATTAGTGGGATGGCTGAATAGTATGCCAGTTAACTAATGATTGTGGCTAATTGTAAAATACAAGGTTTAACCATGTAGGCCATGCTTAAAACATAGCATGCCGGATGATTCTATTCTTATCAGGATATTTGCAACTAACATGTTGAATATTTTAGTTCCAGTATTGTTATATATAAACAATCAGGTTATTATATTAATACTAATTATATTATTTGTCAATTAATAATTGTAGACTAGGTCATAGAGGCAGTATATTGAATGATATGTTAAAGGATTTTATTATAATCAGACAATTGACAATTGACAATCAGAAAAAAAGGGTTCAGAATCAGAGTTTAAGTAATAATAAATGTAAATTATAAAATAGTATTGAAAAACCACTAATGGCCTAAGCCACAATTTCAGTATAAAAGGAATAATGTCAGAAACAAATAGATTAGTAAATAAATATAAGGAAACCATACAATGCACTTTGTTGTTTAATAATAGTAGCACATATTAAGCTAAATTAAAGAATTGTGAAGTAAAATTGCAGAAGTGAAGGTAAAGTGTAGGCCCAAAGTTAGAAATTTTGTAAGGTGGGAAATCACCCTTTATAATAACCAACTTATGTAAATAAGGTATCAAAATGCTCAGAATTATATAAAGAAAAACATGATGTAATTTAAATTTAAGGAAACTTAAGGCTAAAAAAGGAGTATTTTTCTTATAGGCAAATGAACATTTGATTTTTATAAACTGACCATGTGACCTAATGAACTCTCAGTTTTGACCAATCACAGGCCAGTATTGTAAGGTCAGGAGACCGTTGATGAAGAAGCAAACAAAAATAGTATTGTATTGTTAACCATCGCAGAGGGCAGATGTGCTCTGATCAAACCAATTCTAATTAAATACAAGTAATGTTTTTTGGACCATTGGCAGTCAATAATAATTACCAACAGAAGCGGTAAACATTGGGGAAGACCAGAAAACAGAAATAACTGAAAACTAAAACTAAATGCAGAAATACAGAGAATCCTGACTACCTAGAGCGAACGCATGTTTGTACAGACTTTCTGTGGGTGAGACCGAAAAAATTCATAACCACACTACAGATACGACTACACAACACTACCGTAGACACTATATACACTAACAGAACAGACACTAGTGATCATTAATTAAAAGAAAAGCTTAAAAACTAAAACTGGGAACACTAAAACATTTATTTTAAAATAATTTGGGTGAGCTCAAAACTGTTCATGAAGGTTAGACGTGTGAGCGGCCATCTTGTGGAATTTTCACTGCCCGCTACAGTCGTTGCTTAGCAATGAAGCTTGTTTGCGAATATTGTAAGTTGAAACAATATTAATTCTATCAAATATGAAACTCTTACCTTATGGATATCTCCAAGGTTCTACAGACGAACACAGCTGCAGAAAGGATTATTTGAAGGTTATCAGTACACATATAAATACACAATTTGTTTTAAAATCAATCGCTTCTAGTTTATTAACCACATTGATTACTTCGTTTTACTTGGACATCAATTAAAAACTGGTATATTATTTTATATTATTAGTAAGTGTTAGTAACGAATAACATGAAATCAAACAAATTTACAAATGAAATCTTTTTTATTTCTAACCTATTACAAATTGTTTATATTTTAAATGAACCAGTACATATTTATCTCTTTTCCCCTTGCTGTTTTCTTTTACCCAAAATCCCTTCCCTTAGAGATCTCAATTATTTAGGTTTACATGTATATCAGCTGTCATCATTTGTTTTAAAATTGATTTACATATGTATGTAAGGTTGTTAGTTACCCGTCCACCGTGTGTATCCATATGGTTTGTTGCACGGTCTCGTTTTAACCGCTTTCGTTTTTCGGGCGCACTCACGCAATTGTTTATTAGTTTACAGTATTTACTTAAATTTTCACTGTTTTAATTCAATGTTTCCACATGTGGTAAAATAAAGTCGGCCGACGTAACTTTGTTCGAACACTTGATGTTTTATAGGCTGGCCGCGCGGCCGTGAGTTGTAATGGAACTCTTTTATGTTTTTATTAGATAGGCCCTTTTGCTTCAGGCCTACCTTGCACGCCCGAGGCTACTGTTTTCACTTATAGAACTGTATGCTACATTTTACTGTCTGTTGTTACTTCTGTGGTGACAAACTGCATACTATTTTTAGTTAATGAACTGAATTAATACACTGCTCTCCCCTGTTGACTCTATGGTGACAAACTGCTTACTATTTTTCACAAGGGAGACTGCTGGCAAGCTATTACAAAATATGTCTAGACATCATTGTTTATGCTAACATTGTGTTGCACTGAGGCACCTCACAGGTGGAAGCTGACAATTGGAAATTAAAACTGGTTTAAATAAACTGTTGTAGCCCACAATTCTGTACCGTTACAATACCCCCCCAATGAGAGGTTGAAGGCCGAAGCCTACAAACTCTCATTGCCTAAAACCCAAGAGGATCAGTGAGGATATGGCGCTGCAAACCCCCTCAAATTCTTACTAAAATCATGGGTACTTACCCCCCTAGTCTGGTGACTGTGGCAGCACCCATCCGATCTTACTGGACTTCTCTACTCGAGATCCCAACACCATAAGCTCAGACGGATACCCGCCACAGTATCACCTGACTCTGTAACATTTAATTAAAATTTAACAAAAAGGCCTTCCAATATACCGTATCCACAACTGATTGGTTTCCCCTTAGCCATACTGGTTCATTGACAAAGTACTGGTTCATTTTTTATTATAAAATATAATAGGCATTCGACTATCTGATGATATGACTTCTAAATCATCTAACCGTTGCCTGGATCAATTAAAATTTAACTACCAGGTCCATCGGCTCATCTTCAACAAGTTACGTGGTTCAACAATACAGCTTAACCCTAGAAGATACAGTGTTAACAAAACAATATAAGTTTACAGTAGTACATATGCGTCCCAGACAAATTAAATAATGTTCCCAGTACAATATTGCCCAGCCAAAATAACACATCCATTATACAAGTTATATCCTTAACTACTTTATATATATAGAACACAAAAATTTTTGTTTTTTTTTCTTCTCTACCTCCCTAATAGTCCCTTAACCCCTGATACCCGTTACCATCTACTGCATTCAGCACTGGGCTTCTTGGCCCTTGCAGACCTCAACCTAGCCGTAATCACATCTCCCTCGTGACCTGTAACTGGGTCACCCCCTAATCCACACTCACTATTACCCCCCCTGGACTGTAGCGCCCAGTTGCTTCCACAACGACTGACGCGGAAGGGGTGGACATTTTGTTCTTTTATTCCACCCCATCCTTGCTTCGGCGTTACAATAAAAATTCAGTGTAACACTTACTGGTATTGAGTAATACGCCCCTAATGGACTACCACCCCTATCTGGGTGAAAATAGACCTGTTCCAAAATTTGGTAGATTTCCCCCAAAAAATAACCCCCCTACTAAGTCTAACAAACCACCAGGTTAACAAAACAAAACAAACCACAAGCCGGTTATATCAAGTAAAATTTATGATTTGTCACAATTAACTACTTTCACGGTCATGATCCGGTGAGGTCATGACCGCACTTAGGTGGGGAATCTATAGTTAAACGTAAAATATGGATTGTCAATTATAAAAGTTTACATGAACTGTTATATACACATCTTGTTTCCCAAATACTATCTCAGCCTGAACATTTTTGATTGTTTTCAATTCTAAATGAATATTTTAATCATTGTTTTCATCAATTATTATTTAATCTACCATTACATTTGAAATTTGAGTCAAAATGACTTTAAATTTGTTATTAAAAATCATCTTTTTTAATTTAATTTAATCACCAATTTATTTTAATTTTAATTTTAATTCCTCAAACTCTAAGTTACATTAATTACCTCATTATTATTTTATCTATAAAAAATTAACTTCATTTTTTTTTCACAATAAGATTTTGCTCAAGGCCCTGATTCATCAAAATACAACATTCTTGTTGTTGTCAACTAGAGCATGACTATAAACATTGGTCACACAACACACAACATACCTGTTTACATTAACCGTTGTCTGCCTGACTGTTTTTATAAACACTCTCGGTCTCAACATTCTGATGACATCACCCCCTGTCACCTCCTTCAATTTTTCAATTTCTATAAATCTTTTCGTGTTAACATATTTATCAATTACTATTTATTACAGTTCAGATCAAATATAATTTTAAATTACTTGAACACACAGTTAAAAATTAAATTCATTGTTACCTCTTATCAACTATTATTGTTAATTAACAAAATAAAATATTATTATTATTAAAATCAATTTCTACTCCATACACATATTGCTTACATAAAACATTTTACAATACAAACACAATCAATTTCACTAGAATTTATTTACAAATCTTCATCATTAATTGTTCAATTTTACCACACTTCATTACCTAAATCAGCCAAGTAATTTTGCCATAGACTCACATAATTAAATGTTCATTCCGTATTGCTCAACCCCCATCATCAAAAATTAGTCTTGTCTTCACATAACATTGTTCAATTTTATTGATGCTCATCATACGGCTGTTTTTTGTTTTATAACCATAAGAACTTGTTTTTTCCATTGTACCAAAATAATAATATATAGGGTTACCCCCCATAATTATCTTATCATAAATCAAGTCGACATTAGTATCTTTTATAAAGTCTCCGTCAGTGTTTGTTATTACAATTACATCATTATCACAATATCCTGCTACTACAAGTACATTAACTCTCCCCACAGGTAAATGTTTATCATCATCAACTACAATATACTCAGTGTTTACTGCTACACAAGGTAAATCTACATTGTTTATCATATTCATCTTCTCTATGAACTCTCCATAACCTCTATTTAGCTTAAACCACTCTAACTCTTTCTCTCTCTCACAATTACTTTCATCACCACAACATTTCACATTCTCTCTCTCACTCCATGCAGAGGGTACCACTTTGTTACTACAACATCTGGCTCTACCAGATGCACAAAAAAATCAAGGGACAATTATTTGTAGACCATACGTCTCCCAAATACACTCGTGAATCATTTTCTTCACCCACAACCACACCACGGGAAAATTGTACCCTCTGTACACTCTCTTCATACTCTCTCTCTCTAACTGATTAACATTTGTTTCTCCCCATTTACAACCCATGACTCTCTCACTCTCACTCACTGTCTCACTAACTATTTCTATATCATCACTATCTGATATCACATTTTCAATTACATTACCACTTTCAACATCATTATTATCGCTTATGAACTCTTTATTATAACTGTTGTTACTAATACAAACATTACTACTGTTAATTATTCCTTCAATACTTTTCGTTATGTTACTACTGCTGTTGCTTACCGTTGTATCAACTATCTGATTTGACTTATTTTTAATTTGTTCTCCCACTGACTTTACCACTTTTTCAATATCTCGTTTCAATTCATTACACTCACTCTCACACTTAACTTTGACCTCATTAATATCAATCTTAAGTTCGTTAAACTGTCTACTCTGTACATCAGATTTATTGTTAAAATTACTGTTCATTTTCTCAAATTGATTTAGTATAACTCATCATCTCATTGTCTAATTTGTTACTACCTTTTGTTAAGTTTGGAGTCAACTGGACTCCCGAGTCCTCTGTTATTTTTGTTTCATCTGTAACACATCTTTTTATTTTATTGTCCTGACTCATGTTTGGAGTCGAGTGCACCTCAATATTAGTCATAACAGCTGACTCATCAAAATTGTCAACATTCGTTATTTCATTGACATCGTCATTATTCCCTGCCATTTTTTATAAGTTTATAAAATGTTACATAGGAATTTTATTCTTATCCAATATTAACTTAACCCTTTTAATATTTCACTATGTTCATGTAATTTACCCAAAACGTCCTCCCTCTCAAATAACCCGTTCTGCAGCTTGATTAGGTCTGGCGAATGTAATAACAAATTACACTCGCCGTCCCTGTATCGGGGGGGGGGGTTATCAGTACACATATAAATACACAATTTGTTTTAAAACCAATCGCTTCTAGTTTATTAACCACATTGATTACTTCGTTTTACTTGGACATCAATTAAAAACGGGTATATTATTTTATATTATTAGTAAGTGTTAGTAACGAATAACATGAAATCAAACAAATTTACAAATGAAATCTTTTTTACTTCTAACCTATTACAAATTGTTTATATTTTAAATGAACCAGTACATATTTATCTCTTTTCCTCTTGCTATTTTCTTTTACCCAAAATCCCTTCCCTTAGAAATCTCAATTATTTAGGTTTACATGTATATCAGCTATCATCATTTGTTTTAAAATTGATTTACATATGTATGTAAGGTTGTTAGTTACCCGTCCACCGTGTGTATCCATATGGTTTATTGCACGGTCTCGTTTTAACCGCTTTCGTTTTTCGGGCGCACTCACGCAGTTGTTTATTAGTTTACAGTATTTACTTAGATTTTCACTGTTTTAATTCAATGTTTCCACATGTGGTAAAATAAAGTCGGCCGACGTAACTTTGTTCGAACACTTGATGTTTTATAGGCTGGCCGCGCGGCCGTGAGTTGTAATGGAACTCTTTTATGTTTTTATTAGATAGGCCCTTTTGCTTCAGGCCTACCTCGCACGCCCGAGGCTACTGTTTTCACTTATAGAACTGTATGCTACACTTTACTGTCTGTTGTTACTTCTGTGGTGACAAACTGCATACTATTTTTAGTTAATGAACTGAATTAATACACTGCTCTCCCCTGTTGACTCTATGGTGACAAACTGCTTACTATTTTTCACAAGGGAGACTGCTGGCAAGCTATTACGAAATATGTCTAGACATCATTGTTTATGCTAACATTGTGTTGCACTGAGGCACCTCACAGGTGGAAGCTGACAATTGGAAATTAAAACTGGTTTAAATAAACTGTTGTAGCCCACAATTCTGTACCGTTACAATACCTCCCCCAATGAGAGATTGAAGGCCGAAGCCTACAAACTCTCATTGCCTAAAACCTAAGAGGATCAGTGAGGATATGGCGCTGCAAACCCCCTCAAATTCTTACTAAAATCATGGGTACTTACCCCCCTAGTCTGGCGACTGTGGCAGCACCCATCCGATCTTACTGGACTTCTCTACTCGAGATCCCAACACCATAAGCTCGGACGGATACCCGCCACAGTATCACCTGACTCTGTAACATTTAATTAAAATTTAACAAAAAGGCCTTCCAATATACCGTATCCACAACTGATTGGTTTCCCCTTAGCCATACTGGTTCATTGACAAAGTACTGGTTCATTTTTTATTATAAAATATAATAGGCATTCGACTATCTGATGATATGACTTCTAAATCATCTAACCGTTGCCTGGATCAATTAAAATTTAACTACCAGGTCCATCGGCTCATCTTCAACAAGTTACATGGTTCAACAATACAGCTTAACCCTAGAAGATACAGTGTTAACAAAACAATATAAGTTTACAGTAGTACATATGCGTTCCAGACAAATTAAATAATGTTCCCAGTACAATATTGCCCAGCCAAAATAACACATCAATTATACAAGTTATATCCTTAACTAGTTTATATATATAGAACACAAAAATTTTTTTTTTTCTTCTCTACCCCCCTAATAGTCCCTTAACTCCTGATACCCGTTACCATCTACTGCGTTCAGCACTGGGCTTCTTGGCCCTTGCAGACCTCAACCTAGCCGTAATCACATCTCCCTCGTGACCTGTAATTGGGTCACCCCCTAATCCACGCTCACTATTACCCCCCTGGACTGTAGTGCCCAGTTGCTTCCACAAGGACTGATGCGGAAGGGGTGGACATTTTTTTCTTTTATTCCACCCCCCCATCCTTGCTTCGGCGTTACAATAAAAATTCAGTGTAACACTTACTGGTATTGAGTAATACACCCCTAATGGACTACCACCCCTATCTGGGTGAAAATAGACCTGTTCCAAAATTTGGTAGATTTCCCCCAAAAAATAACCCCCCTACTAAGTCTAACAAGCCACCGGGTTAACAAAACAAAACAAACCACAAGCCGGTTATATCAATAAATGGACGTTCAGTTGTTCACAGTTGGTTAATAAACTGTCAAGCTTTTGACTGAGCAGTATATTATTGCTGTAACAGCTTTTATAACACTTTTAATATTTACTTGGGCGCCATATGGGTTTTCGACAGAAATGTCCCATAAAAAGAATTCTTCTGAATGAATTGATAGTGAATTCTGATTGTTAATTACTCAATATATGATCAGATAGTTAGATTGAGATCATGCATTAAACTTCTACTTGGTTGTTTACTATCAAATGCACCTCAGTGATTAGTAATACTTATTACCAATTATTAGTTGAAATAATTATTGACAAAGGTTGTTGCTGTACAATAGTGGTATTTATTATTCGTTATTGAATAATTTCAATTAAGTACATGCATTAAATAACAATTAACGGATCACAAATTGTCTGGTTTCCTTACTTTGACTAGCTCAGTTAAGTTAACAATGAAACTTTAATTATTATTGATAAACTATTTATTATATTTGTTTACCTCAAGGGTGGCTTCGTTTAAGCTACAGAATAGAATGCCACTTTATTTCAAAATACTGTTATGATATCATATGGTTAGGTTAGACACCTTTAATAATCGAAAGTTAATGAACGAAAAGTTCGTTTGTTCTGACTAACGTTGAGTTCAGTTATAAAAAATTAACATATATAATCTTAAGTCGGAATATGTTAATTCCTCTAAATAACTTTGATACAGTGTTATCTGCTTATAGTGTTATTGTTTTTGCATCAGTACAATCGTGTATTATGTTATACTGTGATTTACTAAAATGTAAACAAGTAATTATGATCACTGTACTACCTGTTGATTAATCGTAATGATTAAATTATTATCACTTTAACGATCTGATTATATAATCGTTTTTTCACTTCACATTATTCGCACTGGAATGAGGTAATTTACTTCTTAATAAATAAGCTACTGCTTTTTGGTTATGTTGATTCTTAACCTCGTTCAATCACACGCACTGCTGGTTAAAATTCACTACTGGTTTTGATGCACAGATTAAAATATACTTCTTCTTTATTGTCGAATTAGTTAATTTTGATGATTATTTGTTCTGGATTTGTTGTTGCTGGTAGAGTGAAATTTGACAAAATGCCTCGTGTTTACGACGATCTTTGCTTATATAGTTTGTCATCATTCCGCTTAGGGCGTCGTATGTCTTACTAAACTCGTCTGTGATTGGTTTGAAATTATGTCATGATGACGTTATTCTATTAATAGACATTACATATCTGTATTTTGCACGCTGTTGTCGTTTCTGTAGGTATTCCCGGTATTTATTCAATATTCACCAAATTTATGATGCTAACGTTAATTTCTCGACTATTACAACTCCATTTCGGATTCTATTACTATCAGTTTACAGCTTATTTATTTATCTTTAATTTGATATGGCTTGATGCCAGTTTAAACACAGTTTTCATTAAGATTCCTTTAATTTAAACTTACTAGAACATTGTTTACAAGCGTCGTCTGCTAACAATGCAAATCAGACTATTAACATTTTTCTAATATTTGATTAATTATTCTTACTTTCTACTTTGAACATGATTAAATGATTAAAAAGAATACCTTATTATATATAATTGCTGCATTCAACTGAACAATATTATAACATCGCCAAATTCAGATCAGTTTTGATAACAATAAGTATGTATAAAAAATGCTAAATAATACTATATTTGAATAAATAAATAATGTGGAGAGTAAAAAATATATACAATGTAATTCAGAAGGAAGGAGAAAGAGTAATAAACCAAAAGTGATTAATAAAGAAACTCAACTACTAGACTGACAGACGAACGACATTGACCCAACCCTAGAGATTGGCCAGTTAAGAAACACAATAAAGTAAACTAGACGAGTGAAGGAGAAGAAAAATGAAAACAGAGAGAACAAACCCACGAGGAAGAAAACAAAATGAAACACATCAAGAAAACCTAGACAAGGAATAAAAAATAGAGAAGGGAAAAATAATGTAATACAAAATAATAAGAAAATGAAACCGGTTAAGAACCAAAACAATTAATGAATGTTAGTAGTGATTGAATGACAATTGTAAATAGTCAGTAATAAAAAACAATAGCTAAAAATACACTAGCCAAAGAGTTAGGAATACATGTAAGTTGTTAATAAAGAAAGACATGATATTAATAATTATATATAATATGTGTAGAGAAAGAGAGTAAAATAGTGAGAAGTAAACGGAAGTTAAACTAGTGAAAGTGAATTATCCTAAAGTGATATAATACAAAAAGAAACACTAAGTAAATCATAATGAACACAAAATAATTTAAAAAAGTGCCAGTGATAAATAAATAAAAATATGGTCTGTAATAAAAATAGTAAGAGCAGAGAAGGCTAAGATAAAGACTTAGTAAAATAACCAATGTTTAAGATTTAAGAGTGAACAATAACATTTAATAAAGTTATTATGAATAATATTTAGAATAGAACATTGATTCAGTAATAATGAACGCTAAAGAGTAATAATTAACTGTAATGATTATGAAATAATATTGTTATAGAACTTAAGAATGTATTGTAGAATTTAAAGGTGAGAATCACAAGAAAAAGTAATAAGATGATGTTAACATGGAAGGGAAAGCAAAGAGCCTTAGAAAATAAGTATGTAATAACCTTAAGTAAATACCCATGTTATAAGGGGAGAGTAATGAAATAAGTTCAATAGAGGTGAGATTGTTTATCACCCGAACAATAAATAAGAAGTAATGAATTGTACACACATATTAAATAATAAGTGTTGATTAATTGTATAAGCAATTGTTTATAAATAGGAGATGGATTGGGTAATTATCCCAAACATAAACCTAAATGTTATATGTTATATGATAAATAAATAGTAATTAATAGCCATATTATTGACATTGGCAGAGTACTTAAAATAAGGAAAGAAAACTGTTTGAGTTATAAAAGAGAAAACTGTTAGTAAATAATTAGCAAGAAATAGTGAATAACACAGTTGTTACATACAGAGATCACAAAAAGACTAAATTAAAACACCTCCATAGATAATAAACCTAATTATAAATAACGAAATAACGATCTAGGACAAAATGAGATATAATGTGTATGAAACAATCAAAAACCAGTAATGGCTACTTAGACTTGAAACAGGCCTAATGGTCAAACATAAACAAATACTAATTGTATGAAGATAGCCAAGTAATTAACAACTCCAAGGTGACTAATTAACCAAGAATTAATGGTAAATATTATTAAAAACAAAATATTAAAATAAGGAATTAAGTTATATAAACAGAGAAAGGTAATTAGTAAGTATTAAATTAATTGTAAACTTAGAAAACATGAAAAAACCCAATATTGTGGGATACCAAAATAATCTTTGTGAGAAAATACAAATGACAGTGCTAATAATTAATTGTCTTGATTATTCATCTCTTCTTTCACAGCACTAACACTTATCTAAAAATGAAACTTTTTCTTGTGAATTTACTGTTTATTCTCTTCTCGTCGAACGCGTTTCGGCGTACATATTCGCCTTCTTCAGCTTAGAGACAAACTGCCATCATTTGGTAACGGTTGTTGTGTGGAAGGTGTAGTGGGGGTGGTGCGTGGAGGAAGGGGATTGGCGCGGGGATTCAACTTAATGTTTGTTTTTTGTATAATTGTGTCAAAAAGTGTATGTGATTTATATTGTAATTGATCGTTAAGTATGTTGTTTGGTTGTGTTGTGTGGTGTTTATATATTTCGTATTGTTCAGTTTTGTTGAGTTTTCGACCTTTGGGTAAGTAATATAAAATTTCAAGATTAGTGTCTATGTTGGTGTAACTGTGGTTTTCTGTGTGTATGTGTGTGGCAAATGCGGAGTGTATATTGTTGTTGGTTAAAGCTTTTAAGTGTTCAGAATAACGGGATGAAAATGATCTTCCTGTCTGGCCTATGTAGAAACTATTGCAGTCATTACTTCCACACAACAACCGTTACCAAATGATGGCAGTCTGTCTCTAAGCTGAAGAAGGCGAATACGTACGCCAAAACGCGTTCGACAAGAAGAGAATAAACAGTAAGTTCACAAGAAAAGTTTCATTTTTAGATAAGTAATAATTAATAACTAAGAAGGAAGATAAGAGAAGGAAGGAAGTCAGAAGATATAGGAAGATTTGAAAAGAATTCAAATTTTGATAACAATGGATTCATATCAAGCTCGCCCAATCAGAATAATGGTGTAACCATGGAAACGACGGTTTGAAGAGGTAATTACCGTTGAATATATTTACTCAGAAAGTGACGCTCAAGGAAAACAGAAGCCAGAATTCAGAACAACATATTTTCGTATTTAAAATGTTTTGAAAGTAAATTAACTTGTCAAAATTGAACGAGAAGGAGTCTGACGACTACTGAACACAATTACCTGATGGAGAAGACGTTTATTTCAAGACAAAGTGAATAAATAAATCAAAAAACTTGGAAAAAGATGCCCGAAGCCCGAATAAATGAAAAATGAATTATATTGCAGCCACATCCCTTCATTCCCGACCAACAGAGTAATCACATGCTACAACGCTGTTAAGTATCCATTAAATTATCGCAACTTCCGAAATAACGCACTTTGAATATTTCTCACTATATTTTGAAATACCACTGAATCAATTTTATTCTCTTTCAAAGATTAAATCAGAATATTAAGACACTGAAAATTTGTTAAATTATAAAACTAACCTAGTATTAATGTACAACTTTTAAACCACTTGTACTACACTTCAACAAACCATTTATCATTACACGTTACAATACTTAAGTAGAAACATTGTAAGGTTGTGTATTTTTATTATTGTAATTGCATCTGAGCCTTTTAACGTGATCAAAAGATCCCACAAAATTTGAACGTAAACATTTGTTGACCTATTTGGTGGAACGCCATACTGTATGTGGAGTTACGTTCAAAATCAATTGTAAAACCCCTATGAGAGGACGTCTCATAAAGAAATACCGGTGCAACATTATATAAAAAATCAATTATAGCTTGTGTCTATGAAACAGTAATATCAAATCGCTAATAAATCGATACTGTGTATGTTAAAATGTGTTTTATTTTCATTAGGAAAGTGTATTCGTAAAAATATAATTTACAGCGAATGTCGCTGATAAGACAATTTTAATTGTTTTAAATAAACAATTTGGCGCCACCCGGGAATTGTACACTACTAGTGAACCTCAGATCGGGGACTACGATACCGGGTTATCTGTACGTTCGCTACGGACTCAAGCATCGTGAGTTACATTACCGTGCGAGGACGAATTGGTAAGACACATACACAAGTTACACTCAGACACACTGTTACATTTTACAGAGATATATTAAGAACGACGGCGATCGTTAGGTTACAATATTAATTATTTGTCTAATTATGCTGATTTACTAACATCAACTTTCATAATTTACTATTTATATTTTAATATGTCCTTCTCATTTCTTATTCGTTTAATATCACCCATATGGTGATAACTTACATTCTATTCATTATAGTCATGATTCTACTATATTATGTTTAGTAGGGTTTCTATTTAACTCTCATTTTATTGATTTAAATTGGTCATTCAGGATCTGTTATCATTATATTACAATGTTTGTTCCCTGACTATTATTATCTTTTGTACACATTCTACTCACTTATGAAGTTATCTAAACACATTTAGTGCTTACATTTATAGTTATTCTTAATCTGTAATAACACATATTTGGTTTTCATTCTATCTTTTACAGGTTTGTGGCTACCTCTAGCATGGTACATTGTATTTGTCTTTTCCATATCATTGTTCTACTTATATCAGCTAATATGCTGTTATTTATTCCTAATATGTAGTATAATATTATTCAAGTCAGTGGGTATTTTATTTATACTGTTTGATTTTATTTATCAAATGTTTTTGTTGGGCTCACTTGACGGTTTATTTGGGAATCTTGTCTTGTCATTTTGTCTTTGTCATTTAGTTTATTATGGTTGTAGTGTCATTTAGTACATGTTGTGTATTCATCACTGCTTACTAGGCTTCCTTCTCTTCTTTTCTTCTTTGCTGGTTTATTATTTTCACTGTTACATTCTTTCTGTTTACTCATTTATAGTTCTTTTGGCATTATTCACCCTTCTGGTGTTCATTATTGTTATGGAACATTTTGTGATGTTACAATATAGTAATAAGATTTTAAATTTTACTTACCTTTTGTGATGTATTGTATTTTGGTGTGCATTCTCTGAATTCAATAGCAGTCTCAAAGAACCCTTAAACCCTGAGATTTAATATAATTATTACAATTAATTTGTTTACTGAAGGTTGTTAGTGTCATAATCGAATTGAGCAGTAGAGTCGACCCGACCATTATTTTGTTTTGACACAAGTCGACTGATCCTTTTCCGAACAATTGAAATAAAAATAAATATTGTTATTTTGACTGGAAAGAGTTGTCATTGTAGAGAATTAGAGAATTTACAGAACAATTACAGGCAGCAACCAGGAGAGTGAGCAGCGAACAGACCAGTTTACTTAATAGAAGAACAGGATGCTCGAAGACAGAATCGATTACGGCAACAAATCCGTTTTTACACAAATGGAATCAACTTACACTTAATAACTTTTAACGATAAACGAATTAAAAGCAACACATTAAATAAAATAAAAGTCAGTTGAAAAATACTGTTAGATGACAATATGTATGTTGAGAATGTCATTTGGAATAGTTCTCCTAATTGATTATCCAATATTCATTATTCACAACCTAGTGGTAAAAGTCACTAAATTAAATAAATTATAGTACTCCACAGATAAACAGTTTAACACTCGACACTTTAACTAATAACTCTCTCTCTCTTTTGTCACTCGAAACAACTCGTTTGCATAATGAACTAATGAACTGAGGCATTTGTGCGGTTTTTATAGCAGCCAAGGTCACCTGTGTGTTTCACAGCATTGATGAGAAAATTTCAGTTGATAACAAATTAATTGATCAATATAAAGAATTTGCAAGTATTATTAGAATAAGCAAGACGTTGCTAAAACTTGGTGTCACCTTGTTAACCCAAGAGTACATAACGTGCTTCATATAGGGCTACTTATTATGTCATGCCAATTTTACAGAATGTGTGTGTGTGTTCTCATTGTTTAAAAACAGAGTCTAGATGTTTTAACTTACACCAGATAAATATGTCCTTCACTAATAATAATTCAATAGGCAAACAGTCAGTTTGACTAACGGTAGGCGTATCTCTGAACATGTCTGGTATAAGGTAAAAAACATCTCGACTGTACTTTTAATTTTCATGACTACATCAAGAAGAGTAACTGTACCAAATGAAACACACACATCTAAAGAGAGTTCACTTTACAATATTCTTTGATATTTTCCAATTTCACATCTCCAGCTTTCTCAGCCGTTCTATGAATCAACTTCAATGTCTCCCAGGTCTCCGTGTTTCTTTTTGCCTTTGGATGGCCAACTTTATTTTTTTGGGAGACTGTTAGACCACTCATTGTACTTGTCTGCAATTCAATTTCAGCATGTCTGCTCTCATTTGAATCTGCTGTCTATTATGTTTCTTATTTGCTTATTTGGTATAATTTTTTTTACTGGTAATCTCTAAAAACCCCTTTTGGCTTCTCATAATGCCTTTTATGTGTTATATTTCGTTAACCTAATCTTGTAATCGTACATTATTATAATTTTTGCTATTGGATTTTTGAGCATCAAGGTTTTATTTTGTAAGATGTGATATTTTGTGAGATGTAATAATGTTTTATTTTGTTTTGTCATGTTTAGAAGGAAAGAGAAGGTAGAAGAAAAATTTGACGAATACTTTTCAGAAGAACAGGTGACCTGTGGATTGCGGGATGGTACATTGATTTCGGTGAGTTGAATGCTGTCTATTGTGTAATATTTAGAAATATTTTTGTTATACAACAGTGTGAAAAGTTTCTCTAAACATATGTTTTGCACTTTTATCACTTCTTAGGTGTTTAATAGTTGTTTTTTATACAATCCGTTTTTTCCTTGTTATTAGAAAGTGGGCTCAGTAATGAATTAAAGACAAAACTATTAAAGTTACTTCCTTTTTATGAAATTACGTAGGAGATTTAGTTTTTTACAAAGTATAATTCAGAATATAAATATTTTATATATAAACTACTATGGAGTAAAGGACTGATGAAGCTTCTTATAAAGTAAACAAAATACATCATAAAATGAGTTATAGATGTATATAGTAAGTAGAGCAGTTGAAACTACTCAATTACTTCAGATTAATAATTGACTCTTACCTTAGGGTTCTTCCCAGGTTCGTACAGACGAAAACTGCTGCAGAAAGGATTATTTGAGATACACGGTATAAAGATCAATACACAGCTTACATTTAAACAAATAACGTCTGGTTTAATTACTTCATCTTCCTTTGATAACAATTAAAGTTTTAATTTTTTTTAGTATATGTGTTAACTAACACACTCTTACACACATTTATATTTGTATATTTTTACTTTTACTGATATAAGGTAAACACGTGTACTTACCATTTCAATGTATGTGTGAGCACGTGGTTCCTTTCTGCTATAAATCTCTCTTTAAGGGGCCAGGGTACACTCTCGGCGAGATTCAGATACAAAGAGGTAATAGAAATGACAACACTGATTCTCATTTGAATTAATCACTAGGTTTTAATTGCCAGAATAAAATAAACATATATTGGATGATACCCAAAATGGCGTCACATACAATTGCCAAAAACAAAATGGTGGTTACATTTCCTTAAACCGTATTCAGTCATAGTTACTTTGTATTATGGTAAATCTTGTTAATATTTTATATTTACGTCTGGCTGCAGCTCTGATAACACATAATTAATTATATACTGATATGCTACACAAACCAATGCCCTCTTTAGTCATGATCATGGTCATGCGTTCATTCACTCATACGCTCACTCACCCCACTATCGCAAATACATTTTATCAAATTTATCTTTGTTAATTGAGCTCATTAATATGTAAAAAAATGTGATAATTGTTTGACTTCTCTGTAAGTGGACCAGAGTTGCTCCCTCGCTGGTGTTAGATGTTATGCAGTAGTATGGCAGGTGGTCGCCTCATATTTATCGTTTATCTGTTGGTGTGCACTGATTCTACATTTGATGTTTAACTGTTTACTATTAATTGAGTCTTTTACAACTCCACTGTCACATTTTTAATTATAGGTAATAACTTTCTTAAAACTTCTGCTGAAAACTGAGTCGACAGCGATACATCGCTGTTGACCCTTTGGTGTGCTGTGCAGAACTGGGAGCAAGGAATATGCAAATTTTTGTATGTGTTAGTGCATTTGACGTCACCGTCTTTTGTTTGCTGGGCCAACGCCTCGTTTCATACGTTGTTGTTCCTGCGTCATTGTCTTTTATTCATGACGACACAGCTTTATAAACCAATCACAATTGTTATTAATAGTCCGTCATCACATGCACCGCCATCATCTCTGCCTGCCTTTGCTCGTCCACTGGTGACCTTGGCATCATGCTCCTCTTACTGGATATGCGTTGTTCATTTTTACAGAGGGACAATGGACCTAACCATTCTTTATTCAACTGTGATACAATAAAACATTATAAAATAACCTCAAATCCCATAATTAAGGTATTGGGCCTTTATGTACTGTTACAAACCCCCTCAATGAAAGATTTTGTGTCGAGACACAAAAACTTTCATTGACTCATTCATACGGTTCTAATAGGATCAGCCTAGATATGTCGCCACAACCCCTGTAATGTTAATATAAAAAAAAATTGTAATCACTTACCCTTGGTCCAATAGTGCTGATCACACCCTCTGACCTTACTGGACTTCTCAGGCGAGATCCCAACACCATAAGGCCATGAGGCACTTAACGTTACTGCTCTGACGCACCGGCCAGCTCAGGACCGCAGTCACAACACCACAAAACTCTGAAACATCGAATACAAAATTTTAAAATAGTGGTCTAATATACTTCCATATCTACAACTGATATGTTTCCTTTTAGATGCATTGGTTTGTGTCTGGGGCATTGGTATGCTCAATTAAATTTTTTCAAAATAACAACAACAAGAATTCGACATAGACTGATTTTTCACCAACACCAAACTCAATCTCTTCTTTGTAAGAGAAAATATATATATTCCTACAAATAACATAATAATCAGAATGATCACAGTTGCACACCACTATATAAAAATTATCCCGATTAGCGCTTTCAAGCCTCACAGCCCATCGTCAGATCGGAATAGGCAGAAATTATTTTAAAACAAATACTTCACCCCTCTCCCCCACCCTGCTCACACACAACAAGCTATAATATAAATGACCCTTCCCCACCCCCTAAACCCTGTCCCACGCCATCTGTTCAGTTACATATTTTTCTAGCAAATTCCTTGTGTTTCAGTGTTGTGTGTGTGTGTGTGTGTGTGTGTGTGTGTGTGTGTGTGTGTGTGTGTGTGTGTGTGTGTGTGTGTGTGTGTGTGTGTGTGCATCCTTAATAAATAACATAATACATAAACAATTCTTTAATATTCCCCAAAACACCATCACCTATTTATTTCTATAAAATTCAACCTATAACTACTATGGCAGACAAGTTCATTATTCAAATTTTATTACTCAATTTTATAATCATTTTCTGTTTTTTGCAAATGACATCATACTATATTTTATTCAACACCCTTTCTAACTTTATCTTTTTAATACTCAAAATCTACTATCTTTTAACATTTGTTACCGTCGTTACCAATAACAATAAAACATTAAACATTACACATTAACATTGTTACATTTACATTAAACAATTTACATTTAAACAACTGGTATCAAAACTTTATAACATTACTATTATCAATTTTCTATTAACTTTTAATATTTAACATTCATCATATTAGATTCTATAAAACAATTTCCACTTTATCATTTACCTTTCAGTTACAATTACCTTCCTACCATGAATTTTCCTTTTCTAATCCTTTTATCCTTATTAGTTTGGGTGCTCTCTATTATTCACTATTCTCTATATATTATTTTGGCATTTGTCAATCTAACCTTACTCACCTCTTTTTTACTACTAACAACTGCTTCTAACCATTAACATATTATGACACCAATATCTCAGTAATAACCCCCTTCACAAATCCCATTTAAAACCTCTGGCACCGCTCATTTTTTGTACTAGTATGTGTGTACCCGAACTCTAACCAACTCATTCCCTTATCGGTTCCTGACCCTTTCAGGTAACCCTTTCCGGCGCTAAACGATCCCTTCCTGTCCCAACACCTTTCGTTGCGGACTCCCTACACCACTATCCTTACTACAAAATATCACCATTAACAAATATAATTACCATTCACATTACTCACCTCTACATATAATCACTAACCACTGTGTCCCTAAAATATCTAACACCTCTTTATATATTATCAGTATCTCAACATTCTTATTTTCACTAGCTCCCATTAACTCTATTCAACTAACTCCAACGCCCTTATTTATCACTATCCCCAAACTCTTTTACATTTCACCTTAATTACCACTAGAATACTATAGAATACTATAATATACTAACAACAATACATCTCCATATCCATATATATTACATGCTTAATCATTTACTAACCATTAGACTCTGAATCTCATAATATCGTTTAAAATCATTATCAAACTTAATTATTCTTCAATATTTAAAATTCTACAGTACATTGTTTACATAAAAATACATAAAATACACAACAGCGAAAATACACAAATACACTGATATCAATACACAAACTATACAATCCAAATTATCATCTTATCATTTACCAAAATCAGTCATAAACAGTCCATTTCACAACACTGTCCACATAATTAAATGTTCATAACACAATAAAATAATTAACCTCCATTGTCAAATAATAATCTTATCTTACGTATACATAACTCATTTTTAATTAAGTACATTATATCATCTTTTGTAATATAATAACTATTTAAATTTATTATGTCCATTATACCATAGTAATACTCTGCAGGATTACTCCACATTACTATATCATAAAACTTGTCAACATTCGGTATGGTCACCTTCTGTATAATTAGTCATAATTCGGTAATTTGCCAAGTCATTATTCTCTTTATCTCCTACTACTTCAGTTTCATTACAAGGTAAGTACTTACTATATTTATTATATATCATCTCTCCTCCTAACCTTTCCATAAACTCTTCATAATCTCTACATATCTTAAAAATCTCTACTTCTCTTTTTCTCTCACAATACCTCTCACTTTTAAAACATCTCTCTCCATCACACCAAGCTACATTCTCTCTCTCTATATTTGCATAGGGCACTACTATTTCATAAAAACACCCCCTGGCCTCACCAGGTACACTAACACAAAAAACTAAGGGATCATTTGGAGACCACACGTCTCCCACATAAACTCTAGAGGAACCTTCATCCTCAAATAACAATTTCGGAGTCTTTACTCCAACTATACCACTGGGAAAATTTGCCCTCTGCTCACTATACTCACTTAAACTCTCCTTACACCCACTTTCACTCTCATCTACAACTGTCACCTCACCATTAACCTCTACTCTCATTAAAATCTCACTATCACTACCAACATCCACACTATTATCTCCTATTACCATATTTTTATTTATTTTATCATAATTTCCACTACTACTTACCTTGTCTTTGTTTATATCTAATTTGTCTATTTCTCTACTCTTATTTTCTAACTCTATCTCATTAAATTCTCTTGTCAACATTAAAATTTCGTTTGTGCATTCCATTTTTTAATTCTTCTAATTTCTCCTCTAATTGATTCAATTTTACATTTCGCAAGTTATTTTGTTTCTTTAGTTCGTTCTCGAAACTGTCTAACTTTATGTTAAATTTTCTATTCATCTGGTTAAATTTGTCATCGAATTTAAGATTCTGCTGTTCAAATTTGTTATCGAGTTTAATATTCTGCTGTTCAAATTTTTCATCGAATTTAATGTTCTGTTGTTCAAATTTTTCATCGAATTTAATGTTCTGCTGTTCAAATTTTTCATCGAATTTAATATTCTTCTGTTCAAACTTTTCGTCAATTTGTTCTTTTAATACACTATTTTGTGTTTTAATTAGTATAAATAAATCTTCTAATGATATCTTATTTTCGATTCCCCTAGGTGCTGAATTGGCACTTATTCCGTTTAATAAAATTGATTCTGTAGCTGTATTATTTATTTCTATGCTGTCATTATTTTCTGCCATTTTGATAAACTTTAATATTGAAAATGACTATTTAATTACACTTGTCGCAATTACACTATTTGATATGTTTTTGTCAACATAACCTCTCGTGTATTAGGTTATGCACCATTCTATCACTCTCCTTGTCTCTGAATCTGGCTTATATTTTATATAAAATAGCTTTATATAAAGTCCGCTGTTCTGGGGCCAATTGTTGACTAACACACTCTTACACACATTTATATTTGTATATTTTTACTTTTACTGATATAAGGTAAACACGTGTACTTACCATTTCAATGTATGTGTGAGCACGTGGTTCCTTTCTGCTATAAATCTCTCTTTAAGGGGCCAGGGTACACTCTCGGCAAGATTCAGATACAAAGAGGTAATAGAAATGACAACACTGATTCTCATTTGAATTAATCACTAGGTTTTAATTGCCAGAATAAAATAAACATATATTGGATGATACCCAAAATGGCGTCACATACAATTGCCAAAAACAAAATTGTGGTTACATTTCCTTAAACCCTATTCAGTCATAGTTACTTTGTATTATGGTAAATCTTGTTAATATTTTATATTTACGTCTGGCTGCAGCTCTGATAACACATAATTAATTATATACTGATATGCTACACAAACCAATGCCCTCTTTAGTCATGATCATGGCCATGCGTTCATTCACTCATACGCTCACTCACCCCCCACTATCGCAAATACATTTTATCAAATTTATCTTTGTTAATTGAGCTCATTAATATGTAAAAAAATGTGATAATTGTTTGACTTCTCTGTAAGTGGACCAGAGTTGCTCCCTCGCTGGTGTTAGATGTTATGCAGTAGTATGGCAGGTGGTCGCCTCATATTTATCGTTTATCTGTTGGTGTGCACTGATTCTACATTTGATGTTTAACTGTTTACTATTAATTGAGTCTTTTACAACTCCACTGTCACATTTTTAATTATAGGTAATAACTTTCTTAAAACTTCTGCTGAAAACTGAGTCGACAGCGATACATCGCTGTTGACCCTTTGGTGTGCTGTGCGGAACTGGGAGCGAGGAATATGCAAATGTTTGTATGTGTTAGTGCATTTGACGTCACCGTCTTTTGTTTGCTGGGCCAACGCCTCGTTTCATACGTTGTTGTTCCTGCGTCATTGTCTTTTATTCATGACGACACAGCTTTATAAACCAATCACAATTGTTATTAATAGTCCGTCATCACATACACCGCCATCATCTCTGCCTGCTTTTGCTCGTCCACCGGTGACCTTGGCATCATGCTCCTCTTACTGGATATGCGTTGTTCATTTTTACAGAGGGACAATGGACCTAACCATTCTTTATTCAACTGTGATACAATAAAACATTATAAAATAACCTCAAATCCTATAATTAAGGTATTGGGCCTTTATGTACTGTTACATATGTGCATAGAATCTTCATTAGTAACATATGAAATCCAACGAATTAATGATAAACATTTCTTAATATAACCTTTCTTAAACTACTACAACTTATTTATATTTTAATGAACCAGTGCGTTTATTTTTGTTTGTTTATATTTTATCTTTCCCTGAGATATCTCTTTTAATAAAGTGTCTGTAAATAAATATTACCGTATAGTGGTTAAAAATTCTGAAATAATAATATGATACTCATCCTGGTAGTGACTGCGCTTCAACTGGGGATGTGCGTTTTTTATCCCTCACTTCGGAAATCGCTGTATAGTTTTATCTCTGCTGTTACTGATTGCCAAAATCATTGTTCACGTCTAATAATGGTATCGGTCCACTTAACTTCATCGGTACGAGCACTGATCACTTTTTATTAGTTTACTGCTTTCTTAGTTCGTACACACTCCTACAACTGTTTATGATGAGTTCACTGCTTTTAACTAAGTGTTCACTAGTTTGATTTAATGTCTCTGTATGTTAATATTAAGTCGGCCGACGTAATTTTATCGCATTTAGATGTTTTTAGGTTGGCCGCGCGGCCATTAGGTGCAATGGAACTGTTTTTATGTTTTTATTAGATAGGCCCTTTTGCTTTAGGCCTATCTTGCACGCCCGAGGCCACTGTTTTCTTTTAACAAAACTGTATGTTACACTTTACTGTCTGTTGTTGCTTCTGTGGTGACAAACTGCTTACTGTGATTCACAAGGACTGCTGCTGGGGCGGTTACGTAATACGTCTAGACAGTTGTTTAGGCTAACAGTGTGTTGCTGGTTAAACTGGGGCACTTCACAGGTGAAAGTTAACAATTTGAAGATTAAAACTGATTTGATATAAAATAAAATTTAAACTGGGGTAGCACACAATTCTGTACCGTTACACAGTGATTCTCAACCTTTTTAGTCCGGTACCCACCTTGAAGGATATTACATTTCACGGCATCCATAAGCATGGGCGGCAACAGAATTACTTGTAGAGTTGTGCACCCAGTTTGTAATCATATTTTTGCCGATATTTGCCGATATAAACAAATTTTGCATACTTAATTCCAGAAAAGTAAATATGTAATAGAG
The DNA here is from genome assembly GCA_034769895.1 of Magicicada septendecula. Taxonomy (NCBI): domain Eukaryota; kingdom Metazoa; phylum Arthropoda; class Insecta; order Hemiptera; family Cicadidae; genus Magicicada; species Magicicada septendecula. Next base: position 44,898,216 of record CM068368.1, read on the forward strand.
TTTAAGACACAGTAAATAAACTTTCGAGCCTGATTTCGTGACCCACCAAACGCCCTCTTGGCACCTAGCAGTTGGTCACCCTCCATAGGTTGAGAAACGCTGAAGTAGAGTGTTAAGTTGAGCAGCGGCTGTTATGCAAGCCACCTTTTTCCCCATATTGCACCTTCTTATGTAAACTCTTGATATAAAGAAGGAAAGGCCAGACAATTATCATATCAATTTACAGTATAACATGAAAATTCTGAACTGTGAATAATCTGACCATCATTACAAGTAGATTTTCTTTAAAGAACATATTGTTTGTAACGGTACAGACTGTTGAGGGGCTATAATATAACGTTTTCCAGTTTTGGTTTAACCAGAGTATAATAATGGGACACTGACGATAGCTCCGTGTGAGGTACAAAATGGTACAGGAATGTATGTTATCAGAAAGGGTGCGCATTCCTGTGTGCGAGCGCACGGTTCGGCCAACATTCACACGAAAATGTCACGTCTCAAAAAAAATTCCTTCGCACCCGGTACTATATGACGTAGACTCCTCGAGAGGTGCTCGTCCAATGAGAATGCAAGTTGCCACGGGCAGTAGGACTTTGGCCATCTTGGAAATGTCGAAGCCGGCGTCAGTCGGCAGCCAAACTTAGGAACCGCGCAGAAGCGTCGGTACGCGTTCCGCCCAAATTATAATAAAAAATGTAGACCGACTGACGGAAAAGTGTAAATAAAACAACCGGCTCAGCGTAACAAGGCTAGCGAGCCAAAATACAACAAAATTATTAAAAATGTGTTTAAACCAGGTGATACAGTAGTGAAACGACAGTGATATCGCAAACAACCACCAGTAATCAAAATTTTAATCAGTGCAAACATTTTCGGACTACAACAAGTGACTAAAAAATATAATCAGTGCAAAACGTGGGTCTGCAGGGAAGCCGACAGAGAAGTAACATTAAAATATAAACTAACAAAATATGACCATTTGAATTTCTAATAAGAGCGCTAAATTAAAGGGGTTAAAAGATGTGAGTGTGTGTGTGTGAGCAAAATGCTGGGTTGCCTTTAATGAAATAATTTAATAAATAATTTAATTTAATTATAAGACGTAAGAGATATAAGTTTGTTATTTTGGTCAGATGGGGTCGTTACCTCAGTATTTAATTTTGTTTAAGTGAAATGTTAACGAATAGAGAAGGAGAAGGCATGTTTTTAATTGATTCATACAAAAGAGAATAATAAAAAAGAATTATAAATGAAGTTGAAATAGTTAACAGTAAATGAAAGTAATTATTACGACATATAACCCTAAATCACATTTATAGGATGCGAGTTCGTGTGTAGAACCCTGGAATCCGAGAAGGTAAGAGGTGTTTTTTATTAAGTATTAATGTTGTAGTAAATAGTACTATTACATGTTACGATGGTCTAACTGATCGTTGTATGGTACAGTGAAAAACTAAATACAAGACACCAATTAAGTCACTAATCACTAGCTTTAATTATCACAATTAAACAGTTTGTAATCAACAAGATAGTCTGTTATAACAAATCCAATAAAAACTGTTCACACACAATTATAATGTCAACTGATATAGTCTCGCACAATTATAAAACACGTAACACTTCGCCAAAATACTACAAACCGCACTGGTATAAATCACCACTAAAACTGAACTAAGCATCACTGAGTACTTATATTTTTACCCCGCTGAGATATCATAATAGTCCTTACTATGCGTCAAGAACGCTACTAGAAAACACTAGAGTGTAATTGCTTGCTTGCCGCCTTGAACACAGTGTGTGCGGACTGGCGAAATGTGGATCAGTCTCGGCTATGGACACATGACAAGTGTCACGTAATTGTCCTTCATCTCAAAGAAGCAGCAATATGTATTACACACGTTACAGCCGGATTCCACTGGAATAGCCAAGAAACACGTAGAATGTTCTCTAATGGCGTACACTTTTTCCACATTACATACCAATATATTCACTTAAAATGATTGTTTCTTTTTCTTTAAATACAAGGGCTATTCAAAAATTAACCTCCAATTGACTGATATACATAAACTGGTTGCCATAGCAACATGGTGCATTCGCAGTAGTGACTGGTATCCTTTTACACTGTTACATGCAAGCTGATAATATTTATTTCTCATCGAGTCTTGGTCGACGAACCATGGAGCCTGACACCCTGTCTCTCCCACCTGCTGTATTCGTTGAGACATTTCGTTTCCTTGTGAGTATGTTCGGGGTTGTTTCCACAAACTACTGGACACATTGAACAATTGAGGCTGTTGGTTGATAAAAACCAGAAACTAATCCGTCTGACTGTTGTGGGAAGTTTGCAAATGGATCTAATTGGGTGACCGAGTGCGCTTTCTCAGCAGCCGGATCAATACTATTATAAGGTCGGACCAAGCGCATGTGAGAACGTAATCGTGTTAACCAATATGAAGGTCTGGCTGCCTATGGAGCTCTTTGAAACCAGTTAGGATGGTGTCTAATTAATGGCATCAACTCTTAGATGGGGAATTTTCTTCAAAGAGTGACTGGAAAGTTAGTGCAACAGCATAGTACATGCTAGTATGCAGGTGGCGATTATGTGAAAATTCTTTTGTTGATACGTATGTCATTCATGTATATAGTAATATATTCAGTTCTATTTTCGTTTTCCTTACCAGCCTGTTGGAAGTTAATTTTTGAATAGCCCTCGTACATTTGATTTTGTATGTACTACTGGTTGGAACCTAGTTGTGCCTTCAGACACATGTGAATTATGAACAGTTTATTTTATTGTATTGTTACGATGGTCTCACTAATTGTCGTTTTGTACAGTAGAAAACAAAATACAAGACACCAATGACGTCACTAATAACTAGCTTTAATTAATCACAAATAACAAATTTGTAATCAACTCATACAAAAATTCCAGTTAAATTTCTCCACACGCAATAATAATGTCAACTATCAAGAATTCTGCACTAATTATAACACACAACAACTTGATATCACGTGAAAAATCACCCAACACAAACTGACTTCTAAGAGGTAGGTGTTGGCTATTTATAGTCTGCAGGGTTCCATAATACGCATCCTTAAAAACAAAATACACAAAAACATAACCTTTACTGCCGAATACGAGCACAACAATAGCGTAAACTTCTTAGACCTCTCCATCACAAAACTTGAACACAGGCACAAATTCAGTATATATAGAAAACCGACTACAACTGACACACTAATACACAACTCCTCCAATCACCCAACACAACACAAACTAGCTGCCTTCAGAACTATGATACATAGAATTAACAACATCCCACTAGATGAAAAAGACTACAATGACGAACTAAACACGATAAAATATCTAGCAGAATCCAATGGATACGACAGAACAGTAGTCAATAAACTCCTACACAAAACAAACAACAGACAAAGACAGAAAACAACAAGTTCATAACACTAACATACAAATAACCACACTGAAAAAATAGCCCACAAATTCAGAAAAGCAGGATACAGAATCGCATACAAAACTACTAACAAAACAGAACACACATTATCAAAACACACACACAAAGCACAAAACAAATTCGACCTACCTGGTGTTTACAAACTAAATTGCTCAGACTGCAACAAATTCTACATAGGCCAGACAGGACGTAGCTTCAAACAAAGATACATTGAACACACAAAGGCACTACACGCCACTACAGAATCCACCTTTGCAAACCACCTCATTGAAGCAAACCACACTTACAAAAACATCGACAATAACATGGACATTCTACAAGTACACACAAAAGGCCGAAAACTAGACACTCTAGAACAATTAGAAATTTACAAACACACGAAAACACATAAAAACGACATCCTAAATGAACAGACACAATTCAAATCACATGCATTATTCGAACATATCACACCCCACACACACAATATCGATCTTTCAAAACTCGATTCCGTTGCCAACAACAAGACGGACAGTGGTCCCAGCGGCAGCCTCTGAAGAAGCTTTTTAAAAGTGAAAACTGGTTAAGGCTATAAGGTAAAACTTTTACGTGTTTACCCATAAAAAACGTGTTCGAGTGAAAAAGCACTCGAAAATTCTAGAGGATAGTTCAGCACGGCCTTGGCGGAAACAAGCATGTACTAGGCTAAGCAAGAAATGCGAAGAACAATGTTCTCCATAGTACCAGAACATTCCGTATTGCGTAACAGTATATATAAATGATGGTAGAGTACTTGAACTTGACAGTTGTATGAATGTAACTATAGTACTGTACTATAGTCTTCAATAATGGCAGACGGTAACATCTAATTAACATTTGACAGCTGTTGTTTGAATGGGTTTTGTTGTTCAGACATAATAGTGGAAAGATGTTTGAAAATTATCATGCAGAAAGTAAGGGAATTTTTTCATTATATGTTACTTGTAGGTATGTTATGTCTAAACATGAAAATAGCTGTAAAAAACATTTATAAAAATGTCGTTACTATGTTAATCGTGTAATCATAATTTTAATTTTTTATGTACAATGTGATATTTAATATGTAATTGTGCAGTGTATTGTGTAGTCTAAACAGTATTCATTGAACTTGAAACATATATTAAGAAACAGAAAATATTTACAGCAGGATTTGAATCTAATTCTGAGATCCAATTCTGAGATCCAGTTCTGAGATCCAGTTCAAATCCAACCTCTGAAGCTGCCGTAACTGGCGGAACAATTGTCAGGAAAATAAAAATTATCTGCAGAACTATACCAAATGTTTATTTACTAAATTCATGTATTAATAAAATGTTCTACCAAGTGCTGAGTGACCATTCGATCAGTATTTATAACATTTTAATGTCTTTTAAATACCATGTGTGGCTGACTCCATAATATAGTATACTGTATTATATTTTTTGCGTGTATGAATATTGAATTTTTATAAATATGAACTATTCTCGGTCTCAGTTTGGATAACTAATACTCTAATAATTCTAATGTGTTGTGTCAAATGGTTGCCTATGTCCCTATTCCAAGAAGTTATCCTATCATCAAACAGCTCTTTTGGTGCATTTCTCAGTCATTCTATAACCTCTATATTGTACAATTTAATACAAAAATTGTATGAGAAATATAAATATTTATTTTATTTCATTACTGTTTAGGGTGTGATTCGGATTAACCAGCGAAACTACAAAGAAGCATATATTTCGTCACCGGTAAGTTGGTTAATTTTTGTTTGTATTTTTGTAAAAACTAGTAGAAACGTGTTTAAAAACACTTTTTTGATTGATTGGATTATTTTTTATTAGTATTTTAAGTTTTTGTGGTAAGACATTCTCATCTTGTCTTCCCGTAACAAGACTCGGTCATAAAAACCGAGTATATGACATCACAGGATGGGTAAAATACAGAAGGCAGTATGGATGATGTTACCCGTCTAAAGTAAGTGCTGTTATTTATCACATCAGTCATTCATCGTTTCAGTGGCAATGAAATGTGATTTGTATTTGAGCGAGACTAAGCACAGAATTGATTGAAAATAATATCTGTTAGCAGAATGTATTAAAAAAACACACACACACACACACACACACACACACACACACACACACCACACACACACACACACACACACACACACACACACACACACACACACACACACACACACACACACACACACACACACACACACACACACACACACCCACACACACACAAGAGAGAGAGAGAGAGAGAGAGAGAGAGAGAGAGAGAGAGAGAGAGAGAGAGAGAGAGAGAGAGAGAGAGAGAGAGAGAGAGAGTCAATGAGGAAAAACATTAAAACTGTATTAGGCCTTGTATTAAAAGTTTATAAACAAACAAAAAATTCAATTGAAAGCAAAAATGAAAGAGTTATTGTTTCTTATTGCTAGCCTGGGCATCAGTTTTTGGAATGGACGAGGTGTTCACTATCCGTTTCGGAGTTGGTTTCATGGCATGGTGTGCATTCTTCGGAGGAGTAGATTTTGATTTGGTTAAGGTGGACAGCAAGGCAGTTGTGTCCAGTATTGAAACAAAATGAAGCAACAGAGTATCCCATAGGTTTATTTTTGTTTTTCTCCCAAGTTGTGGCTGTATTTTCTACACTTTGTCACAGATGTTGTTCTTGTTGTTTTCTCTATGTTTTTTCGAGTATGGTTTTTACAGTGATAACCGCTTGTATACATTTGCGTTGGTGAAGAGAGATATCTTTCTCTGCTATGTTGCCTCATTCTCTGATATTCCTACATGTTAAGAGATACACTGCATATGACGTTTTTATTGAGGTTTTGTAGAGTTTTTATCGTCTGCATATTTATGGCAATTTACAAATCTATACTAATGCTGGATGTGAGTCACAAGTACTGAGTGAAAAACATAAAGGCGAAGTACAGGGTATAGAAGTAAAGTACTTGTGAAGAGATGTAGTTGATTCAAGAAGGGAGAGATTGAGTAATTTAGAAAATAGCAGACATTTTGAGAATCCTGTGCTTGAATCTATAGGAAGAAGACAGTTGACATGTTAGAGAACACATACAGTTTAGTGTATCTGAACACAGTGTGTAAGCCACAACCACAGATAATGTTACAGTAACCACTTGTAAATCCTGTGCTTGAGTCTATAGGAAGAAGACAGTTGACATGTTAGAGAACACATACAGTTTAGTGTATCTGAACACAGTGTGTAAGCCACAACCACAGATAATGTTACTGTAACCACTTGTAAATCCTGTGCTTGAGTCTATAGGAAGTACATGTTAGAGAACACATACAGTTTAGCATATCTGAACATAGTGTGTAAGCCACAACCACAGATAATGTTACAGTAACCACTTGTAAATCTTGACTGATAAAATGAAAGTTATTATTGTAAGGTTAGGTTTTAAACAGGGCCCCGAACCTCCCATACGAAGCCCTGAAAAATATAAATCACAAAACTCTAGTGTCGGCATCCATATTTGACAGTCAGTTTATGGAAACCCAGTCACTGTTTCCTTAAAAATCTCCCCCTCTCTGTTTAGGCAATCCAACTGACCATAGAATACAATATGGCAAGGTAAAATTTGAAATTACCTAAAAGATGTCACCTGCCAAAAGATGGTGAACAACTTACACCAGAATTTACTGGTATATCAGTGCACAGTGTTTATAACATTAGAAGTGGATTAAGAAAAATGGGTAAAATGGTAATAAGCCAAAATAAAAAGAGGAAATGCGAACAAACTATTATTAGCAATGATAAATTTTCAAAAATGCTGTTCACCTGAAAATGCATTCTTCTTTCTTAAAAATGACTGTAAACTGTAAACAGTTTTCACAACAGTTCTTTCTTTCTAACTGTAAACTGACTGCCATAAATGATGATCCTGATGTGCCTAATATTAAGCAACTAAGTTTGTATGATTCAAAGGCTTTCACAGCCAGTGTCAGTTGTATTTGAAATATCTACCGGGCTGCTTGGCCATCGTCCAAGGTTTACATTAAAATCAAATGTTTCAGCAGCACCGCTGGCTACCATCTTCAGTGGATATTCGAGTCAAAGCAGTACTCATGGGCCTGACGTATGACACCCTACGTTAGGTTGACTTGAATATCCACTGAAGGTGGGAGCCAGTGGTGCTGCGGGAAACAATTGGTTTTAGTGTAAAAACCTTGGACCACGGGCAAGCAGCCTGGTAGATATTTCATATACAAGATTATGTGAACTTTTATTAACATCAGGATTTGAATTGGTTAGAAGAAATAGAAAAAGTGTAGTTATAGATATGAAAGATATTATACTGTGGTACGAAAATGAAGATTAAGATTTTCAAAACTAAAACACTTAAATCACCCAATAAAGGAAAATGTTTGATTTTGCTCCACATCGGAAATGAAAATGGATTTTTGAAAGGTCTTCTTTTATTTGAATCAAAAAAGTCTGAAGATTGTCACACACAGAAATGAATGGGAATGGGTTTAAAAGTTACAGAATTTTTACCAGAAAATAGTATAGTAATTATGGATGATACACCGTAATACTCTCGCGTTTCCAAATTATTTCCTGGCAAAAATCTGAAATAACTAATTGGTTATATAAGAGAGCAATATTAATTTTGATGATGGTTATATAAAGACTAAGGTTTTACACTTAGCAAATACACTCAAGAATGACACAAATACATTGTTTAATAAATATATAATTGATGACATTGCAGAGATAAAAGGTACAGAATTGCATCCATAAAACTGTATGTTGAATCCCATGAATTGATTTAAGTCAAGTTGAGGGACATGTGGCACAGAATAATAAAATTTTTAAATTAAAGGACATAAAAAAATTAGCAGAAGGGGCTGTATGAAAGTATCAGCAGATAAATGGCATGATTGTGTTAATCACATTATAAAAGAAGAGAGTAATTTGTGGGACCTTGATAACTGCACGGATGCCATTGTTGATAAACTTATTACTAACTTGAATAAAGATGAATCATCAACTGATATGGAATCAGAATGTGATGTCTGTGGTATTGAGCCACTGTCAAATGTTGAATCAGCCTGACATTGTATAAATATATTTAAAATATGTTTTTTTGGTTATGTTGTCATTTCGCGTTGTGTGTTGTATTATCATGTAATTAAGTAAAAGTATACTCCCTGAGCTGCATAACTCGCTCAGTATTTTGAATGAAGTACATTTATTATTGGATAAATTTTGATATTAGATAATTTTTCAGTTATCAGAGAAATTATGAAAATCCCGATTACCCTCCAACTTTCTGTATAGTAAAGTAACAAGTGTAGAGCAATCATACAATGAACGCTAAAGGTTCAAAACAATCGGATTTGTGTTAAAATTCCCTTTAGTCTGACACCCAGCTGGATTTTCAAATATGTTGAAATTTTTTATCCCATTTTTGGGCCAAAAGTGTATAAACTATATTCAGACTTTGATTAAAATTCTCTTTAATTTGATATCCCCCATGGAATTTTCAATTATCAAACTACTGCTCCACTTTTTGGGCTGTAGTGTCCCAACATTTTGAAAGTTTCAAAAAATAACATTATATTCAGATTTCAGTTATCTTCTTCTTCTTATTATTATTATGTGTTTTCGTATTGTTCTCCGATGACACGATGTATCCTGTAGATGTTCTCCGGCACTGTCCAATATGAGTTGTTGTTCAATATTGCGTCCATATTTGTTTTCAGTCTTGGCACTCCTGAGATGTCTGTCTGGTAATCCACTAATATGTGCTGTAAGGTCTCCTCATGCTGATGACATAGTAGGCAGGTACCAGTTTGGGTCAAGTTGAATTTGTACAAGTATGACTGGGTTACGATATGGCCAAGTCTTCCTCTAGAGCCGAAAGTCTGAACACTTCTAGGGATGTTTCTATATATGGAGATATCTTGTGTACTGACCTGCTGTTTGTATCTTGAACCGTTGGTGGAATTCAAAAATGCATCCTTCCATGTCTCTGTGAGTCTTCTTTTGAAATCCGAAGTAGCAGCCAGTAGTGATGTTTCACTTTCCTCTCTTGGGGACAGCATAGTTGCGTCCTTAGCTGTCTCATCTGCTTTTTTGTGACCATTAATATTTACGTGGCTGGAAATCCATTGTAAAGTTAACTCAGTTTTGTTTCTTTCTAGTTTTTTGATTGTGTGGACTGTTCTAAAGTTAGTTTTAAGATTTTAGTTATAATTACTTTTAATTTATATCCTCCTCCTCCTATGGCGCTACAGCCCAAGTCGGGCCCTGGCCTCCTCCAGTTTCTTATCCCCATGTCCCTCGCATCCTCTGCAATGCCATCTTCCCACTTCTTTGTCGGTCTGCCTCTAGGTCTCATTCCCTCCCATATACCCAGCAAAGTCCTCTTGGGGTTCCTGCCATCCTCCATTCTCATAACATGTCCGGCCCAACGCAATCTTTGTATTCTTATAAATTTTGAGACTGGTATCTCTTTATATATTTGATACAGTTCATTGTTGTATCTCAGTCTCCATGAGCCATTTTCTTTTATTGGGCCTATAATGCATCTGAGGATTTTCCTTTCAAAGGTGTCTACTATGTCAGCTGTTTTCTGTGTGATTGTCCATGCATCACACCCGTAGCATAGCACCGGTCTGATGACAGTCCTATATATTTTCAATTTTGTTTCCCTGTGCATATCCCCAGACTTAAATGATGGCAGCAATGCGAAGTATGCCTTGTGAGCCATGGTGGTCCATCTTTGGATCTCCGGCTCCTCTGATCCAGTCTTTGCTAGGTTCACTCCGAGATATGTGAAATTGTCCACCACTTCAATTGTGTCCTCCTCTATCTCAATGTTGTTATGAACCTGGTCCCTTCTTGTTTGGATAAGCATTTTTGTTTTATCTGTATTTATGGCTAGCCCAACTTCTTTGGCTTTGTTTTTAAGCTCTATAAATATTTCTTTATAAATATTTAATTTATATGCCACATGATTTTTTTGCAGTCTTATCAAAATTTCACCCACTTTTGGCCCTGGTGTCCCTAAATTTTGAAATTTTCAAAAATGAACACTAAGTTCATATTTTGGTTAAAAATTCCTTTAATTTGATACCCCACTCACTTTGCCATTTTTTTCAAAATTCAGACCCCTAACATTTTTGCCTCATGCCCCCCCCCATCTATTTTTGGGGAGATTGATCTCTAAAACAATAGGGTCCTGTAGTGTATGGACATGTATACCAAGGTTTACATGTCCGTTAATTGAGATTTTAGGGAAAAAGATTAGAAAGATTAATATAAATCACCAAAAGTAGCAGAGAAACCAAGCATACTATCAGGAGCTGGGAGTAGAAAGGGCGAATGTGAAAATCGTGGTGTTGGGAAATCGCATTTAAATTTTGTGAGTACTCTCAGGATAGAAAGGGAGGATTTTCCCTTTCTATACTATCAGAATTTTCCTGATAGATACTTTCAGGATTTTCCATGTACTAAAATTTATATTTAAAATCATTTAAATATTGATTAAATAAGTGGATGCTTGAGTTCTGAAGAAATTTCGTATCAGCTAAAATGGTTCCACCATGTCGGGTGGATTAAGACTATCCTCAACCTTCGTGAGGAAGGACTGTACTTTTGGATAAAATGTCTGTAGGTCGAACGAAGACCTAGCTAAAGGTAGCTGCGATCTGATTCCTGTAATGAAATTGGACTCTCGCTGCGAGGGGCCAAGGGATGTCTATAGTGTTATCAAAGTCTTCCCTGTCAATACTATACTAGTCATTTTTCTTTTTTAAAATCGAGTCTTGATTTCTTCCTTTCTACGTATTTGTCTTCTGATTTCCTGAACAACTATTCTGTTCACCCGTATAATTATAAATTTCTCAGCAAAACATTTTTTCCTTAATACGTTTGTTTCCTTAAACTTTCGAAAAGTAAACATTACATAATTGAGATATGGTTGCCTGCCAGGAACGATATATTTTCACTCATACGTGATTTAAATTAAAATGAAAAATATAGAATTTTGTTAAAGTGAAATGAAATGTTTCCATAGAAACTACTTCTTTGTTGTCAATAACATAGTACACATATAAAACTTATAAAAATTTACCTCCTCCATCAACTACCATTTTAATTTATAAAAAAAATTACCCCCACCCCCTTCGACTACCCTTTTCATTTATAGGTATTTCATCTACCTTTTTACAGTGGATTATTATGACCTTCTTTTCAGGATACTTTATTTATCAAAATTAAGCACTTTACCCTTGTTAAAACATAAAACATTGCTGGTAAACCACCCTTTCCCCTAACTGATCTTCACCAAAAACAATAGGTCTTGAGAACTCTACAATTCAGGGCTGTATGCAAAAAATTATTTAATTCTGTTTGAATTTGCGGCTGTTATCGTTTGCCATAGAACCCCCCCCCACACACACACACTTTTCGAAAAATGACCTTTTTTCATGTTTTGATGGTAGTACAATCAGAATCTGCCGTTATCTCGAACACGATTTTTTTCACCATGACCATACTTCCATTTTCTTATGGAACATTGAAGTAAAAAACATAGATTCTGATTAGTTTACACTTTTATTTTTAAATAATTCATGATAAGTAAAATACAAAAATAATAATATAAACTAAATTCACCCTTACTCTTCCAGTATTACAGCACTAAGCTCTCAGCTGGTTTTATGCAGTACATACATTTCAGTGTTATTTACAAAATGCTAAGGGTGAATATATACGTGATAGTGGTATTACCGTGTTCTTAACATGTCAGAAAATAGGATTCTTTAAAAAGAAAAATCGATTTTTTTTTATTCGCCCTTTCTCCTCCGAGCTCCTGATGTGAAAGCTATTAGCAGCAGAACAGATTCAACAATTAAGCAATTAAGTTGTTAGATCACAAACATTCGTTATGGATAGTGCAACAGACGCTTCAGGATATGTTATTCTGAATAATAGTAATTCTTTTCAAAGTTCTAATTTAATATGGTATTACTGTGTCTTTGTAACTCATGTTTGTAATAAAATGTAATGTTATATATATTCATCTACAGAATGGCGAAGAAAAGGATATCATTATCACAGGACTGAAAGACAGGAACAGGTCACTCGAAGGTGATGAAGTCGTTGTGATGTTGCAGCCAGGTGATGAACAATCAAAGGTATATTTTATGTTGCTGAAAAGTATGAGCAAAGATGAAAATATCGGTATGGAGAACCATACATGACTTCCATGTTCTAAGATTTATATTTAAAATCATATTCGAAATGAAATATTACCATAGAAACTACTTCTTTCTACTTATTGCTTCAGCCTTAACCACGGTACTGTGGTCACTAACATATACCACCTGACGTTTTCGCACTCGATTTTCACTGATGATAGCAGTCGATGGACTGCCGAAAAGTCTGGTTTTGCAGAAATCATTGGACTACGGCTAAACAGCCCAGGAAGGAATTTTAACAAAGAACTACTTCTTTGGTGCCGATAACGTAGTACACATATAAAAAATTCTCCCCTCCCCAATCAACTATAATTTTCATTAATAGAAAATTACCCCCACCCCGTTCACCTAACCTCTTCATTTATAGATATTAAATCTACGTATCTACAGTGGATTATTATGAGCTTCTTATTAGGATACATTATTTATCAAAATTAAGTACTTTACTCTTGTTAAAACATAAAACGTTGCAGGTAAACTACCCCTTTCTCTTAACCGATCGTCACCAAAATCAATAGACCTTCAGTCCTCTACAATTCAGGGATGCATGAAAAAAAATATTTGATTCTGTTTGAATGTGCGACAGTTATCGTTCGTCATATAAACAATTACCCTTGTTAAAACATAAAACGTTGCAGGTAAACTACCCCTCTCCCTTAACCGATCTTCACCAAAAACAACAGATCTTGCGAACTCTACAATTCAGGGGTGTATGCAGAACATTATTTGATTCTGTTTGAATTTGCGGCAGTTATCTTTCGCAAAAAAAATTACCCTTCTTAAAACATAAATGTTGCTGGTAAATTACCCCTTTCCCTTAACCAATCTTCAACAAAATCAACAGACCTTGAGTTCTCTTTAATTCAAAAAGGTATGCAAAAACGTAGTCGATTCTTTTTCAATTTGCGGCAGTTATCGTTCGTCATATAAAAAATTACCCTTGTTAAAACATAAAATGTTGCAGGTAAACTACCCCTTTCCCTTAACCAATCTTCACCAACACCAATAGGACTTGAGAACTCTACAATTCAGGGCTGTATGCAAAACATTATTTGATTCTGTTACTTCCATGTTCCTTAAGGAAATGGAAGTATGGTGATGGCAAAAAAAATCGTGTTCGAGATTATTTGAATTTGCGGCTGTTATCGTTTGCCATAGAAAAAATTACCCCCGATAAAAAAACGTTGCAGGTAAACTACCCCTTCCCCTTAACCGATCTTCATCCAAAACCAATAGGTCTTGAGAACTCTATAATTCAGGGCTGTATGCAAAAGAGTAGTTGATTGTGTTTGAATTTGCGGCTCTTATCGTTTGCCATAGAAAAAAAATTACCCCTGATAAAAAAACGTTGCAGGTAAACTACCCCTTTCCCTTAACCGATCTTCACCAAAATCAATAGGTCTTGAGTACTCAATAATTTAGGGCTGTATGCAAATAATCGTTTGATTCTGTTTGAATTTGCGGCTGTTATCGTTTGCCATATAAAATACCCTTTTAAAACATAAAACGTAGCAGGTAAACTACCCCTTTCCCTTAACCGATCTTCACCAAAATCAATAAGTCTTGAGAACTCAATAATTTAGGGCTGTATGCAAATAATCGTTTGATTCTGTTTGAATTTGCGGCTATTATCGTTTGCCATATAAAATACCCTTTTAAAACATAAAACGTAGCAGGTAAACTACCCCTTTCCCTTAACCGATGTTCACCAAAATCAGTAGATCTTGAGAACTCTACAATATAGGGCTGTATGCAAATAATCATTTGATTCTGTTTGAATTTGCGTCTGTTATCGTTTGCCGTATAAAATACCCTTGCTAAAACATAAAATGTTGCAGGTAACCTACCCCTTTCCCTTAACCGATCTTCAAAAAAACAATGTGTCTTGAGAACTCTACAATATAGGGCTGTATGCAAATAATCATTTGATTCTGTTTGAATTTGCGGCTGTTATCGTTTGCCATAGAAAACAATTACCCTTGATTAAAAAGAAACCGTTGCAGGTAAACTACCCCTTTCCCTCAACCGATCTTCACCAAAAACAATAGGTGTGAGTACTCTACAAATCAGAGCTGTATGCAAAAAATGATTTGATTCAGTTTGAATTTGCGGCTGTTATCGTTTGCCATAGAAAAAAATCACACACACACACACACACACACACACACACACACACACACACACACACACACACACACACACACACACACACACACACACACACACACACACACACACACACATTTCGAAAAATGACTTTTTTCATGTTTTGAGTGTAGTACAATCAGAATCTGCAATAATCTCGAACACGATTTTTTTTGCCATCACCATACTTCCATTTCCTTAAGGAACATGGAAGTAAAAATTACACTTGTTTAAAAAAAAAACCGTTGCAGGTAAACTATCCCTTTCCCTTAACCGATCTTCACCAAAATCAATAGGTCTTGAGTACTCTACAAATCAGGGGTACATGCAAAAAATTATTTGATTCTGTGTGAATTTGCGACTCTTATCGTTTGCCATAAAAAATACCCTTTTAAAACATAAAACGTAGCAGGTAAACTACCCCTTTCCCTTAACCGATCTTCACCAAAATCAATAGGTCTTGAGAACTCTACAATTTAGGGCTGTATGCAAAAAATGATTTGATTCAGTTTGAATTTGCGGCTGTTATAGTTTGCCATAGAAAAAAAATTTACAGACACACATAGACAGACAGACACACACACAGACACTTTTCGAAAAATGACTTTTTTTCATGTTTTGAGTGTAGTACAATTAGAATCTGCAATAACCTCAAACACGATTTTTTTTGCCGTCACCATACTTCCATTTCCTTAAGGAACATGGAAGTAAAAGGAATGTGCATTTAAAAAATAAATTTAAAAAATAACAGATTTAACCAAAACATATACACTGTAAATGTACATTATAATTAACACAGTAGTCACTATCTTACATTTTACTTCCATGTTCCTTAAGGAATGGAAGTATGATGATTGCAAAAAAAAATCGTGTTCGAGATTATTGCAGATTCTTATTGTACTACACTCAAAACATGAAAAAAAGTCATTTCTCGAAAAGTGTGTGTGTGTGTGTGTGTATGTGTGTGTGTGTGTGTAGATTTTTTTTCTATAGCAAACGATAACAGCCGCAATTTCAAACAGAATCAACTACTCTTTTGCATACAGCCCAGAATTGTAGAGTTCTCAAGACCTATTGTTTTTGGTGAAGATCGGTTAAGGGAAAGGGGTAGTTTACCTGCAACATTTTATGTTTTAACAAGGGTATTTTCTATGGCAAACGATAACAGCCGCAAATTCAAACAGAATCAAATAATTTTTTGCATACAGCCCTGATTTGCAGAGTACTCAAGACCTATTGTTTTTGGTGAAGATCGGTTAAGGGAAAGGGGTAGTTTACCTGCAACGGTTTTTTATCAAGGGTAATTTTACTTCCATATTCCTTAAGGAATGGAAGTATGGTGATGGCATTTACTTCCATATTCCTTAAGGAATGGAAGTATGGTGATGGCAAAAAAAATCGTGTTCGAGATTATTGCAGATTCTGATTGTACTACACTCAAAACATGAAAAAAAGTCGTTTTCCGAAAAGTGTCTGTGTGTGTGTCTGTCTGTGTGTCTGTCTGTGTGTCTGTAGATTTTTTTCTATGGCAAACGATAACAGCCGCAAATTCAAACAGAATCAAATAATTTTTTGCAGGCAGCCCTGATTTGTAGAGTACTCGCGACCTATTGTTTTTGGTGAAGATCAGTTGAGGGAAGGGGGTAGTTTACCTGCAACGGTTTTTTTTTATCAAGGGTAATTTTGTTTGTTTGGCAAACGATAACAGCCGCAACTTCAAACAGAATCAAATAATGTTTCGCATACAGCCCTGAATTGTAGGGTTCTCAAGATCTGTTGATTTTGGTAAAGATCGGTTAAGGGAAAGGGGTAGTTTACCTGTAACGTTTTATGTTTTAACAAGGGTATTTTCTATGGCAACGATAACAACCGCAAATTCAAACAGAATCAAAAGATTATTTGCATACAGCCCTAAATTGTAGAGTTCTCAAGACCTGTTGTTTTTGGTGAAGATCGGTTAAGGGAAAGGGGTAGTTTACCTACAACGTTTTTTTAACAAGGGTATTTTCTATGGCAAACGAAAACAGCCGCAAATTCAAACAGAATCAAATAATTTTCTGCATGCAGCTCTTATTTGTAGAGTACTCAAGAGCTGTTGTTTTTGGTGAAGATCGGTTGAGGAGAAGGGGTAGTTTACCTGCAACGTTTTTTATCAAGCGTATTTTCTATGGCAAACGATAACTGCCGCAAATTCAAACAGAATCAAATAATTTTTTGCATACAGCCCTGATTTGTAGAGTACTCGCGACCTATTGTTTTTGGTGAAGATCGGTTGAGGGGAAGGGGTAGTTTACCTGCAACGGTTTTTTTTATCAAGGGAAATTTTTTTTTTGGCAAACGATAACAGCCGCAAATTCAAACAGAATCAAATAATGTTTCGCATACAGCTCTGAGTTGTAGAGTTCTCAAGAGCTATTGTTTTTGGTGAAGATCGGTTAAGGGAAAGGGGTAGTTTACCTACAACGTTTTTTTAACAAGGGTATTTTTTATGGCAAACGATAACAGCCGCAAATTCAAACAGAATCAAATAATTTTCTGCATACAGCTCTGATTTGTAGAGTACTCAAGACTTATTGTTTTTTGTGAAGATCGGTTGAGGGGAAGGGGTAGTTTACCGGCAACGTTTTTTATCAAGCGTATTTTTTATGGCAAACGATAACAGCCGCAAATTCAAACAGAATCAAATAATTTTCTGCATACAGCTCTGATTTGTAGAGTACTCAAGACTTATTGTTTTTTGTGAAGATCGGTTGAGGGGAAGGGGTAGTTTACCGGCAACGTTTTTTATCAAGCGTATTTTTTATGGCAAACGATAACTGCCGCAAATTCAAACAGAATCAAATAATTTTTTGCATACTCAGTGAATTGTAGAGGACTCAAGGCCTTTAGATTTTGGTGAAGATCGGTTAAGGGGAAGGGGTAGTTTACCTGCAACCTTTTACGTTTTAACAAGAGTAAAGTACTTGTAAATTTTATTTAAACTTTTTGAAACAATGGTAATTGTTAAAAATAAAATAATTTTGTTGCCAGGCAATAAAATTATAATTTTTTCATTTTAATGTAAATTATGTTTGAGTTAATATCTTTATATATACAGTGGAACTTGGTTATTACGGCCTCGGCTGTTACGTCAATTCGGGTGTAGCGTTATTTTGTCATAAGTCCGGTCAAACTGATATCTTTAACATTATAAAAATTCCTGGTTTTAACGTCACTAAATATTGTACTACTCTGTTATAGCATCAAATATTTCTCAGATATTTTACTCTAAATTTCATATAAACGTATATATGTGCGCATGCGCGCTAGCCCATGGCTACATTGTACAGACATACATTGTATGCAGACATACATTGTATGCAAGCAATAAGCACTGTAACAGGACTGCCGGCGCCAGCCATTTTACGTGCTCCAACGGATGGCTAGATCGATTTAAGGCCCGACACTCGATTTCCTTTGCAAAAATTTGTGGTGAGGCAAAATGCGTAGATCTGAACGTTACAGGCGATTGGGTGCGTAACACTTGGCCAGAAATTAGACGATCATATAAAGATGAAGACATCTTTAATGGACATGAAGCTGGAATTTTTTATAAATTAACTCCAGATAAGACTTTCAAATTTAAAATTGAGAAGTGCGTTGGTGGGAAGCTCTCTAAACAAAGAGTTACAGTTTTTGTTTGTGCGAACATGACGGGAACCGAAAAAAGGAAACTTTTAGTTATCGGGAAAAGTTTGCATCCTAGCTGTTTTAAAAACATCAAAAAACTTCCTGTAAGTTACACTGCCAACATAAAAGCGTGGACGACTTCTAGTATTTTTGAAGATGACTTCTGTACGTGTGTATGTCACTGAACACCTCCATGTATAAAATAATATATCGTTCGTGGCAGGTAAGCATATCTCAGTTATGTAATGTTTACGTTTCCATTTTATTATTATGCCTACAGCAATAAAAAGGCAGGTAACACACACACACACACACACACACACACACACACACACACACACACACACACACACACACACACACACACACACACACACACACACACACACACACACACAGACACACAATTCACGTTATTTCTGGCCTCACTCATGTTTATTTTCTTACATTTGCACGCTTTTTATATGGAAAGTGCCGAAACCCACACCAACATAACGCGTGCAAGCAGAAAAAATGGACATCAATTTGCTTCCTGTGGATCGCTGGGCAATGTAACTGCATGTGTTTACAGAGGAACGATTCATAGACAGACTTTTCGTCTTTAGGGAATGAACCCTCTGCAAGATGCTGAGGGTCCATGAGTGACTTCGGAGCGCTCCTTCTTTTTCGCGTGTTTGTTCTGTGAAACGTACACTGTAGATTCGCAGCTTTACTCTAAGCAACGCTCAATAGGAAATGTTGAAAATTTTTGTCCACAGTGTACCCTCATTCACACTAAACCTGCTCTGATGTTTTAATTACGGACATCATAATATTAAAACTTTGGAAACTTGAGCACTACTTAATGGAGATCAATCATTAACTTATACAAGCCATTAATTTTATGCATATATTTTATATATATGTGTACAACGTTATCGGCAACAAAGAAGTAGTTTTTGTTAAAATTCCTTCCCGGGATATTTGGCCGTAGTCCAATGTTTTCTACAAAACCAGACGTTTCGGCAATGCCGTCGACTTCCATCATCAGTGAAAATCGAGTGCGATAACGTGAGGTGGTATACGTTAGTGAACTGTGGTTAAGGCTGAAGCAGTAAGTAGAAAGAAGTAGTTTCTATGGTAATATTTCATTTCGAAAATGATTTTAAATATAAATCTTAGAATATGGAAGTCATGTATGGTTCTCCATACCGATATTTTTCTATGGCAAACGATAACAGCCATAAATTCAAACAGAATCAACTACGTTTTTGCATACCTTTTTGAACTAAAGAAACTCAAGGTCTGTTGATTTTGTTGAAGATCGGTTAAGGGAAAGGGGTAGTTTATCAGCAACGTTTTATGTTTTAAAAAGGGTAATTTTTTTATGACGTACGATATCTGCTGAAAATTCAAAGAGAATCAAATAATTTTTTGGACACTTTCCTGAGTTGTAGAGAACTCAAGGTCTGTTGATTTTGGTGAAGATCGGTTAAGGGAAAGGGGTAGTTTACCTGCAACATTTTATGTTGTAACAAGAGAAATGTTTCCATGACGAACGATAACTGCCGCACATTCAAACAGAATCAAATATTTTTTTGCATGCATCCCTGAATTGTAGAGGACTGTAGGTCTATTGATTTTGGAGAAGATCGGTTAAGAGAAAGGGGTAGTTTACCTGAAACATTTTATGATTTAACAAGAGTAAAGTACTTAATTTTTAAAGTTAAAGTATCCTGATAAGAAGCTCATAATAATCCACTGTAGAAACGTAGATGAAATATCTATAAATGAAGAGGTTAGGTGAACGGGGTGGGGGTAATTTTCTATTATTAAAAATTATAGTTGAAGGTGGAGGGGAGAATTTTTTATATGTGTACTACGTTATCGGCAACAAAGAAGTAGTTTTTTTGTTAAAATTGCTTCCCGGGCTGTTTAGCCGTAGTCCAATGTTTTCTGCAAAACTAGACTTTTTGGCAGTGCCATCGACTGCCATCATCAGTGAAAATCGAATGCGAAAACGTGAGGTGGTATACGTTAGTGACCACAGTACTGTGGTTAATGCTGAAGCAATAAGTAGAAAGACTTAGTTTCTATGGAAATATTTCATTTCGAATATGATTTTAAATATAAATCTTAGAACATGGAAGTCATGTATGGTTCTCCATACCGATATTTTGTAAGTTCAAACACTTTTTACTACATTTAATAAAATATTATTATATATATAACTTTCACATATGAACTTACTTTCTGTATCACTTCCCCAAACGTTTCGAGGTGATGTTCCTCTTCCTCAGTGGGAGTAAATACTGAATGTCATTTTACAGAATAACGGTTATGGACTATAGGTGTGTGTGGTGGGGGTTGATGGTGGGAGGGATTGGCGATGAGGTTCAAATTGTGTGTTTGGATCAGTGTATCGAATAGTGTATGTGATCTATAATGTAATTGTTCGTTTAAGATGTTGTTAGGTTGTAGTGCGTGATGTCTGTATATTTCAAATTGTTCAGCTGTGTTTAGTTTTCTACTTTTAGGTAAGTAGTGTAATATTTCCATGTTGTGTTCTATGTTTGTGTAACTGTGGTTTTCGTTTTGTAAATGTGTGGCAAATGTGGAATGTATGTAGTTTGTGGTGAGGGCTTTTAAATGTTCTGAAAATATGGAGGAAAAAGATCTTCCCATCTGGCCGATGTAGAATTGGTGACAATCATTACAATTTAATTTATAAACCCCTGTTTTGCTGTATGTGTCTGTGTATTTCTTGTATTGAACTGTATTGTTAGACTAAGACATGTTAGGTTAAGGATTTGTTCAAGTAGAAGAAACGCTTAAGTTAAGTCATTTTGAAAAAAAAAAAGGAAGAGAATTTTTTGATAAAATATTATTTTTTTTGAATTTTGGATTTTTTAAATTTTTAATAAATTCTAAAAGAAACCTTTTATTTTTAATGTGTTATGGTAACATGTAATGTTAGTATGTGTGAGCCCAGTATTTGCTAAAGGCAGCCCAGCTTGCAAAAAAGGGGAACATATCGGCGGAGGAGCTGGAATAATTCTAGCCAGGGATTGAGGATTTTTGGGGGTAGCATGTTAAAAGGCGAGGTGTGCCGTGGTGCGAGTCTGTTCGATTTCTCGGTGTTGGGATCGCTTACGGAGAAGTTCAGTGATCTCGTTCAGATGAGTCCATGGTCGCTGAGCCAGGGGGGTCGTGTACCCAGGAGATTAAGAACCAGGGGGTTGTTGGCACCAGTTCCTCACCGGTCCTCTTCGGGGTTTGTCGATGAGATTTCTTCTGTCGTGAACAGCAGAATTCTCATCGAGGGGGTATTGTAGCGGGTCAATTTTTGGGTATTTTTTATTTTAACCGTATGGGGCATTTATATATTGTTACTTATTTCGTTTTCGGGCGGACTTGTATAAAATATTGTAAAACTGTATTATTGTGTAACGAAATTCATTCCAGTATAACAGAACGCATTGCAACGTTATTTTCCATGCAACAGCACGATGTTGAGAAACAGTGAGACAAAAGCGATACGCAGGTGTTATTGTGTAAGCCGGCAAGCGAAGCATTTACCCCCTTCAAAATTCTCAGAAATCTGTACTTGTGTAACAGCACACAGACGCAACTGTATCACCACAAATTCGAGTGACGCATCCAGCCAAAAAACAGGATGCCCTGGGACGAGCAAAATCCCGCAATGTGCTTTTTGAGCGGCAGGAAGTCGTGGCTAAATCCGGCCTTTCCAATGACGTCAGCAGAGCCAAGTCCAATATCGGCCTCTGGTCACACCCCTATATAAGCTCCATTCCATGTATAAAGTGGTTATCCCACACAATTAAGCGTGAACGGCGACTAAAACCTGATGGCCGTGACTGCGCATTTCCCGCGACTCAACGAAGCAAGCTGCCCAGTTCCACTAGAGTTGCCGGACGGCAATGAGCTGATTAAGCTCTCTCCAAAGTTTTTTTTGTTTTACCAGTAAAGAGTGAAATAATAGTGGAAAAGTTGGTGACTGACATCAATCTAAAATGCGGCAATAAGTAAAGTATTTTTTCGGATATTAAGAAGTGTAACATTTAATAAAACGGACAATGAGTGTGCGTGAAGACCGCGTGGCTGCCGTGGGGGAAGTTTTATTAATAATAAAATGTTAAGGGTATTTTAAATTACAAATTCTGTGTGTGAGAGTGAGTGTGGCAAAGCTGGGCTGGTTTCTGTTTGTGTAGTATAATTGTGTTTGTGCTTTAGAAAAGAAGGTAAGAGATAGTTGGTAAGTTCTTTTACAAGACGCACGAGTTGCACAATATGTAACTCCATGTAAAGCTATTTGTCAAACGGTAATTTCAACAATTGAACATGAAAATTAATAATTCTCTTCTTAAAGATGTGTAGAGTTAATTATTTCAAGAACCCATGAAACACGTTTGTATCTGCATTCGTACGAAAGGATCCTGGCCCGAAATAAAATGAAACCTTCCAGGTATGTGGAAGTCAATCTATTATATTATATTAGAATAAATTTATTAATAGGTATTAAGCATCTCAGTCTGATGTGTTTTGCTTTTTGTGTTTAGGATGCGTTTTGCGTTTGTGTAGTTTATTTATTAATTCAGGGTTGTATCCATTTTTGACTGCTATATATTTGATTGTGTTTAATTCATCTTGGTAGTCATGTGTGTTTAGGGGTATTGAAGTGAGCCTATGGAGCATGTAGTTGAAAGCTGCATGTGTGTGTTGAGTTGGGTGGTTGGATGAGTTATGTATGACCATGTCTGATGTGGTGGGTTTCCTGTATATTTTGTATGTGTGTGTGTTGTTTGTTTTGGTGATTGTAAGGTCTAAGAAGTTTATGCTATTATTTAGTTCTATTTCAAGCGTGAATTTTAATTTATGGTGTATAGTGTTAATGTATTTGTGGAAATTTTGTATTTGTCTTTTGTTGCCGTTGTAGAGGAGTAAAATGTCATCAACCCCCACCACACACACCTATAGTCCATAACCGTTATTCTGTAAAATGACATTCAGTATTTACTCCCACTGAGGAAGAGGAACATCACCTCGAAACGTTTGGGGAAGTGATACAGAAAGTAAGTTCATATGTGAAAGTTATATATATAATAATATTTTATAAAGTGAACGAAGAGGATGAATCAACAAGATAACTATTTAATAAAATGACAAAGCTAACAAAACTATTTAAAACACAGACATTAAAATAGCACACAAAACTAATAAAAATAATTTACAAAAACTAAATAACTCACATACCAAAGGTAATACAACACCCAGTGGTATATACAAAATCGAATGCCAAGATTGCAATAAATATTATATAGGACAAACAAAAAACAACAGAAAAAACTTTATTTTGAAGATCTAAATGCGTACAAAAAAACAGAAATATGTAAATCTAATTTGGCCACACATGCAATAAACACTGGACATGAATTCCCAGACATAACCAACATGACACTAATAAAACACATACTACACAAAGGCACCATAATGAACATTTGGGAAAATTTATAAATATATAAACATAAAACACAAACTAATACCTGAACAAATCCAAATCAATACAAAACATGACATAATTTTCAAAGCACTTAACAACGAAAATACACAATATACTAATGTGTACACCACAATCACACACAATAATACCAATTTAAAATACCAAAAACCATAACAACCAACCAACACACAAGTACTCTACAAGATCCAAAATTAAGAAGGCTGAAGATGGGAACACTGGTTGTCCTGAAACGTATTCCAAATGAAGAAAAACATGTTGAGGTAAAGTTACTATAAATATTAAATATATTGTAAGTGTACGAGGTTTGTTCAAAAAAAGACCGGACTTTTGTCATACAAACTTTATTACTGTAATTACAACATTACAAATGTTTGTCCCCTTCAAAGTACTCCCCCCTGCTTGCAACACACCGCTCCCATCGTTTCTGCCACTGTTGGAATGCTCCCTGGAACTCGTTTTGTGAGATGGTGCGTAGTTGTCTCTGCGAATTCTGTTGAATCTCGTCAACACTTTGAAAACGACGTCCTTTCAGGGTGGTTTTCAATTTTGGAAACAGGAAAAAGTCCGCGGGGGCCAAGTCTGGAGAGTACGGAGGGTGAGGAAGGACGGCTGTTTCGTTACCGGCCAAAAATTGGCTGACTAGCAGAGACGAGTGGCTTGGCGCGTTGTCGTGATGCAACACCCAGCTCTTGTTTTTCCACAGCTCAGGCCTCTTCCGGCGCACATCTTCCCTCAAACGCCTTAAAACTTGTACGTAGAACTCCTTGTTAACAGTCTGACCCTGTGGCACGAATTCGTGGTGGACTACTCCTCGATAATCAAAAAAAATAATCAACATCAACTTCAAGTTTGACCGACTCATGCGTGCTTTTTTTGGTCGGGGCGACATTTTTCCAATCCATTGTGACGATTACGCCTTGGTTTCGATGTCGTAGCCATAAACCCATGTTTCGTCTCCTGTTATGATGGTTTTTATGAAGTTTTTGTCGCTACTGGCACGATCAAGCAGCTCTTGGCTGATCTTGACACAGTTCTCCTTCTGGTCGTCGGTCAACAGACGTGGCACGAGTTTGCAGAGACGCGATGCATGTCAAGTTTTACGGTCAAAATTTCATGGCACGACCCGATGCTGATGCCGACTTCCTCAGCAACCTCTCGCACAGTCAAACGGCGATTTGCACGAATCACGGAACGAACAGCATCAATGTTTTCATCGTTTGTTGACGTCGAAGGTCGTCCCGATCTTGACTCTTCCTCAATCGATGTTCTGCCCGATTTAAAATGTTTAAACCACTCGTGACACTGTGAACGGCTCATACAGTCTTCCTTGTAGGTTTGCTGAAGCAAAGCCCACGTTTCAGTGAAAGTTTTGTCGGTCTTGCAGCAAAATTTCACACAAACGCGCTGCTCCATAAAATCTTTCATCTTTACTTCGCAGAATGGTGAATGCACATGTTTACTTCGACAGTTTTATGCTGCCAACTAATACGAGTAGAACGACGCAACAATCGGGGTTAAGTTGCCGAAGGTGGCCGCTAGGCGGCACCACATGTCTGAACACGCTCCGTACACTGATCGGAGCGCTATTTCAAAAGTCCTGTCTTTATTTGAACAAACCTCGTACTATTAAGTATGATAAATACATTTAACGCATTGGTGTTGTCTTTTAAGTATGTTGTGATAAACATGTTTTTGAATTAGTTTAACGTATTTGCAGTTTTTGTTAAAGCTATAAAATTTTGGGGAATTTGAATCTTTCATTAACTTTTGAGTGGTTTAAAGTATTATAGTTGACAGAAGGGATATTGATTAATTCAGGATTATTACAGTATTGTTATTTCGGTCCCACCGATTGTCGTGTTGTTCAGTGGAAACAGAATAACAGGTACTGATGAAGTCACTAATTACAAACTTTAATTGGTCGGAAACAGCAGTTATAAATCAACAAAGCACTCATACATAATTCATAGATTTCGTTGTCCATGACATGTCGTTCGTTGATTAACTAAATATAATTATATCACTACCAACTCGGAACACAAAGTTTTTTATTTGTGAAAACGTAAAAGTTTTACCTTATAGCATAAACCAGTTTTCGCTATTATAAGCTTCGTCAGAGGCTGCTACTGGGAAAGCTGTCCGTCTTGTTCTTGGCGACGGCATCGACTTTTGAAGGATCGATGTTGTGTGTATGGGGTGTGATATGTTCGAATGATACGTGTGATTTGAATTGTGTCTGTTCGTTTAGGATGTCATTTTTATGTTTTTGTATATATCTAATTGTTCAAGAGTGTCTAGTTTTCGGCCTTTTGTGTGTATATATAGAATATCCATGTTGTTGTTGATGTTTGTGTATGTGTGGTTTGCTTCAATAACCACCTCAGCGAAAACTGGTTCAGGCTATAAGGTAAAATCTTTTACGTTTTTACCAATAAAAAACGTGCTCTGAGTCAGTAGTGATATAATTATATTTAGATAAAAATTCAAGTTAAGTTCTTCCAACAACTACAACAAATAAATGTCATCTTATTACAGTTTTACATTAATTAACACGATAATCACTTTCCACTATTCCGCAACAATCACTGTGAACCACACTTGGATATCGCTGGTTTATCACTGAACTAAACTGGACCGTTTTGACTCCAATAGTTATACCTTCACTGCCTTGCATTGTCTGATAGCGAGCCTGGACGCCAGTAGAGTAGTCGAGAGCAATGTGTGGAACGGGGAGAACATCTAGAAGAAACCAGAATGTTATGCAACTCTGCTGTGGAGAACGATCTGTATACATCTGGAACCATCTCTTGCGCTGTGTGCCCAGAATCACGCATGTACTCAGCGATGTGGTATTATTTATTTCATCAGCGGAATGGTATTAATAAGGATTTTATTTTTATTATTTGTATATAAAAGAATAATAAAACAAGGCGTAATCAAGATCATTGCAAATTAATTAGGATCCAATTATTTTAATTTTTGCAGCATTTTCTTTATTCAATTAAGTGTTTATTTTCTTAATGTGAAGGATACATTTTGTAACAAAATTATTTGTGTTTTGATAGTTAAAAATTATCAAAATGAGAAATACAAACCTGAGGTTGAATCAGATTTTGTAAAAATCTGTCATTTAAACAGTATAATCTATTAAGCAACACACTGTATAATTGGTTTAACACATTGAGTCCTGCCCGCTTACGGTCCCTACATGCTGTCCTGAGCATTTTTGTAAACGTTTGAGGGCTAATAACAAATTAGTCTCTTCACTTACATCCATTCTGTAAACAGTGCATTAAAGTACACATCTTCTACTTTAAAATGATATATATTTTGTTATGGTGTTTTGTAATTTACTTATTTTATTAAGATGAGAAACGTACACATTTTCACTTAAAAAAAAATTCAGCCTCACTCACTCAATTCTTGCGCAGTACATTAATTTTAAACACACATTTTAACTATACATAAAATTATATTGTTTATACCTAAATATTGTTTTATCAAAAAATTTTCTGAAATAGTCGAAAACAAAAGACGTCTTATCAATTGAGGTTAGGATACGGCTCGCTTTCTCACACATGGGTAACAGTGGTTGTTCATCTATCTCACACTATGGACTTGAATTTGATATATGAAATTAACTTGTATTACTATGTACATCGTCTGATTTTTTAATAATTGCAACTAAAAACAGAGAAGTGTTAGTTATATCAATATCTTCACCCATCACAATGTCACTATCTTCAACACACTTTACCACTAATTTCTGAATATGAATTTGATGATACAATGTCGGCGCCGGAACTGCTTATGATTTCATCAATTTCTTCTTCCATAAGATAATTCTTGGAATATGTTTTCAATAAAAAAATTATCAAAACACGACTATCTCATGAACAAGCTGTAGGTAAACAACAAAAATGGCTGCCCTCATCAAACATGTGTACATATC
The DNA here is from genome assembly GCA_034769895.1 of Magicicada septendecula. Lineage (NCBI taxonomy): Eukaryota > Metazoa > Arthropoda > Insecta > Hemiptera > Cicadidae > Magicicada > Magicicada septendecula. Next base: position 44,926,216 of record CM068368.1, read on the forward strand.
ACACACAGAAATATTTTCCCCATGTTTGTTCCAGTGCAAGCTGGCCTCTACAGTTTAAATAGAGAACTAAACTATTCCATTACTTTGAAACCAAGCCTGTGGACATATAGGAGCCATCTTGTTTAGTTTAAACTACGTCAAATTTGCGGACTTACCTGGTACGTCCTTAGAATTGACTTGTTTGACTTGTTACGTCCTGGTGCTTGTTTGGCTTGGATGTACTAGGTTTGTCCATAGGTCTCAATGTGTTAATCCTTTTCGGTCATACTAGAGCATTGCCAGTCAGTGGGAGCATTTTTATGTTGACATGTTAGTGGATTCTTTTTTCATGGTTGACAGAAGAAAATTGTATAATAACTTCACGTATGTATTTGGTTTGAGGTCTCCTTTCATTTGTTGTGCATTGGTAAGTATTTTTAATTGTGCAAAGTAATTTATTTTTTATTATTTGCCAGTTTGGTGGTTTTGTGCTGCCCAGAAGTGTACATCCCTATTGGCTTAATTATAGTTTGATAAGTGAGTCACTTGCTATAGAGGTTGGATGCGTAAAAGTGATGGCACAATTTCTTGTACAGGCAAATCCTCTATTGGGACTCCTTCTATTGTAATATTTTTCTTGCTTGACGTTTTGATCCCTGGAATCTGTGATCATCCTCTGAAGTTGTGAGTGGCGGTTGAAAGGCCTAACAGCGTTGTTAGGTCTTTCAACAGGGTCTTTCAGCCATCACTCACAACTTCTGAGGAAGATCCCAGATTCCAGGGATCAAAACGTCAAGCAAGAAAAATATTACAATGTGTAATTATTCAGATAATAAGAATAGTAATATGAAGAAAGGAAAAGAAATGAAGTCCCGATACTACCTTTTACTTACCTTCACTCACTTTCAGAAGATTCCATAAAACACCAAAAAGCTTTTGGGTCACCAGCACAGTTTTACAGGAGGAAATGTGGAAACCGTATCGACTTTCCCCATGAAAACAATTTAAAACCAAATCTGTTGTTGTTGTTTTCCAATGGCTCCCCCTTGGTACATTTAACCCATTTGGTACCAAGCTTCCCAATAAAGACCACTGTAATTTCTGAGTTCTTGCATTTTCCGGTTCAGCTTCACACACTCCAATAGATGATTTTTGTTCATTTTTGAGTATTTCTCTCCTGCACAATACACATTCTTCTGTGGTGGAAATTTTTAATTTGTAGAGATGCGCTGAGAGACAGTCGTGGCCAGTTTCCAGTCTAAAGTTGGCGACTGCTTTCTTCCTGGGTTTTCTACAGTTGTTATTCCATAACTGTTCAATCCCTGACCATGTTTTTCTTTCTGATATGTTTCTTGCTTCTTCCAGGAAGCGAGAGATTGTTTTCCTTGTCATCAGTCTTCTTAGGGCGCTGAAGTCGTGGGTACTTTCCCGGTGGTAGAGCATTGTCCCTCGCTTTGGGAAGGTGTCTGCTGTCTCATTTCCCGAGATGCCTATGTGAGATGGGATCCACTGAATAACTATCTCCTTGTTAAGTGCTGTAAGCTGCCTGGTGAGTCGTCTTGCTTCCAGTGTTAAAACATTACTTGTTTTTTGGGTTATTAAAATGAATTTTGTCCCTGTTTAGGGCGTCATTTAAAACATTACGAGTTAAAAAATGATTAATATTGAAATATTGATTTTTGTTGTATTACCTACCTTTCGTAAAATTTCCAAGGTCTCGTCTGGTGTACTCATTAGCAGAGAGAAATAGGTAAACGCAATAACCAGTACATCTTGATATGTGAAATTAACCCTGTTTTATTATATCTACTTCAACATCTAAATAGTATCAAACAATTTATTTTATGTATCACTGTAATACTCATTGTATATGGTTGACTTTACTTACGTTATACAGGAAACCAAATTTGTTACACCATTTAACACTAATGCTTATACCCTAACCAAACTAACAAAAGTTACTAAACTAATTAGGCCGCCCAGCCTGCTCACACACAACATTCATTCCATTTTAAAATCCAATTTTTGCTTTAATTATTTGAATTGAACACTTTTAAAAGATGAATTATTTGGATTGAGGTGGATTACCCAACCGGCGTCACTCCTCTCGTTGCAATGTGCCGCGTGTTTTTTGATGTCCAAAAGTTTTCGTTAGTTCACATTTTTTCTTTGTCCCGTTTACGTCACTGACTCTATTTCACTATATTAGTTCATTTTTAACTTCTGGTTAATACTTTTTTACAATAGAAATTCAAAGTTGTTGTGCACACATTTTTAACTTCGTCCCCAGCCGGTGTAAAGATGCAGTACAACTGGGCTGAGAGTCACCAACAAAGTCTCCCACCAGAAGCTAGGCATAACCGGAATTACAATGCCTTATGCTCTGAAGTCTTAGTCGTTGCACACACAACACGTGTAACTCCCGTGTGTTGGGCGTTGACGAAATCTGGTTTCCACTGGTTATGTCACATAAATGGGCGTGACTTCCAATTATGTTTCCGTTGTGTCTAAACCACATGTTGAATGAAATTCGCAAAAGGCCATATTGTTTTAGCTTCTCGGCGTCGGTCGCGCGCCCGCTGGTGTTTGCGCGTTTGTGTGTGTGTCACACAGTATTAAAGTTCTGCGAATTATATTGCGTTGTTGACAACACAACACATTCCATTGGAACGACTTCACCTCACAACTCCTTTGTTTGAACTACAATTTATATTACCATGGGACTGATCACGCAGATGAAAATGAATTTACAATTTAAAAAAAAAAAGAACCCCTCCTTTTTAGCCCCATTACAATACCCCCCCCAATAAGAGATCTTCTGCCAAAACAGAAGAAATCTCATTGCTAAACCCCTAAGAGGATCGGAGAGGATATGGTGCCAACAACCCCCCATTAGTTCTTACACATTATGGGTAAACTACCCCCCAAGCTTGGCGACTATGGCTGCCCCTGAACGAGATTACTGGACTTCTCTATTCGAGATCCCAACACCATAAAATCGAACAGATACGCACCACAGCGCACCCAACCTTCTAACATGCCACCCCCCCAAAATCCAAACCCTTGGTCTTATACCATGCCAGATCCTCAACCGATATGTTCCCCCTTGTCATGCATACTGGGCTGCCTTTAGCAAGTACTGGGCGCGTACACATATTCACTAGTACATTCTTTTATTTCAAATTCAGAAAATATTTACTTTTTAAATTCCAAATTTCTTTTTTAGCTTAAAATCAAAGTGTTATATTTCCATGACTCTCTAAAAAATTAAAAATATAATTCTTTTGCATGAACCCATCCACTACATTAATTCTCTTCAAGACTAATAATAATAAAAAATAAATAAATTGAATACCTTACTAAAACAGGAATGCACTTACTCTAACATTTGTTTACACATATATTCTAAACAATATAATTCAATAAAACACTATTAATACACATAAACAATAATGTACTTAAAACTCAAACATCATCTATATGGCAGGCATAAAAATCTTTTTTTTTTTTTACCAAAATCTCCTTTTTCAATTTTCAGAAAACAAAAAAATATTTAATTCAATAAAAAAAAAAAAATGGCATCAATCAATTGCTAGAAACAGGTCTTGCCTATAACATCAACCATCAGCTGATCTCTCTGGGTCAAGTCAACGACCTCGACCTACTTACACTACACAAAATTATACAATACAAAATACATAGTATATGGTCATAATTCTTATACGCTAACATAATAACAATAATGACACAATCAAACAATATAAAACACCATAAACACCTTACCTACTGGAATCATCCTTTCAAAATCAGTAATGTCATATATAAAACATAACACAGAGTATAATACGTGTAAGTAAATTCGTATCAGTCGTCTACAGTAACCACTTCTCAAATCAAAAAGCGAATTGGCTAGTCAGTGTCATTTAGTTATAAAAACAAAATTTTACATTCGTTACTCCCCTGAGCAACCTCCTGGCCACACACTATTATACCCCCCACTGAACTGTGGCGTTCAGCTGCTTCCACAAGGACGGCATTGGTGGAGGAATTTTGGCATCTCTGTGTCCTTGCTTCGGCCTTACATTTTTTAAAATTCATTAGATATAATATCTATTGTTTCATATTTACAAGCCCTTAATGCGGGTCTACCACCTGGTTTACTGTTCCCACGCGAACAGAGTGATAGCCGCTGTTCCATATTTCCGGGGATTTCCCCTAAGTCACCCCCACTAATTTCAAATCTATACCAATTTCAAGCACAGCTATGGTCAGGTTTACAATTGTTGGCCATAGCTGGCCGCCGTCCAAAACCACGATTAGTGCTGGTAAGGCAGTAATCGCCCGAAAAGGCGGGGAAATCAACTTTAAATTCAGGCATGCTTGACTTCATTTTATCATACACTGCACGGCAACAAATCAACATATAATATAAAATTATATAAAAGTTGTGCAGTGTATTTTACGCCAGTTTGGCCTCCGATGGAGGTAACACTCTCTGTTACTCCCCAACCCTTACTGCTACCTACAGTAGCACATGCCACCACTGTACTAGCCTACTTATAACTAAACTTAATGTCCTTCTACAGTTGCAGTCTCTACATTCCATAATTATATCACTTCTATTCACACCACACAACCCCCCAAAATTACCCATATATCTTGTATAAATAATTTGTATAGAAAATTATAAACATTATAACTTGTAATTTTTATTAACTCTTTTATATATCATCATTTAATTATTTATCACTTACTACACTTAGATTCCTCAAAATCTCAAATTTATTATTAAAATTTATTTTATCTCATATTTCAGTTATGATTACCCTTTAATTATGGTTTCTATTTAGTACAACTATCTCAAATTAGTTTCATCATTGAGTTTAATATCTTTTCAACACCTGTAAACATTTTACTCTATTTAACTTGTATTATAAAATTTATACTCACAGTACATCATTCAAAACATATGATTCCAAAACAATACATCTCCATTACCTTCTGAAACAATAACGATAATATGATTCCACAACTAAACACATCCTACATTTATTCATTTATTAATTGTTATCAAATTTAAATCTCATAATATAATTTAAATTCATTATCAAAATTCAATTATATAACATTGTAAATTAATCAAAAATATTTCAATTATTCAAGAACACTACATATTTCAATTATTATCAAAACAATTACAATTCCTTAAATACTTTCATTGTTTACATTACATACTTGTTACAATACAAACAATTAATTTCACTAAAATTTATTTACAAATCTTTGTTATTATTTTATTGTTTACCATACCTCATTTTGTAAAGCAGTCCATTCCAAAACTATTAATTACATGATTAAATGTTCATAAACATTCATTGTCTTTACCCCCAATCATCGTACAAAAATCTGGTTTTACGTTTACACAGTTCATTTTTTACTAAACACATTATATTATTTTTATTCATATAAATATTATCCAAATTTTTATATTCTTCCACAATATCAACAGGATTATTCCCTGTTATTAAATTATGTAATTTATTATCATCGAGTTTAGTGCAGTCGCCTTTAGTACGATCTGTCATAGTTATGTCAATTACAGTTTCATTATCATTATTATCTGTTGCTGTATTTGCTTTGTCATAAAGTAAGTAGTCTATAACACCAATTGCTGTACTAACTATTTCACAAGGTAAGTACTTATTATCAATAACTCTTTCAATGTCTACTCTCTGTATTAATTCGTCATAACCTCTACTAAACCCTAAATAACTTTACCTTCTTGTCAACATATCTTTCACCATAACACCAATTCATACCTTTGCTATCATTCCGTACAGAGGGTATTAAATTGTAAAAACGCCTACTAAAAATTAAAAAATTACTTAAAAACACATCATTTTCCTGTAAGGGACTCTTGCCCTTCAAAAACATTTGTAACCAGCTTGGTTTACCATAAAACTGGGGAAAATTTCCCTCTGCCCTATATTCACAACATCATTATCTTCATACTCACTCTCTAGCTTTCAAACACTCTCTCCTCTCTCTCTCTCTCTCTCTCTCTCTCTCTTGCTCTCTCTCTCTCTCTCTCTCTCTCTCTCTCTCTCTCTCTCTCTCTCTCTCTCTCTCTCTCTCTCTCTCTCTCTCTCTCTCTCTCTCTCACACTGTTTCTATATTATTATGGTCGCTAATTATTTTCGCGGTATTACTTTTATATATCTCGTTCTCAACTATCTTACTACTATCAGTTGTTAATTCATTTTCGTAATTATTTGTTATTTTATTATTACCCTGGTCGTCTGTTATTTTGTCACAATCACTCGTAACTGTGTCATTTTCTACCTCCTCCTTCAGTGTTCTACTTTCGTTTATTTCGTTTTGTATTTTGTTTATATTTATTGTTATCTCACCTCTCATGCCCGCAATAGTTTTATTCATACTTTCTAAGCGGCTAGTCATATTTATTTCACTCACTCTCAATTCGCTCCTTACGTTCATGAACTCGTTATTTAAATCAGTAAGTTTAATATTTACTGCATTTATTTCTGATTTGATTTCAGATTTTAAATTATTATTTTCTGATCTCATTTTCTCGTCTTGTTTGTCAAGTTTATCATTCATTCCTGACATCATTTCCATCATCAACGCTAATTGGTTAAATATATTTACATTATCGCTTGTTTTTGCGTCTACTGTCTCAATCGTTAATTCGTCTGTTGTATTGTCTACGCTCTTGTTAATATTTGTTGATATTAAATTGTCCTGCATCAAATTTAAATTTAACTCCACTTCTACACCTTCACACAAAGTTGCATTCTTATTTCTCTCTGCCATTTTCGACCAGTTTGTAAACTAATTTAATTTTTTAATTTACAAAGTCACTGTTAACAGGCGCCATTTAAAACATTACGAGTTAAAAAATTATTAATATTGAAATATTGATTTTTGTTGTATTACCTACCTTTCGTAAAATTTCCAAGGTCTCGTCTGGTGTACTCATTAGCAGAGAGAAATAGGTAAACGCAATAACCAGTACATCTTGATATGTGAAATTAACCCTGTTTTATTATATCTACTTCAACATCTAAATAGTATCAAACAATTTATTTTACGTATCACTGTAATACTCATTGTATATGGTTGACTTTACTTACGTTATACAGGAAACCAAATTTGTTACACCATTTAACACTAATGCTTATACCCTAACCAAACTAACAAAAGTTACTAAACAAATTAGGCCGCCCAGCCTGCTCACACGCAACATTCATTCCATTTTGAAATCCCATTTTTGCTTTAATTATTTGAATTGAACACTTTTAAAAGATGAATTATTTGGATTGAGGTGGATTACCCAACCGGCGTCATTCCTCTCGTTGCAATGTGCCGCGTGTTTTTTGATGTCCGAAAGTTTTCGTTAGTTCACATTTTTTCTTTGTCCCGTTTACGTCACTGACTCTATTTCACTATATTAGTTCATTTTTAACTTCTGGTTATTACGTTTTTACAATAGAAATTCAAAGTTGTTGTGCACACGTTTTTAACTTCGTCCCCGGCCGGTGTAAAGATGCAATTCAACTGGGCTGAGAGTCACCAACAAAGTCCCCCACCAGAAGCTAGGCATAACCGGAATTACAATGCCTTATGCTCTGAAGTCTTAGTCGTGCACACACAACATGTGTAACTCCTGTGTGTTGGGCGTTGACGAAATCTGGTGTCCACTGGTTATGTCACATAAATGGGCGTGACTTCCAATTATGTTTCCGTTGTGTCTAAAGCACATGTTGAATGAAATTCATAAAAGGCCATATTGTTTTAGCTTCTCGGCGTCGGTCGCGCGCCCGCTGGTTTTGCGCGATTGTGTGTGTGTCACACAGTATTAAAGTTCTGCGAATTGTATCGCGTTGTTGACAACACGACACATTCCATTGCAACGACTTCACCTCACAACTCCTTTGTTTGAACTACAATTTATATTACCATGGGACTGATCACACAGATGAAAATGAATTTACAATTTAACAAAAAAAATAAAAACCCCTCCTTTTTAGCCCCATTACAGTGTGCTCCTGGATGTTGCTCCTGTATTAGAAAATGTTGCCTGGATGGCAGACTTAGAGTCCACTAAAAGAACAGCTTTTGAAAAGGAATTTGGCCTCCAAATGAGGTTTTGCAATGTCACTTTGATAGCCTCTACTTCAGCATCATAACTTGATTTATTTTGTCCCAGTGCAGTGTAGTGAGAAAACAATGAGGAGAACACTCCTGCTCCAGCACAACCCACTTTATCCAGCAAGGATCCATCAGTGTATACACGTAGCCAGTTTTCCTCCGGAAATCTCTCATTGATGGTTGTTAGCGTTATCTGTTTTAGTTCTTCTGGAGATCTTGTCTTCTTCTGAACATCTTCTGTCAGACTGAGATGTACTTCATACCTATGAAAGTCGAGTGGATTTTCCAAGGGGATCACTTTATTAACTGCTGTTGGTATGCTGTGGTATTGAAGGTAGTTGCTACTTTGGTTTAGCCAGATCTTTTGCGTTTTGAGTCTCTGTGGTTCCATCCTCTCATGAACCCATGACTTCTCAGGTAGTGATTTAATTCTGAGATTTAGCAGTGCTGCCTGTTGCTTAATTTCCTCTGTTATTGGTTTGTTGCCTGTATATAGTTGTAATGCTGTAACTGGAGTTGATTTAACGCCACCTGTGATGAGTCTTAGGATGTTGGTCTGCAAACGTTCTAGTCTGCCTTCATTTGCAGTAGTGCTTGTGATGGTTCCTTTACTGCCATAAGTTATTACTGGCTTGATGTATGTTCTATATGTCATGTTTAGAACTTCTTGTGAACATCCCCATGGTACTCCGGTGAGACGTTTTATAAGGTTTGTTCGTTTGTTTACCTTCTTAGTTATGCTGTCAATGTGGTGTGTCCAGTTAAGCTTATTATCCAGGTTAACACCCAGGTAACGAGTATTTTCAGATTTCTGTAGGAAGTTCTCGCCTATCTTTCTATCTATCTAAAACCAAATCTTTCCCTTATCTGAAGACTCAAGATCTGTTAGACGAACTATTTGAGCACAGAGTATAGGTTATGGCGAGGTAACATAAAAATAACTTAACGCATATCCTTATTAATGTTCTTTTTTTTTTTAATAAAAGATTATTATTTTATCATTTAAAAAGAAATGTTCAGTACTTTTCTCTTACTTGTTCCTCTTTTCTCTCACCTCCCTTTTTCACTCTCTCGCTCTCTCACACTCTCTCTCTGATTCTATGTATAGTTTAGTTCATCGTTTTTAATTTATATTGTAAGTGGTCTCGGAAGTTGGTGTTAATTTGTGATACATTATTAAATCTCAATCTGTCGGTGCATTTATTAAGTCGCACGTTGAATGCGTCACTGTGTTATAAACGCTTCGTGTAGCCTGTGTGTCCTTACCTGCCCTTACTTGCTAGTTTTTTCTTCCTGATAGGCGCCAAATTCTTTTGCAAAAAAACAAAAGATTTTATCTCAGTTGCTTACGGTACTGTAGTGAATGATTCGAATTATTCGCCGACTGGCGGGAACTCGAATCTCGCTTGTGTGGGGGGACGTGTTGCCAACATAAAAGGTTGTTGGCTAATTCTATTCACTGCTACAGAACACAACATACATAATACACTTGAAATAATTACAGGACAGCTAGTAACGATTCACACTTATTTATTTGGCTTTATAGCTTATTAATTTTCAGTAATGTTTGTACAAATGAGATTAATATAATAATTTTTAGCCTCGGCAATAAATTAATTGTTCACTCAGCAGAAAGCAGGGTTGGCATTACAAGTTAATCAGACGCCATGATGGACGACGTTTTCTTATTTATACAAAATAAAATTGCCAATGAATTCTTTTAAGTACGATAAAAAAGTTTAGAACAAGATAATTAAATAAAGTACACCACCTTACGATTGTGGTAATTAATTATGAAAAAGGTTTACATTGAATTCAACTCTGTGGTGTTAAAAGTGTGTGCCCTTGTTATTCGTTTAATACATAGGTTATAATTCAGTTACTTGGTATTCATAAATATGTTTTATTAATTAATCTTTGAAAGAAATAATATTGTCAGTTTATAGTGAGAGTTCAAAATGTTATGAGAAAATTTAAAGAGAATTTATTTCAGAAATTCGGTTAACTCAGCAATACTTATCAATCAGTTGATTTGAGGTGTAGTGTCATACAGTTGAAATAGGTTGGGTTCATCGATTGGGTCTTCAATCATCTTGGGATTTAGGTATGCCTTGCTTCTTTTTCGTATTAGTTGATCGATTTTAATTAATTTGGAATTAATTAAGCTGGTCTGTTGCCTGGGTTGAATGTATTAGTCCCTCATTAGGTAGTTTGGTTCTTCACTTCAAGAAATCTGGTTACTTTGACTGTTTTTAAATAAAAAAATTGGGCCCTTTATGGGTTGGCGTCTCTTCCTCGTGAGCGTCACTATAGGATTAACAGTATCTAACGGAATGTTATACATAACGTTCAGTTGTCATGGTAACTGATTGATTCTGATTGGCTATGCATGACTTAAGACCAATGTTAGAATATTTGAATTTTTATGCAAAATGATTAAATATCTTCTGATTGCTATTATTCTTTGGTCTTCTTATTTAAGTATGAGATATTATCACTTCTGTTCGTATTATCTTTCAAAGATAATTTTGACATCCCACAAAGCTGGGTTTGCTGATTTATTAGTGTTTGAACAATCATGTTAATATTATTTAATTACATTTTTTTCTTATTTTATGTCCTTAATTAACATTTATCTCTTAATTGATCCACTAATTACCATTGACTAGTTACTTGCCTTTGATTTGCTAATATCATAGTTAATTTCTTACAATTTGTTGTTAATGGTTTCTTACAGTTAGGTATTTCATAGGCCTAGTTAGTAATTGGCTATTTTTTCTTAATTTATACAGATTACATATTATTTTACCCTTATACATGTTTTGTTTTGTGTTACACATGATTTGTGTACTTGTTGAATGGTTTTGTGTCTGTTTTATAATAATTGTATGTTTTTTATTAGTTTCCATATTGTGGTTTGTCTATTGTTTTCTAACTGCCTTTTCAGTATTATTAGATTTGTATTAATTTATCTTTTTTCTTATTTATATTGCCATGGTTTATAATTGGTTTTATAAAATATAACATTTAGGTTTATGGTCTGTATAACTTTTCAGCCATATTCCTATACTTAAAATTAGTCAAACAATTCTTTAACTGTTATTATACTGTTACTTGGAGCTACTGTTGCTATTTAGCTTTACTTAACTAACTCTCCCTTAAAACGTAGGATGTTTATTGAATTTGTCTTTACATTCTTTATCCTATTCTTTCTAAAATAAACTTTACCTTCTATCCATGGTAACACCAACATTTTGACTCTCCATGGGATTCCTTCCCTGAATACCATTGTATTCCTTATCTATAATTAATCTTACTACTAATAATAACAAAAGTCTTATTTAATAACACATCTCACCAATAAATCTTTAGTGTTTGTCACTGATTATTAGGTGTTCATACCTATCAATAGGGTTTCTATTTAATTTGGGGTTTTACACTATCACTTTGCACTTTTTATGTTTTATTTAAGTGTTACTAGTGGGTATTACCTAACATCAAATTCTCTTTCTCACTTTACAATGTTCACTATCTCTCTATCTCTCACTTTACATTGGTTAATTATACTGTTAACAAGTTCATGTCATATTAGATTGATTTATAATAGTTACTCTCTATTTATTTGGTTAGTGTACTTTGTTTGTCTCTAAGTTATTGAATTTTAACACTTATCATTTACATTGCTTATTTGGTTGATACTAATAATTATCATTTACATTTATCATTTATTGGTTTCTTTTTCACTACTTTATTTGAGTGTAACATTTCTCCTTTTTCTGTTCTATATTATTTGTTTGTGTCCTTTTATCTCTTTTCATTTCATTTCATTTATATTATGGTTTTCACCTTCTCATCTGGTTCATTTTATTTGGTCAATCACTGGTATTGGGGCTGGTTCTACTTATTCACTTATTTTGTTTGTTTTGATATATCCTATCACTGGTATTGGGGCTGGTTCTACGTATTCACTTATTTTATTTGTCTTATATATCCTTTCACTGGTATTGGCTGGTTCTACTTTCTCACTTATTTTGTTTGTTTTGATATATCCTATCACAGGTATTGGGGCTGGTTCTACTTATTCACTTATTTTGTTTGTCTTATATATCCTTTCACTGGTATTGTGGCTGGTTCTACTTATTCACTTACCATATCTATTGGGTTATTTTGGTTAAATCGCGTTGTACTATTGTTTTCAATGTTTGCTTCGTTGGTTGCTACATTTCTCTTATCAGAGGTTACTTTTACTATTACTTTTGTTTGTTTGATCGCATAATTATGTTAATTACTCATTCCTTCCTCTCTGACTCTCCCCTTTTTATTCATAGTGTTAATCATTTAATGCATTATTCTTATCATGTTGCTTCATTAATGCATGTTGAAGATATGTACCCTTACAATATGTATTCTTTATTTGGCCAAAAACATTCCCCACACTCGTTTTATATTTTACTACTTATCTGTTGTTTTGTATTACTTTGTCTCGCTCGCACCATATGGCCGATATTACTTCGCACTTAGCACATAGCTGAGTCCCTGTGATTTTAACATGCACGCACTGTCCAATTGTTTGTATACTTTTAGAACTTTAATAACACTGTACACTTTATTTGTAATTTCATTTCATCTGGGCACTGCTGACACTGTTTCTACTCCGCTACTTTTGTTATCGAGGCACAACCTTCTTCAGTCACTACCACTGCCATCTGTACTTTCCGATGTCGAGATTGTGACTAACTGTTAATACTTTTTAACTTATTTTAAACTTATAATTTTGTCTGAGGCACAACTAACAAATACTTTACATTTTTTATCCAGGCACTTGTAATGGTACAGAATTGTGTGATCCCATAGTTTTAATTTAAATCAGTTTTAATTGTCAGTATCAACCTGTGAGGTGCCCCAGTTTAACCAGCAACACACTGTTAGCATAAACAACTGTCTAGACATATTACATAATAGCTCCAGCAGCAGTCCTTGTGAATCACAGTATGCAGAGTAACACCAGACAGTAAGGAGCAGCATACAGTTTTTCAGTAAAATCAGTGGCCTCGGGACTGCAAGATAGGCCGTAAAGTAAAACAGCCTATCTATTAAAGCATTAAAACCTTTATAAAAAAGTGTTCAAATAACATAGCACGGCCAGCCTACAACATATCAGTGCGAATAAAAATTACGTCGGCCGACTTTATCATATTGTATAATGTGGAACCAATAAAATCGTAAGAACCTTTAAACACAAACAGTAAACGCAATAAACGAGTGCCGGAGTGCGTGAGATTGAAGCAAGTATTCAACACCAGTTCGTGCAACCAACTATGAGCACGCAGCGTATGGGTAACTAGAAACACTTAATAGGCATATTAAAACCAATTCCAATTAACCGGTGATTGTTCGCTATAAAAGAAAAAAAAATACTTTGTACGATAGAGCTCTCTAAGGGGTGGAGTTTATTTAAATATATTATATATATTTTATGTAACAGAATGAGTGTGTGTGTGGTAATATAGAGGTTACACACTGGTTCATTTTCAATGTTTTATTTATTTAGTAATATCACTCATAATAGTAGTCAAAACAAAACTCAATAGAGATAAGAAATAATTTCAACCAGTTGTATTATTGTTTGTAAAACGTAATAAAAGAAAGGCGTGAATTTTTGATCAATAAAAATAAGTATGTGATTTAGACCGTATCAAATGTGTTAACGTAATTATTGCACATATCAAATCCAAATAATCCTTTCTGCAGCTGTTTTCGTTTGTACGATCCTGGGAAGAACCTAAGGTAAGAGTCTTAATATAAATTAAATTAAAATATATTGTTTCATTGGCCCCCGAACAGGGACGGCGAGTGTAAGTTTTTATTACATTCGCCAGACCTAATTAAGCTGCAGAACGGGTTATTTGAGAGGTAGGACAGTTTTGTAAATTACATAAACATAATGAAATATTATGAAAAATAGATAGTAAGAGGGTCATAATTGTGTAGAGGTAATACTGAATAAGTACAAGGTTAAAATTTCTATGTAACATTTTATAAACAAGACAAAAATGGCAGGAAATGATGAAAGTATTGTAAGCAAAATGATTAATTTTGACGAATCAGCTGTTATAAACAGCCCCGAAGTACATTCAACACCCAGTGTAGGTACACTGAAACCCAGTGTATGGTACAAGTGAAACAAATATTACAGATGATTCGGGGATTCAGATGACCCCAAAATTAATTAAGGAAAGTAATCAACCTGAAAGTAATATGATGAAATATTTATGTAGTACGCTGTGCAGTTTGAATAATAAATTTGATAAATTGTGTAGCGGGTCAAATTTTGGGGTGTTTTTATTTTCAACAGTATGGGTAATTATATTTTTATTCATTTCATTTTGGGTCGGGAGCCTTATAAAATATGACGAAATAACCGTATTATTGTGCAACGTATTTGTCAGAGTAATAGACCAGAGTTGAGAAACAGCGTTTGGAACAAAGGCGACGCGCAATTTCAGTGGTGTAACACGGCAGAGGAATGCGGCAGAGCATTTGCACCTCCACCAAAATTCTAAGAACTCTGTACATGTGTGTCAACGCTCAAGCGCAACTACACCCGCACGCGCTCAAAGAACGCTCTAACAAAAAACTCAAGATGGCCAGAGCGTAAAAAATATTCGTCGTCTTCTATAAAACCTCTCGGAAGTCGCATTAAACTCCGCCTACTGTTGGTGACATCAGCGGAACCAAGTCTAATATTAAGCTCTGGTCACACACATCTACCAGTGATAATCCATGCATAAAATGGTTATGCCACCGCAATTAAGCACCAACGGCGACGAAAACATCGTGGCAGTAGAGAAACAGCTTCCCTCCAGGAACAGGTAGATGTACCTGTTACGTTCACAGAGACGCCACAGAGTCGACATTAAGCAGAGACGCTAAGTGGTCAACTAAAAACGGACTCCAGTTAGAGACGCTTACAACTCCGTCGGCGTCCCGGTCGGTGTTGTTTTAGACCATGTGAGTGAAACAACAATATCGTTAATACCGACCGGGACTCGTGAAATCAACGATGTAATAAACTGATGCAGCAAGTGCGAAATGCAAACAGTGAAATCGGGCTTCAAAACACGTGTTCGGTCGGCATCGAGATCGGGATTGAATATAAACGAGACGGGAATATATATATCGGACAACTATTTTCTAATTGTAACATAAGCGTAAAAGGGGGTCTAATTGGTGTGATAGTGTGTGAGTGCAAAGCTGGGCTACTTTCTTTTTGTAAATAGCATATAAGGTAAGGTCTCTTTAACCGATACTAAATGTGTTATTATTTTGTGTTCTGTACGTTTCTTTTTATGTGAGTAAGTAAAGTACCCATTTAATAACCATGTGTTAGTCTTAAGTTATTTCGTCATTACCACTGTCTTATTCCTGTGTTGAAAAATTCGTCTAAACGTTCCGGAATTTTCTGAATTATTAATTGGGTGAGTCAGATTGCTAAATTGTCCGTTTTATTAAGGTAAAGTGTAAAGGTTTTCGATATTTTATCCTATGTAAAAAAATAAT
Organism: Magicicada septendecula; assembly: GCA_034769895.1. Taxonomy (NCBI): domain Eukaryota; kingdom Metazoa; phylum Arthropoda; class Insecta; order Hemiptera; family Cicadidae; genus Magicicada; species Magicicada septendecula. The sequence continues at coordinate 44,941,927 of CM068368.1, forward strand.
CGTGGCGACCTTGGTCTTCTGGTGCAATTTAAATAGGTAAATAGTTGCGACTGAGTACAGGTAAGTCCTGGTAGTGGTTATATTTATTTTATATATTTCGGCTCATTATTTTTTATTGTTACAAATGTCGACGCGCTGCCAGGATTTTCGTTTAATTGTAATTTTATACGAGATAGACCTATTTTAATACACAGAAAATAGGATGTGGTAATGACGAATGTATAAAAATTTTATCGTACATAATTAAGTAGGTTAGGTTTATATTAAAAACATGAATGTGCATAACACAAATGAAAAAGATAATACAGAGGATTCAGGGATTCAAGTAACCCCGACCTCAACAAAATACAATAAGATGGATGATGATCTAATGAGTATTTTACTTAATCAATTAGAAAAAATGAATAATAAATTATTTGAAAAAGTGAGTAGTAAATTTGACAGTCATTTTGACAGTAAGGATAGACAAAGTAGAGACTTAAATGAGAAATTCGAGGCTCAAAAGAACAGTTTTGATGAGCTAAAAAACAAAATTAACGAAATGAATGAATGTCTAGAAAATACCCATGAGACCACAATGACCAGTTTAAATAAGTTAGAACAGAAGTTTGAGAAATTAGGTGACAATGTTTTAAATATGACAAAATGTAAAAATGACGAAATAGTAGACAATTCTGAGAGTATAGTGGGGGTGAAGAATAAGGTAGAAGCAAATGATGAAAATATAATAACAAATAGTACTGATGAAGTTTTAGAAGGCGATAATGAAATGTTAATGAGTGTTTATGAAGTAGAGAGAGAGGGGAAGGATAATGTAGTAATTGAATGGGGACAGAGGGCAAAGTTTCCCCTTATTGTTTATAATGATGATGATGATTTAATGTTGTTTTTTCAGGGCAAGAGACCCTTATTGTTAAATGAAGTAATGTTGTATAATGTTGTACCCTCTGTCCGTAATAATTGTGAGAGTGTGATATGGTGCTATGAAGAAAGAGAGTTATGTATTGAGAGTGAAACAGAACTATATAAGTTAGAAAGAAAGTATGATGAATTGATGAATCAACTACCTGACGTAGTAGTTGAGGAATACAAAACTGAGAAAACAATTTACCTGACGTTAACAAATAACACTGATACAGACTGGACAATACTAACTGATGTTGACATGATGTATAATGGTATAACGGATAAATTAAAATTGTTTGGTTATGACACACAAGACAACAATATGTATGTCAATATAATTGAACAGTGTTATACAAAACCAAGATTAATCTTTGACGATGGAGGGTAGACTATAAAACAATAAAAGACAATTAAACATTATGTTTTATGGTTTGTTGACATGGCAGATTTGGACAGAAGTGTGGAAAAAATGGAATAATAATTAACAAGAGTTGTAAATAAAATCTAGTGAATTTATATGTGTGTATGTAAGATGATTGTTGTGATAATAATATTGAAATACTTGCAATTTAAATAAATAAACCAAATTAATTTTGAAAACAAGTAATCAGAGAATCATAATTGTTTGGATGGTAATGAATTCTATATTGTTAATAATTAATTTAATTGAAACAATTTGATATATGTTAAATATTCTAATTGAGTATGAAAAGGTTGTATAATTATTTTTTTTGTAAATTCAGTTTGTTTTACGAGATGGAAATTTGGTAATGAATGATAAATTATTTAATTTAAATTAATAAATTTTGTGAAATGTTTCAGAGATGATGGTGATTATGTTTTGTGTGTATAGCATGTTAAAGGAATTGTAAGTAGAAAAATTTTATAATCATGTATAATAAAAGCTGTTTACAGGTGTGATTGAGGTGTTAATGCAATAGTGAAATTTTAATGCAATCATTGTGTTGAATAAATATAATAATTAAAAAATTTTTTACAATAAATGAAAAATGATATATAATGATTATTAAATAATAAATTGGTAATTAGCTGCTCAGATATTTAAAATATAAGGTGTTCATGCTATAATTTTAAGTGTATTATTTTATTGTTGTCTATTAGATAAGCATTGATAAGAATATGTAATTTTATTATGTGTGTATGTGTTTAAGCCAATAAGTAAATCGTCTGGCAGGTTAACATAAGCATCAGAATCAGAGAAAAAAGGGGAAACAATGAGGTGAGAAGTGAGAATAAATAAGAATAACTATGTATATTCCATGTAAATTGTTCAATTTTGAGATGTGTTTTTATTATGTTAGGATATCAGCTGATCAGCAATAACGTCACTGGTATATTGGTTTGTAAATGTTACAAGTAATTAATGTTTAATGTACTACAGATATTTTGAAGTAAGGATGAAAAGAATATGAGAAATAAAATAACAATAATTTATGCAAAGTAATAAAAGATGAATATGAGGTAATGTTGTTTTTGAGTTGATGTGATGTAACAGAGTTGGTGAAGTATTAATGTTGACACAGTAGTAATGGAGACTTTATGTAGATTTTGAATGATATATTGTTGTTTTTATAGTTAATGAGGTTATTTTGTATATTTGTAGTAAGGTTATGAGATTGAGAATTTTGGGGATGGCAATTTTGTATTAGAGGGTAGTGTAATGTAGGAGTCCGCAACAAGGGTTGGGACGGGATAGGGATATTTAGTGGGGAAGGGGCCGCCTTAGGTCGAATCCGGGCCGCCAGATAAGGGAATTGAGTTTTTTGGGGGCGGGGAAACACGTATCCTATATACAAAGGGTTAGAGAGTATTTTATATGTAGAGAAGGTGGCGAATTGTGTTAAATGGTAAGTTGGGTTTGAGTGTTCTGATTAGTAGAGATTTTGATAGAGATGGGTGTCATGATAATTGAAGTTGATGAATTTAGAGTCAGAGGGAGAAAGTTTATATATGTATAGAAATCTAATACAGAAAAACGAGAATAAATAATTTACATCACCCACAGTAGATTAAAGTAAGATTGTTGAAAAGAAAGAGAGATTCATGATAAAGAATATACAATTGTTTATTTTTTTCAACCAGTGACAGAATTTTGATAAAATTTGAAAATAATGTAAAATTAAGAATTGTTTATTTTAAATAATTTAAATGTCAACTTGATTATTATATTAATATTTTGTTTATTTTAAATATTTTATGTTACTATGTTTTGTATTTCAAGTTAGGATGTTACAGATGTTCAAGGTGTTTTCAGAAATCATACATAACATATGTAGGTCAAGGGTTTTGGACTTGACCTAGTTACGATCAGCTGATGAGGTCATACACCTACTAGGCTTGTATAGTAGGAATCCAATTTTAATTTGTTTGTTTGATTAATTCAAACCAATATTTGAATAATTTTAATAAATATTTAATGAATAAATTTTTTGTGAATTTTAAAATTTTGAAAAAATTTTAATTTTTTTGAAGGAAAAAAAAAAAAAAACTTGATTTTTCGCCTGCCAGCGAATGACTATTTTAGATAATGATTCTTTTATTATGTGTGTATTAACCATGTTTCTTTTATTGTATTGCATTATATTGGTAGACTATAAGTGGTTCTCATGTTAGAGTAAGGATGTGTTTATATTATTAGAAATGTCTAGGTTAAGTCATTTGAAACAAAAATTTAGAAAAACCAGGAAGAGAATTTTTTGATAAAATATTTTTTTGAATTTTGAATTTTTTAAATTTTTGTAAATTTTAAAAGAAAGTTTTATTTTTATGTGTTAGGGTAATATGTAATGTTAGTGTGTGTGAGCCGAGTATCTGCTAAAGGCAGCCCAGCTTGCAAAAAGGGGATCCATATCGGCGGAGGAGCTGGAGTAATTCTAGCCAGGGATTGAGGATTTTCGGGGGTAGCATGTTAAAAGGCGAGGCGCGCTGTGGTGCGAGTCTGATCGATTTCTCGGTGTTGGGATCTCTTACGGAGAAGTCCAGTGATCTCGTTCAGATGAGTCCATGGTCGCTGAGCCAGGGGGGTCAGGTACCCATGAGAGTAAGAATCAGGGGGTTGTTGGCACCAGTTCCTCACCGGTCCTCTTCGGGGTTATCGATGAGATTTCTTCTGTTATGGACAGCAGAATTCTCATCGAGGGGGTATTGTAGCGGGTCAAATTTTGGGTGTTTTTATTTTCAACAGTATGGGATAATTATATTTTTATTCATTTCATTTTGGGTCGGGAGCCTTATAAAATATGACGAAATAACCGTATTATTGTGCAACGTATTTGTCAGAGTAATAGACCAGAGTTGAGAAACAGCGTTTGGAACAAAGGCGACGCGCAATTTCAGTGGTGTAACACGGCAGAGGAATGCGGCAGAGCATTTGCACCTCCACCAAAATTCTAAGAACTCTGTACATGTGTGTCAACGCTCAAGCGCAACTACACCCGCACGCGCTCAAAGAACGCTCTAACAAAAAACTCAAGATGGCCAGAGCGTAAAAAATATTCGTCGTCTTCTATAAAACCTCTCGGAAGTCGCATTAAACTCCGCCTACTGTTGGTGACATCAGCGGAACCAAGTCTAATATTAAGCTCTGGTCACACACATCTACCAGTGATAATCCATGCATAAAATGGTTATGCCACCGCAATTAAGCACCAACGGCGACGAAAACATCGTGGCAGTAGAGAAACAGCTTCCCTCCAGGAACAGGTAGATGTACCTGTTATGTTCACAGAGACGCCACAGAGTCGACATTAAGCAGAGACGCTAAGTGGTCAACTAAAAACGGACTCCAGTTAGAGACGCTTACAACTCCGTCGGCGTCCCGGTCGGTGTTGTTTTAGACCATGTGAGTGAAACAACAATATCGTTAATACCGACCGGGACTCGTGAAATCAACGATGTAATAAACTGATGCAGCAAGTGCGAAATGCAAACAGTGAAATCGGGCTTCAAAACACGTGTTCGGTCGGCATCGAGATCGGGATTGAATATAAACGAGACGGGAATATATATATCGGACAACTATTTTCTAATTGTAACATAAGCGTAAAAGGGGGTCTAATTGGTGTGATAGTGTGTGAGTGCAAAGCTGGGCTACTTTCTTTTTGTAAATAGCATATAAGGTAAGGTCTCTTTAACCGATACTAAATGTGTTATTATTTTGTGTTCTGTACGTTTCTTTTTATGTGAGTAAGTAAAGTACCCATTTAATAACCATGTGTTAGTCTTAAGTTATTTCGTCATTACCACTGTCTTATTCCTGTGTTGAAAAATTCGTCTAAACGTTCCGGAATTTTCTGAATTATTAATTGGGTGGGTCAGATTGCTAAATTGTCCGTTTTATTAAGGTAAAGTGTAAAGGTTTTCGATATTTTATCCTATGTAAAAAAATAATCGTGGCGACCTTGGTCTTCTGGTGCAATTTAAATAGGTAAGTAGTTGCGACTGAGTACAGGTAAGTCCTGGTAGTGGTTATATTTATTTTATATATTTCGGCTCATTATTATTGTTACAATTGAGCAGTGACGTTAGCGAAGTAATCCTTTCTGCAGCTGTTTTCGTTTGTACGATCCTGGGAAGAACCTAGAGTCTTAATATAAATTGAAGTAACTTGTATTGTTTCACACTGCCGTGTTGCATGGCGTGCCGTGTACTGCATGGTGAAACTGTGACAGGCACTGACACATCTCTGTGCCTGTGCCCCACTCCTGCTCAAAAAAAAAAAAAACGCTCTCCTGTGACAAAATTGGCCAGTGTGGCGATGTTATGCGCTCCTTGGGCATGCGAAACCGACTGTTAGGCACGTACAGCTGCCGAATATTTATGCACTTGACCGACCGACCCATTTCCCAAACCAAAAGTCACGTATGAAAAATTCCGTGCTCACGCTTTCTGATGTCTCTCGCACCCACTGTAACAGTACAATTCTGGTCCTATAATATTTTGGGAAATAATTGTTATAAAGTATAATTGTTATAATTGTTTTTAAAGCCCTATAAAGAAAACAGAGTAAAGTTTTCCAAAAGTTTTCAACGACGAAATATTGAGCGGACAGGATTTGTGTCGAGGTCAGGGTAAAATCACAGTAATAGCAAAAAACAGTTCGTCACATTAAAGTGTAAACAAGCCTAACCCATGATGACATCAGCTACAGGAATGCGATACGCAATAAATACATCTGTAAACAACGGGGTTTGGCCGATTCGAACAAAGGACTAGTGACGTAGTTTGCCCCACCTCCGCATTGCAAAGCTACTAACCGCTGCCAGTTTCGTCTCAACAGGGGTCCACTCTGGCCGGCATACCCTAAACTTTACATTATCTAACTCTTACAACTACATCAAAAAAATGTAAACCAATATTTAAATAGTAGCAGCAGGAAAATAAAAATGTGAAAGTGCAGTATTATTAAAACAGTTCTCCGAAAACATCAGGCGAGAGTGCGCGATCTGCAAAGATGGGACATCTTCACATATAATGCAGCTAAGTAATATCTAAACAAAAAAACTGCTGCCAAAACCGATCAAATGGTTTTAATATAAAATACTAAATTCCATTTATTCAAATGAGCTCATTTTAACCAGTCGAAATTGTACCAAAGAATGAAAGTGAGAGAGTGGATACTTAATACAAAATGATTCAATATTAATAAGTGCTGGGTTGTGCCAATATTTTAATAACAAATATATATATCATGTTTCTTAGGTTAATATTATAACACATGTTTGTTTTGGAGGGTTAAAATGTTCTAAGGGTTTGATGTTTGCTAAACGCCCCATGGCGTAATATGTACGTGTTTGGTACAGCTAGAGTCATTTTCAATATGTATTTAGAGTCATCTTAAAAATAAAAGGTCAATGGTACATTTTATCTTGAGTACGATTATTTCAGGTAATATATTCCACAACCCTGGTTTGTGTTACCCGAATTCTGGCCCTAAAGGTAAGTTTGTATTTTGTTGTCCAGTGTGACAACATGGCGCCCGATTTTGAAAGTGAAAGTGATTATTAATAGTACACACAACATAAATGTAACTAAGTAATTAAACAATTAAAGTTAGAGTTACAAATGGCGCCCGAACAGGGACTCTACACAAAACTTAATTTTATGTGGAGTATACTTACCAGAATGTGGTATGATTACCTGAGGTAAGAGTGAGAAATGTTTAAAAGGAATAAATCCCAAATGTTTAGTACCAAGCCACGTGTTGTTCAATCAAATATATTGGAACTTACAGTCTGCGGCTTTCCAGAAACAGCGTCTTTATAAATTTACATGTTTCGGGACCCTTGTCCCATCATCAGAATTTAAAAGTAATTGTGTATCATTTAAATATGATACACTTGTCAAACACTGGAACTTACCGTCTGCGGCTTTCCAGAAACAGCGTCTTTATAAATTTACATGTTTCGGGACCCTTGTCCCATCATCAGAATTTAAAAGTAATTGTGTATCATTTAAATATGATACACTTGTCAAACACAACACCGTACACATACCTTATGCCACAGATCTTTGGGTCAATTTTTGGTAAAACCAGTAATATCAAGGTCACTTATAAGACCACTAATAGTATTATGAATAATCTTCGTGTCCGCAGAACCACCAGCCTTGAACACAAAACTGGTGTTTATAAATTGATATGTGACGATTGCAACGCTTTTTATGTGGGCCAGACAGGACGTGGTTTTTCAAAAAGATTTTTAGAACATAGGCCGCCTACACATTTTCACAGTTTGGACAGTGTCAAGTCAAAATTTGCAGAACACCTCATTTCCGAAAATCATAGCTACACAAATTTTAAAACTAATTTGAAACCCCTTCACATATGTAAGAAAGGGCGATATTTGAACGCTCTTGAAGAATACGAAATTTATAAAGCACACAATAATATTGGTACCAAGCCGCATGTTTTAAATGATAAATTGGTCTTCTAATCAAATGTATTGTACAACACTGCCTTGCGCTACTGTCGTGGTGGGAGCGAGACATAGATTAGTGCGCGGTCGGTTTTCATACGATGTACATCGGTAACCTTCGTACTCGTTGTAAATATTATAATATGTTATATTAAGTTATTTTATATTAGATTTTAATATTTTAAGTGTTTGACAAGTGTATCATATTTAAATGATACACAATTACTTTTAAATTCTGATGATGGGACAAGGGTCCCGAAACATGTAAATTTATAAAGACGCTGTTTCTGGAAAGCCGCAGACGGTAAGTTCCAATATATTTGATTGAAGAGTGAGAAAGTACGTAAACACATGCGTAAGGTAGGGTTAAGTTACGAGGCTATATGCATATATGTGTTAGCAGTATTGTATGTGTTAGAGGAAAAAAAAAGTACCAATGACAAGAAAACAATAGAAATCAGTGCAACTGATGAAAATTTGACTAGTGAGATGGATGTTCCATTAACACAAATTAGTCAGATTGGTGAGTTGAGTGCGACTGAATCTGTAGAGTTAGAGAAAGTAACAGCAACATCCATCTCAAGTCATCATGAAAACAAAACAGATGAAACAACTGCTGCTTTGATGCAGTTATTATTAACTAAATTTGATAATTTTGATATAAAGCTGGATGAACTAAAAAGAGATTCCGATTTGAAATTTGAGACACAGAGTAATAAATTTGATGAGAAGTTCAGCAAGCTAGATGTAAAGTTTGACGAAATAAAAAATGAAATTTAAAAACGAAATGATAATTTTGATAAACAATGTGACGAAGTGAATAAAAGGTTAGATGAGAGATTAAGTCAAATAAGGAATAAGAAGGTAAGTAGCAGTGACAATATGACGAAAAACAAGGTGCTAATCAACAAGGTGAGTAACAATGATAATTTGAATAATGAGTTAACAGGTAATAATAATGATGATGATAATTAAGAACATGGTGTTAGAAAATGATGATGAGAATATTGGGAGTGATAATGAGATGTTTGTGTGTAATGAATCAGAAAGAGAGAGAGAAAGTATATTTGTAAAAGGGATGCAGGGGGTAAAATTTTCCCTTAATGTTATAGTAGGGGGTGAAGAAATGGTTTCACGTGAGTATTTGGGAGATGATACGTCTACAAATAGAGTACCCTGGTTTTTTTGTGCACCTCATAGGTGGTGTAGTAATTGTGAGTTAGTGACCCCTGCATATTTTGAGAGAGAGAGAGTTATTGTGATGAGAGTGAGGGTAAGAGAGAGATAGAGATTTTTAAAGTGAATAGAAACTATAGAGAATTTGTAGAGAGGTTAGGTAGAGAGAGAAGTAATAATAATAACGAATACGTACCTTGTATTAAAGCTGAGATAGCAGCAATAGTAGAGGATGATAATAATGATAACAAGTACTTACCTTGTGAAATAACGGGTGTATTAGTAGATAATTATGAGGACGATAGTAATGACTATATGACTTACATGATTATGACAGATAAACTGAGGTAGACAGAACCATACCCGATGATGACATGGTACATGATAAATTGATATGGAATAAACCTATTAATTCAAACGAGATTGTGGAGAATATAAAAATTTAGATAAATATTATATTGATAATAATAATATCAGATACTTAATAAAAAATAAGTTATATAGACCTAAGATTCGACTGTTGTTTAATGATGGAGGATAGATTGTTTTATTGTGTATGAACATTAATATATGTGAACAGTGGTTTTGAAATGGACGGTTTATGAGCTGATTTTGGTCAATGATAAAATAATAAGTTGGATTGTATATTTTTTTTGTGTATTAATGTCAATGTATTTGTGTATTTTGATGTTGTGTATTACAGGTAAATTGTATGTACACCATGTATGTAACAGTAAATTATAGTTTAATTGATTTAATAATAACAATTAACATTTTTTTAACTAAAGTGGTGAATGATGAAATTTTAAATAATTGAATTAAATAAGTGAAAATTAATTACTTAATTAATGTGGTACAAAATAAAGTTTGATAATGAAGTTAAATGATTTTATGAGATTTCTAATGAATAATAAATGATTAAGCAGGTAATACATTTGGATATTGAGATGTATTGTTATTAGTAGGTGAGGGATGAATTTTCTGATGCAATTGTCAATGATCACAGTAATGCGAAGTTAAAAGGGGATAACGCCTGGGTGTAAATAAAGACATGTGAGTTAGTCAATTAAAGTTAATGGGAGTTAGATAAATAAGAATTTTGAAATACCAGTGAAAAACAAAGAGGGTATTAGATAGAGACACAGTAGTAGTGATTATATGTAGAGAGGTGAGTGATGCGAATGGTAAATATATATTTTTTGATCATGATATTTTATAGTAAGGGTAGTGGTGTAAGGAGTGATCAGCGTGCGGCGTTGTGGCAGGGGATAGAGTAGTTTAAGGGAGTGTTTGCCGATATTTTGGAGGGCAAATGGTTAGGTATGTATATGGCCAGGTAGGGAACACACATCCTAGTACAAAGACGAGCGGTGCCAGAGGATTTAAATGGAATTAGTGAAGGGAGTTATAATTGAGAGATTGGTGTCATAATATGTAAATCTGGTTGTTAGTAGTGGTTAGTAGAAAGAAAGGTGAGTAAGATTATAAAGGTTAGTGCCTATATAATAAGTCAAATCATAGTGAATACAGGAGTCACCCAGACTAATCAATGATAAAAATGGGAAGGGTTGAGTGGAAGATTTATAGTAGAAAGGTAATAAGAAATGAAATAATAATAATGTAACATGGATATTAATAATAAATTTGAAATTGTGAAGAATTAAATGGTAGTAAATGATAAATAGTTGATGGCTAATTTATAAAAGTTTAATAATTAAAAGTATTAATTAATTAAAATGTAATGTAATAATTTTGTACACAAATTTAAAGATGTAGGTGTGTAAATTTGGATCAAAGTTAAATGTGAATTGTTTATTTTAATGTAATAATCGCAATGTTAATTATGAGTGTATCATTATGTATTATGTTTATTATGTATTAGCATAGGAATTTGAACATGAAGTATATGTATGTATAAATTGTTAGTTTTAGGGTAGTTACAAATGTAACTACATATGACACAACGTGTCAAACTATTGCGATTCCCTACATTTCGGGCGATCTCGGCCTTACCATCCCAGATCATGGTTTTGGACAACAACCAGCTGTGGGCAGAATTTGTAAAATCTGACCATAGTTGGTTGCCTATGAAATTGGTTCAACTTAGAAATTTAATGGGAGATTCAGGGGAATCTAAGATTATTTGTTTGCATAGGCTATTTTCACCTAAATATGGGTGGTAGACCTTAGGGGTGTGTAATAAAGTAATAAGTAGGGGTATTGACCTTGAAGTTTCTGTAACACCGAAGCAAGGATGGGAGAGAGAGAAAAGAAAAAAGTGCTCACTCCTTCTGCCTCAGTCCTTGTGGAGGCAACTGAACGCAACAGTTCAGGGGGGGAAATAGTGTGTGTGGAGGAGAAAGAGGGGTAAATATTGTTAACAGCGCCGGATTACTTACTGTTAATGATAATATTAATAATAATAATAATAGTAAATTTTTTTATAAAATGTTTTAGGAAGAGGGAGATTTTGGTAATTGTATCCATAAATTTTGGATTATATGTTTCAATTGTGGTATAAAGATTTGTGTTTCTTCTTATAATTATATTAATTATGAAAACAAAAAAGGGTTAATTATTATCGATGGGAATCGAAAAATTTTGTAATGTTAAGGGTAGTCAATGAAGAGAATGGCACTTCTATATAATTCTTGTTGAGTTGAAGCAAACCGAGTGCTTCTTAACACAAACCAGCACATAGCTAAGGGGAAACAGATCAGTTAGGGATATAGCATTATACCAAGCCACTATTTTGATATTTTTGATTTATTGTTTCAGTGTTTGGTGATGTTGTGACAGCGGTCCTGAGCTGGCCAGCGCGTCAGAGCAGGAGTGTAAAGAGCCTGATTGGCCTTATGGTGTTGGGATCTCGTAGGAGAAGTCCAGTAAGGTCATGCAGGTACTGTCACCATCATCGGACCACGGGTGAGTTATTGTATTCTTTTTATATAAATAGTAAGGGGGTTGTGGTGACATATCCTAGCTGATCCCTTTAGGAAGTACGAATGTGTCAATGAGAGTTTTTATACTTTGGCATAAAACCTCTCATTGAGAGGGTTTTGTAACGGTACAATTCTGGTCCTATAATATTTTGGGAAATAATTGTTATAAAGTATAATTGTTATAATTGTTTTTAAAGCCCTATAAAGAAAACAGAGTAAAGTTTTCCAAAAGTTTTCAACGACGTAATATTGAGCGGACAGGATTTGTGTCGAGGTCAGGGTAAAATCACAGTAATAGCGAAAAACAGTTCGTCACATTAAAATGTAAACAAGCTTAACCCATGATGACATCAGCTACAGGAATGCGATACGCAATAAATACATCTGTAAACAACGGGGTTTGGCCGTTTCGAACAAAGGACTAGTGACATAGTTTGCCCCACCTCCGCATTGCAAAGCTACTAACCGCTGCCAGTTTCGTCTCAACAGGGTTCCACTCCGGCCGGCATACCCTAAACTTTATATTATCTAACTCTTACAACTACATCAAAAAAATGTAAACCAAAATATTTAAATAGTAGCAACAGGAAAATAAAAATGTGAAAGTGCAGTATTATTAAAACAGTTCCCCGAAAACATCAGGTGAGAGTGCGCGATCTGCAAAGATGGGACATCTTCACATATAATGCAGCTAAGTAATATCTAAACAAAAAAACTGCTGCCAAAACCGATCAAATGGTTTTAATATAAAATACTAAAGTCCATTTATTCAAATGAGCTCATTTTAACCAATCGAAATTGTACCAAAGAATGAAAGTGAGAGAGTGGATACTTAATACAAAATGATTCAATATTAATAAGTGCTGGGTTGTGCCAATATTTTAATAACAAATATATATATCATGTTTCTTAGGTTAATATTATAACACATGTTTGTTTTGGAGGGTTAAAATGTTCTAAGGGTTTGATGTTTGCTAAACGCCCCATGACGTAATATGTACGTGTTTGGTACAGCTAGAGTCATTTTCAATATGTATTTAGAGTCATCTTAAAAATAAAAGGTCAATGGTACGTTTTATCTTGAGTACGATTATTTCAGGTAATATATTCCACAACCCTGGTTCGTGTTACCCGAATTCTGGCCCTAAAGGTAAGTTTGTATTTTGTTGTCCAGTGTGACAACATGGCGCCCGATTTTGAAAGTGAAAGTGATTATTAATAGTACACACAACATAAATGTAACTAAGTAATTAAACAATTAAAGTTAGAGTTACACCACGAAAATTGAAAATCTGTTTTTGCGATGCTTAGGGAAATGTACCATTACAAATGGAAGCAGTCCAAATAGAGGGTTTACCCATAAGAAATCACCCATTGCTTAGAGATTTTAAAGAACACAGTCTCATGCTGTATTTATTACATGTTACTACTGTAGGTTGTGTGATTTGACTATGGGGCTAATGAAAATATTGTTTTTCTGTTTTGCGTCTGTTAGTGAAAATATGATCTACAGTCTTCCATTCTAAGTTCATTCCTGATGTAAACAAACGCATGTGTCTCAAGCATCGCCTTGTTGGTGGGATGGGGGGACAGTAACCATTTTCATATATTAATACGTTATGTGTTTGCTCAGAATATTTGTACCATGATGTTATGTGACCAGTCAGTGTTAGGTGACATGTGGTTGATTTACAAAGCCTATTCATTTTTTGTTTTGATTATTTTCTTGCTGCTGATTGATTTCTTATTGAAATTACCTTCTTACTACTGTGATATAAATCATATTGAATTAAAATAGAACCAGTTGAAAGGATATGTTACCCGTCAAATCCACCAAAATATCCCAGACTGCACTTGAATATCGCCAGATGTAAACTGACTGAGCCGGCCACTGGATGCTTATATTTATATCCCGCTTGGATTCCAGAATTATTTTCCATTTTTCTGACATGCTGAGAATAATTATGTAGTTACAGGCACTAGAACAATCTGGAGACTTGGTCATAGTCCAACCTTGAAAACAACATGCCGTCTGACTAGACAAGAAACATGTGGAAAGGCAGTTTTGAATTATCTAGAATGTAACATAATCGTCTTTCACTTCAGCGAACGTAGCAATATGTAGTTCTAACTAGTTATGTTCTTGGATTTCGTTGTCCATGACGTGTCCGTTACTTAACTAAATATCACTATTGTTTGACGACTCGGAACACTAAGTTTTTTATAAGTAAAATCGTAAAGATTTACCTTACAGCCTAAACCGGCTTTCACCTTTAGAAGGCTTCATCAGAGGCTGCCGTAGGTAGTGCTCTCCGTCTTGTTGTTTGCGACGGGATAGATATTCGAAAGATCGATGCTGTGTGTGTGTGTAGGTAGACACTCTAGAACAATTAGAAATATACAAACACACAAAAACAAATAAAAACGACATCCTAAACGAACAGACACAATTCAAATCGCACGCATTATTCGAACACATCTCACCACACACACACACAGAGCATCGATCTTTTGAATATCTATCCCGTCGCCAACAACAAGACGGACAGCGCTACCTACGGCAGCCTCTGATGAAGCCTTCTAAAGGTGAAAGCCGGTTTAGGCTGTAAGGTAAATTTTTATGATTTTACTTATAAAAAACTTAGTGTTCCGAGTCGTCAAACAATAGTGATATTTAGTTATGTTCTGTTTATAAGGGACTGACAAAAATAGTTTCACGTCAAAATATTGTGGTGACATGTGGCAAGAAATAAAACATCAATGCGCCTAAAGTCTGTCTCACGTAGTTTGTATCTCAAATTATTTTATAAATTGTATATTTCATTACAGTTTGCTTACTCTCATTAATTTAATAAATCAATAAACTGTGTAGGCAGGCGCTAGTATTTTTAAAGGTAATACATTTTACTTTTCTCATACATTTTGTTTATTATTGTATTAACATGTTACATTTTTTTTTCAGGCCAGACCTAGCGCTCAGAGGATTGGAAAGGTAAATGTAAACGAGTAATTCAGAATATTTGTGTATGTTAAATTTCAGAACGTGTGGTATTAATGTTAGAATGTGATTCCACTATATTGTCTTAGTAGTTTCCATTATATATATATATATTATAACTTACCAGGTACGTACCTCTCTGTCCTTCCTCTCTTTGATTATTTAATATACCAATTCCTTCTATATCTTAATTTATTAGGTGTCGTGGGATAGTTAATTATGACTACCTTATCTCTCTATTTAATCTAAAAGTGTCGGTGTGATTGAAACTTATATATGTTGGGTATTATTCAAAAACTCCGCCCAAGCCTATTCTGCTTTGCAGAGAATAAGAGAAATTTAGTATGTAATTCTCCTCTCTTTAATACCGGAGAAGTCCGCAACTAGCGCTGCAGACTTTTATTAGTGTGGGATATAAATATTTACTTCCCTATTCTATTTTTAATAGTTTTCTCTATGTAATGTTGGGGACCGCATTTCTGTTGCGTTACAATATATTATATATATATATATATATAATATATTTTATAATGACTTTACATCAAGATGTTTTCTCCCTATTTGGAAAATGTTTCAGGAAGCCTTGTGTTCCCATCTTCAACCTTCCGAATTTTGAGCCTTGTGAGGTATTTATGTGTTGGCTGGTTGTTGCTTTGGTTTCCTGTTGGTCTCTGGTGCTTTAAATTGGTATTATTGTGTGTGATTGTAGTGCATATATTAGTATTTTGTGTATTTTCTATCTTCTATGCATACAAAAAAACAGAAATATATAAATCTAATTTGGCCATACATACAATAAACACTGGACATGAATTCCCAGACATAACCAATATGACACTAATAAAACATATACCACACAAAGGGACCATAATGAACATTTGGGAAAATTTACAAATATACAAACACAAAACGCAAAACAAACGAATACCTGAACAAATACAAATCAATACAAAACCTGACACAATTTTCAAAGCACTCAACATAGAAAATACACAAAATACTAATACATACACCACAATCACACACAATAATACCAATTTAATGTACCAGAAGCCAACAGGAAGCCACAATAACAACCAACCAACACATATGTACTTCACCAAACACAAAATCCGGAAGGCTGAGGATGGATACACAATGATACCCGAAACATATTCCTAATAAGGAAAGAAATATCTTGTGGTAAATTCATTATAAAAATTAAATATAATATATATATATATATATATATATATATGTTGTAAATCATTGAGAATCTGTTATTCTAAAACCTTTGAGAATTAAATTTAGGGATGAAAATACACTTGTCAACATTTATTCTGTATTCTTCAGTTACAAGAAATAAACAGTGTACAGAGAGTAACAAAAGTGCCTTGAGCTTTATTACACAGACTGTAGAAGAGGAAGGCTTTGAGACACTTTATAAAGTTAAGATTGGGTGGGTAAAAAAACATATGTGATTTGAAGTGAAACATAAAATATATATGATGATGTGATTTGCCGCAACTGATTGTGCCGGCCATGTTGCAGTGCATACCTTGCACCACTGTTTATGACGGGCCTGTACTTTGGAAAAAATGAAGGGCATTATGAGTTCCGAAAATTCCTTTCCATCCGCTGACAAAAAGAGCATTATATCAAGGGTGGATACTGAAACTGGGGCACAGTATCAAGGTTTATTTTACATTGTTTATATGGGGAATTTGCCGGGCCCGTGAAAAATGAGCATTACATCAAGGGTCGATTTATATCGAGGTCCCATTGTAGTGTGTGTGTGTGGCGCGCAGAAAATAATTTCTACTGCAAGTATAAAATTATTTTGTCTAACAAATTAATTATTGAATGTAAACTACATAATCTAGCAATTTAATGAAACACATAGAAGGATGTTTTTAAAAGTAAAAGAAATTCTTGATCTGATGTAGGTGTTGCAAATATTTCAGAGCAATGTGGTGATACATGCTAATGACAGTGGCGATATTTCCATACGTAAATGCTGCTAAATTACAGTTCCAAACTCTGAGTTTCTTACTGTTATATCACGATTACAATCAGAAGAAATTATTAACTTATTTTATCAATATAAAATTTGATTTGATTAACACTCGTGACACATTGTTAAGTTTTCATAACGTATGTCTGTATCTTCAGAGACAAAATGACAGTGAAAATTTTGTTTCTGATCCTGTAACTTTGTGAAGTGTGCATGAGTCAAAATAGTTTTATTTATAATATTCTTTTATTTACTTCTTTAGATTGTTAGATTATGCAGCTCACATTAAAAAATTAAAAGATATGTTAATGTGTGTAATTACTCTTTATATAAACACAGTGGAACTCGCGTATAACGAGAACCCGGATGTAGTGAGCAATACTGTGAGATTTGTTTGATTTTGTATCTTAGTAATGATAATTAAACTTGCTTTTAACAAGTAGGAACGCATTAGTGACTTGGTTATAACGAGCGTTTTATCGCAGGCTTGTTCATGGGTTAAAGTTTAAAAAAGTTCGTTAGAATACAGCATTTTAAACATTCGTTTAAAATTATTAATGCAATTTAGTGAAACTAATAATGTAAGTGATGAATTCGTGGAATATTTAAATAAATTACAAAAATGTTTTGATATGTACATATACAAAAATACTAAACAAACAAAAATAGAAGACTTCTTTAAGGTTAATTAAGTCCTGTGTGTGAAATATAATTTTGACGATTCCATTTAGAACAAAGAACAAAAAACAAATAAATTAGAGTGAATTCTCTTGTAATTTAAAAATAAATATTGTACATGTGGCATGGAAAGTTTTGCGTTTTTTGGCAGATAGCTGGCTGATTTTTTGGTAAGTTTTTACTACATAGTTACTTTTACTATATTCGTGAATGCACTATATGCCAATATTCAGCAAAGAATGTTACCGTCTAAAAAATTTTTAAAGTCTAAATTTCATTTTCAAGCGTAGAATGTAAAACATGTCAAAATTTTATTGTGCAAAGCCTCTTCCATAGTAGATTTTTTTTTGTAGTGTGTTCGATAATCACAGTATAAAAATTTAGGCTTGCGAGTCGACAACGCAGATGTAGCAGGCACCCGGTTTTAACGAGCACATTTGTCCCTTGAATCTCGTTATAAGCAAGTTCCACTTTAATTAAAAATTTATATAAATTGGAAAAGCCAGCAGACTTACCACTTTCACAGTCTTCCAGAAAACATACACACACAAGAAAAATCAACACTTTTTAAAATAAAACATGTTTCTTTGTCCAGTCTCTGTCCAGACTTTGATTGTCCTTTTTTCTGTGTATTGTGTATATTCCTCCATGATTGATGAAACTGCTCAGTGACAGTGAAATATATCAAGCCAGGCATTTTTTCTTAAGTATGTACGTCTTAAAATTATTGTTAATCGATGGCGCAATATACTCATTACAAATTATAAGATTTCGGACATTAGCCATCGTAAGTTAAAATGAATAAACACAACGTATAATTATAGAATTAGAGGTCGTCTTCAGGCAAACAAACAAACAAAATAATACAAAGATAAATCTATCACTAACAAATAGATATCGCCAAAACTCCAAATCTTAGTTATATCACTATAGCACTAAAATAATAATAATAATAATAATAATAAAACAGTACTCACCATTCCATCAAAGAAGGGTTCCTCCCGTGGTTGGAACGTAAACAACATTGTTTATTAATGTTTGTAAGTTTGTTTATTAATTTTAACTTACGATGTCTAATGTCCGAAATCTTATAATTTGTAATATGTATGTCCGTTGGAAAATTGCGAAGTTTGTAACTTTGTTATCTTTCACTACAGGAATTTTTTAAGTGTAACGAGACCCAACCACCTTTAACCTGTTAACTTAAATAAATATAAATGTGGCAGGATGTTCTGTCTGGTGTAGACTGCACGAGCTTTCTTGTCTTGAATGTTTTATCGTACCTTATGATACGTTCTTCAAAAATATGAAACTCATTATGTGATGAAGAAAGTATTAAAAGTGAAGGTGGAATGTGAAGCTCAAGGAGAAGTTGCCTGCGGTCAGATCTGGGCAAAATATGATCCAAAGAGTCAGAATGTACTGTAAAAACATGTAGAGAAGAAAGCTAGCCAAATACTTTTTTTTTTCGATTTAATTACGGCTGGCACTGCCTCTCGCATCCTAGCTTCTACTGGCGCCAGTCTAAACAGTCCTGTTCTGTAAGCCCTCTTGCATTCATTCCATCTTCGACGTCCATTTTCCATGAATGTTTAGTAGGTCTTCCTTTTTTTCTTCTAGAGGGTGGAGTCCATTCCCATTCCTTCCTTGGCCATCTTTCATCTAACATTCTTTCTAGGTGTCCGAACCAATTCAGTCTTCTTGTGTCTATTGTTTTTATAATGGGAAGGTAGATTCCCATCGCTTGTCTTATCTCTACATTCCTCACTCTATCTAGTCTTGTTAGTCTACAGCACCTCCGTCAGTAACCCATCTCCATAGCTCTTATTTATACTTTCTACTATAGTTTTATATATTCTGATTTTATTGGTTTTTGTTATTCGTGGACTCCAAAGCAGACTGTTTAATTGTGTTGGTTGCTGTCTTAGCTTGTCCTATTCTTACTTTTATTTCTTGGTTGCTGTCACCATCTGATGTCATTGTTACACCCAAATACTTGGAAGTTTTTAATATTATTTATCACTTTTGTTTCTAGTTCTAGGTCTTGATCTTGACCTTCACCGCCTACTATAAGGTACTCAGTTTTTGAGGTATTTATTTCGAGATCCCATTTCGCATAATCTTCTGCTAGTTTCCTAAGCATATAACATATCAATTTCATCCTCTGCAATTATAGCCCAATCGTCTGCAAAGTGTATTGTAAACATCCTGTCATTTCCAACTGGTACACCCATATTACGGCATTTTTTCCTCCATGATGTTAGGGCTTTATTTAGATAGATCTTAAAGTCAGAGCTATGCAACAACTCTGTTTCAAGCCCGTACTAATACTTATCTTGCTGGATATCCTTTTCCCTATTTTAATTTGAGCTGTCATATCTCCCAAATACTTAATAATACAAAAACATGTCAATATATTATTGTTCATTGTAATATTCTATGAAGGGTAATATTTACAGGACAGAAGAACACGTTTAAAAATTATCAAAAGAACTTAATATTTTGTGTAGAGTATATTTTGTGAGTTTTAAAGTGTTTGCTAAGCTTCAAATTATTTAATTAAATATTATTTGCTTCTCAGGTTGTGTACATAAAAGATTACGTGCATCCTAGATTATGTGTGGGACACTTACAAGCTAAAAATAAAAAGCTCAACAATTACGTTGTTTTCTCACCAAAAGACTCCAGAGTTCCACGTTTGAAAATTCCTTCGTCTACGTTACCCGAGGATTATATCGCAGACCCCAGCAAATTCAACGATATCATTTTTCAAGCTAGACTGTCTGAGTGGACCGACGTGAATCTAGCTGAGGGGTTAGTATTAATATATGTTATCAGCTGATAATTAAAAATATTTTGAGTAAATAACAATATTTTGATGTTTTAAACAAGGACATTAGTAGAATGTGTTTCATAAGATATTCCTAAGGACAGTTAATAATTATCCACAATATCATTGTATTTGTTGTCTGATGACAACACTTTGTAGCAAGATTACTGTACTGTTTTGAAGGTGTTACATCAGTCTCATTGCTAGTGAGATGTTTCTGGAGCAGCATTTGTGTATACATTTTTCATAGTCTGTAGATGTATCGAGAGCAAAAATCCACCAAAGACTTGCAGTATAGTAAAGAGGTCAGAATTTTATTGTAGTGGAATGTCTGCAGTAATAGGATTAATAGGTGTAATTCAAATTAAGTCATGTTCAATTAACTTATTCCATCAAGGTGAAATTTAAAACTCCTAAGCAATAGGTGATTTCTGTTCGGTAAATACTCTCCTCGGACTGCTTCCATCTTAATATTTTTCGCATGATGTATCGATCCCTAGAATCTGGGATTGTCCGCAGAAGCTGTGAGCGGTGGTTGAAAGACCTAACAAGTGATCGAACAGTTGATCAAAACGTCAAGCAACAAACTACAATGTAAAATCCTTAAATTTGTAGTGACCATCAATCAGTGAATTTTTCTGGTGAAGGGTTTGTAATATAACTCCTTTAATATTAATATTGTTAATATTATCGATCAAAAATATAACACAAATTTTAACTTATTTGCGTCAACGTTTCGACAGTGTTTATTGTCATCATCAGGACCTGTGTATGAATACAAAAGAAATGTCAAACAAAACAGCACAATTATTTGAGTGAACATATTACGTGTGCGTGCGTGCGTGCGTGCGTGCGTGCGTGCGTGCGTGCGTGCGTGCGTGTGTGTGTGTGTGTGTGTGTGTGTGTGTGTGTGTGTCTTTGTATATGTGAAGGAGTTTGTGTAGTTTCTTTCACGGTACAAATTAATAAAATTACCCATTTTTATATACTTCTTACATTCTATCGGGTTCCAAGGTTCTTCACACGAACGGTGACATACAAGCGTGGCTTAGGGTTATGTGTCGTAATAATTACTCTCATTTTCGGTTAACTATTTCAACTTCATTTATTATTCTTTTATCATTCTCTTTTATGAATCTATTAAAACATGCTTTCTCCTTTTATATTCTCTAATCTTTCAAATGAACAAAATTAATACTGGGGTATCGACCCCATCTGACTAAAACCACAAACACATTGAAATACAAAACAACAAGTATCTTTAAATTATATACTTAAATTATTTATTTACCTAATAAAGAAAACAAAAACAACCCAGCTGGCTCACTCTCATACAGTTTAAATCCCCATTTATTTTATTTAGAGCGCTTTAAATGAAATTATTTATATAGTGAAATTGGTCGTTGGCTACTTAACCCTCGGCGTCTCTCATCGACACGTGCCGCACTGCGTATATGTCCGAATGTTTCGTCAGTTCACCACATTTTTAATTTTTCTTTCTTCACTCCACTTACTTCATTCTGAGATATCGTTTCACTTATTGATGTCGGTTTGTCACTTTCTACAGTTAAAAGATTTCTTAGCGCCCACGAGTCTTAGCGTACGTCTGGCCAGACGTATGTGGTTTTTTCGACTGCCGAGAGTGAGAACAAAGACTCCCCACTATTGTTTGTTGCTAAACAGGAAGGCATTGCCTTCAGGCTAAAAATTTTTCGTCGTCTTACAATAAGTCTGGATTGTCTATGGGCCACATGGGCTAGTGTTGTTAAACGGAGACGATACAAGAGGCTTTGGTGGGCGGAGCCTCTGCTTGTTTCCTCCGTCTTCAGAGCACGTGGAAATAAAATCTTTATACCTCGCCATTTTCCGTAGCGTCGGTTTTGTCGGTTATGCGTAGAAGCCGCGCTCTGTCGAGCGTATGCGCATATCATACGTGCCAACATTCAGTTTATCAACTGTTACCTTCTCCTTCTTTTTACCTTTTCCTAATAATAATAATAATTTTATTATGGTACTTACCATATAATTCATAACACATCCGGTATGTACACGTGGCGTGGCTGCCACACTACTTTTCTCACTAAGGGTCCAGAGTTCTTTATTAAGCGAGAAACAGAACAGTTTGGGATTTTTCGAAATAATAAGTCAACAGCATTTGGTTAAACAGAACTTGTGGTTTAATTCAGAATTGCAATTATTAATATTCAGAAAACTAAATGGAGTTTTATACTCCCAAAACAAGATGGCGGCTACGTACTTCCGCCCAATAATTATTCATTAATTTTCATTATTTTATTTTGTACTTAATTTGCTACAAAAACATTTCAAATAGACTGCAGCTAATTCTGAGTTGATTTACTAAGTTTTAAAACATAAACCAATGCCTCATTTCATTTATTTATAAATGCCGGCATACTCTCGCACGCACACGCACACTCTTTCCCCACATTTTAATTATTGGTACATTCTTTTTATTTATTTTAATTAGAATTTAGAGCTCAATTTTGATCAAATGAATAATGGTTATTTGAGTTGAAACTTTCCTGAGTTTGTAATTGTAGTTTCCACTCAGACGTTCTCCATCTCGAGCCAGGTGGTCGGCGACTTTACTGTTTGGTCTGTCCTTTCGTTGCACTGAATTTATATCTACATTGTAGGTGGCAGGTTACATTGCCAGGTACTGATTACTTGTTAATCAAATTTTAACTGTTCAAAAAACACTTTTACTGGCAAAACTTCGCCAGCGAATATTTTAGCGTGCTAACGCTCTGATGGTATGTTGCAGACTGGGAAGACATCTTTGTGCAATTTACCCAGGTAGAAGGGGTTATTCCGTCATCATTCTTTTGTTTAAAACGGATGACGGCATTGTCTTACGTCTCGGTTGTTACGATTTTCTTATTTGTTATGACGTTTTAACATAGTTCGAGGCCTGCTGGGTCCAAATATGTGTTGAAAGTCACGTACGCCCCTGACCTTGAAGTCAAGTTACTCTGGCGAACTGCGTTGTATGTACAATATTGGGAAAAGTTAACCTAACCATTTTAACACATGAAAATACAATAAAATTATTTTCCTGTACCACTAAATCCTTAGACGGACTTATGTACCGTCACACAACAAGTATCGCATTCTCCAACTACACTCCGCTCAAAAAGTTATGTCACGGTTCATTGTTTGAATACAACCTTTTTACATGGGACTTAGAATGATGATACAGAATAAATTTAATAAAAAATAAAAACCCCCCTTTTTGACACATTACAAGTTGCGCTAGTTTGTTTTACATCATCAAATGTTTTCTTTAAAGACAACGAGAAAATTATAATATCGCATAACTTAACTTATACAATATTACAATTTAAATTACTCATAATGTAATGCTATTTTTAATTAATTATAAAAGCAGTAATCACCACTGACAACACATCATTATTTTATATCAAATTAACGCTACTTAATTAATTAAAAGCCCATCAGTACTCTATTTTGCACGCTCTCATTCATTCTCTTAAAACCCCCCTTTTTATCTTTGAGATCTCATGACGGTCAGGATTTAATGTGTTGTACTGTATTCATTTTTTGTTGAGTGCAGTCTGGTTGTTTTAGGTACTTATCTGGATAAGTTAATCCACATGTGGAGTCATCCCTTGAAGAATCTGGTTGTTTCACTCACTGAACTGTTTAAAGAACGGTTAATTCATTTTGCTGCTGCTTATATCTTCAACAAAACTTAATTTTCACTGTTTATATGTTTTTTCACTGTTTATACGCCAAAATTGATATTGTCCGTGGACTTTGGTTAAACACACCCGGCCAGGTTAAGGTGTTCGAAACAGGGCGATGATGGTCTCCGTTCGTAGTATACAAACGTTGGTCACATGGTACTCCCTCCTTTACTGGTGACGTCATATGGAAATGCCTGGAACATTGGAGATCTATCGCTTCCGAATATTATAAAGCACGTGTTTACGTCATGATTTTGTAGTTACGTCAGGTTTAATATATATTTTGTACCCATATATGGTTGCGGTTATTTGCAGACGGCTAAGACTACGTCACTCTGGTTGAGTCATTCGACTTCCAATCGTTAAAGTCATATTTTATTTAGATTCACCTCGATCGTATTATTGCACCACATGAAATAATTAAGTCCCCTTTTGTACTGTCACAATTTGTTATAACACCAAACACACAGAGGCATTCACGGTTGTGTGTCATCATCATTAACGATCCATGGTCACTGCTAATTTAAGGATTTTCATTTTAAAAAAGTATTTGTATCCGAATTGTGGATAATAATTATCGTCTTATCCCAATAGAATTAGTCTATGAATCTTGTGAAATGTTGTCTCATAATCTAGAGAAGTTATAATATGTGTGACTAGATTAAACTATTTTCTTATCCACATAACATTACAAACACATGGACGGTTCTCACAAAAACTTATTATGCCAACTGGCATTCTTATTATGATTGATATTATAGTTTTTAATTGAAAAGATGTTAAGAATTTCAAGAAGACTGTAACAACGTTATATATTTAAGTTGATACTTTCATGTTTAACTTTCAGAGTTATTGTAGGTATGATCGGACCAGCTGGTGACATCGAGGTGGAAACAGTAGCTCTACTGTTGGACAATAATATAGACGCTAGACCGTACCCTGAAGATTTCAAAAAGTATTATCCACCATCACCGTTTGTGATTCCAGAGGCAGAATACTGTTGGCGCGACGATTTAAGGTAATGTTTACATATGTTTTGGCATTTTGTAAAATATGGAATAATAAATACCTTGTTTTTGCACCATGCACAAGATTTTTACTGGAAAATACTTTGTAAAAATGTGGTGTGAGTAACACACGAAGAAACTAGGAACATAGTGTAGTTTAGGTATACTGTTTCCGTTCTTAGCTTAATTCTGATGTAAACAAACAGGTGTGGTACATCTGAAACGCTATTTGCTACTTGAATTAGAGGTGTGTCACTCTGACAGAAGGTGTACAGACAGGGTACATATAATATTGATAATGCATAAACACACCGTAAATTGTAATAATTTGTCCTGACCAAAGAAAAATTTGTGCGACAGTGTCAGACCAACAGTGAAACATTTTATAACACCAGTTGATTTTTTTTTAATTAACCATTTAAATATCGCAACAAACAAAAAAGTAAAGTTTATTTAAAACGAAAATAGAAGCTGTGATAATTCCATGTACTGAATACTATCAGTTGCGAGAGTAATTCAGTGCCTTCCATGTTTGAGTCTGAACTTGTACCATCACTTGAGTCAGCGTTGTTATTGATAAGATTGATCAGTGTCCACAACGACGTCGGTAATGTGGGCCAATTGTCATAGCTTATTATCTTCCTTGATTATATGCTGTATACAATGACTCCACTTGTCTTCCGTTGTTTCATTTACCGCCTTCTCAAAAAATTGTTTTATATCAAGCAGCTAATGTTGTGTTGTGACGGGCAACATATCCTTTCAGCTGGCTCCATATTAATTTAATACGATTCAGAATGGAGTGATAAGGAGTAAATCTTAAAATGAATTGCCCCGATTTAAGTGGCAAGATACGTACATGACTATATAGACATTCTGCACACGCGCGTAATATATTACTGTGTGAACAGTCTCAATGCCCCTGACCAATAGCGTTTCAGATTTGGCATGTTGATTTGTTTACATCAGGATTGAACTAAGAACGGAAACAGTATATATAGCATAGTCTTCATCTGAGTTGTAATTCATTTTATGTAATGACTGTTGCTCTTCCCATCAGTCTTGACTACACACGTCGGTTGACCTGTGCATTGACCTTGGGCTAAAATATTACACAGTAACATGCTGTCTTTCAAACAGTCTACTGGTTTGGTACATTCTGTACCAGTTTTGTAATTTCTATTTTATAGTGAGTGTATACAAATTAAGGTACCAATAAATTTGATCAAACATATACCATAAATATACTGGTTTGCCATTGCAACCAGTGTAATTAAAATTATTTCTTCTTAATAAGAGTCAATATTATACAGAGAAACTTGTTTGTTAAATATAAATTAATAAATTACCTTAGATCCGTCATGTGACTTTGTTTTGTATTTAAAATGACATGTTTCGGAACATATGTTCCATCATTAGACTACTTCACTCAGTTTAGATTGTTAAATGTTAAAAAACACATTACTGAAATGTTAAAAGCACATGTCAGTATGGGTGCGCACCCTTTGAAGGCTGAGCAAATACTCAGCTGGTCAGCTGGATGAGTATCCGGTCAGCCTTAGAGGGTGCGCACCCATACTGACGTGTGTGTTTTTAACATTTGAGTAATGTGATTTTAACATTTAACGATCTCAACTGAGTGAAGTAATCTGATGATGGAACATAAATTGTAACGGTACATAGGACCGTGAAGGAATTAATGGTACATGCAAATATAATTTTATTGTGATAAAATGTATTAAACAACATAAGGTTAGAATTTCCCAAATATATCATGCTACGCAGTTTTCCAGAGCGACTCGACTTCAAGGTCACTGGTGTACGTGACAGACGGCAGATATTCATACGAAACGACAAACGGACAATGCTGAAACGTCATAATAAATACGACAGACGTAACAACGGTGATGTAAAACAATGCCGTCATCAGCTGTGGACAAAAGGGTTGATGACGAATAATCCCTTCCACTTGGGTAATTTGCACTAAAATGTCTGCCCCAGTCTTCAACCTACATTCAGTGCAGTAGCACGCTACAAAATTCGCTGGCCAATTATTGCCAGCCAAAGTGTTTCAAACAGTACAAAATGTAATTGAAAGGTAGCAAGTACCATTAACTAACCAGAAAAGTAAAAATGTAAAGTAAATTCAGTGCAGTGAAAGAACAGACTCAAACAGTAAAGTTCGCCGACCACCTGCTGGAAATGGAGAGCGTCTGAGGAGAAACTGCGACGTCCAATTCAGGAAAGTTCAAAATTTATAACCATATCAATTTTCTAATCTGAGCTCAAAAAATTCTAAATCAAAATATGTACCACTAATTAATGTATGGGGAGAGAGAGAGTGTGTGTGCGTGCGAGAGAATGCCGGCATCTACAAGTTATACAATGAGGCATTGGTTTGTGTTGTAATATAATCTGATACGTAGTAAATAAAATCAATGATAACTGCAGTTTAATAAAAAATACTCTTGTTATAAATTAAATACAGGAGATACAAGAAATGAATAGTTAAAATTGATGTGTAGTTAGTTGGGCGGAAGTACATAGCCGCCATTTTGTTTTGTGTGTATACGACTCCATTTTGGTTTTTGTAAATTCTAACGATTGAAATTCAGAAATATTAAACCACAAGTTTTGTTGAACCTAAATGTTGTTAGACTTATTATTTCAAACGCCCAAACTGTTTCTGTGCTCGCTTAATAACGTATCCTTAGTCAGAAAAATAATGGTGGCCACAAAGCCACATTGATACGTTTGATAATATTGATATTTTTTTATCATTGATACAAACAAGGTTAAAGTAATTGAGAACATTAATTTTTTGGGTAGCCATCTTGTATTGCCAACTTCTTAAAAGAGAGAAAAAAAAATATATATGTGCTTACCCTACTTACGTTCATACGGGTTCTTTTTGGCGAACAGGAAAATCAGAATGTTGTTTGAACAAATAAAGAGAACGTTATATGTTTCCTCATTAATTAAAATTTATTAACATTTCTGGAAAAACGCACACAAAATGAAATTAAGAAAAAAACTTTTAATAAAAAAAATATAACATTTTAGTGTAAAAAGGAATCAAGATTTTACATAGAAATAATCTCTATACTACTAGGATTAGTTTTACTACGGAAACCAGCACTTCATTCCCTATTTATATAATCAAACAAAACCTCACACTCGCTCACATACTACCCCCCATTTTAAAATCTTTCCCTAAATTTCCCATTTTTATTTAATTTTATTTATTTGTATATTTAAACCAGCATTTTTTTTTTTTATTATTATTTTTGAATGTCTACTTTCCTGTATATGAGTTCGACTCCTGGGGTGTCTCCTCATGGCGTGCACTGTTTTGCGGTTATATCGTTTTATAGTTCGCACTATCACATTTTTACGGCCGAAAACTGTTTGTGTTTTAGATATAAATATAAAGATTCACATTTTTATTGCATGCGGGCCCGCACTTATGTTCCGAAACTTTTACATAGCTGTTGCTCGCGCGAGCGATGAGATTGGACTGGGAACGAACTACTTGCGCTAATTTGTGAAGCGGCGGTTGTTCGCCCAACTCTGATTGGTTTACAGTTTGTATTCGTTCGCCAGTGGACTGTTTTTGGCTTGTTGAGGTGACACACATCGTTATATAAGTTGCTGACGCAACACATCGCCTGACACGGTTATGTAATTTGTTGACAGATTTTGTTACATAACGTGTTTTCGTTTTCCGTGTTCGTCATTGTCCTTGAATTGCCCTTGGCACAGTTTGCCGGTTATTAAAACTGTTTATATGAATATTGTCTAATAACTTTGTCTTCAACGCCTCAAGCAGTGTTGCCGTTGTTGGGATCGCTTCCCCATAACAAATTTACCTCTCGGTCATAAAATTTTTCTATCACTCAAAAAGTTAATTATCATTTATGAAAAAATACAAATTCTGTTATTACCCCAGGTATGCCCCAAAATGCCCCGCTACAATACCCCCTCAATGAGATATTTTATGCCGAAGCATAAAAAATCTCATTGACACATTCATACTTGCTAAAGGGATCAGCCAGGATATGTCGCCACAACCCCCTGTATGGTTTACAAAAAAGAATAATCAACTCACCCTTGGTCCGGTGACTGTGACCGCATCTGCATGACAATACTGGACTTCTCTCTCGAGATCCCAACACCGTAGAGTCAGACAGATACTTAACGCCCCTGCTCTGACGCGCAGGCCAGCTCAGGTCCGCCGCCATAGCACCACCAAACACTGAAACAACAAATCAAAATATTAAATAGTGGCCTTATACAACACCATATCCCCAACTGATCTGTTTCCCCCTAGCGGTGCTGGTTTGCGCTAAGAAGCACTGGTTTTGTTTTCCTTTACTTATTACTAACATGTATATATCAGAATACCTAACATAACCTAACATAAGAAAACATAGTACATTAATAATTCATTTTAAAATAAACAACTTACAATTAAAATGTTACACACTTTATATCATTAAATTGGCATATAAAATCAAAAAATTACTTTTAAACTTGATTTACTCTTATTAATTCGTTTCTCAAAATTACAAATTTTTTTTTTCAAAATTTTTTTTTTTTTTTTTCAAACATTTTAATCTTTGTTTTACCCATCATTTTCATTTATCATTCTCTTTCATTAGTCTGGGTGATTCTACGTTACTCATTATAATTTACTTTATCAACTTGGCATTTACTCCTAATCTTACCCCTTTTATTTCTCTAACGCTCCCTCACAAAATCTTCAAACTAGTATGACACCCCACTATCAAAATCTACTAACCCTTATCTACCTCTAACTACTTACTACTGTAACTCCAATCGCCACCTTCTACTCTTATATAAAAAAAATACTCTCTAACCCTTTGTACATAGGATACGTGTTTCCCCCCCCCCAAAAGCTCAATTCCCGTTCTCTGGCCCCTGGATTTTTACCTAAGGCGGCCCCTTCCCACTAAAACTATACCAAATCCCGTCCCAACCCTTATGTTGCGGACTCCCACATTACACTACCCCTACTACAAAATTGCCATCCCCAAAAAATCTCAATCTCATAACCTCACTACAATTTTCAACAAATTAACATCAAAATAAACAATATATCGCTCAAAACTCTACATAAACTCTCCATTTCTACTGTGTCTCCACTTATACTTCTCAAAATTCTATAACATACATTAACTCAAAACAACATTACATTACTTCATCTCTACTATTTCTTTAACTTTGACTTCTTAAATTTGGACAGATCTATATGTCCCACAAAATTCAACTTGGACTGATTCAAACATTTTATTCAAACAATTACTATCACCCATTTCTATCTTTTGCAACCCATTGAAAATTTCACCTATCACAACTATTTTTCATTTTATTTTAAAATCTATAAACACATTGAAAACATATTATCATATTTTTATAATTCTTATTCCTAACATACTAAATGCAATCAACACACTAAGACATAATAAACACAAGATAAGAAGTATTTAGTGCATCTATTTTCAAATTCAACAAAATTATTGAGTAGCAAATCATCATTATTAATTAAAATATAGCAAAATTTTAGTACGTTATCCCCTTGGATAACCTCCCAGCCACACACACTATTTCAAATTAGGTAAGACTGTGGCGCCTTTTCGCTTCCACAGAGACTGTATATTTTGGAGCAGGTTTTTTACCTCTCCGTGTCTCTGCTTCCGCTATTAAGTTTTAAAATTAATGAACATCATCACGTTCTCGTTAAATAATCACACACCCTTAAGACGGATCTGCCACCTGGCTCTGCTGTTCCTCCTCGAACAGAGTGGCAGCCGCTGTTCCATAGTTTCCGGGATTTCCCCTAGTTTCACCCCCCATTAATTTCTATTTTAGACCAATTTCAAGCCAGCTATGGTCAAGGGACTTGGTATGACCATAGCTAACCGCTCGCCAAAACCACGATTAGTGCTGGTAAGGCAGTAATCGCCCGAAAAGTCGAGGAAATCATCTCTTCCTTCAGGCATGTCTACATCATTATCATTATGCACGACACGGCAATTATCAGGGTACAATATAAAATTGTACAAAAGGTGTGCCGTGCATATTCGCCATGTTGGCCTCCGATGGAGGTAACACTCTCGGTTACCCCCAACACTTTCCGCTATCTACTGGGGCACATGCCACCCCAGCAACAGCAACTTACTAACTAATCAAGTAATTGAAAACTAAACTTTCAACCGTTGCAGTTCCACACTCCACTGTTCTATCACTTCATTGAGCACCAATCTACCCCCCAAAATTATCCCCACATCTTGTATTGATAACAAGTTCTTATATTATTACACATTTCTTCAAAACGTTCCTATACTCACTGATACTAAAATTTAACAATTATATTTGGTCACCTATTTCAAAAAATTTAGAAAGAAAAATTTATATTTTAAATTTAAAATTATACACATCAAATTTTTTTTTTTTTTTTTTTTTTTTTTTTAATACTATTTACATAGGAGGCTGACTCTATTGTCTTAAACTTACTCTACGTCTAGGAAGGTCGCAGCCGCCTGAAATGCCGGGTCTCGCCGCAAAACGCATTGGCACCCGGTAGATATACTACGTGAATTCACGTCCCCCCTCTAAAACACACTACTCCCCCTCTCCTACCATTTCTTCAACCCCGCTTTCTACCGTGCGCCAAAACGTCTTGCCCCAAAACTCGTCGTTTCGGGCCAATCAGAAAATATTGTCAAGGGCTCCATTTTAATTTTGCCCTTGACACTAAAAAATTTAAATTGAATGCACTGCCTTTTACTTAAATGCAGCCTCCATTATTTACACACACTCTAAGGCAGTGCAGGCACGTGACAGGCACACCAAAACCGCTGCGCCTGGAGTGTATAAAAAAATTTTATGTCACGTACCTGCTGGGGTCCCCCTCCCCGTTCAAATATGTAGCT
The DNA here is from genome assembly GCA_034769895.1 of Magicicada septendecula. Classification (NCBI taxonomy): domain Eukaryota; kingdom Metazoa; phylum Arthropoda; class Insecta; order Hemiptera; family Cicadidae; genus Magicicada; species Magicicada septendecula. Next base: position 44,974,076 of record CM068368.1, read on the forward strand.
AAGTTTTCTACTTTATACCAATTTTGGTGGAGCCGGACCATCGTTGTTTTCCCCGCCCGAAGGAAGATCCGCCAACCATGGCCCGCCTCCGAGTTCCGAATCCCACGGCCAGGACTGGTAAGATCGTGACCGCCCGAAAATGGGGGAGGATCCCTTCTGAAAACATACAATAATATTTGAAAACTTATTTATAAACACAACTATTAAAGTGACCTATATAATTTTAAATTCGTCGCATTTTGAGTACCTATTATTTCCTGCGTCGCTGGGTTCCTCAGCACATACGCATTCTGCATTTTTATTTCTATGATTTCATAAGGTCCTTCATATAACAAGAAAAACTTTTTTATTTCCCTATCTTGAGCACTGGACAGATCATGTCTTTTTACTAACACTAACTGACCTACCTCATACTTGGTCCATTTACCCTTAGCATCATGTTTCTGTTTTCGTCGCTCTCCTCTAGTAAGTAAATTCTCGTTCGCCAGTCTAATTTTCATGTTCCTGTCCAAAATTTGACCTTCAGGTGGGTATGTGAAGAGTTGTTCTAATATCCTGGGCGGCCTTGTTCCCCTGATCAATTCATGCGGCGTAAATCCCGTGGACTCATGGGTGGTACAATTCAGCCACTCCTCTACTTTTTTCACGTAGGATGGCCATTCTGTGTGTTTGGCGTGACAGTACGCCCGAAATATCCTGCCAATCTCTCTCATCACCCGTTCTGCTTGGTTCGACTGAGGATGGTACACTGCCGTATGCTTGGGTATGATGCCTTCCCATCCAAGCGTCTGCCGCCACTTGCCGCTTATAAACTGTGGACCATGGTCAGATAATATAATTTTCGGCTTTCCCACATTAAGCATATAATCTTTTACTATTCTCTCGCTAAGTACCTTACTCGTTGCCCTCTTAATGCTATATAACTTTACAAATTTTGAAAAAGTGTCTAAAACTACAAATACATATAACACACCTCCTCTACCTCTGGGTAATGGTCCATATAAATCAACCGCAACTAGATCAAAAGGCTTATCTACTTTTATGTAATTCATCTCTCCTTCCACTCTATAATTCACTACTTTCGATTTTTGACATAAATCACACACTCTCAACACTTTTCTCACTCTCCTCTCCATATTCTTAAATATACATGATTCTTTCAAAACATTTGCACACTTTCTCGCACCAAAATGACCATACCTTATATGACAATCCCAAACAATTTTATCTACTAACCCATCAGGTATAACTAACCTCCAATCACGCTCCCCACCATCTACTTTTTTAAACAAAATACCTTGATATACTTGAAATCGCTCATTATATTCAGATCCCTCTACGTCTGTTTCTAAACTAACAATTATTTTACCCAGTTTGCTATCAGATCTTTGCAAGTTTTTAATGTCACTTAATTCCTCACCAAAAATCCTATCTTCTCTAGTTAACCTAAAAATTTCTATTTCTTTAAGGTCCCTACCAGTCTTATTATCTATAACATCTATTCTAGAAAGTGTATCTGGTACCTTATTATCTGACCCCTTTATGTACTCCCATGAAAAGTTATATTCCTGTAAGGCTAATACCCACCTAGTTAATCGGCTGTGTGTTAGCTTACATGAATTCAGAAATGACAGTGCCTTGTGATCCGTCCGGATTATCGTGGTATTCCCTAGGATGTAGGTGCGGAATTTACCCACGGCGAACACAATGCTCAGAAGTTCCTTTTCTGTTGTCGTGTAATTCTTTTCCGCCGATAACAGCGATCTACTGGCGAAGGCGATCGTTAGGTGTTCCTTGTCGCAGCTCTCCTGGTATAACTCGGCACCTAGCGCTACATTGCTGGCGTCGGTCTGCAAATAAAAAATCTTATTAAAATCGGGATGATTCATCATGATCATGTGACTGAACTTTCTCTTAATTTCATTAAAAGCAGTTCGTTCCGTATCGCCCCATCTCCACTGTTTATTCTTCTGCAGGACAGCACTCAGTTTGGATGTTGTGTGTGCGTAGTTCTCCTGAAATTTCCTGTAAAAATTGCATAAGCCTAAAAAACTCTGTAGTTGCTTAATGTTTTTTGGTTCAGGGAATCGCATTATGGCTTCGACTTTATCAGGGTTGGTTAATATCCCCTCCTGTGTAATAATAAATCCTAAAAAGTGTATCTCTGTCTGCAGAAACTTAGACTTGTCCCAATTCACCGTTAAACCCCCTGTTTGCAGCTTATCTAATACATATTCTATGTGTTCTAAATGTTCAGTGAATGTTCTAGAGGCTATCAAAATATCATCGACATACACAGTTAAAAAGTCTAAATCCTTAGGTTGTAAAATATTGTCTAAACATTTGATAAAACTGGCAACACTGGTGTTTAATCCAAAAGGTAAGCGTTTAAACTGGTAATTCTTACCGTTAAAAAGAAAAGCTGTATATTTCCTACTCTCTGTTGCTAATGGTACCTGCCAGTATCCAGCGGTCAGGTCTAAGGACGTCATGTATTTGACTCCGCTAAACTTTTGTAAAATCTCATTTATGGGTTCTGGAGATTCCCTGTCAGGTATAATAATTTGATTAATTTTACGAGCATCTAAACACAACCTTACCTTGCCATCCTTTTTTATTACTACTACCAAAGGGTTTGAATAAGGTGATACTGAGCGTTCAATTATGCCTCCTTGCATCATACGGTCTAATTCCTCCTGGACAGCCCTTCGCTTCGAAAACGGCACCGGGTAGCTTCTCTGCATGTATGGTGCGTGGTCCCGAACTTTCAGCTCGCAGATGTAGTCCTTCGCTTTCCCTGGTGATTCATCAAACACCTCTCTGTACCGCTCCACAACTGCCCACAGCTCCTCTCGCTGAGTATTTCCTACAACTGTATTTTCATTGAAAAATTTATCGGCTCTATTTGCCCACACACTCTCATTACGCTCATGCATCTCTCTCTCCTCATTCTCTAGACTATCACTCTCTAGACATATATTTATTTTAGTTTCAATCTCTCTATCACTTATCTGTTTATGTAACATTTTTATTCCAGTGACTTTAGCTTCATTGACTACTTTCTTAAACTCTATTCTAACTGGTTTATCCCCTTTTTCAAATTTTACTATTTGTTTATTGAAATCTATTACTGCTCCGTTTCTTTCCAAAAAATCATTCCCTAATATTACATCTAGACTCAACCCTTTAACTACTAGGAAAGTGTTTTCAAATTCAACTCCATTTATTAAAATATTTAATTGTACTTGTCTGGTTATTCTTTTACTTCTCACCCCAGTTACCCCCACTACTGTAACCCCGGCAACTGGTAATGACGGTATATTCTTGTTTAACTCTTTTAATTCACCCATGACATTTTCAGAAATTACTGATATCTCGCTACCGGTATCAATTAAAGTTTTATAATTCTTACCTTCAATGTTAATCGTCACCTCAGTCAATCCTGTTCTGCGTTCCACCACCTTGTTCTCCTCTTCTTCTAACAACTCTTTTGCCATATCCATCTTGATGACGTTGTTTGTGTATTCGTTAATTACTTGGACCCGGTCCTCCGTTGACAATGGCTGGGCCCGCTTCCCCATTGTCTTCCTCAGTTTTCCGTGGATGGACCTGCCACAGCTTGATGATTTCCTCCTCTACCTCTATTATGATTTCCTCCTCCTCGAGGCGCTCCTCTATAAAGTTCACCTCCTCTCGACTGTTGATTTGGTGGTGGGTTTGTCCTCTCGTTTCTGGCGCACTCCCTGGTTCGATGACATCTAAAACAATTCGTTCTATTAGCATAGTTATCAATTTCACAGGCTCTACACCTCCAACTCTCGCCCCTATTATCGAAACTTCCTCCCCGCGCTCCTCTATGAAAATTCTGTGTACCCCTGTTATGATGGAAATTATTATTATTATTATTATGGTGTGGTACTACTGGTGCGTTTGGACGTCGTCCCATGTCGCGTTCCCCTATATTCTGTAATACATCTAACATGTTTTCTAACTCGCTTATATTTGTAATCTCTCTAGTCATTAACGTTATTTGCACCTCTCTGGGCAGGTGTTTGCTAATATGTCGTACAAATGATCGGAATGGCAACGGCGGTTCTAAATACTTTGCTTCGTTATAAATGGTCATCACATATATGGTTAGGTGGTTATTAATCCTACCAAAATTCCCGTTACCCATTATTTTACTTCTTAATATTTCTTGGTCTTCTTCTGACCAATATTTATTGCGAAAAGCTATCTCAAAATCTTCATAACTTTCCCATTCGGTATGGTGTACTTCCGACCATATCTCGGCACTACCTTTAAAACATTTGATAATCTTCAGCAACTTAACCTCCCAGCTACTATTATTAAACCGATTAAACTCCCTAACCCTATTTAAAAATTGCATTGGGTGTACTCTACGATTGTCACAATTGAAAGTTTCTAATTCTACTTCATTATTTGTGTCTCGTGTCATAAATACTCGTTCAATAACACTGTTTACATTTTGATTTTTCACTAAACTTAATTCATCTCGCATACTACTAATATTTTGTTCAAGTGAATACAATTTTTTGTCATTACTATATTCAGACTGTACATTATTTTTTGCTATTACTTCAATAGATTCATTTACTGCTTGTATTTCTGTCTTATAATTACTTTCAATTTCATATATTTTAGAATCTATCTTATTTTGGTGTTCATCAATATTCTGACTATATTTTTCCACTGTCATTACTACGCTACTCAACTTACATTCAGTTTCAATATTACATTTAATAATTTTAGATTCTATGTCATTGTTATACTCATTCATTGAATTTATTAATATTTCATTATTTTCATTGATTTGCTTCTCAACTCTATCTATCTGACTATCTATTTCATTAAATTTAACATCTGTCTTTTGTATCGAATCATCTAACTTGGTCTCTACTTGGTTGATCTTATCAGTAAACTCTAATTTAGTACTTTCACAATGTCTATTAATTTCTCTAATTTGGTATGTTAACTCCTCGAATTTACTGTCAAAACTATTCTTTTGAATATCGAACTTCTCATTGATACTACTTTTGAACTCTTGCATATCGTTTTTCTGTTCATTAAAAAGCAATTTCATCATCTTGATCATATCATTATCTTCAGCCTTTTTATTCACGACTGGTGTTGAGTGAACACCTTCATGCATGATTTGGGATTCAGTTACGCTTATCTGGCTTTCATCTACACTGTCAGTGACGCTGACAGTTTCATGATTGTCTGCCATTTTTCTTAAAAAATTTTTATATATATTTCTTTATATAATCTTATTATCCGTAACATATAGTTATTGAAAATATTCTACTCACCCATATTAAACATAACCTCTTACGTCTAATTTACGTATGCATAAAATTTTTATTTTCTACTTCAAACAATCATTCTGTTCTCCCCGTAGGCCTATATTTATATAATTTCATTTATATAAATCGTCCCTCATCTTCGGGCGCCACTGATACGTTTGATAATATTGATATTTTTTTATCATTGATACAAACAAGGTTAAAGTAATTGAGAACATTAATTTTTTGGGTAGCCATCTTGTATTGCCAACTTCTTAAAAGAGAGAAAAAAAAATATATATGTGCTTACCCTACTTACGTTCATACGGGTTCTTTTTGGCGAACAGGAAAATCAGAATGTTGTTTGAACAAATAAAGAGAACGTTATATGTTTCCTCATTAATTAAAATTTATTAACATTTCTGGAAAAACGCACACAAAATGAAATTAAGAAAAAAACTTTTAATAAAAAAAATATAACATTTTAGTGTAAAAAGGAATCAAGATTTTACATAGAAATAATCTCTATACTACTAGGATTAGTTTTACTATGGAAACCAGCACTTCATTCCCTATTTATATAATCAAACAAAACCTCACACTCGCTCACATACTACCCCCCATTTTAAAATCTTTCCCTAAATTTCCCATTTTTATTTAATTTTATTTATTTGTATATTTAAACCAGCATTTTTTTTTTTTATTATTATTTTTGAATGTCTACTTTCCTGTATATGAGTTCGACTCCTGGGGTGTCTCCTCATGGCGTGCACTGTTTTGCGGTTATATCGTTTTATAGTTCGCACTATCACATTTTTACGGCCGAAAACTGTTTGTGTTTTAGATATAAATATAAAGATTCACATTTTTATTGCATGCGGGCCCGCACTTATGTTCCGAAACTTTTACATAGCTGTTGCTCGCGCGAGCGATGAGATTGGACTGGGAACGAACTACTTGCGCTAATTTGTGAAGCGGCGGTTGTTCACCCAACTCTGATTGGTTTACAGTTTGTATTCGTTCGCCAGTGGACTGTTTTTGGCTTGTTGAGGTGACACACATCGTTATATAAGTTGCTGACGCAACACATCGCCTGACACGGTTATGTAATTTGTTGACAGATTTTGTTACATAACGTGTTTTCGTTTTCCGTGTTCGTCATTGTCCTTGAATTGCCCTTGGCACAGTTTGCCGGTTATTAAAACTGTTTATATGAATATTGTCTAATAACTTTGTCTTCAACGCCTCAAGCAGTGTTGCCGTTGTTGGGATCGCTTCCCCATAACAAATTTACCTCTCGGTCATAAAATTTTTCTATCACTCAAAAAGTTAATTATCATTTATGAAAAAATAAAAATTCTGTTATTACCCCAGGTATGCCCCAAAATGCCCCGCTACAACATGTGCATACCGGATGTGTATCTTGGTAAGTACCGGAGTTACAAGGTAAGTACAAATAAAAATATTATTAATAAAAAAGTAAAAAATGGGAATTATAGTTACAAAATATGTTCTGAAACGCGTCATTTTAAATATAAAACAAAGTCACACAATGGATCTAAGGTAATTTATTAATTTATAAATAACAAAGTGACTTGGATACCAATAATAAAATGTATGTTATTTGTTAAAGTTGTGTACAGGCAGTCTTTAGAATTTTTAACTTATTGAATTACAATTTTCATTGCTAATTGTTTCCAGGCACGAGTGCATATTCACGATCGATCCGTTGACAGCAAAAGACTTGGATGATGCTGTGTCTCTTAAGAATTTACCAAATGGAAACTTCGAAGTTGGTGTCCACATATCAGACGTTTCATATTTCATTGAACATAACACACCACTAGATAAAGCAGTTCGAAGGAAAGCGACGTCTGTCTACTTAGTGCAAAGGGTAGGTTTAGCTACAGAAATAGTTAATTGTATAAAACATTTGATAAGTAATACGTATTCTATACAAACATATTTATTTGGAATAGTGTATGATCAACACCTGCTCTGTGAATGAAAATCAGCTGAGCATTATTTATTGTGATAATAAAAATCATTTACAGTGACACGACCTATTGCGGTTTTTAATTATCAGTGACTTTGACTCTGTGTATGTGGATGTAACCAAACTCGAACTGTTTTTTTGTTCTTCCAACAGAGCTATGAAAAATGTCAGTTAAATTCCATAATCGCTTAACGTAGGCCTATTTGTAAGCCTGTTGTGTGTGTTAAAATAAGGCTTGTAAATAACTGTATAATTAATTATATGGGGAGAATAACTGATTTTCCTGAGGAAAGTGGGGAGTTGAACAATCAAGCTAGTCTCATCCTCGTACTGCTGGTGGTGATGTGAACTGTACTGGGACGAGACTACAGGTAATGGGCCAGGGGGAAAATGCTGATGATAAAGCTCTGTTATAAACGTCTCTCCAGATGATATTAAATTTGTATTATTTTCATATATAATTTTTTCTGATAACTCTCTGTTGGTTCCTTAGTCTTTTTTTTTACACTGTCATATTGCCTTTCTTAGTAAACTGACCGCAGTGGCAGACATCTGCCCCCCCCCCATGTCAGCCTGGAGTAGTCACAACGAGCCTATCCAAAGCCAGGAGTGCTCACAGCAACCCAATCAGCAGCCCTCATAGGCCCAGTGCCGTGGCAAATTTGAGGGATAAGAAGAGTGCAGCTATGCCGCACAATTCTGCTGGACGACATGAAACAAGTAAGAGGGAAGAAGAGGAGAAAGATGGAGGCGAAGGAAGATGAAGCAAAGCCCATAGACTGCGACGGCAGCAGGCAGTACATCCCACTGGTGAATGAAGGGGATTACGGCAGAAAAACAACAGTGAGGGCGGCCATCAAACATCACACCGCAGCGCAGCATGGCATTTGGTACAGCTGCAACTAGCATCCTCGCCCAACGGCCCTTTTAAGGGCGACAAATATAATACAGTGCACAAGTGGCTCCATATGTCTTGTGACAAAGTATTACGTCCACCTTTGTACTGTACATTCCAACATGCTCTGCCTGTGCGGAATCCACTGTTCTAATCTGAAGTTGTGTTGCTTTTATTACTTTCACGTGTTTTCTTCTCCTGCATTTACCTGTACATGCTTGTAAACTTCTATAAAGTATATATATTTTACAGGTGTACCATATGCTACCAGAAGAACTTTGTCTCATGTGCTCTTTAAGTCCAGGAATGGATAAGTTAGCATTCTCAGTCATATTTGAGATGACACCAAACGCTGAAGTTGTATCGCATCGTTTTACACATTCCATTATAAGGTCGTGTACAAAGTTTGCATACGAACATGCTCAGGTATGTGTTTTCTTTTCATATTTTTTTGCTATTTTTTATCAAGTACATCACACAATGCTGAATATAATTAAATAATATTTACAGTTATCCAACCAAATACAGGGTGGGGCAGAATAACGGGCGATTTTGAAATGACTAAACAAAAAAGTATTCAGTATGTACTAAATTTATTGTCACCACATTAAAGTATATAACAAAGCATTTAAGAAAAGTTCATAACTACATGCTACGGTTTGTAGAACACGGCCGACAGCTTTCTAATTCCCTCCCTTCAGTGCAGCAGGATTGCCAACCTTTTCAAAATCGTCCGTTATTCTGCCCCACCCTGTATTAGGTATTAAATTCAGATGTGCGAGTATATTAATACAGTCGAGTCCCGCAAATTCGACCTAATGTGGACTGAGAGGGTGACGAGTTACCGAAAATGTCGAGTTTTACGGAATAAGTCACCAAATAAGAGTTTAACTGTCACCAAATTCGTTAGACAGTTCCAAGAATTAGTATCACAAAGGGAAAGGGACAAAAATTGCAAAAATTGAATATCGTAACAAATCTTTGAACAGAACATACGGACATTCATATGCATAAATATTACTGTAATTACAATAATACAGTAATTAAAATGTACCTATACTGTTTTGCACCATATAGGCGATGTTAGAAATTATTACAGTCTATCTTTTAATAGACCACCACATTATTTCAAAGATAATGTTCTGGTTGACCAGCAGAAATCATTTAGTGATTTAAAAAAAGTGATCGTCGAGTTATACGGAATGTGAGATATTGGGAGGTGAGTTAACAGGATTCTACTGTATCAAGTAAGGTCATTAGTCCAGAAATACAAAAAAATATTAAATTAAAAACCATGGATCACCCAGCTGTTCTTGTACAGAGTGGATTGCAGTATTCATACCAAATTCCCGAGTGGTCTTACAATACCCACGATATTACTATTATAAAATCATCTACACCTGGTAGGTGAATCCAGTTGAACAAATAGAAGAGTAGGTTGTGGTATTGGTAAAAAAAAGCGTGTTTTTATTTGTATAATAATATGTGAAATACAAATAAAAACAGCAGTTAGAAGTCATAGAAATGTATGACCCCAACCTTTAATTACACAAGTATGCAATTGAAAATGCGTCTTAAATGAAATGGGTAATTTTTATAGTACTTTGGGTGCTGATTACTGAAAAAATTCTATTACAGTTGTCTCACAAATAATTTTATATTTATATGTAGTCCTATAAATGTATTTCTATACATGTATGTATGTCGTATATGCATATACGACCTGACGATGTCAATAAATTTTGTTACAAAGGCTATCAAGGACAGAGTCAATATTGCTAAAACTATTATATTCTGGGTTGTTGGGCTGTGGTCGATTGTTTGTGTTTTCATATCTAAACTTTTTGGCGGCACCTCTGGAGGAAAAGAAGACGGAAAGAAAAAAGTCGTCAGTTGCTGAGCATGCTCTTGCCAATGCAGATCATCATGTTCTCTTCATGGAGACCAAGATCCTGTCCTCGGTGAGGGGTTACTTCATTCGCCTGTGTATGGAGTCCTTCCAGATCCAGAAACTTGTCCCGATTGCAGTAAACCGGCAGGAAAAAGTTTAATCCTATCATTAAATAGGATTTGGCTTGCTCCACACCAAAACAATCAGAATTTAACTGGTTTGTGATTGGCTTGCTCAGGGCACCTGGAGTTGTTTAGTGTTTTGCTTACCCTAAGCTGTGAGGGTTGCTACCAAATGGTTTAGCTGGTCTGTGATTGGCTCACTTAGGACAGCTTAAGTTATATAGAGAACCTCGTTTTCCAAATTGGGTTATTGCTTACTCCTCAGCTGTGAGGTGGTTCAGCATGTCATCCTTGGGGACATTTTCTTTCTTTCTTCTTTTCCTACTCAAGATGACCTCTATAGGTGTTACTGAAACACTAAAATGCAAAAACAAATGTAATTGACCATGGCCCAACAGTCCTGAACATAATATTTAAAAAAATGAATTTTGTATGTGCTGTAGGAGATGCAGGATCCCAGATGAATGGAGAGTAGCCAAGGTTATTTATGTTTTTAAGAAAGGCAATAGAACTGTGCCAACAAATTATGGAGGCATAAGCTTGATAAATACAACTTACAAGTTATATAGAAAAATTATTAATGAAAGACTTCATTCTACCTCGGATATTTTACGAGGTGTGTCCAGAAATTAAGGTCTGCTGAGCAATCAAATAAATACAAATGAAAATAAAAAATTTTAATTTTGGGCTACAGTATCTACATACATACATTATTTTTCAACATAATCACCACCAACTTCCACACACTTTTTATGCCATTGCTATAGCATTTTTAAACCAGCATCAAAAAAATCTGCCACCAGCGACTTCAACCAGTTTGTCACTCCTGTCATAAGTTCGTCATCGTTTTCAATGGGCTGAGATTGCAGCCACTGCTTTAAGTAAAGGAACAGGTGGCAGTTACTTGGTGCGAGGTCTGGGCTATAGGGTGGATGGTCAAAAACATCCCATCCACATTTCTCGATAAAGTGAACAGTTGATCGAGCAGTATGAGGTGAACGTTGTCATGCAAAAACACAATTCCAGATGACAGGATTCCATGTCTTTTGGTCTGAATGGCACATTTAACTTTCTTTAAGGTTTTACAGTATGCATCGGCATTAATTGTGACACCACGTCGAGAAACTCTACAAGTAGCATACCTTTTTGGTCCCAGAAAACTGTAGCTATAATTTTTCTTGCTGAAAGTGCTTGTTTAAACTTCTTGGCTTTTGGGAATGATGAATGACACCACTGCATAGATTTTTGCTTTGATTCAACATTTGTACAGGAAATCCAAGTTTCATCTCCAGTCACTAAGTGGGAGAAAATTCCTCTCCTTCATTTTCGAAACGCTGCAAAAAGTTTTGTCCTGGTTCCACAAGTTGCTGTTTGTGGACATCTGTAAGCATTTTGGGTACCCATCTTGCACACAGTTTCTTATAGCCCAGCTTTTCAGTTACAATTTCATGAATAAGTGACCATGAAACTTCAGTAAATTGAATTGAAAGTTGAGAAATTGTGAATCGGCGATTCTTGCGAACCTTTGCATTCACTTTTTCCACTAAATCGTGTTGGCCAGTTCACTTTTTCCACTACACTTGGTTGGCCAGTGCGTTTGTCATCATGGACATTGGTTCGCCTTTCTTTAAACAAACAAATACCAAAGTCGAACCTTCCTCACTCAGTAGTCACTCATTATATTGGGACCATAAATCTCACAGAGTTGTGTATGCATTTCTGCAGCAGGATTGTTTTTTGCAAGCAAAAACCGTATTACACCATGAACCTCACAACTGGTGGGATTTTTTATTACGGCACTCATTACAAATCACATGTATTCAGCAAAAAACAACAGCATGACCAAAACTCAACAATGAACTGCAACCGTGTGAATTACATTACACTACAGCGCATGCGCGTCCCCACTTTTCTATTCCACCGTGAGTAATAACGAAACGGACCTTACTTTCTGGACACACCTCATACTTCTGGACAAAAAGGAGTATTTTGTAAGGGCTGATCTTGCATTGATAGCAAGACAAAATACATGGCCACAGGACAGGAGGATAGAGAAGGAGAGCACATCCAAATTGGCATCTGTTCCTTCGAAAAAGTCAACAACTTTGTTTATTTAGGATGCCAAGTTAACTCCGATGGGGAAACAACAGAAGAAATAAAGCGAAGAATCACCTCAGCTAATAGGTACTTCTTTGGTCTCAGACCCCTATTCCAGAGCAGAATAATTGCCAGGAGCATTAAGCTGCTTTTGTATGAAACACTGATCCACCCAGTTCTCACCTATGGTTCTGAGACCTGGACCATTTCTAGAAAATCTGAGTCAAGCCTACTGGTCATTGAACGCAAAATCCTCCGCAATATATTTGGTCCAATATATGTAGGAGGTGAATGGAGGAAAAGAACCAAGAACTGAACACTCTTCTGAATGAACCAGATATTGTGAAAATTGTAAAACTTGGTAGACTCAGGTGGGTTGGACACGTGATCAGAATGGGGGAGAATGAAATACCAAGAAAGGCACTCACAGAACAGATCTGTGGCACCAGTAGAGTTGGTAGACCCAAACTATGTTGGGAAGACGGTGTGAACTATGATACGCACCATATCCTTGGGACCCGGAACTGGAGAGCAGCTGCACTTGACCGGGACAACTGGCGGAGGGTGTTAAAGGATGCCTTGACTCAGTAATGGGTTGTTGCGCTGCTGAAGAAGAAGGTCTTGCATTGATGACATAGTCTCTTTGAAAATATTGATTGAGAAAACAAGGCAATTTAATGTGGAGACACTTCCTGCCTTCATTGACTATGAGAAAGCATTTGGTAGAGTTAACAGATCCATTGTGTGGGACGTTATGTGTAATAGGGGTTACCCGAAACTCCTTGTACACTGTAAAAAAAAAACTTATACTATTGTACAAGGATAGTATTGTCTGTAGGAAAGGATTTGACAGAAGAGATTTACATTACTCAGGGAGTGCGCTAAGGTTGTAGCATATCTCGTATGTTTAATATCTATGAGGGTTATTCAGTAAGTAAGTTATGTTTTTAAATATTGCTGCGCGGTATCGATGCCGTCACGCTGTTGCACGTGCGTGGCCAGTTTGCTGATTCGTTGGCAAACCAACAACACTATTTGTAAACAACTGTGCACTGAGTAAGCTTTGGTGGGCGTGTTTATAATGTCGAAGAAATTCGAGACGCCCACTGCGTGTGAAAGTAGGTATGTGATTCGGTTGAAATTCACCATAAGATTTTCAATATTTATGAAGAAGAAGAAGAAGCAGTGAGCGATTCAATGGTACCAAGATGGATACGACTTTTTTGCTTAGTCCTAACCAGAGTAAGCGACATATAATGCTTGTCCGAGGCATTGCAACAATGAATCATGACTCTGCGCAAGCGTGCACGCACACACACACACATAGCTGCTGCAACGTAACACTTCTTCATAAAGTGGCTGGCAACAATTTGATCATCTGCCTTAAACCCAGACCGAATATCACCTTTTCAAGCATGATAAATCCTTCCTTGGTGGCCAACGATGTCAGACAAGCTGTTAATACATGGTTCAAATCACAGGCAGGAAATTTCTACAATGAAAGTATACACTGTCTAGTGCCTTGCTATGAAAACTGTATAGAAACATAGTTTAAGGTGTCTACTTCAAATAGCAATAAAAATGTTTTGTAAATATTTTCTTAGTTTCCTTTAACACTTTGACGCCGGTCCCTTAACATAGTTGTCCTTTGCCCATGCTGGGCCATTTTTGCATATATTTAAAATGTTGTATCTCCTTAACTATATGGTAAAAAAACATGCTACCTATGTTTTTATGAAGATCTAAGCATCTTCTTTAAAATGGTGTATACTGTATAACATTATGTTGGTTATTTTCCCTGAAATTGGTTTTCAAAAAAGTAATGTTTTTGGAATAAACAAAATTGGCCAAAACACATGTTACTAGAAACTCGCAATTTTATTTTTACTTGTTAGAAACAGATTAAACAATACATCACATAATGTTTATAATATATATTGGTTTATAAAGGTGTACTTTTGTAATTCTTTTACAAGAAACGGTTGTCTGAATTTTGACACGTACGTGGTGTTTAGCCAACTAACGTAACAGTTTGCCGCACGATGTTTCATGTCAACTGTATACCTACGAAAGTGAACGCATGTGCAATCTAACGGATGATTTGTGTACTACAAGGTCTGACATCATTTTGAAACACATCCACAGACGTCTTTATACATATGGAATCATGAAAAACACATTGAAACTTCAGGACGTCAATTGACGTCCATTGGCGTCAAAGTGTTAATACCCTATTGGAACTTACTTTCTCAATAACCCTTGTATATTGATGACTTAGGGAGTGGAAATTATAAGTGGCTTCAGGAATGAAAATAAATAATAGAACATATGTGAATACAATGCTGTTGCAGATGATCAAGTAATCATCCAAAACAATGAATGGGAGCTCCAGAGATTGAAGTTCCAGTCACAGCTAGTTTGTTCAAATTAAAACATGAAAATTTCTGTGCAGAAGACAAAAACTGTGGTATTTATGGGCAATTACCCGTTGCAAACTAAGATTGTATTGGATAATGAGAGTATAGAACAGGTGTTACATTTCCACTGTCTGGCTGTGACATCACTTATGGTGTTGATTATGATGTTGGTCACAAGTTGGCCAAGTTTCAGTCCATATGTGGCACAATTTGTCGAGTATTATCGAGAAAAACAATGAAGAGACTCGACTAGAATTTTATAAGGTAAATGGCTGTGCCAGTGTAATTGTTTGGTTCTGAAACTTGGGTTCTGGTGAAAAATATCTGAGTTGGATACAGACACTGAAGATGAGATTCTTGCAGTCTGGTTAAAGGCTGCACACAAAGAGATAGACTCTACAATGAAGACATTCATATAGTGTTGAACATTTAGAATATCCAAGATCTTATTGCAAAAAACAAAGAGAGATGGGTTCCTCATCAGAATAGGATGCCACATGGCAGGTTGCCTAAGGAAGTTTAGCAATACAAGCCTGTTGGACAACAAAGTATAGGAATACCTAGGAAGCGTTGGTGAAGTGGATATTTTGCTTTGGGACCAGAACAGGTGCTTTGCCTAGTCCCTGATTGAAGAAGTAGATGTAGAAGAAGAAGAAGACAATAATCATCGACACAATGTTTTAAAATTTTTTCTACTAATGACTGAGCTCATTATAAAGATCGCCATATTACATAATACCTTTCATCATTTATTGGTTTGCAATCACTGCTAGACTAAAGGTAATTTATAATGTCATGCAACTTATGTGCCTCTTTGTATATGAGTATTAAAGTAATAATAATGTGAATAACAAATAAATATAAAGACAGTTTCAGCAACCTTTGTACAAATGTTCTTTAATATTTTATTCATTTACAGGCAATTATTGATAACACCGATAAAGAGTGGACAAATGAAGATTTTCCACCGATATGTAACGGATTCAGACCTCAAGACTGCGTGAACGTAGTAAAGAATTTGTACAAACTGTCTGTGATAATGAGAAATAGACGATTCGATAATGGCGCTCTTCGTATTGACCAGCCAAAATTGTATTTCGAATTGGATCCTGAGACTGGTATCCCGATTAAGTGGAGTTTACAAGAATCAAAAGAAGCTAACAGGTATTGAGAGGCACACATAGTAGAACTTTTCTCCTAATTAATAGTGTATGTTCATGTTTTAGTACTATACATATATTGTGATGTATAGGTGTCACATGGAAGTAGTTGAGATATATGTTATTAGAATGAAGTCGATTAATTAATCATGCTATCTGACAATCTACTGAATTTTTTACTACAGTTTATAAAAAATCTGTCTCCGTTGACCTTTGTAACACAAACTAAAATTTACTTTCTGTAGAATTAAATAAATTAACATTTAAAAGTTCTTTTTGTCTTAATTAAACTATAAAGTCTTTACTGATGTAATAGAGACTTTTTTTTTAAATAATTTTTTATAATGTACATAAATAAAACAAGTTGCACTACACACGTGGCTAAGTATCCTTACACACCATATCACTGCACTTAAAATTGTTTTACTATTCTAAAAATACTTAAAACTAAGATTTTTCACAAAGCTCCTTATCAACTAATTTACAGTATTAAAACCTGCAATATCTACTTATCCATACAGCGTCTTTATATGCTATCATATGCTTTACTCTCTGCTACATTCCATATGCAATTAGAATGTCCATTGCAATATATACATACATGTGTGTGTGTGTGTGTGCATTTTTTTTAAACAATATTTAAAATTGTTTTTGCATTCTAGCGTCCAAACTTGACGGTCTTTCCAATCACCCTCCTTCAGATTTCTCTATGTCATTGCATTCCTTATACATTGTGTCTGCCGAGTCTTCATGGCCTCCTTCTTTTTCTTCTTTCAAGAGATTGTGACAGTACAAAATGGGGATAATTATTTTCATATTGTGAAATAACACGATCTAAGTAAAATTGAATTAAATATGACTGTTGAAAGTGCGTTGGCATGAATCAGCCAGAGTGACGTAGGCGTCGTCGTCTTCAAGCTATAAACCAAGCCATACATTGGCACAAATTTTATATTCGACATGACGTCACAACAACAATAATGAAGTGAACGAATGTTTTATACTACAGAGACGCAATAGAAACTTCGATAATGTTCTAGAATCTTCGATTTGATCTGGCCAGCAAAGAGGGGGTACCACGTGACCAGCCTTTAAAGTATACGCTGACCGGCCGCCATGGCGCACTTCGATCAGCATAGTCAATCCGTACGGGTGTGTTTAACCCAAGTCCGCGGACAAAGTAAATTTAGGCCTTCAACAAGTGAAAATACATTTAAACCAGAGTTTAATAGATTTCTCCAAGTATAAAAGTAGTTATCAAAATTAACTAACAGTTTAACCAGTTTTAGTGAGTGTTGGAGAAGAAAACAGTTTTGAATGAGCTATGGTGCAATATTGGAAATAACTTTGGCAGATAAGTACAATAAAACCTAGGTTGACTATACTACAAGCCATGGCTATATACCCAATATAAAAAATTAAACCATTCAAATAATGAGATCTCAGATTTAAGGGGGGTTTTACGCACACACACACACATACACACACACACACACACACACACAGAGAGAGAGAGAGAGAGAGAGAGAGAGAGAGAGAGAGAGAGAGAGAGAGAGAGAGAGAGAGAGAGAGAGAGAGAGAGAGAGAGAGAGAGAGAAGTGCTGGTTAGCCGTACTAAGAAAATAAGTATATTGTGTTTAATTGCTAATTATGTGTATACATTGTGGTGTGAATTGTTATCACCAGATAAATATAAATAGGGGCAACACTCTAAAATTCTAACTGCAAATAAAATGCACTTTACAATATCGATGACCACGTGTTTAGTATAACTTACTGCGCTGCAACCTAGTCTGTTTCCATCGTCAAACCTCGCCTAAACGAGCTTGGGAATCTTCTGAGACCAGGGAAATAAAATGTAAATTAAGCAAGCGTTATATAATACGTAGAGTGAAATGGTTGCATATATAACCTTAAATATGCTGGCGGCCCTATGACGTATTGATGAGTTGTAAGGTAGGTGCGAGATTTCAATCGATAAGGTAGGTGATATTTTGGGCAGGTAGATTTAAATTTGTTAAATACCTTTACAATTGGCGAAACCCTGCCAGGATATATTTGAAAAATTTGTTAAATTCCTTTACAAGATTCTAGTAATTTCTTTGGCCATCTGTCATTACCCAAACGGCACACATGCCTGTACCATTTTAACCTTTTAGCATTAGTTGTATCATTTGTATTGATACATATAATAATTCTTTCCCTTGTTTATTTATTTTTTACCCTATCCAGCAGTGTAAGTCTACAGCACGAGTATCCCATTTCCATGGCTTGTAATCTTTTTCTCACATGTTCTGTAGTCTCTGTTCTGTGGGTGGAGAATTTTAGAGGACAGTAGAAGCAACAAAATGAAAACGAATGGAAAGGCCATGAACTCCCTGAAAACAATGAAGGAGTAGGGCAGGCTAATTGAGGCTAACTCTTGCCACTCGGTGTTTTGCATTTCTGCACTTTAAATATTTCCGACCCAACTTCATTCGGACTTGACGCTTACATCAGTAGAAAATGGTGGTCTTCCGTGAACTGACTCCTTATGACTGGGTAAAATTTTGAGTTTTTATAGAGATGATGTTGGAATGTGGAGGGTTTGAAATGTTGAAACTTGTGTTATTGGCCTGAAATGAATCCAAACAGCTTCCGAAGTGTCCACTTCACACAGAACAGATAACAGTTTGATGGGGGTGGCAAATTTTGGGGTGATTAGGCCTTTGAGGAAGTTTCAGTAAATGTAGATGTTTACATCTTGATGCTCCAAAATATGCTTACCCAGAACATTGCAGAAGGTGCATTAACTGAGTCAAACTGTGGTGTTAACGGTCACTCTTTTTACAATAATAAATATTATATATTGTAATCTAAATACTGACTTACCTCTTCTTTATATTTATATTTGTAATAAAACATGCAAAATAGAAGATGATGATGCCCCACTGTTGTGAGTGCCAATGTGAAATATAACTGTGTATTTTATTGTTTCGGGGTTTAATTCAGCTCCATGTTGGCATACGCCAATTCGTAATCTAAAAGATTACGTTATAAATTATGATTGAGGATGTTTAAAAGCCTCACTGTTGGGCTTGTCAATTTGTAATGTAAAGACAAATTATTACTTTATTTGAGTATAATACAGCTACGGGTTTATCGTTAATTCAGCCCCGTGGAATTAACCAATCTGTTATTAAGGAAAATGTTTATTATGTAGTCTTATAGGTGACCTCCTGCAACTCAATATTAATAGAAAAACTTTATTTATTATATCATTATTGCAACTTTTATGTGGACCATAGCAATGTGTTAATCAATTACTAAATGTTTACTCGATGATAATTCTATATTGCATGTATTTTAGTTAATAATTTGAGAATTCTCTCCAACCCTATTCAGTCCGTATTATTTAAATCAATTCAAAGTTGCGAAGGAAACACGCTAGTTTGGCAATCCCACGTTCTATCAGCTGTCTACTGCAAGTGCTGTTATTCGTAATTGGCCCACACTTATAGGTTAGCTTGTTTCACCTGATAGTTAATCACCTTCTTTACCGGTAAATTACTCCTCCATCAAAATACAATACCTATTCTACAATAATATAAAACCTCATTACATACAAGAAGGATTCTTTATTTGTATTACTTTTAAAATTCCAACAGTGCTCTTTACGGTTATATGATAGTTATATCGATTGTACAATGTTGAATCGATATTTCAATGGACTAGTCCTGTTTAATACAATTTAAATATAATTTTATTTATCTCTTATCCCAGGGTACATGTGATTCTTTTAACGATTAGTAAGGCCAGGTAATGCAAAATTAAGGTTACTAAGTATTACAAATTGTTATTAATTCTTAGTGTATAAAATTAAATATAAGTTGGTGTTACCGTACGAGGCGATTCTCAAGATAGCTGTGTCTGTTTACCAACGCTTGAAGACTTACAGTTGAGGTTACTTTGGTCCAGAAAATGTGTCCCGATTATTAATAAAATTGGAAAGGTGATGTCCCGGAGGGCAACAGGAACTCTTCTATTCTTCGTTCTTCTTCACGATCCTTGTGGTTGTCGGTCCCGGTGGAATTGGTGTCGTATTATAATTTCCTTTTTGAAAGTGAGGTTTATGTCTCCAGTAACAAAGGTTCTTGTGTATATTTTGTCTATAATTCCATTAATTCAGACTTCTTATTCAGTCAATAAGTATCCTGGTTAAATGGGAAACTGGGTTCATCACTAATTCCAATGGAATTACTTTGAAGAGTGAAATAATAATTCCGCTACCTTTTGGAGGTGTATGAGTATATTTCTCGAAATCTAATTCATGAATTATTCATCAGTTTGGTTTGAAGGAATTGGTTTTGATACTTTAATTTATTAATTTTAATTCATTTTATTTTAATTTATTTCTTTTCTTTTAAATTTGTCTACTGATCTGAACATAACAATCGAATAATATAGGTTTTTATAAATTCTTTTCTGGATTAGTATTAATTTTACTTAACCCATTCACATCTAACAATTGAATAATGAAAATCAACAAGCTTCTTTACATTTTAGTTACCCTAACAACCATTACTTTCTGTCATTTGATAATATTTGATATCCTTGAGCCAGAATTAGAAAATATTACTACTCTTTTTTAATAAAATACTCCATGCTTGGAATTATACCAAATTACATAAAACTCTCACTTAATCTACCTTATTAAACTGTATATATTTTACTATAGTTTGTAACGGTACAGAATTGTGAGCCACCCCAGTTTAATTTTATATTAATTTAAATCATCATTTTAAGCACTTTCCAAATTGCCAGACTTTCACCTGTGGAGAGCCTCCAGTACAGCAATGCAACATACATACAGTCAGCCAAAACAATTGCCAGACGTATTGCGTAACCACCCACCAGCAGGCTTGTGTGAAACCCAGTCTGCAGTGTGTCATTAGAGAGTGCACAACAGACAGCCAGCATCAGACAGTAAAGTTTTTTGAATTGAAAAATAGTGGCCTCGGGAGTGTAAGATAGGCTGAAATAATTAGTAGGCCTATCTATTCTATTTTATAAAACATACAAACAGTATAATGCGCGGCCAACCTAAGCGAGCTAAGTGTTCGAAAATTTATGTCAGCCGACAAAACAAAAGGTAATGTTATTTTAAAGTGGATTAAAATAATAGTGGCGCATCAACCTAATATGAAATAAGCAATAACAGTACCGCAGTTAAACAGTGTCAAAACTAAATTATGGTGTGTTAAACAGTGCATTCACAGCAGAGGTGCAAAACAGCGGAGTTCTTCAGACGTTAAATATTAACTGAGTTTTAAACAAGATTATTTTCCCTTTTTCCCCAGAGTATAATTCAACATAAATAAATTATAAATCTAAAATGTAAATCAGAGATCTCGAAGTGGGGTTTAAATAGAACGACAAAATCAAAGAACGAATGTGTGTGAGTGTGTAGCTAAATCACGTATTGGTTCATTGCAAATAATAAATAGTTGTGGTATACCATAGTTGTCATAAGCTAGTTAATTAAGAAATATTTTGTTACTATGTTTGATTTCACAAATTGTTACTCATTCAACAAGTATTTAATCTAAATGTCATGAAAGAGAGACGAAGTAGTTATTTTGCATAATAAACCAGAGGCAATTTGTTTTAGCACAAACGGTGTATTTGATCTTTGCCCATATCAAATCCAAGTAATCCTTTTTGTAGCTGTTTTCGTCTGAAAGACTCTGGAATAAAACCCCAAGGTAAGAGTTAATTATAATGTAATTAATTAAGAGAGTTGTTTCATTGGCCCCGAACTAGGGACGCGAGTGTAGGTTACAACCTATATTCGCCAGACCTAATTAAGCTGCAGAACGGGTTATTTGGGAGTGGGGCGAGGTTGTAAATTGTAGAAACAAAACTAGGCATATTTATATATGTAAAAATAATAAATAAAAATGGAAAGCAATAGTTTGACCGAATCAACGGTCATGAGTGGGTTGGAGGTCCATTCGACCCCAATACCAGTTCAAAATAGAGAATCAAGTAAGTCAGATGAAATAGATGACTCAGGGATTCATGTAACCCCACCCGTAATGAATCAAAATAAACAATCTGAGCACAATGATATGATAAAAATGATGCAATTGCTTTTCAAAGAACAGAAGAGTGATTCTGATGTTAAATTTAATACAATTCATAGCAAATTCCATGAGTTAAAGAGTGATTCTGATATTAAATTCCATGAGTTAAAGAGTGATTCTGAGGTTAAATTTAATACAATTCATAGCAAATTCTATGAGTTAAAGGGTGATATAAATAATATTGACCAAAAATTTGATAAGCGTTTATGCGAAATGAATAAACGTCTAAATGAGATGGATGAATGCTTTAACACTATTAAAGAACAAATAATAGAGTCAATAGGAGAACAGATTAAAAGTAATAGTAATAATGACAATAAAAAAGTAACAAGTGAGAGAAATAATGCTGAAAATGATGATATAATTAAGAATGTGGTATCAGAGAGTGATATGCTGAAAATAGATAGTGAGACAATAAGTGAGAGAGAGAAAGTTATATGTTGTAACGAGGTAGTAATTAGTGTTGATGAATTAGAAAAAGAATGGAAAGAAAGAGTAGATGAATGTGTAGGGCAGAGGGTAAATTTTCCCCTTATTTGTGATGAACCAGAGTGTTCAAAAATGTTATTATTGGAGGGCAAGAGACCCTTATTAGTGAAAGATTTGAGTTGTTTATTTTTGTTGAATAATTTTGTACCCTCTGGATGGAATGAGAGAGAGAGTGTGATATGGCATTATGATGAGAGAAGTTTAAATATAGAATGGTGTAGTGAAAGAGAGACAGAATTATATAAAGTAAAGAGAGACTATAATGAGTTGAAAGAGATGTTAAATAACTTGAAGTACTTACCTGTTAAAATAGAGAGTGAAGATTATTTTGTTGATACAGTTTTAAATAATAATAATTTACCTTATGATGAAAAAGTAACTGACTTGATAATGAATGTAATTACTGATGGAGACTTAACCGATGTACTTAATGTTGACTTGGTATATGATTATTATGGTAAAATGAATAAACAGAAATTTTATGGTTACTATACACAAGATAACCGTATACGGAATGTAAATAAAATTGAAAATTGTTATGTGAAACCCCGACTAATTTTTGACGATGGAGGCTGAAATTCATAAATGAACAATTTTAAATATGTTAATATATGGTAATGACCTAGCTGATTTTTGATATTGAAGTGTGATATAACTGAATAATTATTGCTGAAGAATTGTAAATACATGTTTAGTGAAATTAATTGTGTATATTATAAAATGTCAGATAAACAATGTATGTATGCTATGAAAATTGTTGGGATGATAATAATAATATTAATATTTTGCAGCTTAAATAAAATAATGTGGAAGATTGTACTTAGTGAAAGTAATTAAACATGTTGTTTTCAATAATTGATCTAATTAAAATAATTTGAAATGTTTAAATATTTTGTTTGATTTAAATGTTATACGGTTGAAGTTTTCTAATGGATTCAAATTGTTTTATGAGATTTGATATTAATGTTACATTGTTTGTATGAAATAACATTGTTGTTAAATGTTTCAGAGGTTACGTGGAGATATTGGTGTGTGGGTATGGTGTGTATTTTGTGTTTGTGTCAGTAGAGGAATAATGTATTGTAAGTATAAAGTTCATAATACCAATTAGATAAAATAAAATGCTTACAGGTGTGAAAAGAGTGTAATTCAATAGTGAAAATGAATTGTGATAATGGTATTAAATAGAAATTGTAATTAAAAAGTAATAATAACTGAGGGCTTGAATTGCAATAAATAGAAATTGAAAAAATATGTTAACAGTAAAAGATTTGTGAAAATTAAAAGTACAGGTAGTAGAGGTGAGGTAACCAGAATGTTTAGACTATGTGAGTGTTGAGACTGAGAGTGTTTATGAAAACAAGTCTGGCACACAAGTGTTTATGTAAACGGGTAGGTTGTGTGACCAATGTTTACAGCCAGATGTGTTGAAGATGATAACTGTTGTAGCTTGATGAATCAGTATCTTGAGCAAAACCTTATTGTGACATAAAAGAATTGAAGTTAATTTTTTTTTACAGACCAAATAATAATGAGGCAATTACTGTAACTTTTGAGATTAATTAAATTAATTAAAGTAAATTAAATACAGTCAAACTAATTTGGTAATTAAATTGATAGAAACGATGATTTTTAACAATGAACTTAACTTTACTTTCATTTGAATTCAAATTGGAATTATAAATTAAATACTAATTGAAAAAAAAACAAAAAACAAAAAAAACGTTAAAGCTGAGATAGTGTTTGGGAATTAAGATTGTAGCGGGTCGAATTTTGGGTGTTTTTATTTTTACCGTATGGGGCAAGTACATTTTTATTCATTTCATTTTCGGGCGGGTTTGGATAAAATATTACGAAATAAATGTATTATTGTGCAACGTATGTGTCAGTATAACAGTCAGTGTAACAGAACAGTGAAACAACGCAATAGGACGCAGTTGTTGAGGAATGCGGCAGGGCATTTGCACCTCCACAAAATTCTAAGAACTTTGTACCTGTGTGTGTGGCAGCGCACATACGCAACTGCTCAATCACGCTCCAAGTGACGCATCCAGACAAAAAACCGGATGTCCTGGTACTAACAAAATTCCGCAATGTGCTTTTTGAGCGGCAGGAAGTCATGGCTAAATCCGGTCTTTCCAATGACATCAGCAGAGCCAAGCCCAATATTCAGCTCTGGTCATCCACATATGTCAGCTCCATTCCCTATATAAAATGGTTACACGACAGCAGAGGAACAAGGAGCGACGACGAAAACATCGTGGCATTGAAGAACAACTTCCATGCAGGAACAGGTAGATGTACCTGTTACGTTCACAGACACACAGTCGACATTGAGCAGAGACGCCATATAGTCAGCTAGAGCCGCACCCAGTTAGAGACGCTTACAACTCTGTAGGCGTCCCGGTCGGTGTTGTTTTATACGATGTGATGTGAAACAACAATATCGTTAATACCGACCGGGACTCGTGAATCAACGACGTAATAAACTAGTGTAGCGAAAGTGCGAAACGCCAAAAGTAAAATCGGACATTAAAACACGTGTTCGGTCGGCATCAGGACAGTTAGTGAATGTAACGAAACAGGAATGTATAAAGTCTAACTATTTTCTATATTGACTATAATATTTAAAAGGGGTTTAATTGGTGTGTTAGTGTGAGTGTGCAAAGCTGGGCGGCTTTCTGTGTATATTTGTGTTTGCCTTTTATGTTTGTGTCCTAGAAAAAATAAGGTAAGCCGTAGATTGTAAGTCAGATTATAACAGAGTCACGTGTATTTACTAAATGTATGTTCTTAATTTCACTAAAGTAACAGTAAAACATTAAATGGAAATTCTCTTCATATAAATGTGTTGTGCAAATTATTCTCACAACCTTAAGAAATTACGTCTGCATCCCAAACATACGTATGACGCAACCTTGAAGCCACGCAATGGTAAGTAGGAGTGTGTTAACATTAATTTTAAATTATTATGATATCAATTAAAGAGTAGAACGTTTCATTGGCGCCACGAAAGGGACGAATTTAAAAAATAAATTCCATACCTATAAATGGGATGCAATCGTAATTTGGAGGTTGTGTGAGAATACGCAAAAGGTACTTATGTAAAGTTAAGTTACGCTAAGTAAGTAAAGAATATTTAAAATATAAATATATATTTAAAATATATATTATTTATATTGTAAACAGAATAAATACCTAAAAATAATAATAATAATGGAAAATACAACAGAGAACGGAGTCGATTTATCCGACTCGACTGTGACAAGTGAAACAGCTGAAGTTGAATCAGCTGTGATGAGTAGTCCTGAAATACATTCAACACCGAATGTAGGTCAAGACGATAAAAATATGAATGTAAATAACACAAATGAAAAAGATAATACAGAGGATTCAGGGATTCAAGTAATCCCGACCTCAACAAAATACAATAAGATGGATGATGATCCAATGAGTATTGTACTTAATTTATTAGAAAAAATGAATAATAAATTTGATAGTCGTTTTGACAGTAATGACATAAAATTAGATAGACAAAGTAGGGAGATTAGTGAGTTGAAACATGAAATACAAGAAATGAATAAACATTTAGAAAGCACTAACGAAACAATAAAAAACAGTTTAAATAAGTTAGAACAGAAGTCTGAGAAATTAGGTGACAATGTTTTAAATATGACAAAATGTAAAAATGACGAAATAGTAGACAATTCTGAGAGTATAGTGGGAGTGAAGAATAATGTAGAAGCAAATAATGAGAATATAATCCAAAATAATACTGACGAAGTTCTAGAATGTGATAGTGAAATGTTAATGAGTGTTTATGAAGTAGAGAGAGAGTGGAGAAATAATGTTGTAGTAGAGTGGGGACAGAGGGCAAATTTTCCCCTTATTGTTTATAATAATGATGATGATTTAATGTGGTTTTTTCAGGGCAAGAGACCCTTATTGTTAAATGAAGTAATGTTGTATAATGTTGTACCCTCTGTCCGTAATAATTGTGAGAGTGTGATGTGGTGCTATGAAGAAAGAGGGTTATGTATTGAGAGTGAAATAGAACTATATAAGTTAGAAAGAAAGTATAATGAATTGAGAAAAATATTAGAAGGGGTGATGATGAATCATGTGAAATACATACCTGTTGAAAGAGAGATAGAGAATAATTTTGATAATATCTTACCTGACTATAATGAATTACCTGACGTAGTAGTTGAGGAATACAAAAATGAGAAAACGATTTACCTGACGTTAACAAATAACACTGATATAGACGGGACAATCCTAACTGATGTTGACATGATGTATTATGGTATAACGGATAAATTGAAACTGTTTGGTTATGACACACAAGACAACAGTATGTATGTCAATATAATTGAACAGTGCTATACAAAACCAAGATTAATCTTTGACGATGGAGGGTAGACTGTAAAACAATAAAAGACAATTAAACATTATGTTTTATGGTTTGTTGACATGGCAGAATGGGACAATGAAGTGCGGAAAAACTGAACAATAAATAAGAGTGTGTAAATAAAATATAGTGAATTTATATGTGTGTATGCAAGATGAATGTTGTGATAATGGTATTGAAATATTTGCAATTTAAATAAATAAACCAAATTAATTGTGAAAACAAGTAATCAGAGAATCATAATTGTTTGGATGGTAATGAATTCTATATTGTTAATAATTAATTTAATTAAAATAATTTGATATATTTTAAATATTTTAATTGATTATGTAAATGTTAAGTAATTAATTTTTTTCTGAATGTAAATTATTCTACGAGATGGAAATTTGGAAATGAATGATAAATTATTTAATTTAAACTAATTTTGTGTGAATGTTTCAGAGATGGTGGTGATTATGTTTTGTGCGCATATCATGTTAAATGGATTGTAAGTAGAAAAAATTCTATAATCATGTATAATAAAAATGTTTACAGGTGTAATTGAGATTCTAATTCAGTAATAAGATGTTATTTGGAAATAAGTTTGTTCAAGTAATATGATAATTAAAAAATTTTTTTTTAATAATAAATGAAAAATGGTATATAATGACTATTAAATAATAAATTTTGAAAATTTCAAGAAAGTTAAACGGTAAAAGGTTATGAATGGGTTAGACGGTTATTGATGCAATTATTATATGATAATGTATATAAAAATTTTAATTAGTTGTCAATTGTAATTAGGTATTATGTGGCTATTGTGGGGGTGGCCTGTGCTCTCACAAGTAGCGAAAAGGGTTGGGGGTAGCAGTGAGTGTTACCTCCATCAGAGGCCGAGCTGGCGATAAATGTGCGGCACACCTTATACGTGTAAAATAAAAATTGTACACACCATATTAAATGACCGTGTCGCACATAATGGTATTGATGAAACAGGGAGTGAAATTAAAGTTAGATTTCCTCGACTTTTCGGGCGGTTACTGTCTTACCAGCACTAACCGTGGTTTTGGCTAGCGGCCAGCTATGGTCATACCAAGTCCCTTGACCATAGCTGACTTGAAATTGGTATATATTTGAAATTTAATGGGGGGACAATTAGAGGAAATCTCCGGAACTAGGGAACAGCGGCTGCCACTCTGTTCGAGTAGGAACAGCAAGACCGGTGGCAGAACCGTTTTTAAGGGTGCATGATTTTATAACAAGAACATGATGATGTTCACCAATTTTAAACTTAACAGCGGAAGCAGAGACACGGAGAGGTAAACCCTGCTCCAAAATATACCGTCTCTGTGGAAGCGAAAGGGCGAGACAGTCCTCCATAATCTGAAATAGTGTGTGTGGCTGGGAGGTGACGCAAAGGAGTCACGAATTTAAAATTTTATGACAAAGTTTTGCTTATTCAAGGTTTAATCCAATCAAAAATGCTTGTGCTCTGTCCACATAATTATATGCTCAGACTCGTAAATTAAGGTGTTCATGCTATAATTTTAAGTGTATTATTTTACTGTTGTCTATTAGATAAGAGTATGTAATTTTATTATGTGTGTATTTTTTTAAGCCATAAGTAAATCGTCTGGCAGGGTAACATAAGCATCAGAATCAGAAAAATGGGAAACAATGAGGTGAGAAGGGAGAATAAATAAAAATAAATATGTATCTTCCATGTAATTTGTTCAATTTTAAGATGTAGTTTCATTGTGTTTTTATTATGTTAGGATCAGCTGATCAGCAATACCATGTCACTGGTATATTGGTTTGTAAATGTTACAAGTAATTAATGTTTAGTGTACTACAGATATTTTGAAGTAAAGATAAAGAGAATATGAGAAATAAAATAACAATAATTTATGCAAAGTATTAAGAGATAATTCATGGGTGATGAAGATTTTATGGGACAAATATATCTGTCCCAATTGAATTCCAAGTGAAGTTGAAATAATGAATATGACGTAATGCTGTTTTTGAGTTAATGTATGTTATAGAAGTTGGTGAAGTATTAATGTTGACACAGTTGTGGGGAATTTATGTAGAGTTTTGAATGATATATATTTATGTTCATAATTAATGAGGTTATTTTGTGTATTTGTAGTAATGTAATGAGATTGAGATTTTGGGGATGGCAATTTTGTATTGGAGGATGGTGTAATGTAGGAGTCCGCAACAAGGGTTGGGACGGGATAGGGACCGATTGGCGCCGGAAAGGGTTACCTAGGGGGAGTCCAGGGACCAACATAAGGGAATGAGTTTTGGGAAGGAAACACGTATCCTATGTACAAAGGGTTAGAGAGTATTTTTTCATATATGTAGAGAAGGTGGCGTTTTGTGTTAAATGATAAGTTGGGGTTTAGAGTGTTCTGATTAGTAGAGATTTTGGTAGAGATGGGTGTCATGGGAGTTGCAGTTGATAAATATTAGAGTCAGAGGGAGAAAGTTTATATATGTATAGAAATCTAATACAGAAAAACGAGAATAAATAATTTACATCACCCACAGTATATTAAGGTAAGATTGTTGAAAAGACAGAGAGATTCATGATAAAGAATATACAATGGTTTATTTTTTTTCAACCAGTGACAGAATTTTGATAAAATTTGAAAATAATGTAAAATCAAGAATTGTTTATTTTAAATAATTTAAATGTCAACTTGATCATTATATTAATATTTTGTTTGTTTTAAATATTTTATGTTATTATGTTTTGTATTTCAAGTTAGGATATTACAGATGTTTAAAGTGTTTTCAGAAATCATACATAACATATGTAGGTCAAGGGTTTTGGACTTGACCTAGTTATGATCAGCTGATGAGTTCATACACCTACTAAGCTTGTGTATAGTAGGAAGCCAGTTGTGATTTGTTTGTTTAATTAATTCAAACCAATATTTGAATAATTTTAATAAATGTTATTTAATAAATAAATTTAATAAATATTTAATGAATAATTTTTTTTTGAATTTTAAAATTTTGAAAATTTTAAATTTTTTTGAAAAAAAAAAAAAAATTTTTTTTGATTTTTCGCCTGCCAGCGAGTGAATATTTTGAGTAATGATTATTTTATTGTGTATGTATTAATGATGTTTCTTTTATTGTATTGCATTATATTGGTAGACTATAAGGGATTCTCATGCTAGAGTAAGGATGTATTTGTATTACTAGAAATGTTTAGGTTAAGTCATTGAAACAAAAATTAGAAAAAAGAGGAAGAGAATTTTTTGATAAACGATTATTTTTTGAATTTTGAATTTTTTAAATTTTTGAAAAATTTTAAAAGAAAGTTTTATTCTTATGTGTTATGGTAATATGTAATGTTAGAGTGTGTGAGCCCAGTATTTGCTAAAGGCAGCCCAGCTTGCAAAAAGGGGATCCATATCGGCGGAGGAGCTGGAATGATTTTAGCCAGGGATTGAGGATTTTTGGGGGTAGTATGTTGAAGGGCGAGGTGGGCTATGGTGCGAGTCTGATCGATTTCTCGGTGTTGGGATCTCTTACGGAGAAGTCCAGTGATCTCGTTCAGATGAGTCCATGGTCGCTGAGCCAGGGGGGTCATGTACCCATGAGAGTAAGAACCAGGGGGTTGTTGGCACCAGTTCCTCACCGATCCTCTTCGGGGTTATAGATGAGATTTCTTCTGTCGTAGACAGCAGAATTCTCATCGAGGGGGTATTGTAGCGGGTCGAATTTTGGGTGTTTTTATTTTTACCGTATGGGGCAAGTACATTTTTATTCATTTCATTTTCGGGCGGGTTTGGATAAAATATTACGAAATAAATGTATTATTGTGCAACGTATGTGTCAGTATAACAGTCAGTGTAACAGAACAGTGAAACAACGCAATAGGACGCAGTTGTTGAGGAATGCGGCAGGGCATTTGCACCTCCACAAAATTCTAAGAACTTTGTACCTGTGTGTGTGGCAGCGCACATACGCAACTGCTCAATCACGCTCCAAGTGACGCATCCAGACAAAAAACCGGATGTCCTGGTACTAACAAAATTCCGCAATGTGCTTTTTGAGCGGCAGGAAGTCATGGCTAAATCCGGTCTTTCCAATGACATCAGCAGAGCCAAGCCCAATATTCAGCTCTGGTCATCCACATATGTCAGCTCCATTCCCTATATAAAATGGTTACACGACAGCAGAGGAACAAGGAGCGACGACGAAAACATCGTGGCATTGAAGAACAACTTCCATGCAGGAACAGGTAGATGTACCTGTTACGTTCACAGACACACAGTCGACATTGAGCAGAGACGCCATATAGTCAGCTAGAGCCGCACCCAGTTAGAGACGCTTACAACTCTGTAGGCGTCCCGGTCGGTGTTGTTTTATACGATGTGATGTGAAACAACAATATCGTTAATACCGACCGGGACTCGTGAATCAACGACGTAATAAACTAGTGTAGCGAAAGTGCGAAACGCCAAAAGTAAAATCGGACATTAAAACACGTGTTCGGTCGGCATCAGGACAGTTAGTGAATGTAACGAAACAGGAATGTATAAAGTCTAACTATTTTCTATATTGACTATAATATTTAAAAGGGGTTTAATTGGTGTGTTAGTGTGAGTGTGCAAAGCTGGGCGGCTTTCTGTGTATATTTGTGTTTGCCTTTTATGTTTGTGTCCTAGAAAAAATAAGGTAAGGCGTAGATTGTAAGTCAGATTATAACAGAGTCACGTGTTGCACAACACCTGAAACATGTATTTACTAAATGTATGTTCTTAATTTCACTAAAGTAACAGTAAAACATTAAATGGAAATTCTCTTCATATAAATGTGTTGTGCAAATTATTCTCACAACCTTAAGAAATTACGTCTGCATCCCAAACATACGTATGACGCAACCTTGAAGCCACGCAATGGTAAGTAGGAGTGTGTTAACATTAATTTTAAATTATTATGATATCAATTAAAGAGTAGAACGTTTCAAGATGTGTATATTACTGTCCATATAGATTTTTCATATGTTATGAATTTTTTGTCCTATACATATATAGTAGTTAAGGATACCTTGTATAATCTATGTATCATTTTGGAGGGCGATATTGTATGGGGAATAGTATTTAATTTAACTGAAATTTATGTGCACCACTGTAAACCTATATTGTTCTATTAACACTATATTTTTTGTGGGTCTATAATATAAAATGAGCCAGTACGTTGTCAATGAACCAGTACGGCTAAGAGGAAACAAATCAGTTGTGGGATATGGAGTGATGGAAGGCCGTTGTTGATTTTTAATTGAATGTTCTAAAGTCAGGCGATACTGGGGCGGGTATCTGTCCGAGCTTATGGTGGTGGGATCTCGAGTAGAGAAGTCCCGTAAGAGCGGATGGGTGCTGTCGCAGTCGCCAGACTAGGGGGGTAAGAACCCATGATTTTAATAAAAAGTTCAGGGGGTTGCGGCGCCATATCCTCACTGACCCTCTTAGGTTTTAGGCAATAAGAGTTTGAACGCCTCGGCTTTCAACCTCTTATTGGGGGGGTATTGTAACGGTACAGAATTGTGAGCCACCCCAGTTTAATTTTATATTAATTTAAATCATCATTTTAAGCACTTTCCAAATTGCCAGACTTTCACCTGTGGGGAGCCTCCAGTACAGCAATGCAACATACATACAGTCAGCCAAAACAATTGCCAGACGTATTGCGTAACCACCCACCAGCAGGCTTGTGTGAAACCCAGTCTGCAGTGTGTCATTAGAGAGTGCACAACAGACAGCCAGCATCAGACAGTAAAGTTTTGTGAATTGAAAAATAATGGCCTCGGGAGTGTAAGATAGGCTGAAATAATTAGTAGGCCTATCTATTCTATTTTATAAAACATACAAACAGTATAATGCGCGGCCAACCTAAGCGAGCTAAGTGTTCGAAAATTTATGTCAGCCGACAAAACAAAACGAAATGTTATTTTAAAGTGGATTAAAATAATAGTGGCGCATCAACCTAATATGAAATAAGCAATAACAGTACCGCAGTTAAACAGTGTCAAAACTAAATTATGGTGTGTTAAACAGTGCATTCACAGCAGAGGTGCAAAACAGCGGAGTTCTTCAGACGTTAAATATTAACTGAGTTTTAAACAAGATTATTTTCCCTTTTTCCCCAGAGTATAATTCAACATAAATAAATTATAAATCTAAAATGTAAATCAGAGATCTCGAAGTGGGGTTTAAATAGAACGACAAAATCAAAGAACGAATGTGTGTGAGTGTGTAGCTAAATCACGTATTGGTTCATTGCAAATAATAAATAGTTGTGGTATACCATAGTTGTCATAAGCTAGTTAATTAAGAAATATTTTGTTACTATGTTTGATTTCACAAATTGTTACTCATTCAACAAGTATTTAATCTAAATGTCATGAAAGAGAGACGAAGTAGTTATTTTGCATAATAAACCAGAGGCAATTTGTTTTAGCACAAACGGTGTATTTGATCTTTGCCCATATCAAATCCAAGTAATCCTTTTTGTAGCTGTTTTCGTCTGAAAGACTCTGGAATAAAACCCCAAGGTAAGAGTTAATTATAATGTAATTAATTGAGTAGTTTCAAGTTTCATCTGACTGGACTTATTAAAAAGGTATTAATTTCCTTTTACAAATATTAAATTTAGGCCTATTGGTTTTCTTACACCTGTTATAATATTGTTTTGTTTTTAACTTAATTTTTCTTTACCTGACCTACTGTACAAATAGTCACTGGTTTATGGCCACTTACATCAATTTTAATTTCCTGGTTTTAATTCATTATATTATTTAGTCCATCATTGAACCCTTCATTATTTTTACTTCCATGTTCCTTAAGGAAATGGAAGTATGGTGATGGCAAAAAAAATCGTGTTCGAGATTATTGCAGATTCTGATTGTACTACACTCAAAACATGAAAAAAAGTCGTTTTTCGAAAAGTGTCTGTGTGTGTGTGTCTGTGTCTGTAGATTTTTTTTCTATGGCAAACGATAACAGCCGCAAATTCAAACAGAATCAAATAATTTTTTGCACACAGCCCTGATTTGTAGAGTACTCGCGACCTATTGTTTTTGGTGAAGATCGGTTGAGGGAAAGGGGTAGTTTACCTGCAACGGTTTTTTTTTATCAAGGGTAATTTTGTTTGTTTGGCAAACGATAACAGCCGCAAATTCAAACAGAATCAACTACTCTTTTGCATACAGCCCTGAATTATAGAGTTCTCAAGAGCTGTTGGTTTTGGTGAAGATCGGTTAAGGGAAAGGGGTAGTTTACCTGCAACGTTTTATGTTTTAACAAGGGTATTTTCTATGGCAAACGATAATAGCCGCAAATTCAAACATAATCAAATAAGTTTTTGCATACAGCCCTGACTTCTTGAGTACTAAAGACCTATTGTTTTTGGTGAAGATCGTTTAAGGGAAAGGGGTAGTTTACCTGCAACGTTTTTTGTTTTATCAAGGGTATTTTGTATGGCAAACGATAACAGCCGCAAATTCAAACAAAATCATATAATATTTTGCATACAGCCCTGAATTGCAGAGTTCTCAAGACCTACTGATTTTGATGAAGATCGGTTAAGGGAAAGGGGTAGTTTACCTGCAACGGTTGTTTTAAATCGAGGGTAATTTTTTACTTCCATATTCCTTAAGGAATGGAAGTATGGTGATGGCAAAAAAAATCGTGTTCGAGATTATTGCAGATTCTGATTCTACTACACTCAAAACATGAAAAAAAGTCGTTTTCCGAAAAGTGTCTGTGTGTCTGTCTGTCTGTCTGTCTGTCTGTCTGTGTGTCTGTCTGTCTGTAGATTTTTTTTCTATGGCAAACGATAACTGCCGCAAATTCAAACAGAATCAAATAATTTTTTGCATACAGCCCGGTTTTGCAGAGTTCTCGCGACCTATTGTTTTTGGTGAAGATCGGTTGAGGGAAAGGGGTAATTTACCTGCAACGGTTTTTTTTTAGCAAGGGTAATTTTGTTTGTTTGGCAAACGATAACAGCCGCAAATTCAAACAGAATCAAATAATGTTTCGCATACAGCCCTGAATTGTAGAGTTCTCAAAACTTATTGTCTTTGGTGAAGATCGGTTAAGGGAAAGGGGTAGTTTACCTGTAACGTTTTATGTTTTAACAAGGGTATTTCCTATGGCAAACGATAACAGCCGCAAATTCAAACAGAATGAAAAGATTATTTGTATACAGCCCTAAATTGTAGAGTTCTCAAGACCTTTTGTTTTTGGTGAAGATCGGTTAAGGGAAAGGGGTAGTTTACCTACAACGTTTTTTTAACAAGGGTATTTTCTATGGCAAACGATAACAGCCGCAAATTCAAACAGAATCAAATAATTTTCTGCATACAGCCCTGATTTGTAGAGTACTCAAGACCTATTGTTTTTGGTGAAGATCGGTTGAGGGGAAGGGGTAGTTTACCAGCAACGTTTTTTATCATGCGTATTTTTTATGGCAAACGACAACTGCCGCAAATTCAAACAGAATCAAATAATTTTTTGCATACAGCCCTGATTTGTAGAGTACTCGCGACCTATTGTTTTTGGTGAAGATCGGTTGAGGGGAAGGGGTAGTTTACCTGCAACGGTTTTTTTTATCAAGGGAAATTTTTTTTTTTTGGCAAACGATAACAGCCGCAAATTCAAACAGAATCAAATAATGTTTCGCATACAGCCCTGAATTGTAGATTTCTCAAGACCTATTGTTTTTGGTGAAGATCGGTTGAGGGAAAGGGGTAGTTTACCTGCAACGTTTTTTTAACAAGGGTATTTTCTATGGCAAACGATAACAGCCGCAAATTCAAACAGAATCAAATAATGTTTTGCATACAGCCCTGATTTGTAGAGTACTCAAGACCTATTGTTTTTGGTGAATATCGGTTAAGGGGAAGGGGTAGTTTACCTGCAACGTTTTTTTATCAAGCGTATTTTCTATGGCAAACGATAACAGCCGCAAATTCAAACAGAATGAAATAATTTTTTGCATACGTCCCTGAATTGTAGAGGTCTCAATGACTTTCGATTTTGGTGAAGATCGGTTAAGGGGAAGGGGTAGTTTACCTGCAACCTTTTACGTTTTAACAAGAGTAAAGTACTTGAAAATTTATTTAAACTTTTTGAAACAATGGTAATTGTTAAAAATAAAATAATTTTGTTGCCAGGCAATAAAATTATAATTTTTTCATTTTAATG
The DNA here is from genome assembly GCA_034769895.1 of Magicicada septendecula. NCBI lineage: Eukaryota > Metazoa > Arthropoda > Insecta > Hemiptera > Cicadidae > Magicicada > Magicicada septendecula. The sequence goes on from CM068368.1 coordinate 45,010,194, forward strand.
TAATATAATATTTTTCATTTAATACAGCAATAAAAAGGCAGGTAAGACACAGCCTGGTTGTTTGGCTGAAAATGATTTTAAATATAAATCTTAGAATATGGAAGTCATGTATGGTTCTCCATACCGATATTTTATTTTTTATGGCAAACGATAACAGTTGCAAATTCAAACAGAATCAACTACTCTTTTGCATACAGCCCTGAATTATAGAGTTATCAAGACCTGTTGGTTTTGGTGAAGTTCGGTTAAGGGAAAGGGGTAGTTTACCTGCAACGTTTTATGTTTTAACAAGGGTATTTTCTATGGCAAACGATAATAGCCGCAAATTCAAACATAATCAAATAAGTTTTTGCATACAGCCCTGACTTCTTGAGTACTAAAGACCTATTGTTTTTGGTGAAGATCGTTTAAGGGAAAGGGGTAGTTTACCTGCAACGTTTTTTGTTTTTCAAGGGTATTTTGTATGGCAAACGATAACAGCCGCAAATTCAAACAAAATCATATAATATTTTGCATACCGCCCTGAATTGCAGAGTTCTCAAGACCTACTGATTTTGATGAAGATCGGTTAAGGGAAAGGGGTAGTTTACCTACAACGGTTGTTTTAAATCAAGGGTAATTTTTTTTATTTTTTATGGCAAACGATAACAGTCGCAAATTCAAACAGAATCAACTACTCTTTTGCATACAGCCCTGAATTATAGAGTTCTCAAGAGCTGTTGGTTTTGGTGAAGATCGGTTAAGGGAAAGGGGTAGTTTACCTGCAACGTTTTATGTTTTAACAAGGGTATTTTCTATGGCAAACGATAATAGCCGCAAATTCAAACATAATCAAATAAGTTTTTGCATACAGCCCTGACTTCTTGAGTACTAAAGACCTATTGTTTTTGGTGAAGATCGTTTAAGGGAAAGGGGTAGTTTACCTGCAACGTTTTTTGTTTTATCAAGGGTATTTTGTATGGCAAACGATAACAGCCGCAAATTCAAACAAAATCATATAATATTTTGCATACAGCCCTGAATTGCAGAGTTCTCAAGACCTACTGATTTTGATGAAGATCGGTTAAGGGAAAGGGGTAGTTTACCTGCAACGGTTGTTTTAAATCAAGGGTAATTTTTTTATTTTTTATGGCAAACGATAACAGTCGCAAATTCAAACAGAATCAACTAATCTTTTGCATACAGCCCTGAATTATAGAGTTCTCAAGACCTGTTGGTTTTGGTGAAGATCGGTTAAGAGAAAGGGGTAGTTTACCTGCAACATTTTATATTTTAACAAGGGTATTTTCTATGGCAAACGATAAAAGCCGCAAATGTAAACAGAATCAAATAATGTTTTGCATACAGCCCTGAATTGTAGAGTTCGCAAGACCTATTGATTTTGGTGAAGATCGGGTAAGTGAAAGGGGTAGTTTACCTGCAACGTTTTATGATAAGTTCCGATAAAACTAACTTAGGATGTTTTATGCCAACTTAAGCCTAGAACTAAACATTGTATTTTTGTCAATTTAAGATGTTTATTATGTTAAGAATTGTTATAAAAGAACTTTATACGTATCCTAGTTATTTTAAATAACAATCATTCAATCAGTAATTAGTTTTAAGGCATACGTTTATCAAAATATTGTATCGACTAATCGATCGACTATTAGTTTAAATAAAAAGTGAATTTTGATATTAATGGACGAATTTATGCCATGATTTGCAATTTCAAGATGCATAAGGGAATCATGTTTGTAATAATATTTATTGTAAATTTTATTCCATAGAAAATGCTTTGTGAAATCTATCATATTTAAGGAAAGCAGACATCTATATTTTTTGAATAATGTTACCCAGAGTGCTATGCGCCATGTTTGCCGAAAATCTTTTTCCGTTAACCGTTAACCGACTTTTCTAAAGTTCTGAAGCGATAAGGTTGATTTTATCTGCCGTTCAAAATACTAGCTTTTTTAAAAGCTTATAAAGTTTATTCCAGTGCTCATACAATTGGAAGGTGTATAATAATTTGCAATTCAGTGAATTTAAGGCAAGTATAGGCCCTAGTGCATATTAATTACTTACTATGGTAGCGTAATATCTAGGAAGGCACTTTGAACTAATTACACATTTGTCAATAATTACACTATCATCAAGACATTATTCAAATAATCACTATTATTGTTAAATTGTAAATTAAATATAAGCATAGCTTAAAGATGATTACTTTTCATACAATGGTGACATAAATTTGAACCATGCGTTCTAAGGCTTGGAGCATAGTCAGTTAGATTCTCTTTATTTATTGACATAAGTTGTCGTGTTCACACTTTTGCAGTGATATAGGTATTCTAAGATGTCAATTACAAGTTCTAAACAGCTTAGTTTTTATTAGAATACAATTATTTGCTTGTTTTTAACGTAAAATTTATTGTTCATAGTTTAGTATGCCATGTCTTTTTCATGTAATTCTGAATTAATGATATACCCATCTTTATGTGGTTCTTTTAATTCTAAATTGTCTTTACAGTGTAAAGCTTGTTTTGCAGTGGTTGTTCTTTTATAATTACATATGATATTGATAATAATTCACCAATACTTATTGCAGCTAGTGTGGTCAGGCAGTGACCTCAGTTTTCCTTAGTTCTGGTATTATTACTTTCTCATAATAATCATTGTGTACTATAATAGTGGTAATACATATCATATTGCACATTTATGACATTGTCCTTCACTGGTTTATATTATTATAGAAATTCTGAGCGTGTTTAATGTCTACACTTTCTGTCCAATTTCAGTCTGTGTATTTGCATTAAACACCACACATACCACTTTTATTTAATTAAAAGTCTCTTTATTTATTGACATAGGTATTCTAAGATGTCAATTACAAGTTCTAAACAGCTTAGTTTGTATTAGAATACAATTATTTGCTTGTTTATATATATTGTACAACGTTATCGGCAACAAAGAAGTAGTTTTTGTTAAAATTTCTTCCCGGGATGTTTGGCCGTAGTCCAATGTTTTCTACAAAACCAGACGTTTCGGCAATGCCATCGACTTCCATCATCAGTGAAAATCGAGTGCGATAACGTGAGGTGGTATACGTTAGTGACCACAGTACTGTGGTTAAGGCTGAAGCAGTAAGTAGAAAGAAGTAGTTTCTATGGTAATATTTAATTTCGAAAATGATTTTAAATATAAATCTTAGAACATGGAAGTCATGTATGGTTCTCCATACCGATATTTTAACATAACTATAAGAACTACTTGCCAACTTTTTAACACTTATTGCCTTCTTGGCCAAGTTTACAAACATTATTTCAAACATCTTCATTAATCAATTACAGTAAATACATTTAACATAATATAATACCTAACACATGTACTTATACTTAATTATCTAAAGACAATTTTAACATAAATGAAAGGAGTACCACTGACTAAGTACTTCTATAAAACAACAGCTCCACTCTTACTATCCACAAAACATAAAATAAATATCCTGTAAACACTATATCATGCTATAGTACAACACCAAGTACATTTTATAACACATTAAATATTAATTTGAATAGTATTTTATAATTAATTCCTACACCTTAAACTTCTCCCATTAGACACATTGTTTATGTTTTACATCTTGTATTATTCATTACTTATTTTAGATTTAGGTACATCTTTGATGTTTTAATTACTTAGTAACCTTACTATGTACCTCTAATGCATTCTTCAGGTGAGATGGACCTTCTTGTATTGAATTATAACCGGCTTCGGGCTATGTTTTAAACCATATTTACATAGTTTTTTATGTAACGTTGGGGACCTCCACTCTGTTATGTTACAATATTCATGGTTACTTACCGTCTGAGCGAGGTTAACTGTTCTCTGTTTACATTTTAGTTCAGGCGCCATGTTGGTGTTACCAACCTTACGTATTTAATATTATTCGGGTCCAAGGTTCCTATAAGCGAGGCTGAGACTGAACGGTTACCAGAAATAACGTACACTAACAGCATTTGTGTTAAAATAAACGGTTGATTTTTATTATTTCATATTTGCATAATTTGTCTTCTAAAACATCAAAATGGCTACTGGCATATTACATAAAACAGAATGGCGTTCCTACTTCCGCCTCTCTACACAATTAATAATTCTTTTGATTACCTTACATTTTAATTTTGTTTCCCCAAAATATTTTTAAATAAGCTGCAGCTCTACTAAATTGATCCTTAAAATTTTAACATGACTTTTATAAACAATTAAATAGAGACCACAAACCAACGCCTCATGGCGTCTCGCCAGTTTAATATTCGGCCTTACATTTACTCAGCTACACACACACTCATTCGTTTTCTTTAAAGCATAGACAATTTGGATTGAATTGATTTTTCATGTTGAGCTCAAAAACTTATTATGATATGTAAAAAGGGATTAGTGCACTTTCCTGTTACTGATGTGGCGTAGTCCTTTGGGAACCTCCTCTTCGCCGGCTTGTGTTTTTCTGTTGTTTTACTGCATACTGATATTATTTATGTTTGTTACTGCACTGAATTTACACTCTGTTTACATTTTCTCACTAATTAAAATATTGTTACATTTTCCTGTAATTTGTGCTTTGGCTGGTATTAGTTACCGGACAACCTTTTGCCAGGTGTTGTCATCTCGGTTGTAGTATGAAGACTGGGGAGGATACAATGTACATTATTTTGTATGTGTGCGTGCATCCACGTCATTGTCTTTTGTTTCAATTTGGCTCACGCCCTGTTATCATGTCATTGTTTGTTAGGTCATCTCTTATTTTAGTGACGTCCCGCCTTCTGGACCAATGAGAGTGGCTATTGACAGTCTGTTTCCACTTGGATCGCCATTGTGTATGCTCGTCTCCGCACGTCCGCTCCTGACCTTGGAATCGTTTTGATCTGTTGAAATCTGCGTCGTTGTCTCTTTACAAAGGGAAATCGTTCTATCCATGTATGTGTGTGTGTGTAAACAATAAAATACGATAATTTGCTACCACTCATACCATAATTCCGACATCATGATTTTCGTACTGTCACAAAACCCCCTCAATGAAAGATTTTATGTCGAAACATAAAAACTTTCATTGACTCATTCACACTTTTCTAAAAGGATCAGTTCAGATATGTTGCCACAACCCCCTGTAGTGTTACCATAAAAGAAATATAATCACTTACCCTTGGTCCAATGATGCTGATCGTACCACCTGACCTTACTGGACTTCTCAGGAGAGATCCCAACACCGTAAGGCCATTAGGCACTTAACGCTCCTGTTCTGACGCTCCGGCCAGCTCAGGACCGCGGTCACAACACCACCAAATTCTGAAACATGCAATACAAATTTTAATATAGTGGCCTTATCTATTCCAATATCCACAACTGATATGTCTCCCCTTAGGTGCATTGGTTTGTGTTTTGAGGCATTGGTTTGCTCCATTAATAAATTTTCCAATAACAAAGACAAGATTTAAGACAGAAAACCCCTCTCCATTTTTCAACACTCCTGTATATTTCTTATCAAATTCTCTGACTCCAGTCAACCATAATTACTCTCTCTCTACCACATGAAAATATATCCTTATCCTAAGCAGAAAACAAATTTTAACTTTCCAAACAACAACCACTATCTCTATTATTTTACTTCAGATAAAACTAACATATATACCTATTATGGCAAACGCTTCAAAACTATTTATTTTTCTTTACTCAACTTTCTTTACGCTTACTTTTCTTTACAACAGAATCATCATTATATACTTGATAACCAACACCAATCTCACTACTAATTCTTTAAAATATAATATTCTGTTATCGTTACTACCCCTGTAGTAACCTCCCAGCCACACACACTATTGCTTTCTGAGGGTGGGCTGTTGGGCCCATTTGCCTCCACAAGGACGGCATTGTTGGAGGAATTTATCACCTCCTTGTCCTTGCTTCAACGCTACATTTTGAAAGATTTAGACATCAACATATCTTTTGTTACATAATTACACGCCCTTAAAACGGGTCTACCACCTGGCTTTGCTGTTCCTACTCGAACAGAGTGGCAGCCGCTGTTCCATAGTTCTGGGGATTTCCCCTAAAATCGCCCCCCATTGATTTCAGATTTACACCAATTTCAAGCCAGCTATGGTCAAGGTTCTTAATTTATGGCCATAGCTGACCGCTACCCAAAACCACGATTAGTGCTGGTAAGGCAGTAATCGCCCGAAAAGCGGGGAAATCAACTTCATTCGCATGTCACACATCACATCATTTTTATACACTGTACCGTCAAGAATCACATATAATACAAAATTATATTAAAATTGTACAGTGTAGTCATGCCTTCTTGAGGCCTCCGATGATGGCAACGGTATGTGCGTTACTCATCAACCCACTTCGCTAGCTACAGTAGTACATGCCACTATTGCACTAGCCCAATTAATTCTAACTTAATTCCTCATACATATGCTGTTCTTACAGTCCACTTTTGACTTACATTTTACTAACACCAAACAACTATAAAACACCTCTTAACCTTGCTCAAAAACAAGTTCTTTAATTATTTAAAAATTTTCACATAGACACTTTGCAAGTTCCAACCTTCACTTTCACTGACAATTTCTTCCAAGACAAAATAGGAATTACAACAATGGATCATCTGATAAATTTACATTAAAATAAAATACACTCCCTTGTTTTCTGAAGGAAAACAAACACTTAAAAGACTGTTACCATTTAAATTACAATAATTTTAAACATTTCGTTTCACAATTTCTGAATGAAACTAACTTAGCTCGTGGAACACATCATTTTTTTTTTTTAAACATGAGACTCTATTTTATCTTTACACGAACTCTGGGTCCCCCTCCCCGTTCATGTACATTAAAATTTTCTACTCACACCTTTTTGTGGAGCCAGACCACCGCTAGTTTCACCCCGCTGTTGAGGCTACCGCCAACCATGGTCTGACCCTCATTGCCAAAAACCACGATCAGAGGTGGTGAATCTGTGATCACCCGAAATGGGGAAGTGTCCCTCCTGGAAACATAAACATCAAACTAAACTCATTCATACTCATTAATATACAAATCTTATCCAAATCCTAAGATGACCAATGTCGCATTGTGAGTTCCTACTATCTCCCTAGTCTCCCTGTCCTGCAACACATATGAATTTTTCATTTTGATCCCTACTATCTCATAAGGTCCTTCGTAAAGCAGGAAGAATTTCTTAATTTCCTTGTCCTGAGCGCTCGATAAGTCGTGCCTCCTTACTAATACCAACTGTCCAACTTCATATTTTACCCACTTACCTTTTGCGTCGTGTCTACGTTTTCTCTGTTCACCCTTGCTTAACAAATTCTCGTTGGCCAGCCGGATCTTAATGCTCACATCCGTACGCTCGCTCTCCGTTGGGTAATCAAATAGCTGCTCCAATATTCTTGGCGGGGGGGGGGGGCGTGTTCCCTTTACCAATTCGTGAGATGTATAGCCGGTGGACTCGTGGGTGGTACTGTTCAGCCAATTTTCTACCTTTTTGACGTACAACGGACACTCGCTGTGTTTAGCATGACAATAGGCTCTAAAGATCCTGCCTATCTCTCTCATTACACGCTCAGCCTGGTTTGACTGGGGATGGTTCACAGCCGTATGCTTCGTGAGGATTCCTTCCCATCCTAAGGTCTGGCGCCATCTTCCACTGATGAACTGTGGCCCATGATCTGACAAAATCACCTTCGGCTTACCCACGTGAATCATATAATCTTTAATCACCTTCTCACTCAATACCTTACTGGTAGCTCTCTTTACGCTATACAATTTCACATACTTTGAAAAAACGTCAAGTAATACAAAAATATACACAACTCCGCCTCTACCGTTCGGCAATGGTCCAAACAAATCCACAGCAACTAAATCAAATGGTCTCTCTACACTTATAAAATTCAACTCACCTTCCACCCTGTAGTTTACTACCTTCGACTTCTGAAACAAATCACAACTCCTCAGCAACTTTCTCACTCGTCTCTCCATATTCCTGAAAACACATGACTCTTTCAACACACTGACACACTTCTTCGCCCCAAAATGACCGTATCTAAAATAACAATCCCAAATAATCTTCTCCTCCAACCCTTCTGGTATTACTAACTTCCAATCACGCTCACCCCCTACTACCCTTTTAAACAACAATCCTTTGTAAATTTGGAAAAATTGGTTATATTCTGACTCCTCTAACTCCGTTTCTAAGCTGTTTATTATCTTACCCGACTTACCATCTGCTCTTTGCATGGTCCTGATATCCTTCAACTCTTCTCCAAAGATCGTATCCTCCCTGCTTATTTTAAAAATTTCAATTTCCTTTATATCCCTACCTGTTTTGTTATTCTCACAATCTACTCTGGAAAGAGTGTCGGGTACCTTGTTCTCTGTCCCTTTAATGTATTCCCACTCGAAGTTGTACTCCTGTAGTACGAGCACCCATCTTGTTAGACGGCTGTGAGCAAGCTTGCAAGTGTTCAGAAAGGATAACGCCTTGTGATCCGTTCGGACGATGGTCTTGTTTCCCAGGATATAAGTTCTGAATTTTCCAACGGCGAATACAATACTAAGTAATTCCTTTTCAGTCGTTGTATAGTTCTTTTCGGCTGGCAGCAATGACCTACTCGCGAAGGCGATGGTGAGGTGTTCCTTTTCCTCATCCTCTTGATAAAGCTCCGCGCCGACTGCTACATTACTGGCGTCTGTCTGTAAATAGAACACTTTTTCAAAATCCGGGTGGTTCATCATAATCATCTCACTAAATTTCCTTTTAAAAAAGCTCCTCAAAACCTCTGCGCTCTATGTCGCCCCATTTCCATTGTTGGTTGTTTTGCAATATTGCACTTAACCTTGTTGTCACGTGTGCGTAGTTCCTTTGAAATTTCCTGTAGAAGTTGCACAGCCCTAGAAAACTCTGAAGTTGCTTTACGTTCCTCAGTTCAGGGAAGTGCATGATCAATTCGACCTTGTCCGGGTTTGCTGAGATCCCTTCCGGCGTAATAATAAAACCTAAAAATTTAATCTCTGTCTGTAAAAATTCCGACTTGTCCCAATTCACCGTAAGTCCTCCTGTCTCCAATTTCGTCAGTACATACCTTAAATGTTCCAAATGGTCCTCGAAAGTCCGGGATGCAATCAAAATGTCGTCTACATAAACTGTCAGGAAATCCAAATCTTTAGGCCTCAAAATTTTATCCAAACATTTGATGAAACTCGCCACACTGGTATTTAATCCAAAAGGTAGTCTCCTAAACTGGTAATTCTTTCCATTGAATAAAAATGCGGTGTACTTTCTACTCACCTCAGCTAATGGTACATGCCAATATCCTGCAGTAAGGTCCAGCGATGTCATGTACTTCACACCGCTGAATTTCTGGAATATCTCATTAATCGCTTTTGGTGACTCTCAGTCGGGTATAATGATCTGGTTTATTTGTCTCGCATCCAAACATAATCTAACTCTGCCGTCCTTCTTGATTACTACCACCAAAGGATTCGAGTAGGGCGATACTGATCTCTCTATAATTTTTCCTTCCAGCATTTTATCTAACTCCTCTTGCACCGCTCGTCTTTTGGAGTAAGACACAGGATAACTCCGTTGCATGAATGGTGTGTGTTCCCTTATCTGTAACATACATTCATAATCTTTTGCCCTACCTGGTACATCGGCAAACACTCCCTTAAACTGCTCTATCACCTGCCATAACCCCGCACGCTGGCCACTCCCTACACCGGACCCTTCACTCCGTAACTTATCTGCCCTTATCTCCCACACTGCATCATTAATATTACTCATTTCGTTATCATCATCATAAATATACTCCGCCTCTCTACACCAATTAATTCTAGTATCGCTATTATTCTCATCTACTCGTTTCTTTAGTAACTTTACCTCAGTTGTTTTAATTTTATCTATCACCCGTTCAAAATTAACTCTCACCGACCGGTCACCCCCGTCCAATTCTATCACCTTCTCTTTAAAATTTATCACCGCTCTATTCCTCTGTAAAAAATCGTTACCCAAAATAATGTCCAAACTCAAACCCTTAACTACCAAGAATGTACTATCAAAATCTATACCATTTATCAAAAAGTTCAAATGTATTTGTTTCGGCACACGCTTACTCCGTACACCTGTGACTCCTTTCACCGTAACCCCTGCTACTAGCAAAATTGGAATATTCTTGTCAAATTCTCTCAAATCATTTAAAATATTTTCTGCTATAACTGAAATTTCACTTCCGGTATCAACCAGTGTTCTAAAATGCTTACTTTCTATAGTTACCTGGATTTCCGTCAGTCCTGCTCTCACCTCCTCTAGAGTATTGTTTTCCTCCTCCAATAAGTCAGCTATTATGTCCATTTTAATGACGTTACTTGGGATGTCTTCTGTTGGTTGGACCTCATGCGCTTCTCTGAGCAGTGGTCGGGTCCTGGCTACCACTGTTGGTTCTAGTTTTCCGGCTGTCGTCCACTATTGTTCATATCTTGTTGTTGGTGTTGACCGTTCGACCGTCCTCCTTTGTGGTTCGATGTTCCACTGGTACTTGGTCCTCCTTTGTCGGTTGGTACATACTGTTTCGTGTGTTCTCTCCTCCTTTGTTCTTCTTTAGGCAGTTTGCACCTGAAACACTGTTGTCTGTGAGCGTAGTTCTCTCTCCCGCACCTGAAACAACTCCACTCACCTGATTGCTGGAAATTATTCCTATGTCTATAATTATTATTATTATCACTATTTCCCTGGTAATTATTCCTAGGTCGGTTAATTTCCGTGTTACTATTATTGTGGTTATTTTGTATAGGTCGTGTAACTGTTTCACGATCCCTAATACTCTGCAAAATGTTTAAAATTCGTTCTAATTCGCTTAAATTCTCTATCTCCTTCGTCATTAAGGTAATCTGTGCTTCTCTAGGTAGATGTTTACTCACATACCTGACGAACGATTTGAACGGTATTGGTGGTTCGAGGTATTTCGCCTCGTTGTACAGCTTTGTCACATACATCGTTATATTACTATGCCCTACAAAGTTACCTACTCCCATAATATGACTTCTTAAACTCTCTTGTTCTTCTTCCAGCCAAAATTTATCTTTAAATGCCCTCTCGAAAGTTTCAAAATTGTCCCATTCTACTCTGTGCGCTTCCGCCCATATTATCGAATTACCCTTAAAACATTTGACAATTTTCGTTAGCTGTATTTCCCAGTTATGGTTGCTGAAATGATTGTACTCTCGTGTCTGGTTTAAAAATCTCGTAGGGTGTATTACTCTGTTCTCATGATTAAAATTCTCTAACTCTATTTCGTTGGACATGTCCCTAGTCATGATTATTCTTTCCGTAATACCGGTAATTTTTTTCTGAATTTCCCTCCGTAACTCATTTTTCACTTTCATTAAATCATTTTCAATCACATCACATTTAACATGCATATTATTGTTGTTTTGTATAGCTAGGTCATCTGTTTCTTTAATCTTACTTTGTAACATGCTCATTCTATCACTAGTATTATTCTCATGTTTTGATACTGTTTGGTCTATTGCTTCGATATTTTTGGTTATGTCTATTACATCTAATTCACATATGTCTATTTTATTCTGTAAAACACTAGTTTTCATTTCTATCTGTTTATTTATTTTACAATTAGTTCTACTCTCTATCTGCTTTATTTATTTTACAATTAGTTCTACTCTCTATCTGCTCATTAACTGTGGTTAAATATTTATTCTCTATTTCTCCATATTGTGTTTCTGTTTGGTTCTGAACTGTCTCATTGATTTGATTAATTTTGTCGTCTAACTGACTTATTTTGTTATGAAATTGCTCATTACTGGTTTCTGTTTGTTTTTGGATACTGTCACACTGTATTTCTATTTCGTTTATTCTTTCGTCAAAATTACAACTTTGTTTTTTAATTTCTTTTTTGATATCATTAAATTGTTCATCAAATTGGTTTAATTTATCATTAAAATTGTCTAATTTTGTATCGAACTTGATACTCTGTTCATTAAAAAGCAGTTTCATCATTCTTATTATGTCGTTTTCCTCAACTCTTTTTGTTGGGGCTGGTGTTGAGTGAATACTATCACCCATCATTTCTGATTCTGTTCTACTTGTTTCGTTATTGTTTGCCATTTTGGAGTTCTAAATATTGTAACGTACCGCTAAAGAGGTGATGTGTTATTTAGCTAAACGACCATCTGATTCAAGCCCCACTGTTGGGTTCGCCAATCTTGTAACGTCGCGGTTTTTCTAGAGGTTTTAGCGAAAACTTTGTATGTGGCTTATTGGGTGTTCGTCTTATTTAATTAAGCTCCCACTGTTGTTATGCGCCAATCTTGTAACGTCGCGGTTTGAGATATTAAAGTTTCCGCCTCTCCGCAGTCGCCACTTATGAATTATAATAACTGATGTTTTAAAAAATAAATAAAGGATTTTTTAATGTTACTCAATCTAAACACAAATCGAGAGTGTGTGATTTGGGGTCAAGGAGGGAAGTTGTTCAGCCTTATGAGGAAGAGAGAGTAAGTACCAATTATTTACACTCGGTTTAGACGATTTCTGATTTTTCAAATTGTTCGCTGTGATTTAAATCAGCTGATTGTGAGACAAGTTTCCACGCCTAGTTCAACCAGCCTACACTATAGCAAAATCTGATCCGATGTGTTGATCTCTTCTGTTTTTGTGCTGAAATCTATTACAACTACCCACTACAAAAATTATAACACACTTTATTATTCAATATCATTTTTCAATAATATTATTTATTTATATTATTGGTTTTTGTTTCCTGCCACCAAAATACAAGTATCACAATTGATCTTTCCTTACATAAAACATAATATCGACTTCATCGAGTAAACATGGAATTGTCTAAAGAAAAAAACATATATGGTTTTGTTTACCAAATTTTACACTATTTTCAAAACATCAATTAATATATAATTCTTAATAATTCCCCAGGGTTAAGGGTAAGTTCTTTTTGTTATGAGATGGTCAGAAATGGATAATTACTAAGCTTTACAAATACCGAAAAAATATTAAATAACTTTGTTTATTTTTCGTTTAGTATGTAGTTCCAGGAATGTCTGTAAGAGAGCAGCGTGCGTTTGTTTACTTTAAAAACGTGTGATTAAATTTGACTAGTTTCGTGTTCTATACCAACATTCGGAATGCGTTTTCTTCGTTAACTATTAAACGAAATGTTTATATTACCTCTCTTCGTATGGTTCTTACTGGAATGAAGCTTTTTCTCTGGTGAGGTCCGTCTTGAGTTATAATTTCATTACCGTCTGGCTCATATTCTATCGTCAACTTGAACTATGGCGAAACTAGGTTGAATCATCAGAAGGTTTTCTTTCTCTGTTTTTTTAAGGAGTATAACCATTTAATTTTGATAAATAATGGATGATTATATAGTGGTCATGTTGCTTGTTAATTTTGTACTAATTTTCACTCCTCCAAAGTTCCAGAAAGGTTATTTTATTAGAATTGTAGTAGCATCATTTTGTCAACTCTATGGTTTTATTCCAAATTTATTATTAACAATACTTGTTATTTCCGTCACTCTTAGTAACCCATAGTATTTTTATTATACAGGCAGTTTGTAATTATTATAAATTTATATTTTATTTACCGAAAAATAATTCTTTTCCATTCCGGTTTCTTTATCAATTTGGTTTACATAATAAGTTTTTGTTCATTTTCTTATGACCTTGTATATAAGTATTTGATAATTTTATTATCTTTAAATAAATTTATATATATTATTTATTTAGTCTCTCATAGTATTCCTACACTGCACTACTTCCTGTTGCCATTTCCCTCATAGTATTATTTTAATTTTTTATTATCCTTTGATATTTAAAATTTTTTTATGTTTTTTAAAACGAACCCTGGGTTATCTTATATTATAACACAAATATTTGAAAAAATATAACATTAACTTAGGTATAACAATTGGTTGTCCATACAATATAAATATTACAATAAATAAATAAAATACAGAATCAGTTAGTAGTATTATAGTCTACTCTCATAGTTTTATAATTCCCAAACCTACAGCACAATTCTGTAATAAGTTACCTTCACTTTCATTTTTTACCTCAATGGGTACACTATAACGCACTTGTTACTGTATATCACTCGAATTGTTTATAATGTTTAGTGATATACTTTAATTTAGAGCTAGTTATAGGTTACCCATTTCTGACCTTTATGTTCTTACATGATTTAATTTATTGGGACCGGGTTATGTAACGTTACAATATATGTTTGAAACATTACAGTATACACTACATAACATAACCTACTCTCTCACCTAACGTGTCACACCTTGATCTAATAACCGTTCTGTCTCTTTTTGCCAACTTATTTATATAAACTTTATTTATATATTGTCCCTAGTTCGGAAGCTATCTGTTAACGGTCACTCTTTTTACAATAATAAATATTATATACTCATGGTTACTTACCGTCTGAGCGAGGTTAACTGTTCTCTGTTTACATTTTAGTTCAGGCGCCATGTTGGTGTTACCAACCGTACGTATTTAATATTATTCGGGTCCAAGGTTCCTATAAGCGAGGCTGAGACTGAACGGCTACCAGAAATAACGTACACTAACAGCATTTGTGTTAAAATAAACGGTTGTTTTTTATTATTTCATATTTGCATAATGTGTCTTCTAAAACATCAAAATGGCTACTGGCATATTACATAAAACAGAATGGCGTTCCTACTTCCGCCTCTCTACACAATTAATAATTCTTTTGATTACCTTACATTTTAATTTTATTTCCCCAAAATATTTTTAATTAAGCTGCAGCTCTACTAAATTAATCCTTAAAATTTTAACATGACTTTTATAAACAATTAAATAGAGACCACAAACCAACGCCTCATGGCGTCTCGCCAGTTTAATATTCGGCCTTACATTTACTCAGCTACACACACACTCATTCGTTTTCTTTAAAGCATAGACAATTTGGATTGAATTGATTTTTCATGTTGAGCTCAAAAACTTATTATGATATGTAAAAAGGGATTAGTGCACTTTCCTGTTACTGATGTTGTTATACTATTTTTTACTGACCAATAAATCTTACTATGTAATATCAATAATTTTAATCAACTTTTGTTCCGGGCGCCATCTCGTGATATGATACAAGAATATTTACTTACTTTAAGGCCAGAATTCGATTAAGCGAACTAGAAGATAGCGGAATGTGTTATTTGAAATAATAACTCTTGCTTGAAATGTTTACCAAATGACATTACCTTTTAATAACATCTTGCTACAAAACATGTGACTCTACCGTGCGACATAAGCACGCAGCTATATACCCTTAGGTGTTACGTCATGAGACGCAGTTACATTATTTAAGTCAAAAAATCCCCTTAAACATTTCATTAGGCCCTCCAAAATAACATTAAATTATATTTTTTATGTTTTAATAACATATTACTACAAAACATGCTACTTTACCGTGCGAAAACAAGCACGCTATTATATGACTTTCGGCGTTGCGTCATGAGACGCAGTTCTACTGTATAAGTTTAAAAATTTCCCTTAAACATTTCATAAACGCTCCAAAATAACATATTCAATTATATTTTTTATGATATCATAATTATAAATACTTTCACAACCCAGCACTGCTTAAATTTTATATTTATATTATGTTCACGCAATCGCACACTCATTCATGCAGTACAAGTTTATGGACGTCCCTAACTGAGCTCATTTTATTTTAATTTAAATAGAATATTGAAAATTGTTTTATAAGTTTGCTACTTAGCTGCAAATCTGTCCCGAAGACGTCGCATCATTACACGCACTAATAGACGTTAAAACTTTAACGAAAACTTTTGTTAAAGTTACGTTACACTGTTATTTCATGTTTATATGAATACTGCACTTTTACATTATATAACAACACTTAGTTGTGTAAAATTTAGATGGAATTAGCTTTTGGAGAAATACCGGCCGGTACGCTACGCTTCTGAGTCGAGACTGGCTTTGTTTGCAACTATACAATACAGAGGTGGGGAACAAACTACGTCGTCATTCCTTTGTGTTTCTACACTCCTACATTGTTTATAGGCACAGAAAATGCGTAGTGGCATACCTTGGCTGATGTAATCATGTGCGCAGCTTGTGACACATTTGTATGACAACTGTTTTTGCTGTTTCTGGATGTCTACGCTCGACCTTGATGCAATCCTGTTCTCAATATTGCGCAGTTGCAAACTCTCAATACAACTTTACCAATTTTTTTTTTATATGGGACTTTAAAATAAAATACACTTTATATCGATTATTCCCCAAAATATAATAGGGCCAGAATTGTACTGTTACAATGTGGCGTAGTCCTTTGGGAACCTCCTCTTCGCCGGCTTGTGTTTTTCTGTTGTTTTACAGCATACTGATATTAGTTATGTTTGTTACTGCACTGAATTTACACTCTGTTTACATTTTCTCACTAATTAAAATATTGTTACATTTTCCTGTAATTTGTGCTTTGGCTGGTATTAGTTACCGGACGACCTTTTGCCAGGTGTTGTCGTCTCGGTTGTAGTATGAAGACTGGGGCGGATGCAATGTACATTATTTCGTATGTGTGCGTGCATCCACGTCATTGTCTTTTGTTTCAATTTGGCTCACGCCCTGTTATCATGTCATTGTTTGTTAGGTCATCTCTTATTTTAGTGACGTCCCGCCTTCTGGACCAATGAGAGTGGCTATTGACAGTCTGTTTCCACTTGGATCGCCATTGTGTATGCTCGTCTCCGCACGTCCGCTCCTGACCTTGGAATCGTTTTGATCTGTTGAAATCTGCGTCGTTGTCTCTTTACAAAGGGAAATCGTTCTATCCATGTATGTGTGTGTGTAAAACAATAAAATACGATAATTTGCTACCACTCATACCATAATTCCGACATCAGGATTTTCGTACTGTCACAATGGTTCCAACAAGACGGGGCAACTGCTCATACATTAAGGGCTTCAACAGATGTCCTCAGGACATCTAATTTCTCTGTGTGGAGACAATGGTGCGTCGACTCCGTTGACCGATATTTCAGTATGTGATTGTTTTCCAGTGGGATTACCTGAAATTAAAAGTTTGCATAGACAAACTATGCTCATTATAGGCCTGACATTCATTCCTGAACAGTAAGCTGCGCCGACCCAATGCATGAATTACCTCTTCTTACAAATATAGCTAACTTTATCTATAGGGGAGACGACACGATAACAGTTCATTGTCATGTAACGGTACAATCCGGTACATATAGAGGTTTTGGGGAATAACCAATGTAAATTTTATTTCAATTGCAAAAGCATAATTAATAGTGGTAAAGTTTTGTAAGGTTTTGTAACGACGTAGTAAGCTCAGTGCAGGAATTGTATCAAGGTCAACAGTGTACGTGCAAAACAACAACTAGATTTTGCCAGACGAACTCTGACCTATTATGTCATCAGGCCAAGCCTGCAAAAACGTCACATTGGAATGCAATACGTAATTGTCTCGCCTTAATATTTGAGACATCATAGTCTGAAACAATAAGACTTGGTGACGTGACACCCTCTCCACCTCGGAATTGAAGCCGTTCATCTCGCCCTCAGTCACGTAATACCACTTGTGCCGGCCGGACACGTATAAAAGTTCCGTACTAAATCTTGGGTGCACCCAAACAAAATGTGAAATATTATACGAATTCGGAACAAAATTGTAAATTAACAGTTAATCGTCTGTTATCATGTAAAAGATTATTTCAAAAAGTGCGTGTGACCAACAAGTAACAGGGATGTGCGCAATAAGATTGGACTCACATGTAACCAGATAAGTACAACAACAAAACAGCAGACAATTTCTTCAATCAGATAAATTCAAACCACTAAAAATGCTGTTAAAGAAACGTATATTAAAATGAGCTCAATTTGGGGAACATAGAATGTGTATAGCACGAATGAGAGCGTGATTGGGTGAATGAAAAATCTATCTTTAAGAAGTGCTGGGTTGTGTTCTAATATGATTCATTATACATTATTATGATTTATTATACTTTATTTTGGGGGGGGAATATTAAATCTTAATGGGAATAATTTCTTCTAACTTGATGTGATAAACTACGCCTCATGGCCGAATAGCAATGTTCACATTTTTTTGTAGGATTCAATGTAAATGTATTTTCTAAGTAAAATAAAAGGTAATGTCATTGGTAAACTACAAAACTAGGAGTAAAGTTACTGAAAGTGACCTTGTTCTGCTATTTTCAGTTCGCTTAACCGAAAACTGGCCCAAAGGTAAGATATAATTTTAGGTTTCATTATTGGTATCAATAAATATGGCGTCCGGACGAAATGTTTACCATAGAAAGTAAACAATATTTAAATAAAATATAAAGTAATAAAGTAAGTAAAATTACAGTGTCGCCTTGCGAACAGGGACTCGACATAAAATTTTAATTTTATGTGGAGTAGGCCTACTGGAAGGAGCAGAACGGTTATTTGAAGTAACGTAAAATATTTGAGGTACGTGACAATAGACGTACAGAGGTAGGGTTATGTTATAATAGTATTATTTAATTATGTATATTAGAAATAAGCACAATTAATACTAATGACGATAAGAAAGTAGATGTCAGCATAACTGACGAAACATTTACGAGTGAGATGGGCGTTCACTCAACACCAGTTAGTCAAATCGGTGAGTCTAGTACCACCGAATCAGTCGAATTAGATACAATACATGTAACGGGACATTTTGACCTACCCGGGGTAATAAATAAATTTGTGTTTAATAGAAAAGGAAATAAAAAAATTTTATTGTATAATTTTGGGAGACATAGACATAAATTGAGAATAAAGGTAAATTTTATTGGTAATGAAATTGGCAGGAGTGATTGTAAATATTGTTCATGAATTATAACAACGCAATAGACAGCAAGCGAAAATGTGTCAAGGTCAGCTCCAGACGCGAGTAAAGCAGTTATTTTGAGAACCAGTGACTAACAGAATTATGTAACTGAACATCGGACGATCTTACGTCAGAGACGATCCCAGCTTTGGAATGTAGGAGTGTTAGACGAAACTACTACTGGCGTAGTAATGCGAGAAATGAAGACAATGAAAAGTTTGTAAAACAGTCGCGGCCGTTTCACGAAGTAGTGCCGTTCGTCTCGGCCCAGTTGAATTCTGCATATAGAGCCGGCCGGCTGCTAAAAACCCGAGTTCTAGAATGTAAAATCGTGGGAGCCTGCAATTTAAAAAATGTGATATAAATCCAAATTATATATAAATAAGGTAAAGAACAGTTTTCTTGTACATAAATAACAGTTTTTCGTTATGAAATAACAGTTTCGGAGATATAAAACGAGTGAACAGTTAAAATAAAAATGTGTGCGTGTAGAGCCAAGTGACGTCTTCTGGACTAAAACATGAACAGCTAAGTAACAAAAAATGTACCAAAAATTTAACAAGGGTTAAATCAAAATTTTCAATGTAATTAATTTTCTAAACCTTTAAAAAACAAAAAATGAGATCTCTAAGGGAATAAGAAACTGTGTGTGTGTGTGTGTGTGTGTGTGTGTGTGTGTGTGTGTGTGTGTGTGTGTGTGTGTGTGTGTGTGTGTGTGTGAGAATGAATGTAAGCGCTGGTTTCCGTTATATACATATATAAAATTAAGATTGTAGCTAATTGTTTTATTTGGAATTAATTTTTTTTGCAAATTACTGAAGTTAAAATGTAAGAGAGAGAAAAGGATAATTTGTTTATGATGAAATTGAAATACTTTAGTAACCAATAAAATTTAAATCATGGGGAACAAGTAAATTTTTCTTTATTTCGACAACCATTTCTGCTTTTCGAGTTCGCCGAGAAGAATCTGGCCCGAATTTGGTAAGTACATATATTTTTTCTTGCAATTGGTACTAAGGCAAGATGGCGCCCGAAGAAGTTAGATAGTAAACAATGAATCAAAAGTAAAATTAATTAAGTTTCAAAGTATCAGTAAAAAGTTATATCACAATTGGCTTCCGAACGTAGGGACAATTTATATAAAATATTTTATATAAATATAGGCCACTTGGAGAGCAGAATGGTGGTTTGAAGTGAATGAAGTATAAATAAGGTACGTAGGAGGTTACGAGAAGTAACGTAAAGTGTTATGTAAGTAGAATACATTGTTGTGTGAAAAGTAGATGTTATATATGTTAGTATTTCGATTTAAAAGTAATAATTTTACCATTACAAAATGGAGAATAAAGAATTAAATTTAGAAAACACTCTTACAGAGTCAATGATAGAAGCACAATCTACTCCAATGACAACAAGAGTCAAAGAGTTGTCGATGGACGATACGTTTAACCTAATAAGAACAATGTCCGAAAATATAAGTAGTAATCTAAATGAATTGAAAGAACAAAATAAAGAACAAAAGAGTAGTTTTTACACCAAATTTGACGTACAGAATAATAAATTTGATGAGTTAAAAGCCAGATTAATGGAATTAATAAGCATTTAGACCAAACTAATGAAATAATAGAAACTAACTTTAACAGACTAGAACAGAGTGTTGACAAAGTGGTAAAGTCAGTAGGGGAACAGATTAAAAGTAAAGTAAAGCAGATAATAAACAAGAAGTTAGGTGACAATGTTATAGTTATGACAAATGTTAATGATGACAAAATAGTGGAAGAGGTAGTGTTAGATAGTAAAGTATTGAATAGTGATGATAATGATGTTAATTACAATTCTGAGGTAAGTAGGAGTGAGAATTATGACAATATAAGTGAAAATATGATGTTAAAGAATAATGGGGTAAATATTGAGAGTACTGATGAAGTTTTAGAATGTAATAATGGAATGTTAATGTGTGTTTGTGAGTCAGAGAGAAAGTGGAAAGAGAGTGTAGAGGGAGAGTGGTGGCAGAGGGTAAATTTTCCCCAGGTTTATTGTGAACCAAGGTGTTTACAAATATTGTTGTTGAAGGGCAAGAGTCCCTTATTATTGGAAGACATGAGGTCTTTGAGTTATTCCCCGAATTTTTATGAGTTAGTGCCCTCTGTGTGGGATGGTAGAGAAAGTGTGATATGGTGTTATGGTGAGAGAGATTTAGATAGAGAGTTGTGTATTGATAGAGAGGTAGAATTATTTCAGTTAAAGAGAAATTATAAAGAGTTGAAAGAGAGGTTAGAATTGAAGGAAATAGATGATATAAAATACTTACCTTGTAAAATAGAGATGGATAATTATTTTGATGATGATGATAAAATAACTGACTTTATATTGAATAAAACTACTGATGGAGACAGAACTAAAATCACAAATGTAGACGGGTTTTATGAATTGATAGATAAGAATGGTATCAAATATTATGTTGATAATGGCTATTATAATAATAATAATAATAATAATAATTTGTATGTGTATAACGATGATTTATGTTACAAATATATTAGATATCTACACGATGATGGAGGTTGAATTAAAAAATCAGTGTATGAACATTATTAAATATTTTAATTTATGGTTATGATCTTGCTAACTTAGAAAATGTAGTGTGGTAAACTGAAAAATTAATGACGAATAATTTGTAAATAATTGATAGTGAAATTAATTGTGTGTATTGTAACAAGTATATAATGTAAACAATGTGTGTATGTAATTGTTTTAATAATAATAATATTATTTCAGTAGACTAAATAAATAATGATTTTGTAATTGTTTTGAAGTAAAGTAATTAAAATATGTTGTGTTTTCAATACTTGAGGGAATTTAAATAATTTGAGACGTTTAAAATATTTTGATTGATTTAAAATGTTATATAATTGAATTTTGATGGTGAATTTAAATTGTTTTATGAGATAAGAACTTGATAACAAATAGTAAATAAATGTAAAGTTGTAAAAGATAGAATTTGGGTAAGGATGATTATTTAAGTAAGACATTTGAGTCAGTCCAAGTTAAGTTTAGATGGGTGTTAGAGAGAATAATAGGTGAAATACAAATAATGTAGAATTTGAGTATTGATAGTGACACAGTAGCTATGGGAAAATATGTAGAGTAATGATTGATATATTGAGGTAATAAATAAATGGAGATATTTTGTAGATGAAAGTGATGTAATGGGAGAGTAATTAGTTGATAGGGGAATTTTGTAAGGGGGGTGGTGTGATAAGGAGTCCTCAACGAAAAGCGTTGTGGCGGGAGGTGAACCATTATGCGCCGGAAAGGGTTACCTAGGAAGGATCCAGGAACCAGATAAGGGAATGAGCATTGGGAGGGGAACACACATCCTGAGTACAAAGGGGTAGAGAGTATTTTGTTATAAGGGTAGAAGATGCAAAATGAGTTAGAATAGTAAGTTAGAGGTAGAGAAGGGTTGGTAGATGTTTTGATAGATGGGTGTCATACTAGATAAAAAATTTGCAAGGGAGCGTTAGAGTCATAAAAGGGGTAAGATTATGGGTAAATTCCAAGTAGATAAAGTAAAATTTTTGTATGAATAACTGAGAATCACCCAAATTAATAAAATGGAATAATAAATGAAATGTTATGTAAATTGAAGGTTAAAAAAAAAAAGGAAATGAATTAATAAAAGTTCAATTGAGATTAAAATGAATTTTTATAATTTTATAAGCAAATTAAAGATGTAAAGTGTGTAATTTTGGTCAAACTTAAATGCTTATTGTTTATCTTAAGGTAATAATGATAATGTGAATTATGAATATACTATGTTTTATTGTGTTGGATTATGTTTGTTAGTGTTTAAGGGACTTTTATGAATTTAAATATTTTAGATGCAAATGGGAATGAGAGAGATGTGTAATATGGTAATGGGAAATGTTTATTTAAATTCTGATGGGAATCAGGGCAATAATTTTGAATTTCGGGATAACAGTTAAATGAGAGTCTGGTGATGCTGTGGCGGCGGTCCTGAGCTGGCCAGCGTGTCAGAGCAGGGGCGTTAAGTACCTGGCTGACTTATGGTGTTGGTATCTCGAGAGAGAAGTCCAGTAATGTCATTCAGGTGCGGTCACAGTCACTGGACCAAGGGTGAGTTAATTATATATTTTTTTTTTTGTAAACCATTAAGGGGGTTGTGGCGACATATTCTGGCTGATCCGTTTAGCAAGTATGAGTGTGTCAATGAGAGTTTTTATGCTTCGGCATAAAACCTCTCATTGACGGGGTATTGTAACGGGACATTTTGACCCACCCGGGGTAATAAATAAATTTGTGTTTAATAGAAAAGGAAATAAAATTTTATTGTATAATTTTGGGAGACATAGACATAAATTGAGAATAAAGGTAAATTTTATTGGTAATGAAATTGGCAGGAGTGATTGTAAATATTGTTCATGAATTATAACAACGCAATAGACAGCAAGTGAAAATGTGTCAAGGTCAGCTCCAGATGCGAGTAAAGCAGTTATTTTGAGAA
Organism: Magicicada septendecula; assembly: GCA_034769895.1. NCBI lineage: Eukaryota > Metazoa > Arthropoda > Insecta > Hemiptera > Cicadidae > Magicicada > Magicicada septendecula. Next base: position 45,033,667 of record CM068368.1, read on the forward strand.
CCAGTGACTAACAGAATTATGTAACTGAACATCAGACGATCTTATGTCAGAGACAATCCCAGCTTTGGAATGTAGGAGTGTTAGACGAAACTACTACTGGCGTAGTAATGCGAGAAATGAAGACAATGAAAAGTTTGTAAAACAGTCGCGGCCGTTTCACGAAGTAGTGCCGTTCGTCTCGGCCCAGTTGAATTCTGCATATAGAGCCGGCCGGCTGCTAAAAACCCGAGTTCTAGAATGTAAAATCGTGGGAGCCCGCAATTTAAAAAATGTGATATAAATCCAAATTATATATAAATAAGGTAAAGAACAGTTTTCTTGTACATAAATAACAGTTTTTCGTTATGAAATAACAGTTTCGGAGATATAAAACGAGTGAACAGTTAAAATAAAAATGTGTGCGTGTAGAGCCAAGTGACGTCTTCTGGACTAAAACATGAACAGCTAAGTAACAAAAAATGTACCAAAAATTTAACAAGGGTTAAATCAAAATTTTCAATGTAATTAATTTTCTAAACCTTTAAAAAACAAAAAATGAGATCTCTAAGGGAATAAGAAACTGTGTGTGTGTGTGTGTGTGTGTGTGTGTGTGTGTGTGTGTGTGTGTGGGTGTGTGTGTGTGTGTGTGTGTGTGTGTGTGTGTGTGTGTGTGTGTGTGTGTGTGTGTGTGTGTAAGCGCTGGTTTCCGTTATATACATATATAAAATTAAGATTGTAGCTAATTGTTTTATTTGGAATTAATTTTTTTTGCAAATTACTGAAGTTAAAATGTAAGAGAGAGAAAAGGATAATTTGTTTATGATGAAATTGAAATACTTTAGTAACCAATAAAATTTAAATCATGGGGAACAAGTAAAGTTTTCTTTATTTCGACAACCATTTCTGCTTTTCGAGTTCGCCGAGAAGAATCTGGCCCGAATTTGGTAAGTACATATATTTTTTCTTGCAATTGGTACTAAGGCAAGATGGCGCCCGAAGAAGTTAGATAGTAAATAATGAATAACATTAAAATTAATTAAATTCATAATTATCAGTAAAAGTTTATATCACATACAGGTAACACCCATCTCAACTCGGTCTGAAAACAAAACAGATGAGATGTTAACACGTTTATATAGCATGAAAGAAAGTTCAGATGAACTAAGAGGGGACATTAATAATAAATTTAATGAACAAAAAAGTGATTCCAATGTTAAATATGATAAAATAAATGCTAAATTTGATGAAGTGAACGCTAAAATGAATGACCAAATTAACGAAATAAGAAATGAAATAAAACAACAAAAATTTAGTATTAACCAGCATATTCATGAAACGAATGCACGTTGTGAGAATATGAAAGAACAGATAATAGAATCAGTTAGTGAGAAGTTTGATACACAAATAGACAGTTTAGAAAACAAAATAAGTAAAGTAGAGGAAACAATAGTTGAGAAAGTTCAAAGTCAAATTGTAATGCAGAGTAAAGAAATAGAAAATAAGTGTTTAAATGCAGTTGACAAACAAATAGAAGTTAAAACCAAAATGGAGATTGATAAGCAGATAGACATTAAGACAGAGATTTTACAAAATCAAATAGATAAATGTGAATCTAGTGTAACTAACATGACAAAGAATATCGAAACAATCGATAAAGCTTTCTCAGAACATGAAATTAATACTAACAATGAAATAAGTACTATACGAAACAAAATTAAAGAAATAAATGATAGTAATGTTCTAACTAATAATCAGAATGATCACAGTTGCACACCACTATATAAAAATTATCCCGATTTGTGTTTAATAGAAAAGGAAATAAAATTTTATTGTATAATTTTGGGAGACATAGACATAAATTGAGAATAAAGGTAAATTTTATTGGTAATGAAATTGGCAGGAGTGATTGTAAATATTGTTCATGAATTATAACAACGCAATAGACAGCAAGCGAAAAAGTGGTGTGCAACTGTGATCATTCTGATTGTGATTTCAACCACTAACACAAATTTCTTCATTAAATTTCTTCATTCTAACTAATAGTGACATATATAATAAATGCACTTTAATTGAAGGCAATTTAAGCTGTGTGAAAGATGAATTGCAGGGGGGAGATTAATAAAAAACTAACAGGGGTAACAGAGAGGGTATTAATCACCCGCGATTTACACAATGAAGTTGAATTAGAGACGTTTAGTTGCGAGAACAGGGCGGTACACCCGATGCGATTTCTAAACCAGGCTAGAGAATATCATTGTTTTAGTAACAGTAATTGGGAAGTGCAATTGCTGAAAATTGTAAAATGTTTCAAAGGGAGTTCCACTATATGGGCCGACAGCGCATCGTGTAGAATGGGGCTGTTATGAAGAGTTTGAGAGGGCGTTTAAGGGGAAATATTGGGCGGAAGATGATCAAGAAATTTTACGTAGCCGTATAATGGGAACAGGTAACTTTGGAGGTAATCAAAATAATAATATAACCATATATGTAACCAAATTGTATAACGAGGTGAAATATTTAGAGCCACCGATACCGTTCAAATCATTCGTAAGACACGTGAATAAACATCTGCCACGGGAGGTCCAAATAACGTTAATGACGAAAGAGATAAACGACATGAATGAATTAGAGAGGGTATTAGACGTTTTACAGAGTATTCGAGATAGGGAAGTGGGTAGGTGACATCAACCACCGCATACTAATAATTATGAACATAATAACACTAGGGTTAATTCCAGCGGATATGGAGGAACGCGAATAAATATTTCAAACAACCAAGAGGGTTGGGTATGTTCTGGATGTGGATTCGAAAATTATGCGAATAGGCAGAAATGTTACAGGTGCAGTCAGGCAAGAGGTGATCCAACAAGGAGAGGGGGACCAACTCAGCACATACAACAGCCGAGAGGAACACCAAGTAATAGGGGGACATCTGGGAATAACCATGGGCCACCAAGGAGTCATAATGGACCCACAGCCAGTACTCATGCATACCGAGCGGAAAACTAGAGACGACAGTGGTAGCAAGGACCAGACCACTGTCCAGGGAAGCGAATGAGGTCCAACCAAATGAGGATTTTCAGACCAACGTAATCAAAACAGACATCGTGACGGATTTATTGGAGGAGGAGAATCAGGAAGCAATCGGAATGAGAACCGGATTAACGGAAGTAAAGGTAACAATAGCAGATAAGGACTATAAAACACTTATAGATACAGGCAGTGAGATTTCTGTAATTGCCAAAAATGTTTTGGGTGAGTTAAGGGAGACAAATAAAAATATTCCAATATTACCAGTAGCAGGGGTTACAGTAGTGGGAGTCACAGGAGTACGTAGTAAAAGAGTAACCAAACAAATACATTTAAATTTCCTTATAAATAATATGGAATTTGATACCTTTTTAGTTGTAAAGGGGCTAAGTCTAGATATAATTTTAGGTAATGACTTTCTACAGAGAAATAAAGCTGTAATAAATTTTAAAGAAAAAATAGTAGAATTCAATGGGGTGTAGCGGGTCATTTTTGGGTGTTTTTATTTTCCACAGTATGGGATAATTATATTTTTTATTTTATTTCATTTTGGGCGGGTTTGGATAAAATATTGTAAAACTGTATTATTGTGCAACCAGATTCATTCCATTATAACAACGTATGGCAACGTTATTTCCATTGTGTAAAGAAACAGTTTGAAACAAAGCAGTAAGGCGCAGTTGTTGTCGAGGAATGCGGCAGAGAATTCGTGCCACCCTAAAAATTCGCAGAACTCTGTACTTGTGTGGCAGTGCACACACGCCACTACTCGAGCAGGGGTGCCTACCGAAGCGTTGGCAAAAAACTAAGATGGCCAGAGAGCAAGGATATTCGCCACCTTCTCCAAGACAGGAAAGGCTGTTTAAGTCCCACCCACTTTAATGACGTCCGCCAGTGCCTAGATGAGATCATGTACCATGTTCACCAAAAACTTACATACATCGCATAGGACGAAACTGTGACGACTAACTGTAAGGCATTGATGTCCGTCGTCTTGACTAAAATGCTCCTGGAGTGGGGAACTGAGAGACGCCGGCAGTCTTTGGTCGACTCTCGCCTGCGCAGGCCGCCGGACAACCGGGCTCAGAAACAAATTTTTTTTTAAAACTGATATAACAGTGAAATAGCTGAAAAAGTTTATGTGACCGCGGTCGGGAAAATGTAAAACAACATTAAACACCTTTTGGACATTTCACACGAAATTAGAAAAGAAATGGATGTGCGTGAAGACCACGTGGCCGGGGGTTATTTCGTCTACTGAAAGTGTAAGGGTTGGGGTTTTATAAAGGTATGGGGTATCAAATAAATTAAAATTAATTTAAGCGAAAATGGCAGGCTGGGCTCTCTTGTTTAATGTATGTAAGTAGTAGAAAATAAGAATAGTACGTAAGACGTAATGATTACACAACCTGTAAAACCATAATATTTTTAAAGTATGTAAAATCTATATTTGGAGGAAAAGTAAAAACTTCATATCTGTCAAATGATTTTAAAAATAAAAGGAAAAGTTAAATTCTCTTCATTCAAAATGGGTATTCAGAATTATTTCGTAACCTCACACTGTTTCTGATCTCGCTTATAGGAGAACTCTGGGGGGACTCTTAGGAACAAAGGTAAGTAGAAGTGAATTAAATGTATAAATAAGTAAGTTTTTATACAGGGGGTGATCGGTCGATCAGGGTTAGTTTTGACCAGGTGGTAGATAAGGTTAGAGTAATGGGGGTAAAAATATTACAGAGACGGGTAGGCGAGAGTAAATTCATGTAGAGAGGGAGAGTATATAGAGAGTTTTGAAGGAGAGATGGATGAAAGTAGTGAGAGAACGTGGGAAGATTGGCGGATAAATTTCTAAGGGAGGGTGATGTTGTAGGGAGTGATCAACGTACGTCATTGTGGCAGGTGATTGAGCAGTTTTGAAGAGTGTTTGCCGAGATTCCAGGGAGGGCAAAAGGGTATGAATGTGCATTGCAGGTGCGGGAACACACACCATTCATGCAGTGGAGTTATCTAGTACCTTATTCCAAGAGAAGAGCGGTGCAAGAAGAGTTAGATCGAATGATGGAGGGAGGCATTATAGAAAGGTCAGTGTCACATTACTCAAATCCATTGGTAGTGGTAATTAAGAAGAATGGTAGGGTTAGATTGTGTTTAGATGCAAGAAGGATTAATCAAATCATAATACCCGACCGTGAATCACCAGAATCCATAAATGAGATTTTCCAAAAGTTTAGCGGGGTAAGATACATGACTTCGTTAGATTTAACAGCAGGGTATTGGCAAGTGCCATTAGCAAAAGAAAGTAGAAAGTATACAGCATTTTTGGTTAACGGGGAAAATTACCAGTTTAAGCGGTTGCCATTTGGGTTAAACACTAGTGTAGCGAGTTTTATTAAATGTTTAGATCAAATTTTGAAACCTAAGGAATTAGACTTTTTAACAGTATATGTGGATGATATATTAATTGCTTCTAGAACTTTTCTGGAAAACTTGGAGCATTTGGAATATGTTTTGACTAAATTAGAAGAAGGAGGACTCACCTTAAATTGGGAAAAATCCAAATTTTTACAAATTAAGATAAATTTTTTAGGTTTCATTATCACACAAGAGGGAATCTCCGCAAATCCAGATAAGGTTGACTCCATTATGTGCTTCCCTGAGCCAAGAAATATCAAACAACTACAGAGCTTTTTAGGACTCTGTAATTTCTACCGTAAGTTCCAGAAGAATTATGCACACACAACATCGAAACTAAGTGCAGTACTCCAGAAAAACAAGCAGTGGAGATGGGGAGAAACGGAACGCGACGTATTTATTGAAATTAAAAGAAAGTTTAGCCATATGATTATGATGAATCATCCTGATTTTAATAAAACCTATTTACAGACAGATGCAAGCAACGTAGCTTTAGGGGCGGAGCTCTACCAGGAGGACTGTGATAAGGAACATCTGACTATCGCCTTCGCCAGTAGGTCGCTTCTGTCTGCGGAAAAGAATTACACCACGACAGAGAAGGAACTCTTGAGCATTGTGTTCGCCGTGGGAAAGTTCCGGACATACATCCTGGGGAACAGAACTGTCATACGCACGGACCACAAGGCATTATCCTTTTTAAACACATGCAAGCTTGCTCACAGCCATCTAACCAGGTGAGTACTTGTATTACAAGAGTATAATTTTGCGTGGGAATATGTTAAGGAGAGAACAAAATACCTGACACTCTTTCCAGGGTAGATATGTTAGATAACAGAACGGGGGGGGGGGGGTTTAAGGGAAATTGAAATTTTTCAAATAACCAGGGAAGATAGAATTTTTGGGGAGGAGTTAAAAAACATCAGAACTATGCAAAGAGCAGATAGTAAATCAGGTAGAGTCATAAATAGTTTAGAGACTGAATTAGCAAGGTCAGAGTATAATCAACATTTTCAGATATATCAAGGGTTGTTATTTAAGAAAGTAGATGGGGTGAGTGTGATTGGAGGTTAGTTGTGCCAGATGGGTTAGCAGATAAAATCATATGGCATTGTCATTTAAGATATGGTCATTTTGGGGCGAAAAAGTGTGTTAACGTTTTGAAAGAGTCTTGTGTTTTTAAGAATATGGAAAGGCGGGTTAGGAAGTTGTTAAGGGGTTGTGATTTGTGTCAGAAGTCGAAGGTAGTGAACTATAGGGTTGAAGGGGAGTTGAATTTTATAAAGGTAGAAAGGCCATTTGATTTAGTTGCAGTAGATTTGTACGGACCGTTGCCGAAGGGTAGAGGCGGAGTTATGTATATTTTTGTAATGTTGGACACTTTTTCAAAATATGTAAAATTGTATAGTGTGAAGAGAGCTACCCGTCATGTGCTGAGTGAGAAGGTGACGAAGGATTATATGATAAATGTGGGGAATCCAAAGGTGATATTATCGGACCATGGGCCACAGTTCATCAGTGGAAGATGGCGCCAGACCCTTGGATGGGAAGGAATCGTCCCGAAGCACACGGCAGTCTACCGTCCTCAGTCCAACCAGGCGGAGCGTGTCATGAGAGAGATAGGCAGGATTTTTAGAGCCTATTGTCACACCAAACACAGCGAGTGGCCGTTATACGTAAAAAGGGTTGAAAATTGGCTGAACAGTACCACCCACGAGTCGACAGGATATACACCTCATGAGTTGATTAAGGGAACACGCCCCCCGAGGATTTTGGAACAGCTGTTTGACTACCCACTTGAGAGTGAGACAACGGATGTGAGCATTAAAATCAGGTTGGCTAATGAAAATCTATTAAGTAAAGGTGAACGACGTAAACGTAGACATGACGCAAAAGGTAAGTGGATGAAATACAAAATAGGACAGCTGGTATTGGTGAAGAGACATGACTTATCAAGTGCTCAGGACAAGGAAATTAAGAAATTTTTCTTACTGTACGAAGGACCTTACGAGGTAATAGAAGTGAAGATGAATAATGTGTACGTATTACAGAATAGAGAGACAAGGGAGATAATAGGGACACACAATGCAACAAATTTGAAACTGTATTGGTCATCGTAGGAAATTTAGCAGTGATTATCATTAATAGTGATGTATAAATGAAATTTAATTTTGGTTTTATATGTTTTATATGAAAAGGGACTCTCCCCCATTTTCGGGCGATCATAGACTCACCACTTCTGATCGTGGATTTCGGCAATCTGGAGGCGGACCATGGTTGGCGGTAGCCTCAACAAGGGGGTGAAAGCAACGATGGTCTTACTCCACAAAAGGGTGACAGTAGAAATTCTTTGCTTATAAGAAAGGGAGGGGGACCCCTATTTTCGTGGAAAGGTAATGTAGAGTCATAAAAAAAAAGGAGCTTAGTGGTAGTATTTTTTCCACGAACAACAATAGTTTTATTTTATGAATTGTGAAATAAAACGCCCAAAATTTATGTAACCTAAATAATTAACACATCAAGTAGTTGTTTTTCTTCATACAATTGAAATGTAAGTCATGTAATGTAGACTTGTAAGATGATCCATTGTTGTACTATTATCTTGTAATAAAGAAGGTATTAGTGAGAAGTGAAAGCTGGAACTTGCAAAAAAAAAAAACTTGTTATTGTGCAAGATAAAAGGGTGATTTTAGGGGGTTGTTAAGTGTCAACAGAGAGAAAATAAATTGTGGTATGTGGCGATAGTAAATGAAGAAGGACATAAGTTTAGTTATAAGATAGGCTATTGCAGTGACGGCATGTTGTTACTGTAGATAGCGGTAAGGGTTGATGAGTAACATCAAAGCATGTTACCATCAACGGAGGCTCAAATAGAGCGTAATATACACTGTACACCAACATTATATAATATTATATTATGTCAATTACTATGGTACAGTATATAAAGATGATGATTTGTAAAACATGCTAATGACAGATTTCCCCACATTTCGGGCGATTACTGTTTCACCAGCACTAATCGTGGTTTTGGACGACAATCAGCTGTGGGCAGATATTGTAAACCTGACCATGGTTGGTTGCCTGTGAAATTGGTTTGAATTTGAAATTAACGGGGGGGACAGGGGAAAGACTTAAGGGGAAATCCCGGAACTATGGAACAGCGGCTATCACCCGTTCGTGTGGGAACAAATAAAAGGGTGTTAGACCCGTTTTAAGGTTGTTATTATATAATCAGTTATTATTATATCTGAACTTTAAATGTAATGCCGAAGCAAGGACAGGAGACGACAAAATTCCTCCCTAACTTCAGTCCTTGTGGAAGCAACTGGGCGCTACAGTCCAGGGTCCATAGTCCATAGTGTGTGTGGAAGGAGGTTACTAGAATATTAGTAACGCATTGATGAATTAATGAATGTTAAATATACAGTATTATGTTGATGATGTTGATCAGAGGAGAATTTGATGATTTTGTATTGAATTAAGAAGTATTAGGATAATTAAAGATGATTAATAATTTTCAAGTAGATAATATGTTCTGATGTAGTTGATTTAAATGTGTTTTGTTTATATAAGAATTATATTAACAAATTTAATTGTTCTGAAATATTATTGCGTTAGAGTAAGATTGTATACTTCTTCTTGTAAAATGGGAAGGGCTTAATTTTTGTCGATTGGAATCGAAAATTTTATAGAATATTTGGAGTGAAGTAAGAGGATGAAAAGTATGTATAATAGATATAAGGTTATATATTACTAGATCAAGGAAACCAGTGCTTCTTAACGCAAACCAGAACACAGCTAAGGGGAAACAGATCAGTTAGGGATATGGTATTATACTAGGCCACTATTTGATTTTAATTGGATGTTTCAGAGTTTGGTGATGCTGTGGCAGCGGTCCTGAGCTGGCCAGCGCGTCAGAGCAGGAGCGTCAAGTGCCTGACTGGCCTTGTGGTGTTGGGATCTCAAGAGAGAAGTCCAGTAAGGTCATTCAGGTACACTCACAGTCACTGGACCAGGGGTAAGTTAACTATTTTTTTTTTATATAAACCATAAAGGGGGTTGTGGCGACATATCCTGGCTGATCCCTTTAGGAAGTATGAGTGTGTCAATGAGAGTTTTTATGCTTCGGCATAAAACCTCTCATTGAGGGAGTCTTGTAACGGTACAATCCGGTACATATAGAGGTTTTGGGGAATAACCAATGTAAATTTTATTTCAATTGCAAAAGCATAATTAATAGTGGTAAGGTTTTTTAATGACGTAGTAAGCTCAGTGCAGGAATTGTATCAAGGTTAACAGTGTACGTGCAAAACAACAACTAGATTTTGCCAGACGAACTCTGACCTATTATGTCATCAGGCCAAGCCTGCAAAAACGTTACATTGGAATGCAATACGTAATTGTCTCGCCTTAATATTTGAGACGTCATAGTCTGAAACAACAAGACTTGGTGACGTGACACCCTCTCCACCTCGGAATTGAAGCCGTTCATCTCGCCCTCAGTCACGTAATACCACTTGTGCCGGCCGGACACATATAAAAGTTCCGAACTAAATCTCGGGTGGACTCAAACAAAATGTGAAATATTATACGAATTCGGAACAAAATTGTAAATTAACAGTTAATCGTCAGTTATCATGTAAAAGATTATTTCAAAAAGTGCGTGCGACCAACAAGTAACAGGATGTGCGCAATAAGATTGGACTCACGTGTAACCAGATAAGTACAACAACAAAACAGCAGACAATTTCTTCAATCAGATAAATTCAAACCACTAAAAATGCTATTAAAGAAATGTATATTAAAATGAGCTCAATTTGGGGAACATAGAATATGTATAGCACGAATGAGAGCGTGATTGGGTGAATGAAAAATCTATCTTTAAGAAGTGCTGGGTTGTGTTCTAATATGATTCATTATACATTATTATGATTTATTATACTTTATTTTGGGGGGAATATAAAATGTTAATGTTAATAATTTCTTCTAACTTGATGTGATAAACTACGCCTCATGGCCGAATAGCAATGTTCACATTTTTTTGTAGGATTCAATGTAAATGTATGTTCTAAGTAAAATAAAAGGTAATGTCATTGGTAAACGACAAAACTAGGAGTAAAGTTATTGAAAGTGACCTTGTTCTGCTATTTTCAGTTCGCTTAACCGAAAACTGGCCCAAAGGTAAGATATAATTTTAGGTTTCATTTTGGTATCAATAAATATGGCGTCCGGATGAAATGTTTACCATAGAAAGAAACAAAATTAAATAAAATATAAAGTAATAAAGTAAGTAAATCCACATCCATATTATTTGCCTCTCTGTCACACACATGCTTCCATTGCTCTCGCCAGTTGTAATGTTTCTTTTTACTTACTCTTTTTTCCTTTCTATGCTTTCATACTTTTATACTCGTGTGCACCGAATAGCTGTACTTATAATCACATTGACGGATGCCATTTTGTTCTACTTACCACAAAGTCAAACCAAGGTCCTTTTGGGCGAACTAGAGAGAGCAGAATGAGGTTATTCGAAATAAATAATTAGTCTAACCCAGGTTTAGTTCAAAATTTCAATCATTTTATTGATTAAATTTTCAAAGTTTAATTTTCTTTACTTTTCGCTACTTTCTATTACCATATCTGTCATTTTCTCTACCACTCTACATTCACATCACATAAAGTCATATCCTCAGTTTTTTGACATTTCTTTCTTTACAAATAGTTATAAAAAAGAAAAAAGCTTACTTAACTAAATTTTTCTTATATTTTATTAAACAAACCAGTACTTTGAATTTTCTTATTTCTCTTTATTTAATACACTCTCTCACTCATTCTTGACACCCCTCCAAATTAGAGATCTCATTTCATATTTAATACATTATTCATAAAAAAGGGAAATTGACATAAAATGATGTTTAATTTTAGTCAGTTACTTATGTTCTTTCGTTTATACTCATCTTGTCATGGTAATCCAAAGGTTTATGCCACCACGTGTTATGTACTTTTTTGTTTGTAGAACACTCCGAAAACTGACATTACGCTGTTTAATTTTGATTCTTTTTTCAATCACATACTTTATTGTTGTTTCAAAATAATGTAATGTTTTATATATTTTAATTAATTACAAAATTAAACTAAACCTCTTGGTTTGTACTGTTACAATAACATCACCATTCTTTTGAGTCGGCCGACTTAAATTGCTTGCGAGCACTGATTTAATGAACCGTGCGTTAACACCCACGCAGTTCTGGAGTTGGATGACGACCGGCGCGTCCAAAATGGCGATAATATGCTCGGTGGACCTTCTGTGTATGTCGCCATCAACTTGCTCTCTGATTGGATGATGAATGTCTCGTGCCTTTCTCGATATCTCGTGAAAGACGGTAAGGAGACCATGTGGGCGAATTTTACGTCGCAAAAGGCGGCACACGCACGCTCTTACACATTCCAATGTTATAATTTCCGTCGTACCTTGCACAAGAATTGGCTGCTGGGTGTTCACAAAAGTCACACATTGGGTGATCTAAAAAGTGTTGCCTAGCATGGTTTGCTACAAATTGTTAAAATAAAATTCATGCAATTAAAACCCTCTTGCTTTTTCCCGTTACAATACCCCCCCCCCAATGAGAGGTTTTCTTCCAAAACAGAAAAACTCTCATTGCCTAAAACCCAAGAGGACCAGTTAGGATATGTCGCCACGACCCCCCTTACTTTCTTACAAAATCATTGGTAACTTACCCCCCTAGTCCGGTGACTGCGGCTGCACCTGCATGACCTTACTGGACTTCCCTTGTCGAGATCCCAACAACATAAAGTCAGACAGGCATGCTACCACGGTATCACAAGACTCTTATAACAATCAAAAACATCAATAACTGGCCTTTCACAATACCATATCCTCAACTGATTTGATTCCCTCTTAGTCGTACTGGTTTGCCTTTAGCAAGTACTGGTTTCTAACTCAATTATCTACTTGAACAAATAATGTTTAATGTTGCTTAACACTGTAAAGTTGCCTATTATTTATTTTTATAAACAATTATCCTGGTCATGGCACCAATTGTAAAGTTACATACTTTTTATAAACAATTATCCCTCCCAAAAATACCACCTACCTGTGACATTCCTATTCTTACCTGCATCCAGTAACCCCAGAGTTCGTTAGGCGAGGATTTAAATGACGCAAACAGATCGAGATAGCGGATTTAATAAACTACACTAACACGTGGTCTTTGTAAATTGAACTTATTATTTTATTTGCAGTTAAAATATTAACGGGGTTTGCCCCATGTCTGTGATGATTCATAGATCACATTTACAAACATACAGAAAGAAATGTAGATTAAAACATTTACTTAATATTTAATAAGGTTCACCAGTACTTCATATACACACTCACTTTCATTCTTTCACCCCCCTATTACTTTAAAATATATGATTGATGTTATTTAGTAAATGCCTAGGTCTTGTACTTATCGAAAAAAGTTATCCATTTTGTGGCGACATTGCTGTTGCCACTAATAACTGCTGCACTTGATAATTGTCCGAAACTGTTGAAAACTGTTTAATTGACTCGTCACTGGTTGTCGACACTGGTTACTGATTTTTTAGTATTTGATCACATTTCTAAACTGTTTTACATTGCAAAATTTGATAAGTCTGTAGACTTGAATTATATCCAACCAGCCGGTTTTAAGAGTTATGCGGAACAGAATGATGGTGACTGACAAACGCTGATCAAGTACGTCCAGCCGGTTTTAAGTGTTGATCGAGACAGAATGATTCTGATCGCCGTGCGGCCAATATAAACGCCGATCACGTGATACTCCTCCCACATGGGCGACGTCATTTCGTATGTCTCTGGACGTGTTCTCACTGTGTTTTCCTCTGTTCCAGAGGTATCAAATGTTGACTTGACGTCATTATGATTGTGACGTCTGTGGAAACTTGCGATGTTGAGGCCACTTTTGGGTTAAATCGGCAACACTCTGGCTAGACGCAGCTAAAAATAGCTTTTGATTAACTTGTTTACAAGACGCACCCACATTCCTTAACGCTTCATCCGCCACTGTTTCACATGGATTTCAAAAAAAAATGATTTTATTCTTAATTTTGATCTAATTAAATCTCTGAACCCCGGTTTCATACCTGTGACTCAGTATGTACTGTCACAACACATGTATCCTTTAAACTAACATAATACATTTTGTTACAGACATCTACCCTCAACAAACTCTTGACAGTTGTAATTCCAACTTTAAAATGACTTACTAATTCAAGTCTGAATTTGATTGAACAATCTTTCCTTCTTGCATTTACCTTAAAAATTTACATTCACTTTCTCCATGTCCTTCTTACAAGGCTGACTACTAATGTTATTTTTATACAATGCAAAACATGATTAATACCGGACAGCAAATTATTTAATACAACAGATACCTAGAGTACCAAAACAATCTCTTCCACTACTTCAATATGATTATGTTCACAACAATAATCAACAACTGAATACTCTTTCGTACTCAGTTCAACTCATCCTTCTACATCATTTTTTTTTTTTTTTTTATTATATATATCCCCCAACCCCCTTTTTTATCTTAACCCCTGATACCCCGTGTTACAATTGGTGTAAATGGGCTCATGGACAAGCCGATATCTGGTATTTACACATTTGCAAAAATGCTACATTAATGCCCCTGGCTTGTAACGTGGCCAGCTCCTTTCCACACACACTATTACCCCCCAGACTGGACTGTAGCGCCCATTTGCTTCCACAAGAACTGAAGCGGTTAGGGTGTAAATGCTGTTTACATCGTTCTTGCTTCGGCGTTATAAAACCTTCGCCATTACGGGTCTACCATCCCATTCGATGGATAGCCGCTGTTCCATAGTTTATGGCAGATTCCCCTGGTTCGCCCCCCAGTTAATTTCTAAAGTCACCAATTTTGAAAATAATAAGTATGGTCAGGGTACAATAAACCTGCCCATCTCTTGTTACCAGTAATCCAAAATCACGGTCAGGGTTCGGTGACGCCATGACTGCCCGAAAATGGGGAATAACATTTAAAACCTAGAGATATTTTATATCTACTCACAATCATAGCATACTACACTAAACACTTTGTGCTTCTCATAATCAACATAATACAACATTATAAACACTCAAAATGAACATTACCAACCTCAGGTTACCATAAAACATTTCATCTCTGAATTTAAGTAAAATTTACTAACATTACACAACTTCTAATTTCAATTTCTATTGATTAAACATTTTAATTGTTTATCTTGCATTATCACTTCAACTTTGACTTTCTATTAAACATTTTAATCAGCAACCTTTAATTATTTATCATTGATTATACAATTCAGTTCTCCAAATGTAATGGGGCAATTAAAATGAAGGGTCTATTTTAAATCTTATAATAATTTGGGGCCAATTTGTTTGGGCACCATTTATTGTCACGAAGACTTGATTTATGTAACACCCCGTATTTAACTCTGTACCAGTCAGAGTCAAGCACGAGACGATGATAACATTGGAATGTGGATGTGAGCGCGCACGTGTGTGCCGCTGTTTGTACTCTCGGGCCCAAAGTCACTAACGGAAGTGAACTAAAAAGTAACTAATTAACCTGTCACGTGAGTGTATTGATGAATCGCAGAGCGAGCTGCTGAACCTGTAGCGGAAATGGCCGTTAGAGACGCTTTTGGTAGCGTCACCCAGTCGACTTACAGCTTCTGACTGTGCGGTCATATAAAACAGTGCTCGAGCAAATCAGGGTCGGCCGACCAGTAAATTGTGTGATTAAAATACGTAAAACAATATAAAAAAGTTTAAGAATCAACAGTGAGACATTAGGATCAATCAATGACAAAAATTTAATTAATTGTGTGCGAAACCGGGACCTTGTGACGAAACTGGAACGAACAAAGGAACAATGAAGGGACTAGCTTAACAACGTGGCGGAGACCGTATCAGTAAAGTAGATCGACAATCTAAATTCAAACCAAATAAAATGAAGTAATAAAATAAAACTTTTATAATGAATAAAGAGATATCTCAAATTTGTGTAAGAGTATGAATGCATAAAGGCTGGGCTGCTTTTAAAAAAATATTACAGTAGTTAATAGAATAAGTCAATTTCAATGTTAGTCTTGTAGTGTTGATACTTAAAGGAAAAGAAAGACAAAAAATAGTTTTGAGAAAAGAAACAATGGAATGCAAGTAAATTCAAGCATATAAGAAAGTTTAATAAAAAATTTGAGTTTATTAACAAATACTATGAGAGAGTAATTATTATCAAGTAACCCTAAATCAGGTTTATAGGCCTAGAGTTCGTGTGAGGGACCCGGGACCGCATAAAGGTAAGAGTATAAAGAGTACTTTATTTTATTAATAAATGGTTTATTGATTTTAATGTAATATGAAACATTACACAAAAAATTTAAATTTATTACCAACATCCAACTTTTCAATTAAATTAATTATCTCAAATTAATTTAATTACATAATTTAAAACATTCTACATTCATAGTGCTTTACTTTCATAATAAACTTCATTTATGGCAACATATTATTGTTATTATCATCTCAATTATAACTGTACACATACAACGTACATGTCAACAACATATCAGCTGATACACTATCAGAATATCAACATAACCTTACTATATAAGTACCTTTAACACATGTAAACCAAACACAAAATTATCTACAATATACGTCATTAACTGTTCTTGTCAACCACAAATCATTATATTATTCAGTCCAGTAATTAAAACCACTACACTCTTAATTAAATGTTCATTAATAATAACTGTCTAACCACCATCATCATACAGCAATCTTACATTATCATAACACATTTAATTTTTAACTAAATTCATTATATTACACTTTTAAATATAATGTCCCTTTAACTCTATTTAATCCATTAAGCCTTAATAATAATTCCCAGGATTATCTCCCATTATTATTTATTATTTTATCATATGCCATGTCTACTTTAGTATTTTTGATTCAGTCCCCATTAGTGTTTTCTATTACCATTAAGTACTTTATCTCTTCACTATTATCATCATCTGCTACTAATACCCCCATTCTGTACCCAGGTAAGTATTTTTTCTCAACAATATAATCATCATTTACTACGGTGCTAATTACTTCACAAGGTAAGTCTTTTAATTTATTAATTATCTTACTTTTTAACATCTCTACCAACTCTTGATACTCTCTGTCAACACTAAAAATCTCTATCTCTCTCTTTCTTCATCTCTCATCGTAATACCTATTACAACCCCCTTGAATTATCTCACTCCATGCAAAGGGCACCACAAAATTACTATAACACTTCCTGGCTTTACCAGGTTTACCACAAAAAATTAAGGGAACACTTGGAGACACCTCGTCTCCCACATAACCTCTAGAGGAAACTCTGTCCTCGTAAATCACTTGTAGAGTCTTTACTCCACTTAAACAATAGGGAAAGTATGCCCTTTGCCAACCGAACCTTTCGTCACACTCTCTCTCAATCTCATCAACCACTATCTCATCACTAACTTCTACTTCCATTAAAACTTCATCTTCACTATTATTATTCACCATCATTTCGCTATCATTATTATAATTATCACTATTATTTTCAGTATTACTTACCTTGTCAACTTCCACCTGATTATTATTCGTACACTATACACTTGTGTGCACCGAACAGCTGTACTTATAAAAAACATTGACGGACACCATTTTGTTCTACTTACCACAAAGTCAAACCAAGGTCCTTTTGGGCGAACTAGAGAGAGCAGAATGAGGTTATTCAAAATAAATAATTATTCTAACCCAGGTTTAGTTCAAAATTTCAATCATTTTATTGATTAACTTTTCAAAGTTTAATTCATTTTGTTTTGTTTGTTTTGATGAACTTATGCAATTGCTAAAAACAATACTCAAACAAAATTATTTCTCTTATGATAATGAATATTTCATGCAGGAGGATGGTCTGGCAATGGGGTCACCTTTATCGGGAATTTTAGCAGACCTACACTTGAACCACTTTGAGAATACATTTTTAATGTCTAGTCTCAATAAACAGCGAGACAAAATTAAATTTTACGTACACTACGTTGACGACACTTTTATGATAGTATTCAATGGAACGAGTAGACAAATAGAAAATTTGAAAGGATATATGAACACCATAAACATGAAAATTCAATTTACCCTAGAAATGGAGAATAATAGCTGCCTGAACTTTCTTGATCTCACTATCAGCAAATATAATGGCCGTTTTAGATTCAAAATTTATAGAAAGCCCACCACCACGAATATTACTATTCATGCTGATTCATACCATCCATATTCCCAAAAAATGGCAGCCTTCAACGCATTCGTTCATAGAATGCTTGCTATTCCCCTTGAGCAAAAAGACAGAGTGGAAGAGACTAATATAATCAAAAGTATAGCTATCGCTAATGGGTATAACAGTGGAATCGTAGACAAGCTTATAAGAAAACACTCGGTAAAAATCAATAGTAAAAGCAGATTAACCGGCCCATCTAAAGAAGATGCTAAGTTTATAGTAACTGAGTACACGAATGTACTACCAGTCATTGTAAAGAATGAGCTGAAAAAAACGTAAAATAACAGTGGCCTTTAAAACCACAAATAACATCAAAAAACGTTTGGGACAAAGAACTCATATCCCGGCTGAAGAGAAAACTGGAGTGTACAAGCTTGAATGCGATGACTGTGACAAATTCTATATAGGACAAACGGGCAGGCCGTCAGCCGAACGTTTTAAAGAACACCTGCCCAAAAGTGATATCTCGAAAACTAGATCCAGTTACGCTCAGCATTTAATGCTGTATAATCGTAAGTACTCAGACTTCCACACAAACTTTAAACTGCTTCATAATTGTAAAAAGGGTGCATACATGAACGCTGTGGGGGAATATGAGATATACAGGGCTTCTAAGTTACAAACGGACCAACTACTTAATGACAAAGTTTCGTTCCGATCGAATCTGCTGTACAACACGGCCATCGATATCGATGGGTCAGCGGGCAATGATAATGGTCATATAAGACAAAGTGCAACAGTTGGTCGTTGGCAACGAGACAATGCGCATAGGACTGTGCCGTGACTGTGTCGATGTTAAATTATGTGTGGTGTTTTTGTGTTTGTGTGTTTTAACTAGTTGACGACCCCCTTTTGGGTGAATTTGATGTTTTTATAGTATTGAACCTGATGATGAGAATTTATTCTCGAAACGCGTCGTTTTAAGAAAAAACCAAATAAGTCACAAGACGGAAGTTAATACAGGTAATTGCCTAATATTAATTCTAAATATAAAGTTTAATTTTCTTTACTTTTCGCTACTTTCTATTACCATATCTGTCATTTTCTCTACCACTCTACGTTCACATCACGTAAATCAAATATATTGCACATTTTATTTGCCTCCAAGAGCGTTTAAGACTATAAAACAGGTTAATTACCTTCCGTCACGCTTCTTAAAATCCGAATACAGGATTACTCGAGTTTCAACACATTAAGTGTCATCATCAGATCCTCAATGAATATTGGTAAAACTACATTTGTTGATGTTTGCACATCTCGTCAAACGATAAAAACAACACATACATAATAACGAAAATATTTAAATAAATTAACACATTAAAAACAAGACAAAACAGAACGAAACACAATACACGCGGCCGCCGTGGACCTGCGCAGGAACACGGTATACAGTAAAATTAATCGATACCGATTTGACCTTTGATAAACTTTATCGATCTGACACAGCTAATATCTCGTTCTATATCGTTGACTCTATTAAATAAAATATTATTTTTATATATTGACTTTTCATTTAGGATTCGATCGTAATTCTCTTTAGTGGCCTTATATATCTCAAACCGTTCGAGAGTGTCCAGTTTAAGAGATTTCCTGCATTTGTCCTTTCCTTCATGTATATTTTTTAATAGCATGGTACATAGATTGCTGTCGTTGCCCCTCTCCACAGAAGACCATAAAAATGAGGTCAACATTATTAAACACATAGCGGTAGCCAGTGGATATAAAAGCAACATAATAGATAAAATAATAAATAAGAAACAAAATAGATTAATAAATATTGACGTGCCTAAAGAAAAAGTAAAATATATCGCAATAGATTATGGCAAAATGTTACACCATATTTTAAAAAACCAATTGAAAAAACAAAATATTGTATTGGCTACAAAAGCAAATAATAAACTCGAGAACAAACTTAAGTTTAAAAATCAAAATAGGTCTTTCGATGAATACGACGGTACTGGTATATACAGGCTTAATTGTTCGGATTGTTCAAATTTCTACATAGGACAAACGGGTCGTTCGTTCAAATTGCGTTATAAAGAACACATCCCAAGCTCTAAGTCAAATATAGGTAGATCCACATTCGCTGAACATTTAAGCTCACAAGATCACAACATAAAAAGTATTAGTGAGAATTTGGACATATTACATAAATGCAGGAAATCTCTTAAACTGGACACTCTCGAACGGTTTGAGATATATAAGGCCACTAAAGAGAATTACGATCGAATCCTAAATGAAAAGTCAATATATAAAAATAATATTTTATTTAATAGAGTCAATGTTATAGAACGAGATATTAGCTGTGTCAGATCGATAAAGTTTATCAAAGGTCAAATCGGTATCGATTAATTTTACTGTATACCGTGTTCCTGCGAAGGTCTGCGGCGGCCGCGTGTATTGTTTTTCATTCTGTTTTGTCTTGTTTTTAATGTGTGTTAATTTATTTAAATATTTTCGTTATTATGTACGTGTTGTTTTTATCGTTTGACGAGATGTGCAAACATCAACAAATGTAGTTTTACCAACATTCATTGAGGATCTGATGATGACACTTAATGTGTTGAAACTCGAGTAATCCTGTATTCGGATTTTAAGAAGCGTGACGGAAGGTAATTAACCTGTTTTATAAATATATTGCAACTTACCGTCTGTGACTTTCTGCAACGATGTCTTCAATCTAAAGTTGACATGTTTCGGGACACTTGTCCCATCTTCAGAACTTAAAAGTATGTTCGTATATCATCAAACGGTGTTATAGTTGTCAAATAATTAAAACATTAAAATCCAATCAAACAAAAACCACAATACTTAATGTATAAAGTCGAGCGCGGCGGTTAAACGGTGCACACCGTACGGTAGCTGACCGCGCACTGAATCAAGACTGACTCTTATCACGACAATAACGCAAAGCGGTGTTGTACAATATATTCGATTTAAAAAGCAGTTGATCGTTTAGGACACGCGGCTTGGTATCAGCATTGTTATAAGCTCTGTAAATTTCGAACTCCTCAAGGGCGTTCATATGTCGCCCTTTCTTGCATATGTGAAAAGGTATCAAGTTTGTTTTAAAATTAGTGTAATTGTGATTCCCTATGATGAGGTGTTTTGCAAATTTTGATCTAATGTGGTCCAAACTGTGAAAGTGTGTAGGTGGTGTATGTTCTGTGAACCTTTTTAAAAAGCCACGGCCTGTCTGGCCTATATAAAAGGCATCACAATCATCACATAACAATTTGTAAAACACCAGTTTTGTGTTCGAGGTTGGTAGGTCCATGTACGCGGAGGTTATTCAAAATGTGGTTAGTGGTCTTGTATGTGACGTTTATATTGCTATTTTTTATTGAAAATTGACCCAAAAACCTTAGGCATAAAGTATGTATATGGTGTTGTAATGTATTTGCGTGTTATACTCTCACGGGTTCCGTTTCCGTTAATGTTTTTACGCCTTTTCTTATGTTTTCTGAGGATATTATTCACCACCCCAACATCGTAATCATTAGTGACTGCGATGTATTTAATGGTGTTCAATTCCTCATGGTATTCTTTATCACCAAGGGGCAGAGACAAAAGTCGATTAATCATACTGTGAAAGGGAGCCATTTTCTGGGATATTGGGTGAAAGGACTTAGCGTGTATCACAATATCAGTTGTTGTAGGTTTTCTATAAACGTTAAAATGTAGTTTTTTACTATTGTTTTTAGCAACTGTTAAATCCAGAAAATTCAGTTTTCCATTGTCTTCATTTTCAAGTGTGAACTGTATATTATCATTGATATTATTTAAATAATTATGTAACCTATCAATTTGCCTTTGTGTGCCCTTATATATTAAAAAGGTGTCATCAACATATCTGCCATAAAACATTATGTTATCACTGTGTCCGTTATTGGTAAGAATAAAGGAATTCTCGAAATTATTCAGGTATACATCTGCAAGGAGACCAGAAAGTGGGGAACCCATTGCTAACCCCTCTTGTTGGCTGAAAAATTGATTGTTGTGGGTGAAATAGTTTTGATCGAGAATCAGTTCCGAAACGTCCATCAATTCGTTTATACTTTCAATGTCCAGTTTGTTAGTATTAATAAGGTTAATCTTAAGGATTCGTAGGGTCTCAGCTACTGGTATGTTTGTGTATAAGTTTATAATATCAAATGAGGCAAGTTTGTAAGATGGTTCTATTATTAAGTCTTTAACCTTATCTATAAAGTCAATACTATTAATTAAACTATGATCATTAGTTATTCGTATATTATGCTTTATTAGGTTGACTAGTTTTTTAGCCATTTTATATCCCGGGGCAGTGCTGAAATTTACTAGTGGTCTCAGTGGGATACCTTCCTTGTGGAGTTTGGGTAAGCCTGTCAAAGTGGGTGCTTTTGAATTTATGGGTTTCAAAGATCTTCTAGTTCGCTCGTCGAAAAAATGTGTGCACTTATTTATACTCTGATTTAACCATTTTACATAATGTTCAGTTGGGTCAGAATTTAGTTTATTAATGTTGTTGTTGACAATGAAATCTTGTATTTTATTGTCATACTCTGTCATATCCGTAATAACCACGGTGTTACCTTTATCGGCCTTGGTGACAAGAGCATGATTGACAGATAATTTATGTCTTAGTTCTGATAAAATTTTTTGTTCTTTATTATAATTAATATTTGTTAAAGGAGCAGAAGAGTAAATGTTATTACTCTGATTTTTAATGATTTTTATTGAATTTGTCGTTTATTAAGAACCGCGTCTCGTCTTGATCTTTTTGGTCAACCATTGCCTTAACAACAGTTTCCGCATTGATAACTTCGGCAATGATGTGTTCACGATTGAGACTAGATTTGTGTAAAGGAAGATTATATTTCAAGCCCTTGTTTAATAAATCCGTTTCATCAGTATTTAAATCAATAGAAGTTAAATTATGCAAACGTGTATAAAATTTGTGTTTACATCGGACGTTATTGGACATCGGTAATTGACTATTTAATAACCTTTGGAGTTTATTCGATTGCTTGATACGCATTTGATAAATTATCTGCTTCACGTCAGATAACAATGCTGATACCAAGCCGCGTGTCCTAAACGATCAACTGCTTTTTAAATCGAATATATTGTACGACACTGCTTTGCGTTATTGTGATAAGAGTCAGTCTTGATTCAGTGCACGGTCAGCTACCGTACGGTGTGCACCGTTTAACCATCGCCCTCGACTTTATACATTAAGTATTGTGGTTTTTGTTTGATTAGATTTTAATGTTTTAATTATTTGACAACTATATCATTGTTTGATGATATACAAACATACTTTTAAGTTCTGAAGATGGGACAAGTGTCCCGAAACATGTCAACTTTAGATTGAAGACATCGTTGCAGAAAGTCACAGACGGTAAGTTGCAATACATTTGATTGAACAACACGTGGCTTGGTACTAATTTCGGATTTATTCCTTTTAAATACACATCACAGAAAGTCATATCCTCAATTCTTCGACATTTCTTTCTTTACAAATAGTTATAAAAAAGAAAAAAATCGTACTTAACTAAATTTTTCTTATATTTTATTAAACAAACCAGTACTTTGAATTTCTTATTTCTCTTTATTTAGTACACTCTCACACTCATTCTTGACACCCCTCCAAATTAGAGATCTCATTTCAAATTTAATACGTTATTCATAAAAAAGGGAAATTGCCATAAAATGATGTTTAATTTTACTCAGTTACTTATGTTCTTTCGTTTTTACTCATCTTGTCATGGTAATCCAAAGGTTTACGCCACCATGTGTTACGCACTTTTTTGTTTGTAGAACACTCTGAAAACTGACTTTACGCTGTTTAATTTTGACTCTTTTGTCAACCACATACTTTATTGTTGTTTCAAAATAACATCACCATTCTTTTGAGTCGGCCGACTTAAATTGCTCGCGAGCACTGATTTAATGAACCGCGCGTTAACACACCCACGCGGTTCTGGAGTTGGATGACTACCGGTGCATCAAAAATGGCGATAATATGCTCGGTGGACCTTCTGTGTACCTCACGTTGCCATCAACTTGCTCTCTGATTGGATGGTGAATGTCTCGCGCCTTTCTCGATATCTCGTGAAAGACGGTAAGGAGACCATGTGGGCGAATTTTACGTTGCAAAAGGTGGCACACGCACGCTCTTACACATTCCGATGTTATAATTTTCGTCATACCTTCCACAGCATGGCACCGTATTGGCTACCGGGTGTTCACAAAAGTCACACATTGGGTGATCTAGAAAGTGTTGCCTAGCATGGTTTGCTACAAATTGTTAAAATAAAATTGATGCAGTTAAAACCCTCTTGCTTTGTCCCATTACACATTCTTGTTGCAGTGATGTTCACACTATGAAACACTGTACAAGACTGTTGTGCGCATGCGCGAAATAAATGAAAATGTTGTTAGCCTCACAACGAGGTGTTTGTACACTGCACATCTCTAAGCCACTGTTCAATTTCTATCGTCAGGTTTCTACCAGAAATAAGACTAACAGTTTAACATGAGATAACTACCATATCAAAAAACATGCTCCATTTTGCGGTTAAAAATTTTGTAAATAGTTTCCAGCAGAGTGTTGATGAAAATGTGTGATATTTATAAGATGTTATGTACTGAAATTAATTTTCATTTTATGCAGTTTTTTTTTATTGCAAAAAATGGACAAACTTATGTTTTTATGATGAAAAAATGAATGAAAGTTAATTCTTTGTAATTACTGTGTCATTTCATTTCAAAAACTGTCAGGTATTTCTGGCACACACTATACATTCACTATTCTTGTTCATAGAATATATATATATATATATATATATATATATATATATATATTTCAATCACTTTCTGCTACAGTCCGTTTCTTGATGTATATAATACTTTAATATTTATAATTAATTTACTTCAAGATATACTTTTTTCCTTTAGGAACATGTTTCGAGAGTTCTTGTTCTCTCATCTTCAGCCTTCTCATCTTGTTTCACCAGAAGGCGAAGGCTGAAGATGAGAGAACAAGAACTCTCGAAACATGTTCCTAAAGGAAAAAAGTATATCTTGAAGTAAATTTAGTTATAAATATTAAAGTAATATATACATATATATATAACATTCGCTCCTTTTCAGACTGATTGAAGAGTTCATGCTTCTTGCAAATGGAACAGTCGCAAAACATATCTACCAAGTATATCCAGATGTAGCGTTTTTAAGGCATCATGCACCGCCAGCACCATATTCAGTGAAAATGTTGGCAGAGAAGCTGTCTTTGTTTGGCATCCACTTAGATATAAAGTCTGCTGGTGGTATTCATTCGTCACTTATGAAATATGAAACCTTTGAAAGCAATGATATTTTTGCATGGGCTCGCAGGGCTGTGATGAACAACTTATGCGCTAAAGGAATGAAGGTAACTGTAGTTAATATGTGGTGTTTATCGTGTTCGTATAAAAAGTATTGTAACGTTTTTCATGATGGCGGGTGAAAAACCTTTAAGGGGACCAGGTCATGAAAAATTCAAAAAATTTCGCCAACGACGAACCATTTGTACAGACATGACATCTTCACCATAAACACTGCATAACTGACGATGAATTTCCTCCACGGCCGATTCATTTTTTGCAGTCAAAAAACGAATAACACTACTTATTTCACAACTGGCGGCCAAACGAAGTGGAGTCTCCATGGCGTTCGACTCCCTACTGCTTGAGCAGTTCATGGCCACCAGAGCGGCCGCGATCGCTGCCACTACACCCAGACTAAAATTCCCTGTGAGCGGGAACTGCCTGAGTCGCTCATACTTGGATATAAAAATTAGGGAAACTTATTTTTTGGATACCCCTCGTACGTTTTTGTTAGAATAGTATGTCCAATCATACCTGTCATGGTAGTTTCTCTATATAATAAAAGTTAATATTACGTGTTGACAGCATATGGTATTGGGCCTCTCTCCCCCCTCTCTCTCTGGTGCGTGATTCCGAGATGATGTTACCTCTCCATGTAATTGTCAAATCCCCCCGCCAAATTTCACGTTTGTCGCACAATATTTTTATATTTTCGCGCATAAACACTTGTAAGTTTAAATAATTACTTTTGAAATTGTCTGTCCATGGATATCCTCCAATCACTCTGTCTTTCACTCATCACAGTTTCAGGGATGTGCTAAATTCACCGCATTATAACTTTATAATTTATTCACTGTTAACAAGGTTCCTGTCTCATACTCTGTTCACTCCCCAGCACAAACTGAAAGTTTTCGAGCTACTCCATGCACACTAGCACATATTTGAAAGCTTTTGCGAACTTAAATTTGCTCCACAATGTAGGAAGGTCCACACCCAATCACATCATTGTTAAGGAAAAAAAACTGAGAAAAGAGCAGTAGCCGGCCTCGTTACCATGCGGTGTGATCTTTTATGAGTCATTATTCCATTACCATATTTGTTTTTGTTGCCTTCACTAAAGGTTTTGTTCCAACGATTATCTCAGAACAACAACATCTTCCCAATTTTTGGCTGCCAATTGCTTGCAATATCGTTTTGTTCGTACGATAAACGGCGAACTACTCTCGAGGGAAACACTTTGCTGACTGTGTGAGTTAATGTCGGCACCCATTGCCATAACACCATTTTACTCTCACTTCCATTTCAACTTATCACTAAAACCATCGCATGTGTCATTAAATGTTATGTGCCATCTTTTTTACACTATTTAATAACGTTTTCTTTTAAGGTTATTATTTTCCTTTTTTCATACACACCACGCTCACACCCTGGTGTCAATGCCTTCTTAATATATTTCGCTGCCTTTTATTGGTGGGAGATTTCAAATTTACGATGCCCAAGGGTCATGTACTGTACAAACTACAGATTGAGGTTAATAGTATTGAAGGTTATAGTATTTCAGAAATTTTTAAAGGGTGCCAGGAAGCCAGAAACTTTATGTTTGACTGGTGTTCACCTTCCACAGTAGTATGAGCTACCGTAACATGTTCCCTGTTTAATTGGCAGTGTAACCACAGCGCAGTGAGCCGACATTACCACATGTCTTAAAAACATTGACCGATCTAATGAACACCCTAACACTGTTCACAATAGTTATTTATTTCTGCTGATGCTAATTTATCTGTTAAATATTATTTTAAAACTAGCTAGTGGGTAAAATGATAAAATATGCAGAAAGGTAGTATAATCTGTGTTATAGAAAAAGTGGAGTTTAGAACGTGTTACATTATATCAATTATTAGAAATATTTGTTTGAGTTTGGTCTTTGAAGGAATCTAATCTCTTGAATGTACGACACTTTTGGTTTATCATTCACCATTAAGTCAATCTAAGAGTGTAAAAGTCAGCTGCACTGCCACTTTAGTTAACATTCTAAAAAAGTACAAAATGTCAAGTAATTTGAAACCATTTTACTAATTAATTAAAATTTGTTAATTGCATAGTTGCATTTCAGAAGTACTAAAATTTCAATTTATTCTCAAATTATTATCCAGATTCATTCCGAAATTGTCCCAAATTATTGCAGTGACAATATTTAACTTCTGTGATATTCAGGAATCTGAGTAAATCTAAAAATTTCTATCAAACTGTGAATCTGTTATTCATCTACTCCGATGCTAACGAGTATAGACAGCTATCTGCCTGTTTTGAGAGAGCTATTATTTTTCCGAACCACTCACTGTATATTACAATATTGAGCAAACCATACATTGTGGGTTACAAACCCACTTGTAAACTAAAAGTTTATAATTAAACTCAAACGAATGGCTACACCTTTTCTGCTGGTGAAAAGTTACTGGCCAAAAAATAATAATAATCAAATCCCATGCTTATCAACTTTTTGAAGTCATACATTTGAAGTTTATTTCATTTAAAGTAAGAAAAAGTGTGTTTTCATTAAAATAATAAAATAAAAATATGGTTGGCTTTTTGTGTATGCTCCTTTATTTGATGTAAATAATACTTTTATTTCGTTGTCCATGACGTGTCCGTTACGTAACTAAATATAATTATTTCACTACGACTCGGAACAAAACTTTTTATGGATAAAAACGTAAAAGTTTTACCTGATAACCTGAACCGGTTTTCACTTTTAAAAAGACTCTTCAGAGGTTGCCGCTGGTATCACTGTCAGTCTTGTTGTTGGTGACGGAATCTATTTTCGAAAGATCGATGTTGTGTGTGTGGGGTGTGATATGTTCGAATAATGCATGTGATTTGAATTGTGTCTGTTCGTTTAGGATGTTGTTTTTATTTGTTTTCGTGTGTTTGTATATTTCCAATTGTTCTAGAGTGTCTAGTTTTCGGCCTTTTGTGTGTACGTGTAGAATGTTCATGTTATTGTCGATGTTTTTGTATGTGTGGTTTGCTTCAATGAGGTGATTTGCAAAGGGGGATTCTGTAGCGGAGTGGAGTGCCTTTGTGTGTTCAATGTATCTTTGTTTGAAGCTATGTCCTGTCTGGCCTATATAGAATTTGTTGCAATCTGAGCAATTTAGTTTGTAAACACCAGGTAGATCGAATTTGTTTTGTGCTTTGTGTGTGTGTTCTGTTTTGTTAGTAGTTTTGTAAGCGATTCTGTATCCTGCTATTTTGAATTTGTGGGCTATTTTTTCAGTTTGTTTGTTGATGTATGTCAGTGTTATGAATTTGTTGTTTTCTGTCTTTGTCTGTTGTTTGTTTTGTTTTGTGTAGGAGTTTGTTGATTATTGTTCTGTCGTATCCGTATAAATAATACTTTTATTGTCCAATCCAACAGCCATGTATGGCCATATATTTTAGCTGGAACACTGTATATTGTGATGGGCTGCACCAATTTTGCATTCAGGTTAATGTCGGTGAAATTCCATTTGAATTGCATTGTCATTGCTTTCCTTATGTTGCCAACTAAATGGTTAACATAGATTTGATATAGGTGTATTTAGAAAAATGCTGAGGCAGTAAGAAGAAAGAACATGGCTCGAGAATACTTTCAAAACGCTCCCAAAATTTAACAAAATAAGTAAACTGTTCATATCCGTTAGGCAAACCACTGAGCACTTGGAGTATGGTATAGGTGGTTTTGAAATAAACTAACTCAATAATTACATTACCATACATTTTATTATAATTGATGAAGACTGTCTATGTTTCTTATTCTCTTGTGGATCAGTCAGAATGTTTCGATTAGTGTATTAGAATATACTGTGTCAGATTTAAATTTGGTTAATACAGTAGTGAAAAATTGTTACAGTTTAACTTTGAAATTAAGTTAAAAAAATTACTGAATTATCATCCAACAAAACTGAATACAAATTATAGCTATCCATAATCCACTATGTTCTCAGTGTGTTTACATAACGGGCCTAGGGAGTTTCATATTAAGAAGGAAAATTTTTAATTCAGTAGTGGGGACAGTGATTGGTTAGGTACTTTCTTAGGCTCAAAAGAAAAACAATAATAGAAAAAATTATTCGACACTGAATAACTTGAAAAAGAGCTGTTATATGGAAAACAAAAATGAAAATTTGTATTTGATATTGCAACATAATACGCTCTGCTGATTTCAGTTTTATGATACGTTGTATAACCGGTGTTTCACATCATCAAAACTAATGGAAAGCAGGTATTTATCACAGTCAGTGCAGCAGTTTTGGAATTAAAGTCTCACAAACAAATATACATAGCACACATTTCCACTTATCGAGTTAAGATTCTCACTGGTGTGATCAGGATGACTTGTTTTGGTTAAATTTAGTTAACCTGAACTCTTCATGGACATGTCTTTATACTCTAATGTCAAGGTGAATCAAGTAATATGTCTTTCAGTAGGTATAGAGAATTTTCAGTATTTTCAATTGATAGTATGGTGTCTAGTATCTACTGTTTTGTTTTGTTTCAAGACACTATGTGATCTAGAACGTGTATTGATGAGAAGGATTGACTGAACTTTGATTTCTCAAGATTGGCGTCATATTGGCATGGGAGAACAAAAACAGCTATGTTGGAAGCCTTTATGAAGTTGTGGAAAGCTGCAACAATAATGGATCTGCATATCAATCAAGGAAAAACAAAGTATATGCCATTGACAAGAAAAGACTGTTGTGTGAGCCCTAAAAATTTAGAAATAGGATCTTATAAATTCAAGATAGTACATAGCCTAGGCTCAGACGTTAACTGTAAAAGTTCTATTAGTGTGGAAAGCCGAGAGCGTATTCTGTTAGCAAATAGGTGTGTGTAGGGCCTCAGAAAACATAAAAAGTCTCAGTTAATACAAAGGAGGACCAAGGTATTGAGTATAAGGTCCTAGTGCGCCCAGTACTGACTTATGCATCAGAGACATGGACGCTACCTAGATCAGATGAGAGGCAACTAAATATATTTGAAAGGAGGATCCTCAGGCAAATTTTTGGTCCAGTGGAAGGGGGGGGAGCCTGGAGGAAAAGATATAATTTAGAGCTCTATAATTTGTATGATGAACCTGGTGTGGTCACCTTTATTAAATTAAAAAGATTAGAATGGGCTGGACACATTATATGTGCTTGTGAAAATAGTTATTAAGAAGATACTTAATGCAAAGCCAGAAGGTAAAAGGAAAGTTGGAAGGCAAAAACTGAGATGGAGGGACGGGGTGAGTCAGGACATCAGTACTCTTGGAATTAGAAACTGGAAGAATTCTTTTTCTTCTCCTGGCACTACGGTTTCTGTAGACCCTGGCCTGCTCAATGATTCTCCTCCATTCTTCTCTGTCCAGATCCTTACTCCTCCAACCTGTCACTTGCATCTCTCTCAAATCCCCTTCCACATCTTCATACCATCTTCTCCTCAGATGTCCTCTCTTCCTTACTCCTTCCTCCATACGGCTTCCTTTCCAGTCCCTTTTTTGGCCTCGATCACTTCTCATTCTCACCACATGCCCCAACCATCTCAACCTTTTCGCATTCACTACAGCAAATATGTCCCCTTATCCATGGAGGTTTCTTAGTTCACAATTCTTTCTTATCCTCCACATCTCTCCATCCCACATTGGTCCATAAATTCTTCTTGAAATTTTCCTCTCAAAAACATTGAGGTTTTTCATATTGTTATGACGGTCTACTTGATCGTCATAGGTACAGTGGAAAACAAATTACAAGACACCAATTAAGTCACTAATCACACCTTTAATTTTTACAGTTAAACAGTTCGTAATTAACAACACTGTCTTCTACAACAAATCAAATGAAAATTGTTCACACGCAATAAAATGTCCACTAAAATTAAACACAATTGTATTACAATTATAGTGTCCGGTTATAAAACACCACTCTTAACTAATAACCATTTGAACATGCACAGTAATATCGCTACTATAACTCTCGAACCGCATGGTCAATACACTAATACTGAAACTTAAGGCCGCTGCCGCCATGTATTTATACCTGCGGTCACAGACCAGAATGTTCCTAATTGCGTCTTAGCGGTCGTGTGAACTACGTAATTAACTGCGGCCTTGACACAGTCCGCGCGGCTGGCGCCTTCGAGAAACCTCTCGAAAATGCGTCGACTAGCACGTACGCCACACGCATTACATCGAGATTCTTCTGGCACATTCGACAAACACGTAGATTGTTCTGTGATGTCATAACAATATCTTCTAACTTCAGTACCCATGTCTTAACTTGCATATATTACTATAGGCCTGATTACTGTGGTGTATATTATCTAAATATAATTTTATCACTACTGACTTGGAACACAAAGTTTTTATGAGTAAAAACATAAAAGTTTTATCTTATAGCCTGAACCAATTTCGTTTATTATAAGCTTCATCAGAGGCTGCCACTGGGAACACTGTCCGTCTTGTTCTTGGCGACGGCGTCGACTTTTGAAGGATCGCTGTTGTGTGTGTGATTTGAATTGTGTCTGTTCGTTTAGGATGTCGTTTTATATGTTTTTGTGTGTTTGTATATTTCCAATTGTTCAAGAGTGTAGTTTTCGGCCTTTTGTGTGTACGTGTAGAATATCCATGTTGTTGGCGATGTTTGTGTATGTGTGGTCCGCTTCAATGAGGTGGTTTGCAAAGGTGGATTCGATAGTGGAATGTAGTGGCTTTGTGTGTTCAATGTATCTTTGTTTGAAGCAACGTCCTGTCTGGCCTATGTAGAATTTGTTGCAATCTGAGCAATTTAGTTTGTAAACATCAGGTAAATCAAAACGAAATCCAAGTATATTTTCTTTTTGACATTTTTTGATACTTTCCTGGATTGGAATATATTTTTTAATATGTAGTAGCTTCTGTTTCCTGGTGCTATTCTTGCTTTGATTTCTTCAGAAACTGGAAGAATATGGGCATGAATAGAAAAGAACGACAAAATCTTCTGAAGAAGGCCAGAACCTACTAAGGGCAGTCGAGCCACTGATGATGATGATGATGTCATATTGGCATTACCGAGGAACATACAAATGTACTTTACACTCAAACACTTTACTCTTTTCTTTGAATAAATATAGATAGAATTGACGAAAGTATTGGTTTGTGACATGTATTCAAAGTGAAAACCGTTGACAATTTTTCCTTTTTTTTTTGTTTTTTGTTTTTCTAGAGAGCACTATACATGTGTGCAGCAGGTTCAAATGATTTATCAAATTTTCATCATTACGCATTGAATGTTCCGTTTTACACTCACTTCACATCGCCTATACGCAGGTATCCAGACATTATGGTCCACAGACTGTTGGCAGCATCTTTAGGAATAGGTGTGGAACCAAACTGGACAAAAGACTTTACTGCAAGGTCAGTATTCCTGTCTGCTCACACAAATTTAAAATGTGTGAGCACATATCAACAAAATTTATTGTTATTTCAGTGTCTGTACAAGGGCAGTACAAAGACATTATTTTTATTCATATCATGTGTATTAGCCAGTAATATGTAATATATGTATTGCGATGTAGAGGGGTCACATAGAATAAGTATAATTGGTTATATCGGATATTGGAATGCTTCAGATTTATTAATGATTTTCTTTTTAAATTGCACTAATAATTTAATACTGTTTCAGATAACAAAATTAAACTAATTAAACTGTGTGTGTTGAACCCTTTTTTTACAATTTTTAAAATAATTTTCTCTGATATTCTACTGCAACTTCATCGTGCTTGTTTGCTAAACTGCTAAATGTCATGTGTTGATGTCTATATACATAGGTTCTTTTGTCTTTAAGTTTATAAGTATTTTTTATTAATGTTTATAACAAATTATTTCACTCCCTTTTACAATGGATGATGAGATGTCGATGTTCCGGTTCTGGTAAGCAGCTACAGTTATCCTTCTGGATAGAAGCTCAGGATACTATTGTGATCTCCTCCTGTTGTCAGCATTCAGGGTCGTTCTCGGGTTGGGTACTTGTACAGTTGGTAGTGAATTAATTTTTAATTGTGATTTATTCTGTGTATTAAAACTACACAATACTCCAGTAAACTTGAAGTGTTCTTTTAAATGCTTGTGCGGACAATCTTGTACAATACCGTATTAGCACTCTATATTTAATCTACTCGCAAACTATCTGACTTCTGCTTGTGCGCTTTTGCAGACCAATCGTCTAAACGAGCAGCTACAACCACGTGTTATTGAGTTCAGAGCGAGACTGAATTATAGGTTATGAAGAACAAATTCACAACGAGTTTTAGCCAAATCTCGAGCGTTCATTGGCTGAAAAATTGCCTTTCTCTGTTTCTTCAGTAAAGAAGATGTTTTTCCTGCAAAAGATTGTCTACAAAGTTAAGCTTGCAAATAAAACCAGTATAATGTTATTACTTTTCTTTAGGATCATAAAACTTTCTTTATAAAAAACCTCATACATGTAGTCTTTTAATTATGAACAAATATTACCTCTTGATAGGTCTTTTATTTATGCATATTCTGGTGTAAGTCTCATGTCAGAATTTTTATTGTCACGAAAGTTATTTAATTTAATCTGTTTTTTATAATGATCCTGTAACATAGTTATATATAGCCGCACACACGCACTCTTGCCATACGCCTATGCATATTTTCGCACTACTTCACAACACTAATTATTTTTTTGACTATCAAAATTTACTTAAACTAACAAATTTAACATATGTCTTATTGTCTATTATACAATGTCTGAACTTGCAGTCTCTATTTAGACAAATTTTCATTGCACCATGGTATCATACGTTAACAGTTAAATTACTACTTTATATGCATATTCCACCTATTGCAGTATATATGTTACTGCATATACACACGTGTTAAGTAATGATTTGTTTTCTTCTTCTTCGTCCCCATCAAGGAAAACAGGCCTGTTCTGGCTTCAGTTACTCCCACCACTTTCTTAATCTTCCAGTTTTTCTTCTACCTGTGGTCCTGTAATTATGAATTAACCTGCTAATCTTTTCATTTATACCTATACTAGCAAAATACCCGTGCTTCGCTACGGAGTTTCACGTTGTACGTAATTGTACAATTATTGCTCGCTTAATAGTATAGCATTAGATAGATTGTACAAATTCTCAACTCTTAGTTTGTTTATTTACATTCATAGCAACAGCTATTTATTATTTATTTCGAGAAAATCGTTAGAGCCGTTTCCGAGAAAAAAAAGGACATACATTTATTAATTAATTGAACTTCGAAATTTTCTCGACTGTAAGAACCTGCAAACAACAAAGTTTTTCAATTTAAAACAATGATTAAAAACTCAGAACTAAATGTATTCGGGGTTTCCAATAAACTGAGATGTCAACCACTTCATTTACAAAGTATGCAATTCCCGCGATAAATTTCATTATTTGGTTTTTTGCCCCTTAGGAGTGAAAGTTTTTAAAACCGTTTCTTAGTGAGCACCTAAGACCTATGATGAAGCTACGTTCAAAGTTTCATTGATATCCATTCAGTGGTTTCAGAGATATCGTGATCAGTGAGTCAGTCAGTGGTATTTGGCTTATATAGATATCTATATCTAGCCGATTTACCCAGCGTTGCTCGGGTTCATAATTTATTCATAGGCTCATAGGCACCTATTCTTGTTCTAACGTTATATTACTTGTATATTGTATAATCTTCCTTATATTGTTACGTTCGCATTCTCACTGGAGGAATACTCTGTAGCGCACCTGTTTAAGAACATATCATAAACGGTATTCTTATATCTGGAGAAGAATTCTGTTGCACGTGATGCTCCTGCTCGGTTTCTAACTCTGGGAGAGGGCGAACAGCTAAATTAGTTTTCAATAAAATGTCTACAGTACTTGCACGCGCTGCGTATTTACTGTCTTTTATAATTCATTGTGTTAATGTTGAAATAAGGCATTTGTTAAATTAGTGTCTCCTAAACTTATTCTAACAATACAATACCTCTATAGATTTCAGCTTATCAATTTTTAAATTCAAACTGAAGCAAGTGCATTTATATTGTCTGAACACTATGATCTGAATACATTTGCTATCAAAACTTTGTTTTTTATACTCGCTTATAACTTACTTCGATCTTAACTTATCCACTTTTAAATTCAAACTGAAACAACTCTGAATTCACACACTATTAAGAAGTTTCTTAAGATGCATACACCACCTTTGATATCATAACCTATATCTTTATTTATAAGAACCGTGGACTCTGGCCCCGCCGTCTTTCGCAGGAGCAGGATCCGACCTAAGACTCCCCGGGTTCCGTGGATGAACTCCGGGGAAGGCCCGTCGGACGACTCCCGCGCTATTTCCTACGCGGGAGACTTCCACCGATGCTATGGTAACCAGAATCAATTCTATTGGGTTGCCATAGTAACCAGATCTAATAGTTTTTAAGACCCAAAGGACCCCCCAAAGGATCGTATCGAAAAAACACTTGTCCTATGTTGGTTCTCCCGTTGCGTAAAATATTTGTGCCAAGTTTGGTTGAAATCGGTCCAGTGGTTTAGGAGGAGATATGGAAGACCCCAAAGGACCCCCCGAAGGATCGTATAAAAAAAAACACCTACCCTATGTTGGTTCTCCCGTTGAGTAAAATATTTGTGCAAAGTTTGGTTGAAATCGGTCCAGTGGTTTAGGAGGAGATGTGGAAGACCCCAAAGAACCCCCCAAAGGACCCCATCGAAAAAAACACCTATCCTATGTTGGTTCTCCCGTCGCGTAAAATATTTGTGCCAAGTTTGGTTGAAATCGGTCCAGTGGTTTAGGAGGAGATGTGGAAGACCCCAAAGAACCCCCAAAGGACCCCATCGAAAAAACACATATCCTATGTTGGTTCTCCCGTTGCATAAAATATTTGTGCCAAGTTTGGTTGAAATCGGTCCAGTGGTTTAGGAGGAGATGTGGAAGACCCCAAAGAACCCCCCCAAAGGACCCCATCGAAAAAAGCACCTCACCTATGTTGGTTCTCCCGTCGCGTAAAATATTTGTGCCAAGTTTGGTTGAAATTTGGTTTAGGACCACTGGAGATGTGGAACATACATACATAGATACATACATACAATAGGGGGGGGGGTTGCCCCTTAGGAGTGAAAGTTTTTAAAACCGTTTCTTAGTGAGCACCTAAGACCTATGATGAAGCTATGTTCAAAGTTTCATTGACATCCATTCAGTAGTTTTTGCTCTACGTTGATTCTATGTCAGTTAGTCAGGCAAACTTCCCCCCTTTTCCCCCTTTAAAGGTCGAATTTCCAAAAATCCCTTCTTAGCGGATACCTACATCACATAAGGAACCTACATGCCAAATTTCAAGTTTCTAGGTGTTATAGTTTCAGAGATTTCGTGATGAGTCAGTGAGTGAGTCAGTGGTATTTCTCTTTTATATATATAGATTAACAGATTTTATTGTGAATAGAAAATATTCCAAGCTACCCTTGTAGGTCTTCATTTTGTTGCCTGTATATCATTTCATGTCCAACCCTTGACAACTTGCAGGAACATCATTTCTGTTGCTTCAGTACAACTGATGTGTCTCTACAGCAGAACCCAGTACTTGAGCCAAAATTTTCACAGATCCTTCATCATCCAGTGATTTTAATTAGCGGTTTTTGTTGAAACTTTGGATTAAGTAAATTTTCACTTAGGAGGGTGACTACCTCACCACACACCGCCTAATTTGGTGGACCAGGAATTCTGCTGCAGTGGGTACCAATTTGTCGTAGTTTCAAGGCATTGGATACCCACCTTACAGCTTCTGTATTGATACAGAATGTAAATATGATGCATGCTGCCATATATCATAGGAGTAGGATTTGCTTACAGAGCCGATCAATTTAGAGTTTTTGGGTGTTGCTTGGATATTGGCACACAACACCTGATTTTTTTTTTCTAGCCTTGACAATTCCGTTATACAAACCTAAAAAGCAGGATTCTGTTAGAACAATCACTTCAAAATCCCCCTCATTCACCAACAATATGGTCTTCACCTATAACCTTAGACAGCAGGCTCTTAATAGGATTACACGATATTAATTGATGAGTCATTGGGCACTTGGTGAAACATATTAATACAAAGGTTTTAAAAAAAATATATAAACACTTGGTACGTTTCACAGTTTTTAACTCTGACAGCTGTTTCGACTTCTTAAGCCATGTTTCACTCAGCTCTTTGACAGTGGCTTAAGTCGAAACAGCTGTCAGAGTTAAATAAAAAAACTGTGAAAGGTACCAAGTGTTTATATATTTTTAAAAAAACCTTTGTCTTAATAGCATGTTGTTAAGTGCAACCAGTTAAACTCAGGCTTTATAACAAGATGTTACTCCTTGATCATGCCTCCTTCCTCACATCTTGAGTAGTAAGGTCCTACGCTAAGGACTGATATATGTAAATTATGTGTGTGTAATGTATAGATTCTCTATATTAATTATTTTATTAGTATTTTATGAAATTACTGTTATATACAAAGTCTAGTCATATTTATTGTAAACCTATTAAGAGTATGTAACATACAGTAGATTATTGTGTTTTTTTAAGTATGCAGTGAACATTAGTTAAGGATTTCAGTATCATTTGTTACAAGATATCATGTTTTGTGTGTTATTGCAGTGTTGCACGTAACTGTAACATACAGAAGAACAGTGCGAAGGTGGCTGGAGAGCAAAGTTCCCTGCTGTATCTCACTTTGTTTCTAGCGTACAGAGGACCGCTCACAACTTACGCAGCTGTTATCGACGTTAAAGATCATTCATGTGATGTCATTTTATACGGGTTCTGTACGCCACTGCGTATTTATACTGACGTAAGTATATATTATGACTGATGTAATTATGCACTAATTGTACTGACAGGTAGAGAAGTGCATTCCAATATGTGGATAACTTTTATTTTATGCACTGAAGCTTGTGTATAACGTTTCATAGAAAGTATAATGAGACAGCTTTGTGTACTTTAAATTTGTCAAATAGCTTTTTGTTACAGTGGGAACAGGTTGCAAGTCTGTCAGTATACTTCATGTAGATTTCTGACATCTTCTTCCAGGATTGTAGCTTCTCATTCAAATACAGTAGAACCTCACTAATTTGTCACCTACAGGACTGAAGGGATGACGAATTAGTGAAATAGACGAATTAGTGAGGGAGTAAGAAACAAACCCATTGAAGACAATATAAAATGTTTTATTACAACACTAGCAATGTACAATACTAAAGTTATGGTCGAAGATATTTATTGCTGGAAATTTTCAGACTCAAACAAGTTAAGATCTGTAATTACAAAGAAAAAAAATTGTTTAATGATTATGAAAAAATCTGTAATTTTAAGAGTAAATTACATATTTGGTGCAGTGAAATTATTATAGGCAGTTCTGCTTCATCTTGGCCTTTGTACCACTTGATTGTTGTAGTCAGTGATTGAATGACCGCCTTATGAGAGATTACAGGTTTTATTGGTTGGTCGTCTACTTCATCATTAGCTTCTGTAGGTTCTGTGGATTCATAACAATTTCATCATCACTAAATATTTCGTAGCCTACTGCATCCGGTAAGTCTATTTCACACCAATTTTTGATGTCGTCTTCATTCAAACTGTTAAATGCTGGTAGGGATTGCCGGATATTTAACTATTCCAATGTAGGGTCAAGACCTTCAGGTTCTGTAGATGCTGGTTGTAATTCAGATGGCTATAACTTATTCCAGGCAGATTCTAAAATGTTTTCTGGAATATTTTGCCAGGTATCAGCAATCCAACTGAATTTTTGGAAACATATTACTCTGTAACAACACAGCACAAGATTTATTGTGCCATGTACACAAGTATGAAATACCCATTCTCGGAACCAACACCTTCCACAATCCGTTCTCCTGGCTATTATTAGAACCCTGGCCACAATCAGCACGTTTCTGGTTTACCCCGGCTATAATTAGAGCGTGTATGTTACTCACTTGTTAATAAAGACAAAGGAAAAAAGCTTGAGTGGGTGACAAATTACAAAGGAAGATGAATTAGTGGGTGACGAATTAGTGACGTTCCACTGTAGTGTTCTGGTTATGGGTATGACTGACACCTCGTTTATTTCATGTAGAGACTTGAGATTGTGCTAAATTTGTGTCTGGTAGACACTTGATTAAGCTATGTAGTGTACACTTCTTGTTGTGTGATTGTTGATGTGTAATTATAGAGCCTGTTATCTTTTTTGTCCAAGAAAAGAGGTAGGGAGGGGGAGACTTCAGTATTATAGAAGATTTATATTGCAAGCATTGTCTGTTTACTTTTGCATTTGTGCGATCTCCTACTTCTCCTCCTCATCCTCCTTCTCCTTCCATTCCTTACTTGAATTCTGTAGAAGCAGAGGCATAGATTTATCTGTGCTTGGCTTACAAAAATATTTTTATTTGTAATAAAATTAGAATCATTTAATTTACAACAGTGAAGAAGGCTACCACTGATTCTCTCCACTTGTGTCATGTAAAAATCACACACTTCTTGCTAGTCTTTTTCTTGTTATGCATATTATTTAATATTTACTACTAGTTATCAAGATGTATTGTTCAGGGTGTCTACGACCCGGGAAAACCGGGAATTTTCAGGGAATTAAGAATTTGTGGAATATTCAGGGAAAAATCAGAGAATTTCTTCGTTAATCAGGGATTTTCCTCTTGGGCTACTCTCCGTAAACGTAGTAGCGATACTTTCAAATTTTGTGGGACGTAATCGATCGCTACTCGATTCCCATAGTCAGCCAATGAACACTCGTTCCCAGCGCGGGACTGAAGTATGCTATTTGATTGGTTCCCAGCGCGGATTGGTATTTGACCCAACTTTGCGCGGGTTGTCTGTTCAGTATTGTCAACTTAGCGGGTTTCCCGCTCAATCTTGCGGAGTTAAGTTTTTGTTTAGTGGGGACGTTTTGGAAATTTAACAATGAAAGTGTAGGGATTTAATGGATTTTCG
This sequence comes from Magicicada septendecula, assembly GCA_034769895.1. Classification (NCBI taxonomy): domain Eukaryota; kingdom Metazoa; phylum Arthropoda; class Insecta; order Hemiptera; family Cicadidae; genus Magicicada; species Magicicada septendecula. The sequence continues at coordinate 45,073,804 of CM068368.1, forward strand.
ACCTTCCACAGCGGGAAGAATATTGTTACAGTGAAACCTCTCTAATTCGGACTTCTCTAATTCGGAATTTACGATAATTCGGACTCCCTAAAAAAAAATTATAATTCACAAAAAAAATTAATTTTGTGAATTCTTTGTGAAACATTTGCCTTTAGGGAATTATTAAAGTGTTATGTTGGCAAAATGTGCGATACGCACCCCCAGTTTAGTCCAGTTTCAACTGCTGCTTTGGTAGTGTGTGCGTCATTGTTATTGTATTCGTGTGCGTTCTTTTGTACTGAAGTTATTTCTTAGTTGCGTACAGCTTTTCAAACCGCATTTTCTTCAAACACTGTTTAGTATTAATTTACAGTACTGTATTACAATATGAGTTGAGTGCTAGAGGTAAATACAGTAAACCCTCGATTTAACGGACTAATTGGGGCTGAGGGGTGTCCGTAAAATCGAAAGTCCGTTAAATCGCAAATTTTGTTTTTTGAGGATATATTTAAATCAAATAGGCCTATAACATTTGAAATGTTAATACTATTAATATCATGCAAATACCGTATTGTTCCGAATACAAGCCACACTTTTTCTCCTAAAAACATGGTCGCTAATTTGGCCTGCAGCTTGCATTCGCACGCTAACAAAATTCGAAGTTATAACTGACTTCTGGCGGGACGAACGCTTTTGGTATCTACGAGTTGTTTACTGCCTAAGCAACAGCAGTTTGCCTGGCTGTAGTTAACTCGGGTGGCGTTATGATTTATGACTACAACCGAATGTTTTAACAGCAAACTGAAGAAAGAATAGGAAGATAAAGTGTAAGTGCGTGCGCACGTGGGCGTGCTCGCACCCTTCTGTAGGCAGCAAGACAAAGGATGAGTAGAGGGGGTGTGAGTAACATGTTTCTAAATAACAGGTAAACTGACAGTGTGGTTTTCTATTGTAACAGCGACAACATCGCTTATCTGTACTTGTTTTCATTCGGCGTTTTTGTAGTGCGTTTGCGGTATGAGTGATATTGTGGAGACTAAAGGCACGCGGTCAAATCAAATTAAACGTAACCCGTACGATGCGAATTATAAATTAATTGTGATTCAAAATGTAGAAAAAACGTGCAATCGCGAAGCCGCAAGGAAATTCGATATTGATGAATCCGACAATGGAGAAAACAGAAGGAACGACTTTTACATGCAAATACTGCGCGACGAGCATTCGCGGGACCTCAAGTTGGGCGTTTTGTAGCAGTAGAGTCCAGCATCTGTGAATACGTACGGCTTTTAAGAAGGCAAGGACTCCCTGTCATTAGACATGTTTTAAAATTAAAAGCTTTAGAAATCGCAGAATTAAAAGTCTCCGGTTTCAAAGCCAGCTTCGGGTGTATAAGACGAATGATGCGGCGAAATGGTTTTGCGCTTAAATGACGTACATCACTCGCGCTAAAACTACCGAGTGACTACGAAGAAAAACTCCTACAGTATCAGCGGTGTGTCATTCATTTACGCAAGAAGTATAATTATTCACTTGAACACATGGGAAATGCCGATGAAACGCCCGTATTTTTATTTTTTATTTACGTATATTTACGGTGGACCAAAAGGGAACCAAATCTGTAACAGTAGATTACGGGAAATGAAAAAGTACGTGCCACTATATACTTGTGCTTGTTGTATTAGCCGATGGACGAATATTTCACAATAAAATTAAATTTCCATTAATATTTACGTACATTAATAATTGCAGGTGTGCATTACTTATAAACTTTTTGCGTGCGAACTTAACTTGAAAACATTGATGGTGAAAGATTGTTGTTTATGTGAATTTAGTTATCCATTTTGTAAGTACAATCAATTTAAATTTCCATTAATATTTAGGTAGTTTTAATATTTATTTTTACAGCACTTTACCTATACTGTAGTATGAATTTCTATAAAATATTCTATAATTCGGATTTTTCTCTAATTCGGACTAGGCTTCGCCCCATATAATCCGAATTAGAGAGGTTTACTGTATTTATATTGTGAATATAGAGTTTTATCGGAATTTCAACTATTTTCGCAACATTGAAAAGTTTTGAGTGTTGGCTACACTTTCGTGATTTCGCGCCGTAATAGTGTTTACATCTCTTCATTTGTTGTTTACTGGTGCTTACTGTATGTGTTGCGTTCGCGCTTGAGTGTGTTATTGTGATTTGAAATTCTTGAAATCTGTTGTGTTGTGCGCGAAATCTAAAGCAGAAGCTTTGCAATTAATTGCGTGCTCTTAATTCTTTAGTGGTGCGGATTAAAATGCTTTTAGTGTGATGTGCGTTCCTTGTTAAAAACACGTGGGCATCCAAATTCGTGACTGTGCAAAGTCGTTTGAAAATTCCGTTTTATTATGGCGTGCAAAACTTGTTGTCAGTCAGAGTGGTTGAATGACCCAAAGTTTAAATCATGGCTAGAAGCAGTGAAAGACAGCCCTTTTCGGGCGAGTTGTAGGTTATGTCGGTATTCGTTTTCATTAAGCAATATGGGCAGGCGTGCAGTTAGTAGCCATGTAGTAGCTGCAAAAAATTCTGGCGCTATTACTAATTATTTTAGTTTACCTGTGGATGCTAAGCCGCAGTTTAATAACCCTGAGCCTAGCACTTCTCAGCCTGTTGCAACCGACGATGGAAACGATTCTTCATTGCTTCGAAGAAATTCAAGAGTGAATGATTTTTTGATTAAAGAAGACTCCACTAGGGCTGAAATTTTGTGGTGTATTCAGGTAGTGATGAATCACCGAACCATGAGGTCTGCTGCCAGGGATGTTGGTGTTTTTAAACGGATGTTTTCCGATAGTGAAATTGCAACCAAGATTCAGCTCCAAAAAGAGAAAATGGGGTATGTAATTGTTCATGGAATTGCTCCATACTTCAAAACCAGATTATTTCACGAGATTGAGCTAGCGGATGTTATAACAGTTGGTTTTGACGAATCGCTGAATAAAGTTTCTCAGATGCAACAGATGGACATTGATATCCGCTATTGGGACAATTCCAAGGATGAAGTAGTAGTACGCTACTGGTCCTCTGCTTTTCTTGGTCACACAACAGCAAGTGATTTACTTGCAGCATTCGACAAGGAGATTCCGCCCCATTTTATGAAGAAGGTAATTAATATATCAATGGATGGCCCTAATGTAAATTTTAAGTTTTTAAGAGATTTCAAGGCTTCCATCAAGGAAATTGAAGGCCCTGTTTTTGCTTGAGGTGGAAAGTTGCGGCTTGCATACAATGCATTGTGCCTATAAAGCTGGATTTCAAGAAACGGGATGGATGTTGGTGAAATTTCTACGGGATGGATGTTGGTGAAATTTCTGAGGGCTTTGTTCAATCTTTTTAAAAATGTTCCAGCTAGACGCGCAGACTACAGACGCCTAACGAATAGTAGCATCTTTCCACTGAAATTTTCAGCGGTCCGGTGGCTAGAGTGCGCAAATGTAGCTCAACGAGCAATAGAGATTCTCCCGAATGTGAAAGTATATGTGAGAGGAATTGAACAAGGGAATTCTGCACCCTCTTGTATGAGCTTTGGTGAAGTGAAGAAAGCATTACAGGATTCTTTGCTTGCACCAAAACTTGCGTTCTTCAGAACAGTGGCATCGGATCTGGAACCTTTTATGACAGAATTCCAATGCAATCACCCTATGATACCATTTCTGTATTCTGCATTGTGTGGGGCTCTGAGGATTATCATGGACAGATTTGTCAAGAAGGAAGTATTGGAGGAAGCCAGTAATCCTTCTTCCATCAACGTAACTCAAAATGAAAATCTGTTCCCAGTGAAACACGTGAAGGTGGGATATGCCACGATGGCAGAGCTGAAGAAGGTAAAGAAACTGAAGGCATTGGATGTGATGACATTCAAAAGAGATTGTAGAGAGTGTCTCGTAAAAATCTGTCAGAAACTGGTGACTCACTCGCCTCTTTCGTATAAATTTACAAAAGCTGTCTCTTGCTTTGACCCGCAATTAGTTAGTTCATCAAAATCATTGGCAGAGAGCAGATTACAAACCTTGCTCTCCATTTTAGTGGAAAATAAATGGATCGATGGTCCTACTGCTGATCAAGCTGCGAGAGAATTCTCAAACTTTGTGTCCCAGCCCAGTGCCTCTGATAGACTAAAATCATTCGATAGATTGTCAGATCGTGCAGACCACTTTTGGAGAGATTTTTTTGGAAGGTCCAGTCCAGAATTGAGGATTCTAAAAGTCATGTAAATGGTTCTTGTCATTTCCCATGGTAATTCCAGTTTAGAACGAGGTTTCTCTGTTAATAAGGAAGATCTTATTGATAACATGGCCAACGAGACCCTGGTAGCAAGGCGATTGGTGTATGACTCTGTGAACACAATAGTGGGCCCCAATGTACAGGACCTCGTGATCGATAAGAGTTTGATACATTCCACGAAAAATGCAAGAAGTCGCTATATGGAAGAAATTTCTAGAAAGAAAGCCGAAGATGAGGAAAGGCAGCTAAAGCTCAAAAAGAAAAGGCAGGTTGAACTGCAGATCATGGAGTTGGAAGCCAAGAGAGCAAAACTTAGGGAAGAAAAGGATAAGGAGCTGGAACTGCTTGAAGAAAACATCAAGAAGTTGGCTGAAGAATCGAACAAGTAAATGGAAGCAGACTTCTGTTGCAATTTTACATAAGTGTAAATAAGTGCTTGGTATTTAATTAAAACAAACATTGTGTTATTGTTATTTCTATTTTGTGAGGCACAGTGCTGTGTGGTGCGTGCAATTTAAAGAAATTTGAAAACTTTAAAAACACTGTCCTTGAATTATTGAGGCATGGGGAAGGTGATGATAAGAATTTATTTCAGCCAAGTGGCCATAAGCTTACGTACACAAATATGTTTGATTTGATCTAACATTCTCTATACTCAATCAGTGATTCACTTCTTTCACGGCACATGCTAAAATAAAAACGATCGCATAAAGTCCGGTACAAAACATATAAACACTGGTACTTCGTTCATGGAATCTTTTTGTACGCCTTGTGATGGAAGCCGTGTACAGCCAATCTGGTGAGAGCACTGAGCTTACAATTATTTGGTCCTGTCCAGTTGCAATCTAGCGTAGCATCTGTGGAATAGAAGTCTGAGTAAATCATCTCTTGCTTCTCTGGATTTGAGTAGTTCCTGCTCTGGATGGGGAAGATGTAAGTATCATTTTATTTTTTTAATAGCTTTTAATGTTGTCAATCGATCTTCATCTATTATTGTTCATCTTCAAGGCAAATAACCGGTATTAATAAATATTCATGCCTTCTCATAAAATCGCTTACATATACTCCCGGCCACAGGCCACTTGTTCATGTTACTTTTGTCATTCTGAAAAATATGATTGTGAAAAATTGCCATGACATTAGTGAAAGGCCCCTCTCATATGAATACATATTTTAAAATAAATGCAGTTTTGAGTGTTGATTCCTCTTGTAGCATATATGATGAGTGAAATGGAACACATTGGCACAGTTTGACCTTTGGTGGGAAAAAATTTAAAATGATTTTAAGCGAAGCCCTGAATATCCATAAATACGGTACCTAAATAACCTACTCTGCTCTGTTTTCAAATCTTCCATTCGTCTTGTCTTGGAACACTTTACTGCACAATGTAGCGGTCAATAGCTGTAACAAAAGCTGAAAATGTTGAGCTTTTTTTCTTTAATCCATCTTTTACGGGATGCACTCAGTTTCGTGACATTCTCCATGGTTAGAAATAGGAGGGATTTGGGGGGGAATTTGTCCTTAGCGTACTGACGCAGAATTTGCCTGGTGTTGAAAACAGAAAACCATCTTCGGGTTGGCCGAGGCAGGATTCGAACATGCTACAACCTGCACGCTACAAGTCACACCTTAGCGCACTGAGCTAAATGTGTTCGGTGCAGTTGACCTTTAGTTGCTCACGACTACAATGTGGCTGATCGTGTGGTCATCAGTAGTCCACTCAAGTTCTTTGTTTTGTAAATGCGTTGTATTTTGGTCACTTATGTTACTCAGGGAATTTTCTTACTTATCCTGGAAAAATCAGGGAATTCTTTTATGACGAGTTGGTAGACACCCTGATTGTTTTCCTTGCTTGGAACATGTTTTGGGCATCAGATGTTTTGCCAACAGGAAGCGATAGCAACAACCAACCTGGACACAAATATTCCACAAGATTAAAAACTAAGAAGGCTGAGGATAAACCGTGAAAGGTTTATGTTCAGTAGAACTCCTTGATTTTATTCAAACACACAGAATTTAACAGTTTATAGGGTATTTCTTGTGCCATGCACCTTGTAAGCGAACTATGCTTAAAATCACTGTGCAGCTTTCCCTCAACACTCTTGTTGGGTTTTTTACTGTACTCTATAATATGTATTTTATTACTTCTTTGATTATATTTGTACTTCATAAAAATATAATAATTGACAAACTACTTTTTTGTCATGTGATTGTAACGGGACGTTTAGGCCCCTCTAAGAATATTTTTGGGGAAACATAAAGAATAAATGATAAACATAAATTTTATTCATAAATTATAACGACGCAGGCAAGTGAGTGAAATAGTGTTAAGGTCAATATCAGGACGAAAGGAAAACAGTTGTATTTAGCCGAACGAACTTTTACCTATGAAATCAAGAGTCACGCCATATGACGTCAGTGCCGAACCTTTAAAAATACATCACTTGGAATGCACGGCAATGCCAACCAACTGCATTGAGAACAAAAGTCAGTCAGCAAATAACATCTAACGACGACGGACGTGGGCTGTTCACTCGCCCGCCGGCTAAGCAGTTTCAGTCACCCGTACAAAATGTAACTATACCGAGTAAATAGAATGCAAAATGTGAAGGAATTTTCTTTTAAAAGTGAATAACAGTTTTTTAGTGTAATAACAGTTTTGGCGTTATATAGTGAAAGCAAGAAGAAGGGTATGCAATAACAGAAAATACGGGACAGTTCTTCTGGACTCAAATATCAGCTAAGTAACCAATGAGGGTAAAACCAAAAAATTGCAACCAGGGCTCTTACAATTTCAATTTCATTATTTTAATTAAAATGGAGATCTCCTAAAGTCTTGGGGTGTATGGGTGTGCATGTGAATGCAAGCGCTGGTTTCCGTTATATAAAGTTAAGTTTGTAGTGAGTTATTTTATTTTATGTGAATATTACTGAAACAAAAAATGTAAGAGAGGGAGAAGGAATATTTTGTATGTAATGATGGGATTGAAAGGAATGTACAAGGTTTTTTTTATTTGATTGAAAAAGATAAATTTAATTGGATTTTATAATTTAATAAAGTAAGATTAATTTGAGCATTAGTAAATGAATTATTAGTTATTCCAAACAACCATCTTGCTTTTCAGCTCGTCCAACTTCGAACCCTCGACTTGGTTTTCAAGGTTGGTACTAAACAACATGGCAGCTACAATAGCCGAAAGTGTATATTTATAAACAAGGTTTATTTATAAATTTGGAAGAACATTAAAATGTTTCATGATGAACCACCTTGCGCACAGTTAGATTGTACCAACTGTTAACAAACTCCCATCTGTATCTAATAATATTGTTTTTATATTTATATGTGTAAATACTATCGTACTATGGCACGTGTGTGTACTTACCATGTTTTTGCTGCAGCTTAAAACCATTTATTATTTATTAGTGTGTTAATACACAAACCAATGCCCTTAGCATTTTGTGGTTATGGCCATAATTTCATTCGCTCACTCTCACACACATTCAGCTTTAACCCAGTACATTCTTTTAATTATTGATTCTGTATTAATGAGCTCATTAAACTATAACAAATGATAAAATGGGACTTCTCTGCTTATCGTTTGGTGTTGTCCATCCGTTGCTGTTGGTTGACGCCCATGGTGATGGCTGGTGTTCGCCTCTAATTCTGCTGAGTTTAACTGGATAGATATATGCACTGATTTTACATTTTAATATTCATACTGTTAAACAAAATGAGCTTTTATTGCTCCACTATTAATGATAATATTTTGATCTAGTTATTGTAAACTATTTGTAGAAAATTGTTCATACAGCGATACATCGCTGTGCCTCCTCTGAAGAATGGCATTGAAATGAGAGTGAGGCAAATGTGAATTTGCGCTTGTGTGGGTATATATTTACGTCACCACTCTTTTTCATACAGGACTAAGACTGGTTACTTGCGTTGTTTGTCAGTGCGTCATTGCTTTTGTTATGACGGATCATTGTTATTATCCAATCGGAATTCGTATTGTAGTCTTTTCGTCACAAACACCGCCATGGTATATTTTGAGTTCAGCACGTCCATCGGCGACTTTGGTGTCTTACTCTGACCGACATCTCGTTGTTCCTTTTTTCCAGAGGGACAAGGTACCTAACCATTCTGTATGTTTAAAAATACATAATAAAACATTGAAAACCCCTACATAACCCACAATTATGGTATTGGGCCAGTATGTACTGTTACAAACCCCCTCAAGGAAAATTTTTGTGTCGAAACCCAAAAAATTTCCTTGACTCATTTACACTTTCCTAAAAGGATCAGTCTAGATACGTCACCACAACCCCCTATAACGTTACGGAAAAAATTTTATCATCACTTACCCTTGGTCCCATGATGTTGGTCGCACCCTCTGACCTTACTGGACTTCTCCTGAGAGATCCCTACACCATAAGGCCATGAGGCACTCTACACTCCTGTTCTGACGCTCCAGCCAGCCCAGGACTGCGGTCACAACACCACAAAACTCTGAAACATTCAATACAAATTCAAAATAGTGGTCTGACACACTTACGCATCTACAACTGATATGTTCCCCTTTAGACGCATTGGTTTGTGTTTGGGGCATTGGTTTGTTTCTAAATTAAAAGTTTAACATAACAACAATAGAACTTCACAATATATATTCTTCTACCACCACCTAACCCAATTTCCTCCTTGTAAGAAAATAACATATATATATAACTACACATAACACAATATATCAACAATTCTTTATTATACCCCAAAATACCTTCACCTAATTATTTCTACAAATTCAGCTTACAACTATCATGGCAGACACTTTTTCTTTAAACTTTGTTGCTCAACTTATAATCCTTTATCTATTTTGTAACTGGCAGCTTACTAGAATATTTTATTTAACTTCATTTTTAACTTTAAACTCTCAACTTTAAAATCTACTATATCTTAACACTTGTTATCGTCATTACCCCTGTAGTGACCTCCTAACCACACACTCTATTGCCATCAACATAATAAAACATCATAAAACATTGTACATTACATATTAACATTGTTACATTTACCTTACATTAAACAATTTAAATTTACATGATTTGTACCAAACTTTATCACATTACTACTTCAACAATTCTCTATTAACTTTTAATTATTTGACATTTGTTTAGATTCTATACAACAATTTCAAATTTGTCCTTACCTTTCTGTTACATTACCTTCCTTTGTTACCTCACCTTCCTACCATGAATTCTCCTTTTCTAACCCTTCTATCCTTACTCGTTTGGGTGACTCTCTATTATTCATTATTCTCTGTCTTATTTTGGCATCTGTCAACCTAACCTTACTACCCCTTTTTTCTACACTAACCGCTTCTAACCATTAATACATTATGACACCAATATCTCTATAATAAACCCCCTTCACAAATCCCATTTACAACCTCTGGCACCGCACCTTTTTGTACTAGTATGTGTGTATTCCCTCTAACCAACTCATTCCCTTATCGGTTTCTGACCCTTTCAGATAACCCTTTCCGGCACACAACGATCCACTCCCGTCTCAACATCTCTCGTTGGACTCCTACACCAATACCCTTATTACAAAATATCACCATCAACCACAAATATAATTACCACTCACATTACTCAACTCTACATATAATTACTAACCACTGTGTCCCTAAAATATCTAACACCTCTTTATATATTATCAGCATCTCAGCACTTTATTTTCCTAACTCCCAATAACTTTAACTAACTAATTCCCATGCCTCTATTTTATCCTTACTACCCAAACTCTTTACAACATTTCAACTTAATATACCATTACAAAATTCATCACTTACCAACTAACAACACCTTTCAATATCCAAATATATAATCATCTACTAACCATTAGAATCTGAATTTCATAATATCATTTAAACTTCCTTTAGTTATTTAAAATCCTACAATACATGTTTACATAAAAATTACATAAAGTACACAACAGCAAAAATACACAAATACATAGACATCAATACACAAAAATATACAATTCACATAATCATGAAATCATTTGCCATAATCAGTCCTAATCAGTCCATTTTTAAAAACACTGTCCACACAATTAAATGTTCATAACACAATAGAAGGTCTACCCTCCATCGTTAAACAATAGTCTTATTTTTGGTCTGTACAATTTATTTTTTATTAAATACATTATATTAACATCATTAATATAATACAAATTTAAATTCTTATATTTTATAAAACCATCATAATTAATAGGGTTATTCCCTATCAATTCAACATACAACTTGTCACGATTGGTTATTGTCCTGTCACCTCCAGTATAATTCGTCACCACTAGGTATGTTATAAAGTCATTATTTCCATTATCATCTCCTACTACTGCTATATCAGCTTCATTACAAGGTAAGTATTTCATATTTTTATTATATATCATCTCTACACCTAACCTTTTCATAAACTCTTCATAATTTTTCTTTACTTTATATATCTCAATTTCTCTCTTTCTCTCTCTCTCAAAACATTTCTCACCATCATACCAAGCTACACACTCTTTCTCCATATATGCAGGGGACTCTACTACTTTATCACTGCACCACCTGTGAAGTGCACAAAAAAAACCAGGGACCACTTTATTTGTAGACCTTTTGTCTTCCAAATACGCATTGAAGGCACTCTCGTCCTTCCTAAACACACGTGAAGTCTTTACTTCACCCCCTACTACAACATTACGGGAAAAATTTACCCCCTGCAACCCCTTTATCTGTAAATTCTCTCTATACTTTCTCTCTAATTCATCAACACTTTTTATCACTTCATTATCAAATTCTACTCCCATTATACTTTTATCACCACTCTCAATACTCACACAATTATTTTCTAACACCATATTTGTAATTCTATTATCATAATTCTCACCACTACTTACCTTGTCTTTATTTTCATTCAATTTATTTGATTCTCTACTATTCTCTACCCCAATTTTACTCTCGTTATTTTCATTTACTTGATTCAATTTGACACTCTGTAAAGTATTTTGCTTTTTTAATTCACTCTCAAAACTATCTAGTTTTGCATTAAGCGTACCATTCATTTGATTGAATTTGTCACTGATTAATGTGAATATATTTTCTAATGAGATTTTATTTTCAACTACTTTGGGTGTTGAGCTGATGTGTCTTTCCAATAACATGGATTCTGTCTCTGTGTTATCCATTTCCATGCTATTGTTATTATCTGCCATTTTTATTTTAAATGTTGGAATTACTATTTCGCTCTACTTGTAACAAAATTATACAACTACTATTCACTCTGGTTGTCAACATAACCTCCATAACCTCTCTTGTTAGGTTCTGGATATCATCTTGTCACCCTCTATGTCTCTGAATCTGGCTTATTTATATAAAATAATTTTATATAAAGTCAACTGTTCGGGGCCATTTGTTAACAAACTCCCATCTGTATCTAATAATATTGTTTTTATATTTATATGTGTAAATACTATCGTACTATGGCACGTGTGTGTACTTACCATGTTTTTGCTGCAGCTTAAAACCATTTATTATTTATTAGTGCGTTAATACACAAACCAATGCCCTTAGCATTTTGTGGTTATGGCCATAATTTCATTCGCTCACTCTCACACACATTCAGCTTTAACCCAGTACATTCTTTTAATTATTGATTCTGTATTAATGAGCTCATTAAACTATAACAAATGATAAAATGGGACTTCTCTGCTTATCGTTTGGTGTTGTCCATCCGTTGCTGTTGGTTGACGCCCATGGTGATGGCTGGTGTTCGCCTCTAATTCTGCTGAGTTTAACTGGATAGATATATGCACTGATTTTACATTTTAATATTCATACTGTTAAACAAAATGAGCTTTTATTGCTCCACTATTAATGATAATATTTTGATCTAGTTATTGTAAACTATTTGTAGAAAATTGTTCATACAGCGATACATCGCTGTGCCTCCTCTGAAGAATGGCATTGAAATGAGAGCGAGGCAAATGTGAATTTGCGCTTCTGTGGGTATATATTTACGTCACCACTCTTTTTCATACAGGACTAAGACTGGTTACTTGCGTTGTTTGTCAGTGCGTCATTGCTTTTGTTATGACGGATCATTGTTATTATCCAATCGGAATTCGTATTGTAGTCTTTTCGTCACAAACACCGCCATGGTATATTTTGAGTTCAGCACGTCCATCGGCGACTTTGGTGTCTTACTCTGACCGACATCTCGTTGTTCCTTTTTTCCAGAGGGACAAGGTACCTAACCATTCTGTATGTTTAAAAATACATAATAAAACATTGAAAACCCCTACATAACCCACAATTATGGTATTAGGCCAGTATGTACTGTTACACAACCCATCTTTACAGAATACTCCACTTTCAGTATTTCCTTCAACTGTGCTACCTATATTCATGTCATTCGTTCCTTTTTTGCTTTTTTATTATTACATAAAAATATAATACAACAAAACTCTTTACTGCAACCCTTTTACAACTTATATGTACATTCTCAATCACACACTGTGAAGTAGTACAGGTTAATTAGTTATTAAATTACTGAAATTTTGTATTACTTACCTTTACCGGTAATTTACCAAGGTGTCGTCTGGTGTACTTTAGCACTCTGTCTAACCTTTCGCAATGTGTATCAATGTCTGGTGACGTAATAACTATATCGTCCATATAAACGGTTGTGAATTCTAAAATCTCCCTCCCTAATACGTAGTCTAAACATTTAATGAAAATTGAAACACTTACGTTTAGTCCAAAAGGTAACCTACGAAATTGATAGTTCCTGCCGTTGTATAAAAAAGCCACATATTGACGGGATTCTTCCTCCAGCTCTATCTGCCAGTACCCGGCTGTTAAGTCCAATGTTGTTATGTACTTGGTTCCACTGAAATGTTGGAAGAATTTCACTCACTGGTTCTGGTGATTCTCTGTCTGGAACAATTATTCTGTTTACCTGTCTCACGTCTAAACACAGTCTTATCGATAAATCTTTTTTGGTAACCACTACTAAAGGGTTGGAATATGGTGAGGTGGATTTTTCTATTATACCTTCTCTCAACATCTTATTTATTTCCTCCTGTACTAACCCCCTCTTAGAGTATGGTACCGGATAGGTTTTAGGTGCAAAAGGTGTTTTTTCTTTAACGATTAATTTCCCCTTAAAATTTTTTACTAAACCTGGTTTGTCTGAAAAAACTAACTTATTTTTATTTATTATTTGTACTACTTTTTTCGTAGCTGGATAACTAAATTCCCCATCTTGATATAGGATTTTATTCATTTTTTCACCCCAACTATCTTCAGTTTCAAATAATTCATGATTATTTACCCTCAGGTTACAATAATTAATCATCAAGGGCCTACATTCGTTTATATCATTATCAGAAATTAAAATTCCCTGACTAATTATTTTTAGTGCTTTCATTTCTACCGCTTTCTTTTGTATAAATGGTATTTCAATTATATTATTATCATTGTTTAATTTCATAGTCTGTGTGTAATAGTTTAACTCCACTTTGAAATTATTTAAAAAATCATTACCCATTATAGCTCCCATATTTAACCCTGGAATGACCAAAAAAGGCACATTTATTGTGTTTTTATTTACCTTTAATTGTAGCATTATTTGTTTAGTTACCTTTTTACTGCGAACACCCGTTACTCCTATAACACTAATTCCCAATACTGGTAGTTGTGGAATTGTCTCTGTGGTTTGATTTTTTATTTTTTCAAAAATTGTATCATCTATAGCAGTCAGTTCACTCCCTGAATCTACTAGAAAAGTGTATTTAGAATTAAACACTTCGGCTTCAAATTCTGCCATCCCAAAGGTATTGCTACTCTCCCCCACTTCTTCATCGGATAAATCATTATGTATGTTGGTAATAAGTGACCCTATTGTCATGTGCTTTCTAGACGGCTGGGGGCTTTCGTTTTCAACCGCCCTGATTAGTTTAACTGAACTGGAGGTGGTGGTTCGTTGTAAACCCCCCTATGATCCCCTCTACTGTTTTGGTTATTAGAAGGTGCTTCTACACCCCTAGTGTCGTTAGGGTTACCAACATATCCCCCTCTACCTCTGTGGTTGAAATTCCCCGGCATTCCCTGATTACTGGTGAAGCCTCTCCCCCTATGACTCCCTCTAAACTCACTATGATCGAAACCTCTATTATAATTCTCTACTCCCCCTTGAGCACTACCCCTCGGACCCTGACACCTATAACATTGATTCCGCGAACCATTATAATTATTAGCTCTACAACTAGGGTTTGGACATAACCATGCCCCTCCCCCGATCTACTCATATTACTAACAAAATGGTCTGGTTGTCTTATGTCGTAATTGTTTGATTTGATTCATTGATTCTAAACTGATATTTATTATCTTCTTCCTCTTTCTTACTCTGGTATGCTTCTAGTATCTTTTCTAATTCTGCAATATTAACAAACTCCCGGGTTCTGATTGTGGACCGTATGTCCTTAGGTAAATGCTTACTAATGTATCTTATAAAAGATAAAAGAGGCATTGGTGGTTCTAAATATTTAACCTGGCTATATAGTCTTGTCACATACGATGTAATACTCATATGTTTAATATTGAAATTACCCCATCCCATTATTGTACTGCGCAAACCCTCTTGTTTTTCTTCCGACCAGTATTTATTTTTAAACGCTTGTTCAAACTCATTAAAATTTGCCCAGTTATCATTATGAGTGTCTGCCCATATTTTTGCATCCCCTTTCAAATATTTTAAAATTCGTACTAACTTAATTTCCCAACTTTCTTGGTTATATTTATTGAAACTTTTAATTGAGTTTAAAAATTGTATGCGGTTCACCCCCCTACTTTCATTACTAAAATAGCCTAATTCCACTTCCATATTCACTCTCTCACTCACATTAGTCAATTTTTGGTTAATTGCTACACTTAAATCTTCTCTGACTTTAATTATTTCTTGTTCATGTTCTGTTTGTTTACTTTTCAAACTAGTTACATTGGTTTTAATTGCATCAATTTGCTCAAAGTTACTTCTGAATTCATCGTTTATATTCTCTTGTATTTTATTTGCTTTTTTAATTTGGTCACACTCATCAATTACACCTTGAACATTACTGTCAATTTTGTCATTGTGTTTTTTAATTTTATCGTTAAATTTATTTGTTAATGCGTCAAATTTTTTATTTGTCTCTGGCATTTTCTCATTTTGTTTTTCGTTAATTATTTTTATGTCATTTCTCATTTCGGTTTGTATTATTTTATTTATATCTATAGTCAGTTCATATTTCACACCCGCAATAGTCTTATTCTGTTCTTCTAACTTATTGTCTATTTCTCTTAATTTTTTGTCTTGTTTGTTTATTTCCGTTTTCAGTTCTATGTTACTAGCATTTATTTCTGATTTAACTTCAATCTTAAATTCATTCAAACTCATTTTTAAATTATCATTTTATGATTTCATATCAGTTTTAAATTCGTTTAAACATGCGTTTAAATTATTATTTTCTGACTTTAACTCATCTAAACTCGTGTTTAATTTATTATTTTCTGATTTCAACTCATTTAAACTCATATTTACGACATTTATTTCTGATTTGACTTCCGTTCTAAATTCGTTCAAATTCGTGTTTTGTTGGTCAAATTTCTCATTTTGTTGGTCAAATTTACTACTCATCATTTCCATAAATAATGCTAATTGACTAAGTACATCTACATTGTCGATTCTGCTACTCTTAGCGTCTACCGTCTCAATCGTTAATTCGTCTGTTGTATTGTCTACGCTCTCGTTAATATTTGTCGATATTAAATCGTCTTGCGTAACATTCAAAATTGACCCCTCCACAATACTTTCACATAAATTTGCACTCTTGCTTTTCTCTGCCATTTCGACCAGGTTGTAAATTAATTTATGTTAATTTTTTAATTTACAACGTCCCTGTTCGGACGTCAACTGAAGTAGTAGAGGTTAATTAGTTGTTATGTTCTATACTTTTTACTTACCTTACTCTCACGCCACTCTGACTTACCGCTCACAGAAGATCCCAAAAGATTAATCGGTCGCCACGATGTTTTTTACGGTTTTACATCGAAACCTTTAAATCAAACTTTGATTGCCAGGTTCGTTAAGCGAAATCTTCCATACTGGATAGGTGATGGTAATGTGGCGTAATAATTAGCTTAAAACATGGTTACGCTACTAATTCATTGTATTAACCTTCACTTCAAACTTACGTTCTCCTCCACTTATAATTTTCAACAAACTCTTTACTGCAAATTATACTTTTAAAACATTCTAGTGAAATTACATTGACTCTACTTTATTTTAAATTAATGATTTTATAGCGTTACCTTTTCTCATTCTAATTTCAAACACATACATATACAAAAACAAAAATTAAATGTTGCAACCAACTTATTCTACATTTTTATTTTGTTATTTTATTAAGGCGGCCCAGTAATGCCCACACTCAACTCACATTCCGTTTTAATTCCCCATATTATTTTACTATTATTTTTTGTCAAAACTGGAGCTCTTTTACATGAAATTATTTATATAATGAAATTAGGTGTTGTTACTTCACCATCGGCGTCCTCCTCGCCACGTGTTGCACTGATTATAAGTCCGAAACGTTTGTCGATTCACCACATTTTAATCTTCTTTCTACACCACACTTACTTCATTCCGAAAAGTTAGTTCACTTTTGAATACTGTTCCGGGTTTTCACCGGCGAGGTTGGTGTACATGGTTACATTTTAATAAAATTTACATGGACCGCATGCGGCCTGTAGGTGAGATGAACTGGGGAGAAGCTTACTCGTGTTCCCCTCTCCACCATTATTCCACACGGGAACTCACTGCCTGCTGGTGGTAAGTCATAGTCACTGCACCCACAACACGTGTTATTTGTGTGTCTTGGACGTCGACGAAATTTCACTGCCTCTCTGCACGTCACTGAAAAGGTGTGTCCTTAATCTTATATCCGCCTTGCCCCGAGCACATGTTGAATCAAATTCACACAAAGCCATTTTGTGCGACTTTTGTTTAGCGTCGGTTATGTGCTCCGCAGATGTTTGTGCGTCTGTGCGCATTACACAGTATTACAGTGTAACGGTACAGAATTGTGAGCTACCCCAGTTTAATTTTATATTGCATCAATTCAGTCACTTTTCAAATTGTCAGACTTCACCTGTGAGGAGCCCCAGTATAACATACACTGTTAGTCTAAACAACAGTCCAGACGTATTGCGTAACCGCCCCAGTAAGCAGCAGTCCTTGTGAAACAGTATGCAGTTTGTCATCAGAGAGTGTACAACAGTAGTAAGCAGCATCAGACAGTAAAGTTTGTGATTTAAAATTAAACGGTGGCCTCGGGTGCAAGATAGGCCATAATAAAGAGTCGGCCTATCTTTTCAAGTATTAAAAACAAGTATAAAAAGTGTATAAGCAGTAGCGCGCGGCCAACCTAAAAGATCTAAGTGTTCGTAAAGTTACGTCGGCCGACAAAATAAAAAGAAACGTTATTCTAAAGTGAATTAAAATAATAGTGACACACCAACATAATACGAACCAATCAACAACAGTACCGCAGTTAAACAGTGTCAAAACTAATTTATGGTGTGTTAACAAAAAAAAAACCAGTGCATTCACAGCAAAGGTGCAACACAGCGGAGTTTCTTCAGTCGTTAAGTATCAACTGAGTTTTAACTAAAATCATTTTACCCTTTTTTCCAGAGTATAATTCAACACAAGTAAATTGTAAATTTAAAATGTATATCAGAGATCTCAAAGTGGGGTTTAAATAGAATGGCAAAGTCAAAGAACGAATGTGTGAGTGTGGGGTTAAATCACGTATTGGTTCATTGCTAAAAGTAAATAGTTGTGGTATACCATAGTTGTCATAAGCTAGTTAAGTAAGAAATATTCATTTTGTCATTTTGTTAGATTTTTACTAATTATTACTCATTCAACGAGTATTTAATATAACAGAAAAGAAATAAGTAATTTAAATGTCAGAAAAGGGAGACTAAGTAATTAATTTGCATAATAAACTAGAAGCAATTTGTTTTATCATAAACTGTGTAGTAATTTTTATACCGTGTATCTCAAATAATCCCTTCTGCAGCAGTTTCATCTGTACGACTCTGGACCCGAACCCGAAGGTAAGAGCTTTATTATTTGAACAAAGTAATATAATTTCAACAGTTCTGAGAATTAAGACGTTGTGGGCAACACGACACATTCCATTGTACAGCTACACCGTACTGTCCCTTTGTTTGAACAACGCTTTTATTCAACACGTGGCTGGCCACACAGATGAAAACAAATTTATGATTTTATAATAAAATAAAAAGCCCCTCCTTTTAGCCCCGTTACATAGTTATTAAATTACTGAAATTTCGTATTACTTACCTTTACCTGTAATTTACCAAGGTGTCGTCTGGTGTACTTTAGCAGAGAAAAACAACAGTTGAATGCAACTGACAAACACATATTTTTATAAATTCAAATAAAATATTACTTTATTCTCTTTAGCATGACATTTTCTTTTTCCTTCTTGTTTGCATCTACTGTTATAACCCCATTCTTTTTATCGTACTACATAATACATAATGACAACTACTTCAGATATTATTCAAGTCACATATACATACTATCAAGGTTCACTTACTACTGAATAAAATATGATGACTAACTTAATCTACAAAGGCGACCCAGCATTGCTCACACACTCATTCACACCTTTTACCCCATTTAAGTTGGATTTATCGCTTTTAATTGATTATTTTGTGTATTTAAATTGATAATATGTGTTTTACTTTCCTGTCATCGCCCCAAGTCCGTGTTGAAGTCACTACCGGTTTTTTGTTCACTTGGTTGTTCCAAAATACTCTCTCACTAGTTAAATTTTGCTCACTGGTCGTAGTTTAATGTTGCACTGATATTTAAATACTGCACTACATTTTTCTTGTAGTTTAAACACAAAATTACTGGCCGGCCGACCCTGATTAGCTCGAGTGATGCTTTTTATTGACCATGCGTGGTGTGGAGTTCTGTGTCGACTGCGCGGCAACTGTGCACAAAGCTCCCCACTAAACTTTGTTACTCAACCGGAAACACACAGCCTTCATGCGACAAATTGTTCGTCAACGTACAGGTAGCGTGGATTTTCAATGTGCCCAAGTTGTTGACGATATTACACGGCGACGATACAGGAGGCCCATATAGGTGGAGCCTCTAATCGGCTTCCTTCAGCTTCAGAGCACATGGTGAGGCAATTGTTCTGTCTCGCCATTTTTCTGTAGCGTCGGTTGAACCGGGTATGCGTCGCATCTGTGCGCGTACTAATGTTGCGCGTACTAGTACGTGACAAACACTTGATTTACCAAAACAGTATTGCGTTCTCTGACAACACCCCACTCAAAAAGCTATGCCAGCGTTCATTGTTTGAAACCACTATTATTTTACCTGGGACTAGCTGCACTGATAGCAAATAAATTTATGAATTTATTAAAAAAATAAAGACCCCCCTTTTTGACACATCACAACTGTACATCTATTGATCTAGTGATAGCACTATCAACCTTTGACCTAGCGTGCTTTCCAAATGGTTCATACCGTTACACAGTCTTGACTTAATTTCTTGTACTCCTCCTTGCTTGACTCTTTTTAGTTCTAACCATTGTAACATGACCTACGATAGCACAAGATTTACAAGTATAATTAATGGAAGAAAAGCTGTATACTAAAGGAAAATAAAAATTATTAAATGAGAAATGATAGAACAACACCACTAACTGATATTGACTTAGACAAAGACAATGACGATGACGAAACCCAATAGATTGGATAAGGTGAGCAAGAGAAAATAGTACAAGCCACAATATAACCACACCCAAGTGTTAAAAAGAATTATATATAAAAATAAAAGTACAAAATTAGATAGGAAAATGCAGTGTTACTCAGTTAATTAATTATTAAAATGACTATGATTATATGTAATGTTTGGTTCAGGGAATCATTTAGTGTACTTAGGCAGAGAACAGTGAGCAAATACAAATAACAAAATGAGTATATCAAGTAAAATATAACATTATTTATTTTTCTTTCAGAACATAAAAAAGATCATGAACACACTTATTCCACCTTAAGGCATAAAATTGATTTCCAATAATTATTACAAAATATGAATACGTATATAAAAGGTTATGCAAACTCAACACTTCTGGTTAGGCCTATATGCATATGCTTCACACACAATCATACACCTTTACATACTTTTAGATTTTGTTGAGCTCAACTTTATAATTTATGAAAAAGCCAGTATTTTAAAATGTTGAAATGGTATATATTGTTGAAATGTCTACTTCCCTTGATTATGCTGCGTAGAATTTCACCACATGTCGTGCGTTGTTTTACTGTTTTCACTGTCACATTTTTTACGTGTTACTGCTGAACTGTCAATTTGTTTTAATTAGTTACTGTTGATGAATATTTAGCCAAATACGGTTTTCACTTTTAAATGTATAGAAAGATTCACATTTTCGTTGTATGCGGTTGCTGCTGCAGACAGCAAAAGATGAAAGTCTACTGGCGTTCAGTGTTACAAATTTTCCGTTTGGTGCGTCTCACACTGCTTCACCCCGCTCCCCGCCGTACGTCTCATCCTCAGTATTATAACGTTCCGTTGAGTTGAGTTTCACCTCTTTGACTTCGTCGCGAAATGTTTTTCGTCAACAAATACTTGATGTTGAAACTCTTTATTTTGTTCAAATAATAAAGCTCTTACCTTCGGGTTCGGGTCCAGAGTCGTGCAGACGAAACTGCTGCAGAAGGGATTATTTGAGATACACGGTATAAAAATTACTACACAGTTTATGATAAAACAAATTGCTTCTAGTTTATTATGCAATTTAATTACTTAGTCTCCCTTTTCTGACATTTAAATTACTTATTTCTTTTCTGTTATATTAAATACTCGTTGAATGAGTAATAATTAGTAAAAATCTAACAAAATGACATAATGAATATTTCTTACTTAACTAGCTTATGACAACTATGGTATACCACAACTATTTATTTTTAGCAATGAACCAATACGTGATTTAACCCCACACTCACACATTCGTTCTTTGACTTTGCCATTCTATTTAAACCCCACTTTGAGATCTCTGATATACATTTTAAATTTACAATTTATTTATGTTGAATTATACTCTGGAAAAAAGGGTAAAATGATTTTGGTTAAAACTCAGTTAATACTTAACTGACCATAAATTGGTTAACACACCATAAATTGGTTTTGACACTGTTTAACTGCGGTACTGTTGTTGATTGATTCGTATTATGTTGATGCGTCACTATTATTTTAATCCACTTTAGAATAACATTTCTTTTTATTTTGTCGGCCGACGTAACTTTTCGAGCACTTAGATCTTTTAGGTTGGCCGCGCGCTATTGTTTGTACACTTTTTAATACTTGTTATACTTGAAAAGATAGGCCGACTCTTTATTACGGCCTATCTTGCACCCGAGGCCACCGTTTAATTTTAAATCACAAACTTTACTGTCTGATGCTGCTTACTACTGTTGTACACTCTCTGATGACAAACTGCATACTGCTATTCACAAAAAGCCTGCTGCTGGGGCAGTTACGCAATGCGTCTAGACCAGTGTTCCGCAACCTTTTTTTACTCACGGCACACCCCAGATGGGCCTAGACTCAACACGGCACACCAAAATGTCTGTCCCCTGAAAATCATATGAATCTTAATATAATTACGAAATATTACGTCGTTATGTAATCAATTTTTATTATTATTATTATTATTATTATCATCATTATTGTTATTATTATTATTATTATTATTATTATTATTATTATTATTATTATTATTATAAAACAGGAATAGACTCATGCATTTATTAACAATTTATTAACTTTAATTCACTGTAGAAAATACGAATTTTAAAGTAAATAACTCTACTCATACCTTCAATGTGATACTTGAGCCTGCTTAGCTGCACACAGACGGCTGATTCGTGGCGGAATCGTTGACAAAGCAAGCCTCATTTCTTCATCGATGGATTTGAGTCTCTCTCTCTTTGATGTTTTAATTTCAGTCAACGTCGAGAAGCCCAGTTCACACAAATATGTAGTTGAAAATGGTAATAACACATTAACTGCCATCTCGGAGATAGCCGGGTATTCACTGCTTATTGACAACCAAAATGTTTCCAAAGGCACTTCGAAAAATTTTAATTTCAAGGTTCTGTCTGCTTTCAAATCTGCCAGTTCCTCTTGTAAGCCTAAATTATTCGGAAGATGTTTCGAATCCATAATGAATGGATCACGAACGCAGTCAAAATCTTCAACACTCTCTCCAAAATATTTTTTGAAATTCTGCTGCAAGAGTACTAAATGTTCTTTAATTAAGTCCATCAACACTTTATTATCATCAGCAAGGGGCCATACAGTTGGGAACATCTCACACGATCCATTTTCTATTGTCTGTATCCACAAATTTAACTTATTAATAAATCCTTGAATCTTATCCATACTAGTCAGAATATTTTCGTTTCTACCTTGCATTTTTCTGTTTAGTTCATTCAAGTGTACGAAAATATTGGAAAGATATGCCAACTTAGATACCCATTCATCATCTGCAAATAAATCCGCATACTCATACCCCTCAATAGTCAAAAATGCAAGTACCTCCTCTTTAAGTTCAAACATTCGCGTTAACACTTTACCTCGAGATAACCATCGTACTTCTGTATGTAGCAGAAGTGTAGTGTGCTCTGATCCCATTTCTTGACACAAAACGTTAAAAAGCCGCATATTTAGGGGCCGCGATTTGATGAAGTTCACGACTTTTACTACTTCGTCCATCACAATTTTCAGAGGAGATGGCAAAGACTTAGCAACAATGGCTTCGCGGTGAATGAGACAATGGTCGGTTCGTAAGTTAGGATTTACTTCGCGTACTTTACCCACGAATCCTTTCACTCGGCCTGTCATAGAAGCGGCTCCGTCTGTACAAACACTAACGCAATCCTCCCATGTTAATTCATTACGGACCACATATTCATTAGTCGTACGAAATATTTCTTCACTGGTTGCTCGCTCGGGTAGTTCTTTGCAAAAAAAGAAATTAGTTGCAATTACATCCCCATCAACATACCTTATGTAGGAAAGAAGATGTGCGTGACCGCCAATATCGGTGGACTCGTCAATCTGAAGTGAGAACTTTCGACTGCTCTTTATTTTCTCCTTCATAATGTCTTCGATGTCACTGGACATGTCACTAACTCGGCGGCTGATTGTGTCAGCAGAGAGAGGAATTTTTGAAATTTCAGTACCAGCTTCTAAACCCAGGACTATTTTTACCATTTCTTTACACGCGGGCATTAACAACATTTCTGCTATTGTGTGTGGTTTTGGGCCTTTACAATAAGTTCGGCTACCTTATAGCTAGCTTCCTGTACTTTTTGCAAAACACGTACCGACATAGTCATGAGCGTCACTTGTTTTTTATTTTGTTCCAACAACCGACGAAAATAATTCACATCTTTACTTAACAGAGAGGAATGTTTTGTTGACAAATGTCGTTTCAATTTACTGGGAACCATAGCAGCATTACTGAGTTTTTCACTACACACAACACACTCGGGGATTGGGCATGTTTTGTCACCACACCAAAAAAACAGGTAAGATAAATAATTATCACTATATTGCCGGTGAACTACTTTCTGTTCTTTTTTTCGGGCTCGATTGTTTCACTACGTGCACTCGAGGACGGACCACTCCATACAAGGAACTTATCCATATAAAAAAAAAAAATAGTTTAATAACACTGTAATAGAAAATAGTAAGACTGGTGTAGCAATCACAATATTCGCACTACTGCAGAGCACAGCTGTGATAGAACTGACCTGAAATACTGTAATTGTTGTCTGACAATGTGCGGGTCCTTTGGCGAAGGAAAAGAGCAATAAAGTTTAAGAAGCGCCGACAAACAGGCACAAATATCAAAATAAGGCAATAAAATAATAAAAAAGAGGGAAATTTTTGCTAATCCCCGCAATTTTATTTAAAAGCACTTACAGCCAGCCATACACAAAAGATGCGGTGTTACAAAGAACTCTCTTGAATAGAGTTTAGAACGTTTAGAGTTTTGAACGTAAACTCTATTGTATGATTGGTGCGGGCCGCTAAAAGGCTTGCTAAAAGTCTTACGCGGCTTTCTTTGCAGTGAACACAAAGCTTGCCGCCTGTAACCCATCAAATCGGCCCAATATTTCAGGCGAGAATACAAATAACTTGAGATAAGCAAACTATAACAGCAATATTGAGTAAATAAATTACATTTAATTTCTATGAAAATATAACAGTTATCAGCATGTATTAAAGAATAAACAAGCACCTTCTTACTTAAAATCGACAATTAACTTATTACAATAATAGGTAAAAGTTCGCGTCACACCTTTCACCTTGTGACGGCACACTATTGTGCCGCGGCACACCGGTTGCGGAACACTGGTCTAGACTGTTGTTTAGACTAACAGTGTATGTTATACTGGGGCTCCTCACAGGTGAAGTCTGACAATTTGAAAAGTGACTGAATTGATGCAATATAAAATTAAACTGGGGTAGCTCACAATTCTGTACCATTACAATACCCCCCCCCCCAATAAGAGGTTGAAGGCCGAAGCGTTCAAACTCTTATTGCCTAAAAACCAAGAGGGTCAGTGAGGATATGGCGCCGCAACCCCCCTGAACTCTCTACTAAATCATGGGTACTTACCCCCCTAGTCTGGCGACTGTGGCAGCACCCATCCGCTCTTACTGGACTTCTCTATACGAGATCCCAACACCATAAGCTCGGACAGATACCTGCCACAGAATCGCCTGACTATAAAACATTCAATTAAAATTTTATAAACGGCCTTCCATCACTCCGTATCCCACAACTGATTTGTTTCCTCTTAGCCATACTGGTTCGTTAACAACGTACTGGCTCATTTTATATTATAAAATATATCTTAACCCTAGAAAATAGTGTTAACAAAACGATATAGGTTATATACAACACAGTAGTACATATAAGTTCCAGTCAAATTAAATAGCGTTCCCCATACAATATTGCCCAGACAAAATGACACATTAATTATACAGAATTGCATTAACTCACAGCAATTATAACTAAAATACAAGATATGTCCTTACCTACTATATTTATATAGAATAAAAAATTCATGACATATGTAATGTTTATATGTAAAGCCTATATGAACAGTAATATACACATCTTATTTTCCAAACACTATCTCAGCTTGGACATTTCCATCAATTGTCAGTTTTAAATGAATGTTTTAATCATGGTTTTCATTAATTATTTAATCTGTCGTTCAAAATAAATTTAAATTTATTATTAAAAATCATCTTCTCAATCAATTTAATTACCAAATTAACATATTTTTTATTTAATTAACAATTTCAGAATTAATTACATTTTTTCAAAATGATCATACATTAACAAAATCGTATCACACAAAATTTGACTGCATTATATTCAAAACATTAAGTCATTTCCTTACATTATAAAAATTTACCTTCATTTCAACACATCTAATGTTTCTTTTATTTCATAATAGAATCTGCTCATGGCACTGATTCAGCAGACTACAACATTTTTATTATTGTCACCAAACATGACTGTAGACATTAGTCACAACAGACCACCTACCTGTTTACATTAACAGTTGTCTGCCAGACTTGCTTTCATAAACACTCTCAGTTTCAACATTCATGATTACCTCACCCCTCATACCTGTACTTTTCTATAAATCTTTTAGTTAACATATTTATCTCTTAAAATTTTTTTTTTCCAATTCGGATCAGATATAATTTTAATTCACCACTATTACTTTAATAACATTTTACTAAAAACAATTTGGTTTTAGTTACTCATGGTTTTGGTTAACATAGTTAAAACACTTTTAATACAAACACAATTCAAAATAACTTCATTATTACCTCTTATTAATTATTTTAGTGGAATAATGTATTATTATTTATTATTATACCTTTCCCTCTCATTACAAACATATGTAATGTTACACATAAGCTATAATATACATTGCAACAGAATACTATTAATACAATACATTCAACATTAACACAACACCTATTTATTTACAAATTTTCGTCATATCCAATTATTATTTGCCGTACTTCAATATCTAATTCAGCCAGGTCATTGCCATAAACGAGAATATTTAAAATGTCCATTCCTTGTTTATATTCAATCCCCATCGTCAAAGATTAGTTTGGTCTTTATATAACACTTTTCAATTTTATTGATACGCCACATATGGTTATTTTTTGTTTTATAACCACAAGAACTTATTTTTTCCATTGTACCAAAATAATAATCTATAGGGTTACCCCCCCAAAATTATCTTATCATAAATCAAGTCGACATTAGTATTATTTATAAAGTCTCCGTCAGTGTATTTCAACATCAAGTAATTTATTTCCTCATCATATTCATCAAAATAATTATCAAACTCTATTTTATAAGGTAAATCAATTTGCTCCTCTCTCTCCATGCATAAATTCTGTACTAGTATTTCATAATATCTATTCAACTTAAATATTTCTGTTTCTCTCTCTTTAATTCTCTCATTACAATATTTCTCACAACATTTGACATTCTCATTCCATACAGAGGGCAACACAACATTATTACAATGTCTGGCTTTACCAGATACACAAAAATAACTTCTTTGATATTTTAAAGACCTTTTGTCTTCTACAAAAACTAACGAGGAACCTTTGTCCTCCAACAATACTGGTGAAACTTTTTCTTCACCTGTCTCACAAGAAAAATTTGCCCTCTTTTCACCCTCTACACTTAAACTACCTCTATACTCCCTTTCATTATGATCAATTACATTTCTATTCTCAATATCACTACTACTGTCTACTGTATCACTTTTTGATACCACATTTGATTCACATTTATTGTCTGCTTTATTGTCTATCACACACACTCTCTCTCTTAACTCATCTGTTTCTCTTTGTGTTTCACTACATATTTCATTTATTTTACTTTCAATACTGCACAATGAATTAGTTAATTCATCAAGCTTTACATTTATGCTATTTTCAAATTTCATATTCTGTTCTTTGTATTGTTCAAATTTGGCATCATTGATGTCAAATCGTTTATTTAATTTAGTCTCATTCATGTCAAAACGTTTATTTATATCACTACTCATAGTTTCAAACTTTGTATTTTGTTCATTGAATTTGGTATCATTCATGTCAAAACGACTATTTATGGCATTAAAATTTACCTCTAGCATTGCTTGTAATCTTTCAAACATTTTATAACTATCATCTTTTTTAGCCTGAACCGGCGTCGATTGACTCGCAACAGCATTCAATATCACTGACTCAGTCAAGCTTATCTCGTTTACTACCGTTTCAGTTATTATTGTTTTTACTTGATTGTCTGTAATTGTACTAGTCAAGTCAACGTTGTTGACTGTATCACTGTGACTCTCCATTTTGAGTAAATATATACTTGTAAATGTATGCTTAGCATGTAACGGTACAGAAATGAAAATTATATTTTGTATCAATCCATTAGTTTTCAATTGCCAGACTTCACCTGTGAGGAGCCCCAGTACAGCAATGCACACAGTTAGCCTAAACAATTGCCCAGACGTATTGCGTAACTGCCCCAGCAGCAGGCTCTTTGTGAATAACAGTCTGCAGATTGTCACCACTGAATGAACATCAGTCAGAGCAGTGAAAAGTTCGTGCATTAAAAAATAGTGGCATCGGGAGTGCAAGATAGGCCTAAAGTAAATGGCCTATCTAGTAAAACATAATATTATTTTGCTGCAATTTATAAGGCAGCGCGGTCATCACCTAAGTGCTCGAGCAACATAAAGTCGGCCGACAAAATGTTACAAAAGTGGAATTTAAAACTAAACTAAAATATGTTAAACTAAATAAGTCGGAGTATACCGTGACAGTGAATATATTCATAAATAACAGTTCGGAGTGATGAGTGATACCGTGAGTAACACGTGACGGTGGTGAAGCGGTGTGGAACGCCGTGGACTGGTTAAGTACCTTTCAGAAACAACTAAATCAATTTTATAACTATACAAAATACTTACAAATACAGAGCTCTATTAACAGGGGTTAGAAAATAAAAATGTAAAAAAGAATGAAAGAGAGTGTGACAAAGTACTGGGTCATTATTAAGGTTAAGAAAATTGTTAGAGCCAGTTAAGAATAATAATCATAAGAATTGTTTCATTACTGTTTGATATACCGGTACAGATAACTTTATATGTTGTTTATGCTCAATGAAACAAAAAACTTTTAATCAATGTAGTAATCAACCAACCTAGAATTTGATACGTTATGGCATAACTGTAAAACATTACATTAAATAAAATTCAAATAAGTTGTTTTAGCCAGAATAAACTGTGTTATTATATTTCGTAACTCAAACCCAGGTAACCTGTCTGCAGCTGTTTTCGTCTGTACGACTCTGGACCCGAATTTAAAGGTAAAAAATTAATTATTGATGTTACAAATTGAGTAGTTACAAGCAAACTACACAATAATCACCCTCACTTCCAAATAACCCGTTCTGCAGCTTAATTAGGTCTGGCGAATGTAAGATGTAAAACCTACACTTGCGTCACTGTTCCGGGGGCCAATGAAACTCTATTACTTTGTTCAAATAATAAAGCTCTTACCTTCAGGTTCGGGTCCAGAGTCGTACAGAAGAAACTGCTGCAGAAGGGATTATTTGAGATACACGGTATAAAAATTACTACACAGTTTATGATAAAACAAATTGCTTCTGGTTTATTATGCTAAATAATTACTTCGTCTCTCTTATATGACACTTAAATTTCTTCTTTCTTTTCTGTTATATTAAAATACTCATTGCAGGAATAACAATTAGTAAAAATCAAACAAATTGACAAGATGAATATTTCTTACTTAACTAGCTTATGACAACTATGGTATACCACAACTATTTATTTTTAGCAATGAACCAATACGTGATTTAACCCCACACTCACACATTCATTCTTTGACGTTGCCATTCTATTTAAACCCCACTTTGAGATCTCTGATATACATTTTAAATTTACACTTTATTTATGTTGAATTATACTCTGGAAAAAAGGGTAAAATGATTTTAGTTAAAACTCAGTTAATACTTAACGACTGAAGAACTCCGCTGTGTTGCACCTTTGCTGTGAATGCGCTGGTTTTTTGGTTAACACACCATAAATTGGTTTTGACACTGTTTAACTGCGGTACTGTTGTTGATTGATTCGTATTATGTTGATGCGTCACTATTTTTTTAATCCACTTTAGAATAACATTTCTTTTTATTTTGTCGGCCGACGTAACTTTTCGAGCACTTAGATCTTTTAGGTTGGCTGCGCGCTATTGTTTGTACACTTTTTAATACTTGTTATACTTGAAAAGATAGGCCGACTCTTCATTACGGCCTATCTTGCACCCGAGGCCACCGTTTAATTTTAAATCACAAACTTTACTGTCTGATGCTGCTTACTACTGTTGTACACTCTCTGATGACAAACTGCATACTGTTATTCACAAAAAGCCTGCTGCTGGGGCAGTTATGCAATGCGTCTAGACTGTTGTTTAGACTAACAGTGTATGTTATACTGGGGCTCCTCACAGGTGAAGTCTGACAATTTGAAAAGTGACTGAATTGATGCAATATAAAATTAAACTGGGGTAGCTCACAATTCTGTACCGTTACAATGTGTTGGTCACTGGCTATAAATAGATTTTCGTCTTTTACTGCATAACCATACATGGTATGAAAATATTTACTGACTATCGCGTCACCTCAAAGGGGCCTCATCTTTACATGTTATAGAATTTATGAAATTGCACAATAATATTTAGGTAAATTTAGACCCATTACAATACCTCCCCCCCCCCAATGAGAGGATTTATGCCGAAGCATAAAAGCTCTCATTGACACTCTCATACTTTCTAAAGGGATCAGCCAAGATATGTCGCCACAAACCCCTTACGTTTTATT
This sequence comes from Magicicada septendecula, assembly GCA_034769895.1. Classification (NCBI taxonomy): domain Eukaryota; kingdom Metazoa; phylum Arthropoda; class Insecta; order Hemiptera; family Cicadidae; genus Magicicada; species Magicicada septendecula. The sequence goes on from CM068368.1 coordinate 45,104,213, forward strand.
CAAAATTGCGGTTAACTTACCCCTGGTCCGGTGACTGTGACCGGTACCTGAATGACCTTACTGGACTTCTCTTTCGAGATCCCAACACCGCAAGGCCAGACCGGCACTTGACGCTCCTGCTCTGACACGCAGGCCAGCACAGGACTGCTGCCACAGCGTCACCAGACACTGAAACATGAAATCAAAAAATATCAAATAGTGGCCTGGTATAATAACATATCCCTAACTGATCTGGTTCCCCTTAGCTGTGTTGGTTTGCTTTAAGAAGTAGTTTTTTTTTAATCCTACATATGGATGGATACTTATTGTAAGTATAATACCTTATAAGAATTACATACCAACATTCGGTATAACCTTCTCTAGTTAACTTTTACCCCAAAATTCAACATGATCGCTCTGATTCCCATCAAAATTTAAATAAACATTTCCATTACAACGTATAAAGCCCTTCCATTATAAATATTCCATTCACATTTAAAAATTAACAAACTCCTTATATAGAGTAAAACACATTAAATCAACTACATTAGAACAAATTACTCACTTAACAATCGTTAAGTATCTTCATATTACTCTTTATTACATTAAAATAAAATACTCCTCGTCAACACGACATCATTCATTTGTTTACTTCAGAAAATTAATTACATACTCTACATTATTGATGTAACTCATTTTAATATTTAATATTTTGTTACTAACAACCAAGTAACCACCTTCTCCATCATAACATAATTTATTAAATTATGAATTTATTTTAAACTCCTCCTTCCACACACACTATTACCCCCCCCCCGGACTGTAGCGCCCAGTTGCCTCCACAAGGACTGAAGCGGAAGGGGTGAACACTTTTTTTTTCTTTCTCCCCCATCCTTGCTTTAGCTTATACAAAATTCAGCATTACTGATATCCCGGATACCAGTAATCCTACTATATTAATATTCACACTCCCTTAATCGGTCTGTCACCCATACTTAGGTATATAGCCGTGTTCCAAAGTTCTATAATCTTAGATTCCCCGGATCTAAACCTCCCAGTTGTATTTCTAAGTTCACCAATTTAGAATATTAAGCCAAATCCACGGTCAGGGTTCGGTGTAGCCGTGACCGCCCGAAAATGGGGAATCGCATTCACCATATATTTTACATACAATGTATGTTTATGATTCCTACACACTAACATAATAAAACATAGTAAACACTCACAATGAACATAAACCTCATTACATTAAAATAAACATCTCAATTGCATCTGAATAAAATTTCCAAACAATCCAAAACTTTGATTTCAGTTGAACCTGTTAATACTCAACCTTTAATTATTTACCACTTTTTATACCATTAGATTCTCCAGAAATTCAAATTTATTATCAACATTCATTTTACATAACATTTTATTTATTAAACCTTACGATTACGACCTCAAAATAAACAATTTCTCTTTAAATTTGCATATAAAATTATAAACATTACACTTTAACTTCAATTGAACTTTTTACTATAAATTATTTATCATTTACTATATCATTAAATTCTCCAAAAACTTTTTAAATTTGTTATTAACATTTATCTTGTGCAATATTTCATTTATTATCTCCTTTCAAATTAATTCAACTATTTCATAAAACACATTTCATTACTTAGCAAAATTCACAAAGTTGAGTATACTTCACCTTGTTACATCATTACATTTAATATCAACACAAAAATATATACAATCCAAATTATTATCTGTTATCGTTTACCACAAATCATTTCATAAAACAGTCCAATTCAAAACCACTACTCACATAGTTAAACGTTCATAAACACTAATTGTTTACCCCCCATCATCGTATAATAACCTGGTCTTACGTCTACACAATTAATTTTTTATTAAATTCATTATATCATTTCTATCAATATAAAGATTATTCAAATTCCTATACCCTTCCACAATACCATAACAATTAACAGGATTATTCCATATTCTTACCTCATATAATTTGTCACCATCGAGTATAGTCAAGTCACCTTTAGTATGATCTGTCATAATTAGGTCAATTACAATTTCATCATTATTATTATCTACTGCTGTACCAGTTTCGTCACAAGGTAAGTAATCAATATCATCAATCTTATCATCATTTGCTGCACTAACTATTTTGCAAGGTAAGTACTCAATATTGTTAACTCTCTCAATATCTAACCTCTCTATCAATTCGTTATAACCTCTACTAACCTTAAACGGCTGTATCTTCCTATCAAAATACCTTTTATCATAACACCATTTCATACTTTTTCTATCACTCCATACAGAGGGTATTAAATCATTAAAACGCCTACCGAAAATTAAGGGACTACTTGAAAACACATTATTTTCCTCTAAGGGACTCTTGCCCTTCAAAAACATTTGTAAACATCTTGTTTTACAATAAACCTGGGGAAAATCTACCCTCTGCCCTATATTCACAAAATAATTCTCTTCATATTCTCTCTCTAATTTACAAATACTGATTTCTACTCTCTCACTATTCCTATATTATCATCATCACTATTTATTTTCACGGTATTACTTTTATATATCTCATTTTCAACTGTCTTACCACTAATACTTGTTAATTCATTTTCATAACTAAAACCTACCTCGTTAATTATTTCTTCGTAATTTTTCGTTATTTTATTATTGACACCCTGGTCGTCCGTTATTTCGTCATTTTCATTTTCGTCACACTCACCCATGTCGTCATTATTTTTGATACCACTATACCCACTTATTTGTTTTAATTCAACTCTTAAATTGTCTAGTTTATTATTTATCTCCACGAACTTATCACTCACTCCATCAAAATTCTCACTTATACTTTTAAATTGGTTATTGATACTTAATTTACTCATTTCTATTTCACTTCTTATGCTTACAAATTCGTTATTCATGTCTCCTAATTTCTCGTCTTGTTTGTCAAGTTTATTATTTACTTCATTTATCTCTGACTTGATTTCAATTTTAAACTCGTCAAGCTCGTGTTTAAATTATTATTTTCTGACTTCATTTCAGTTTTAAATTCATTTAAACTCGTGTTTTGTTGGTCAAACTTAATTATTCATTTCTACGCTATTTGCATTTATCTCTGATTTGATTTCAGTTTTCATTCCTGACATAATTTCCATCATCAATGCTAATTGGTTAAATATATTTATCTCGCCATTTCTACTACCCCCAGCTACTACTGCTTCATTTACATCTACTATTTCGACAACATTCTCACTAACAATTTCATTAGTTGTTACCATATGATCTTGAGTAACATTCAACACTGATCCTACCTCTGCACTTTCATCTTAATTTGTATTTGCGCCTTTCTCTGCCATTTTTCGACTAAATTGTAAATCACGTTAATTTAAATAATGTAAATTTACAATGTCACTGTTATTCGGGCGCCAACTGCAGTGTTACTCGGTTAATTAATTATTAAAATGAATATGATTATATGTAATGTTTGGTCCAGGGAATCGCTTAGTGTACTTAGGCAGAGAACAGTGAGCAAATACAAATAACAAAATGAGTAATCAAGTAAAATATAACGTTATTTATTTTTCTTTGAGAACATAAAAAGATCATGAACACACTTATTCTGCCTTAAGGCATAAAGTTGATTTCCAATAATTATTACAAAATATGAATACGTATATAAAAGGTTATGCAAACTCAACACTTCTAGTTAGGCCTATATGCATATGCTTCACACACAATCATACACCTTTATATACTTTTAGATTTTGTTGAGCTCAACTTTATAATTTATGAAAAAGCCAGTATTTTAAAATGTTGAAATGGTATATATTGTTGAAATGTCTACTTCCCTTGATTATGCTGCGTAGAATTTCACCACATGGCGTGCGTTGTTTTACTGTTTTCACTGTCACATTTTTTACGTGTTACTGCCGAACTGTCAATTTGTTTTAATTAGTTACTGTTGATGAATATTTAGCCAAATACGGTTTTCACTTTTAAAGTATAGAAAGATTCACATTTTCGTTGTATGCGGTTGCTGCTGCAGACAGCAAAAGATGAAAGTCGACGCGTTCAGTGTTACAAATTTTCCGTTTGGTGCGTCTCAAACTGCTTCACCCCGCCATACGTCTCGTCCTCAGTATTATAACGTTCCGTTGAGTTGAGTTTCACCTCTTTAACTTCGTCGCGAAATGTTTTTCGTCAACAAATACTTGATGTGTTGGTCACTGGCTATAAATAGATTTTTGTCTTTTACTGCATAACCATACATGGTCATGAAAATATTTACTGGCTATCGTGTCACCTCAAAGGGGCCTCATCTTTACATGTTATAGAATTTATGAAATTACACAATAATATTTAGGTAAATTTAGACCCATTACAAAAATTAATAATATGTAATCTATAGGAAAGATAAAAAGAAAATGAAATGTAAGAACAAATGTACTGATAAAATATAGAAAGAATGTTAATAAGTAAACTATCAAAAGACACTAATATAAAATAAACTTGAATAACAATAATTCATTAGGAAAGTGGTGATAAGTAATAAACATTGATAGGACCCAGTGATAATAAATACCTGAAAGGTAGAATAAAATGTTAGGAGGTGAACACAAAAGTGATAAATGAATAAGAAAGATAATAATCAATAATGAACCATTATAGGACCCAGTGTTAATAAATGAACTACATAAACACACTAGTTAAGAAAGTGCAGTGTAGTCAGAAATAAAGAAATAAACTTGTAATAATAGATAATAAGTAATCTGTTAACCCAGATATAATAATTAAACAGTATAAATTATAAGGGACAGTTATAAGTAATCATGGGCCTAGTGTAATGAAAAAAGGAAAAGTTGTATTAATATATAAGAATATTTGTTGGAAGCAAACCACTGAAAATTGTTTTCCATTATATTAAAGGAGTTTGTTAGTATAGTATAAGGATGATAAGGGATATATTGTTTTATTGTTAATGAATAAAATTTACAAATTTATATTAACCACTATTAAAATAAGGATAAAAGACTAATATGTTAGGCTGAATACCGTAAGGGGAGTTAGACACTATATTCTCTAAAGTGAGTTTATAAGGGAATATTAGTGCATATCTAATGTTCAATTTTATTATAGGTTTCTTTGATTGTAATTAACCAAAATATTATTATGTTCAAAATTATGTTAAACAAAACCGTTTAAACACATGTAAAACTTTAGATACAGGCATGGGCCTAAAAGAATTATTAAGTAGTTGTATTATGTTATATTGTTACGTTCTATTACTTTACCAATTTCCACCACGTGACTTCTACCTACCTCGAGCGATCTTTTTACGCATTCACCATGATTACACGCTACCCTGACTTACCAAAACAGAAGACTCCAAATTACTTATAGGTCGCCACCAATATCTTTAAAGGACAGATATGGAGACCTTAAAACACTTTCACTTACTTACCAGGTTCGTTAGGCGAAATTTTCCATATGGGATAGGTGATGTTAATTTTGTGACAGTACGAAAAGCCTGAATTCGGATTTATGGTACGAGTGATATCAAACTATTGTATTTCATTATTTTTGCACACACATACATGGGTAGGAGTTTTTCCCTTTGTCTAAAAAGACAACGACGCAGATTTCAGCAGACCAGAACGATTCCAAGGTCAGGAGCAGACGTGTGAAACTGAACGCATACAATGGCGGTATAAGTGAAGACAGATTCTAAATATCAATTCTCATTGGTCCACAAGGCTGGACGTCATTAAAAATATAAAGATGACATAACAACAATGACATGACAACAGGGCGTGAGCCGTTCGAAACAAAAGAACAATGACGTGATGCACTCACACATACGAAAAGATGTACATTGCATCTGCCCAGTCTTCATACTACAGCCGAGACGACAACACCTAGTAAAAGGTCGTCCGGCAACTAATACCAGCAACAGTGTAAATTACAAGAACATGTAACGATAATCTCAATCAGTGATCAAAATGTAAAAAACAGAGTTTAAATTCAGTGTAGTAACCATCAGAACTATAAGCAACATGCAGTAAAACGACAGAAAATACAGGCCGGCGAAGAGGAGATTCCGAAAAGGTCTACGCTGCTTCTGAAACAGGAAAGTGCACTAATTCTTTTACTAATTACAATACGTTTTGAGCTCAAACATGAAAAAATCAATTCAATTTAAATTGTCTGTATTTTAAAGAAGAACGAATGAGTGTGTGTGTGAACGCATGGTAGAGTGAAATCCGGCCTACAAGGTAGACATTGGTTTGTGGAACGTACTTTTATTACCATCAGTAAATTTGCAATAACGACTGACAAAAGATATTAAGCCAAAAATGAATAAGTAAATAAGACTGAAACACTGAATATTAAATATCGTTGTAAGAGTAATTTGTAGACGCTATCTAGTTTTGTAGGAAATAACGTCATTGTAATCTGTATTAAAAATTTGTAAAATTGGCTTGAGTAAAAGTAACGTTCATGTATAAAAACGCTAATAGAGTTTTTATTTCACACTCCACTGTTTCCGCAATCTCGCCTATAACGAACCTGGACCCAATAAATAAAGTAATGAGAGTAAGTGAACAATGAGTACCGGAGCAGTATACCATAATTATGTGGTAAGTACGATGATTATGTACTTGGTAAAAATAAATAATAAGTGCAACGATAGAAGTAACTCGACAAATGGCCCCCGAACTGTGACATTATATAAAATTATTTTATATAAAATAGGCCAGATTCGGAAACAGCGGGCGTGGTGAAACGATTTGTAGCGTAACACGTGAGAGGTTATAGAGATGAGTAGGTTATGTTGACAAAATAAAAACGTATAAGCGACAATTACAATTCAATCGTTATTTTAGTATTAGATCAAATTTCCACTAGAATGGCAGAAAATAAGGAGAGTATAGAAATGAACGACACCGAAACAGAATCTATGATATTGAACGAAGTAAGTGCCAATGCGACACCTATGGCAATTAGCAATAAAGTGTCATTGGAAGACTTGTTTCAATTAATGAAAACACAAAATAATCAATTAAGAGAACAGATTGATGAAAAATTTAACCAGCAGAATGTTAAATTTAATGTAAAGTTTGACAGTTTTGATGCCAAATTAAATGAATTAAAGAAACAGAGTAATTTGCAAAATGTAAAATTAAACCAATTCGATGAGAAATTTGAAGAAATAAAAAATGAAATGCACAGACGAAATTGTAATATTGACAAAAGATTAAATGAGATACATGAACGGTTAGACGAGATAGAGTTAGAAAATAAGAGGGGAATAGACAAATTAGAGATAAACAAAGACAAGGTAAGTGGGGGAGAAAATTATGACAAAATAAATAAAAGTATGATATTAGAAAATGATTATGTAAACAGGGGTAGTGATAATGAGATTTTATGGGGAATAGAATATGATAATGATGGAATGATAGTGTGTGTTGAAGGGTTAAAGAGAGTGTGTAAAGAAAGTATAATTGTAGGGGGATTGCAGGGGGTAGATTCTTCCCTTAATGATGGAGTAGGGGGTGAAGCCCATGTGTTTAGGAAGGACGAGAGTGCCTTCGATGTATATTTGGGAGACGATAGGTCTACAAATAAAGTTGTCCCTAGTTTTTTTAGTGCACTTCACAGGTGGTGCAATAGTTGTGAATTAGTATCCCCTGCAAATGTAGAAAGAGAGAATGTAGCGTGGTGTGGTAGAGAGAGATGTTTTAAAAGTGAGAGGTATTGTGAGAGAAAAAGAGAAGTAGAGATTTTTAAGATAAGTAGAACTTATGAAGAATTTATGGAAAAGTTAGGAGGAGAGATGATATATAATAAATATAGTAAATACTTACCTTGTAATAAAACTGAAGTAGTAGGAGATAAGAGAAATAATGACTTTTTAAATTACCTAATTATGACTAATAATACAGGAGGTGACAGGACAATGACCAATCATGACAGATTATATGAGTTTGCGGAAAATGATGAAAAGTTGAATGGTATATGCATTTATGATGTTAATATAAGAGATTCAATAATAAGCAATGTATATAGATATAAGATAAGATTAATGTTTGACGATGGAGGTTAATTATTTTATTGTGTTTATGAACATTTAATTATGTGGACAGTGTTTTGAAATGGACTGCTTATAAACTGATTTTTGGTAAATGGTTAAATGATAATGTGGATTGTATATTTTTGTGTGTATTAATGTCAATGTATTTGTGTATTTTTGATGTTTTGTATTTTATGTATTTTTTGTGTAAACCATGTACTGTAGAATGTTAAATATTCAAGAATAATTAATTATGAGGATGATTTTAAATGATATTATGGAGTTCAGAGTCTAATGGTTAGTAAACGATTACGCATATGATATATTTCGATATTGAGTTGTTTTAGGATTGTAAGATAAGTGATGAATTTTCTAGTGGTATATTAAGGTGAAATGTTGTAAAGAGGTTTGGGTAATAATGATAAATCAGGGCATTGGAGTTAGTTAAATAGAGTTAATGGGAGTTAGTGAAAATAAGAATGTTGCGAGACAAATAATAAATAAAGAGGGGTTAGATATTTTAGGGACACAGTAGTTAGTGATAATATGTAGAGAGGTGAGTAATGTGAATGGTAATTATATTTGTTGATAATATTTTGTAGTAAGGATCCGGTGTAAGGAGTGATCAGCGTGCGACGTGGCAAGAGACCAGCGTGCAGCGTTGTGGCAGGCGGAGCAATTTTGGGTTAGTGTGTTTGCCGATATTTGGTGGAGGGCAAATGGTTAGGAATGGATATGGCCAGGTAGGGAACACACATCCTTGTACAAAGACGAGCGGTGCCAGATGATTTAAATGGGATTTGTGAAGGGGGTTGTTATAGAGATATTGGTGTCATAATATGTTAATGGTTGTTAGTAGCGGTTGTTAGTAGAAAAAAGGGGGTAGTAAGGTTAGATTGACAAATGCCAAAATAAGATAGAGAATAGTGAATAATAACAGTGTCACCCAAACTAGAGAAGTACATAATGAAAAGGTTAAAAAAAGAGAATTCGTGGTAGGAAGGTAATGTAACTGAAAGGTAATGATAAGTTTGAAAATTTTTTCATAGAATCTAAGGATATAACAAATGTTAAATAATTAAAAGTTGAAAAGAGTTGATAGTAGTAATGTTATAAAGTTTTGGTACAAATTGTGTAAATATAAATTGTTTAATGTAAATGTAACAATCTTAATGTTTGATGTACAATGTTTTATTATGTTTTTATTATGTTGATGGTACAATAGTGTGTGTGGTTAGGAGGTCGCTACAGGGGTAACGACGTTAGCAAATGTTAAAAAGATAGTAGATCATAAATGTTAAAAGGATAAAGTTAGAAATGGTTTTGAACAAAATATAGTCTGATGCCATTGCAAAATATAATATGATTATAAAGTTGAGTAATAAAATTTGAATAATGAACTTGTTTGCCATAGTAGTTATAGGTTGAATTTTATAGAGATAAGTAGGTGATGGTGTTTTGGGAATTTTGAAGGAGTTGTTTACGTGTTATGTTATCTATAGGAATATATATATATTTTTCTCTTATAATGAAGAGATTGAGTTTAGCGTTGATTAAAGATCAGTCTATTTTGAATACTTGTTGTTGTTGTTTTGGAGAAATTAATTGAACAAACCAATGTCCCAGACACAAACCAATGCATCTAAAGGGAAACATATCAGTTGTAGATATGGACATAGATAAGGCCACTATTTTAAAATTTTGTATTGCATGTTTCAGAGTATTGTGGTGTTGTGACAGCGGTCCTGAGCTGGCCGGTGCGTCAGAACAGGAGCGTTAAGTGCCTCATGGCCTTATGGTGTTGGGATCTCTCCTGAGAAGTCCAGTAAGGTCAGACAGGTACGATCAGCATCATGGGACCAAGGGTAAGTGATTGAAATTTTTTTACAAACATTACAGGTGGTTGTGGCAACCTATCTGAACTGATCCTTTTAGAAAAGTGTGAATGAGTCAATGAAAGTTTTTATGTTTCGACATAAAACCTTTCATTGAGGGGGTTTTGTGACAGTACGAAAAGCCTGAATTCGGATTTATAGTACGAGTGGTATAAAACTATTGTATTTCATTATTTTTGCACACACATACATGGGTAGGAGTTTTTCCCTTTGTCTAAAAAGACAACGACGCAGATTTCAGCAGAGCAGAACGATTCCAAGGTCAGGAGCAGACGTGTGAAACCGAACGCATACAATGGCGGTATAAGTGAAGACAGACTCTAAATATCAATTCTCATTGGTCCACAAGGCTGGATGTCATTAAAAATATAAAGATGACATAACAACAATGACATGACAACAGGGCGTGAGCCGTTCGAAACAAAAGAACAATGACGTGATGCACTCACACATACGAAAAGATGTACATTGCATCCGCCCAGTCTTCATACTACAGCCGAGACGACAACACCTAGTAAAAGGTCGTCCGGCAACTAATACCAGCAACAGTGTAAATTACAAGAACATGTAACGATAATCTCAATCAGTGATCAAAATGTAAAAAACAGAGTTTAAATTCAGTGTAGTAACCATCAGAACTATAAGCAATATGCAGTAAAACGACGGAAAATACAGGCCGGCGAAGAGGAGATTCCGAAAAGGTCTACGCCGCTTCTGAAACAGGAAAGTGTACTAATTCTTTTACTAATTACAATACGTTTTGAGCTCAAACATGAAAAATCAATTCAATTTAAAATGTCTTTATTTTAAAGAAGAACGAATGAGTGTGTCTGTGAACGCATGGTAGAGTGAAAGGCCGGCCTACAAGGTAGACATTGGTTTGTGGAACGTACTTTTATTACCATCAGTAAATTTGTTATTATCTAAACAAAATCTCATAATTTTTACTCACCGTATTTTACGTCTTAACCTCTAATCACAAATCTCGTAACTTTTATTATTACAAAAACCACCTATTATCACCACCTATTTCGTACTTCAAATCTGGCCTAAACCCATATGAATAAATTCATCTGAGTTATACTGGCAGGGATCACCATTTGATACGTTCTATTACTTTACCAATTTTCACCACGTGACTTCTACCTACCTCGAGCGATCTTTTTACGCATTCACCATGATTACACCCTACCCTGACTTACCAAAACAGAAGACTCCAAATTACTTATAGGTCGCCACCAATATCTTTAAAGGACAGATATGGAGACCTTAAAACACTTTCACTTACCAGGTTCGTTAGGCGAAATTTTCTATACGGGATAGGTGATGTTAATTTGGCGTAATAATTGACTTAATGCATGGTTACGCTATTAATCCATTTTATTGATATTCATTTTAAAAAAAATTAATTATTCTCAGTTTGTAACTCTTTAACAGTTCATCAAATTCTTTGCTTTATCAATTCTCTATAATATTGTACGTTAAACATTTTAGAAAACCAAATTTATTACGTCTTACATTTTATTTTTATTAGACAATTGCCACATTTCTTTTATATTCTTTCTTTCAAAATAATTGGTATTCGTTTTTACTGCTCCTTTTACTTTATTTTTGAAAATACAAAAATATTGTTTCTTACCTCCTTTCTAGGAAAACATATATTGAAAACAAAAAAACTTAAACTATTGCATCTCTGTTGTATCTAAGACAACCCAGTATTGCTCATGCACTCACCCACACAATATTTAAATTATTCCCCATACTTTAGAGATCTCTTTGCCCATTATAACTTTTTATTTTGTGGATTTAAATTGAAAGTATGTTTTACTTTCCTGTCATCGCCTCAAGTCCGTGTTGAAGTCACTACCGGTTTTTTGTTCACTTGGTTGTTCCGAAATACTCTCTCACTAGTTAAATTTTGCTCACTGGTCGTAGTCTGATGTGCACTGATATTTAAATACTGTATTACATTTTTTCTTGTAGTTTAATCACATAATTTACTGGTCGGCCGACCCTGATTTGCTCGAGCAATGTTTTATATGACCGCGCGGTCTGAAGCTGGAAGTCGACTGCTTTGTTCTCGGCGCACACAGTGCTGAGGTATTTTTTCAGACGTGCCCAAACCATGGGAACATTGGCCGCCTGAGCGCGCGTGCGCACCCTCGTTGAAAGTCTGCATTCTTGTACCGGGCCGCGACAGTTTCGACGATACAGTCAATTCACCGTATATGCTTGTTCACAATTCCCAATGCGCAACTTACACTGATGATCACCGAATAGTACCAAGATTGGTAAAATTTGTTTTACCCCCTTTTTGCCCCGTTAACAATATGATGATTAAAAATAATCAAATGTTATGATTTAAGTTAGGTTGTTACAGTAATTGTGTTTAGTAACATATTAAATTAACAAAAATGACTATAAACAATTGTAATGAGTATAGGGTAGGTGAATTATGAACTCTATGCATTAGGCCTATAACTGGTAACCAGAAATTTGTGAAATTTAAGAGAAAACAATAACCATTGATAAAATAAAGTATATAATCTGTTTAGGTTTCATAATAATAGTGTAGGATACAAAACTGAATAGAAAATAATTAGTTTAAAGGTAATTAACAAAAGAAAAACCAAGTGAAAAAATAGTAATCTGTTGTAATTTGAAAAAAGGTAAACTTGTGGGGTATCAAAATAATTTATAAACAAAAAGCAAACTAATGGTGTTATTGTATTTAAGATTACAGGTAGTCTAAGGGAGTTACAATAATTTAAAGATTTTTAATAATTTTGTGTAGTAAAACGTTAGTTTTATGTAACAATGTTATAAATTATCAACCAATGGGAATTAGTGTTTGGGTGAGAGTTGCCATAACAACGAAACTTTGTTAAAAAAAAAAACCGTTAATAAATTGTATCAGTCCATTATTAGAGCTTGATGAGGGCAGATGTATTAAAACCACAAGGAATAAGAAAGAATTAATTCAACAAAATTTATCAAAATTAATGAAAAAACTAATAAACTAAATCATAAAAGTAACAGTAATACTAAACAAATTAAAAAATTACCAGAAGAAATTAAAATTAACCAGGAGGAATTGCTGAAGAATCTCAAGTGACGGAATACGAACCATCGGAAGGAAGAAAATATGCAACACATAAATGAACAATGGAACCTGCAATAACCAGGATGACTGATGAATAATAAACATCTTAACCAGAGAACTACAAACATTGAAGCCTTGAATTAACAGAAACACCCAAGAAAGGACAAGCAGCAGTATTCGTGAGAAAGATTACCCGGATAGCAGAGTATGGAGGATTGTTAAGTATATTTCAAAATACGATTTCACAGTAAAAACGCAAGAAAACCAACAGTAAGTGAAACTACACTTTCCACATCATTTATCACTTTTTAACAAACACTTGAACTTTCTTTTATTTAATGATCACCTCAAATTGAAGAACTATCTCAATCCAACATTGATTCCATAAGTGAATATCTATTTTAACCAGTAAAATTTACTAAACGCAAATAACCTACAAACGCTAAATCCCGTAGCTATAGTTTACCACTGTAATTATAAGTATATCACCTGTTCTATAATATTTATATGGTATTTGTAAAATTTTGTACTTTTATTAGTCCATTTAACAACATTTTCTGTAGTCACAAGAACTTCGACCTGAGATTATAAATAAAAACGAAGAAAAACCAATTCCATAACAGTGAGTCTACATAAACAACGGCGGACAGAATAACCAACCGCGAATAATTAAACATGCCGGCGCAAAAATAAGATTTATAATTTGGAAGAAATTGTAGAATTCAAACCCAATTGATAATTGTTAATAAACATAATAGAAACATTAAACTGTATGTTTGATTTTATTCGAATAATATTTAAAATTTGAGCACACAATATAGAAAATTAAACTTTACAATTTTGGTTTACTAAGAAGAGTTGGCCAACCCGACGTTGAGGCAGAAAATACGAATTTGAACGGCCGAACTGGTGAGTAGACACTCGACTTTTGTAAGTCTTTTAATGAGTACAATCTCATCTAGTTACACCATGTGAACGATAAAGTGTTACAAAAGCATAAACATGTGGTTTTCCTAGACCAGATAACTACTGTTCTATACAGAAAAAAAGAAGGAAAGAATTTGGCACGTGTGCTAACTTTGAATGCTAACTTTGATATGTCAACTACATACAATTAAAAAACATGCAAATATTATTATAGAATATTGCCTCATCATCGTCGTATGGTACAGTGGAAAAAAATTATAGACACCAATTAAGTTACTAATCAGCAGCTTTAATTAATCACAAATACAGTTTATAATCAACTTACACAATAATCTGAGCAAAATGTGTCCACACGCAATAATAATGTCAACTAATAGAATCCCGTACAATAATAAAACAATAACACTTCGCCACAATACTCCGAACCTCAGTTGAATAAAACACCACTTAAACTTGACTTCTAAGCGGCAGCTGTCATTGTTTAAATAGATAGTACAGTGTTCCAGAATAATCCATAATACGTGTCAATACTACTCGAAAACACTAGAGCATAATTGATTGCGGCCTTGAAGAACACAGCACTGACCGGTATGGTCTGGAATAGCTTCGTTTGTTGACGCATGTTAAGTGTCACGTACGCACACAAACATTACAGCTGGGCTCTGCTAGGATAGCCGAGAAACATGTAGAACGTCCTTAATGGCAAAACACCATGTTAGTGAGGGAGACCCAAGGATCTGAAACTGGAAAATACCTGTTGCAACAGTGTAGTGAATGTATGGTTTCTTTGTAAAATGATTTTTGTAAATATTTGACAAGACTTTAACTTCAAACAAAAATTTTAGAAACTCTTTGGTTCAAAGTGTTACTTAAAATGATTTCAATTATCTGGAAATCACTGACACTGATGATTCAGATTATTCAAGTTTTGAAAACTGTAAATCAGTATAAATATTAATTTTATCATTGGTTTTTTTTTTTTTACAGAAAATAGAAGCACAAACTACGCATTCGTGCAATGATGGAGTTACATCGCTCGAAATCAAATGGAAGTGTGGAGCAGTACAAGTGATTCAGTTGTTCAGCATTGTTCCTGTTGTTGTGCGCAAGCACAAAGAACTGTGGAAGCTTGAAGGCATTCTCATACCCCCACCACCAATGCCAGCCGTCTTCCTCAATTCTAATCCCAGCAATTGTGTATAATTAAATATACATCATGTAACTGTCATCTAACTTAATGGAATTGTTCAGGACTTTGTAAACGTAAAGACAGAACATGAAGTTAAGTTATTGTGTCAGTTTACCTTAGGGTGTTGTAACATAATTGGAATGATGTGAAATTGAAATTCATCTGTAAAAAACCAATGAAATATATTTAAAAGATGAAATTTATTATTACTAATATTATTACTTTGGATGAAAGTTTACTATTGTTCATCTGTGAAACTTTTCAGTATAAGGAAAGCAGAAACACTGGATGTTCATATTTTTATAGTACTGCAGACTAACGTTCAATTTACAAGACATTCACTTTAATAGCTTTGACTGTTTGTCATAACAAAGGAGAAGAATGACCTCAATAAAATTATTTTCCAGGCTGTTGGGCCATGGTCCGTCTGCTTATAAAACCTGACGTTTGGACTGCAGCTGCGGTGGTCTCTTCAGTGGTTCTTCTGTTTATCATTCTGCTCCTCCTGCAACTGATGACATGACACTTTGCTTTGTTTTGCTTCAGGTAGTGGGATGTCTTTGCGCCTGTGACTTGATTCCAGGGTCTGGTACGTGCTTGATGACTGCCCAATGGAAACAGTGCTGGACCTTCTAAGAAAGTGCCTAAAATGTGAAGGGACATCCCAATGCGATTATTTGCTGGATGGCGCCCGAATTTGATTAAAGAAGTTTGTAATTTTTCGTAGTTTAGCCTCGTATGTCAATTCAGATAGTAGATGCTGCCCGTCCCGAACACAGTAGGGAGGTGTCGACCCTGAGGCATTGGTCGCTCTCCGTTAGGCGGAGAGCCTCCTTAACAGTGGCAGCATTCTAGAGATATGCTTGGGGAAGGAGTTCCGTGAAGAAAGAGGGGTAAGCCGAGAGGAATGGAAGTTGCTTGGAGCTATTCAGAAATAGCCTAGTAGGGCAGACATTATAGGGGTAATCAAGAATCTCTTGAGGGCGTTTAACCCTGATTAGGGGGTGAAGGTTCATACGCACTGATGGCTCATAGGTAAAGGAAGGAAGACGTCGCTGCTGAAACAAAGAGAGTTTCGGGTAGTGACCGGACAGTGCAGCAACAGTAGGAACATGAAGACCTCCATGAATTACATCATTCTTAACAAACCATGGAGATCCTGACAAGGAACATAGGGGTTTGACTGGAACTGTTCCAGATTACACTTGGTAGTCGACAAGAGCGACCACCATGTGGATTGTGATGGCAGCGAGCTCTTACATACCGATGGAGGACTGCAGCCACATACATTGGAGTTAGCGTTCCTGCCACACGGGCCTTCTGAGAGTCACAAAAAACGAAGATGTGTACAATTGGCGCCATTTGTCCTGTGACAGGGTGCAGCATAGGTCAATACTGACCAAAGAAACAGAAGATAGTGACTTTTGAGCACAGAGCTAGGCAGTTGTTACCCAAGAGCATGGGAAACAGTGTGGCTCAAACATTGGGATCCTTGTTGAGGATGTCAGTCACATGAGTGGTGAAGCTAAGGCGCCAGTCAAGCTGGACGGCTAAATACACTGGCATAACTAAATACTTCACTGACTCCTTCCACCCAATAGACTTTCCTTCTAGGGAGAAGGACTGGCATCGGGAAATGAATTTACAAGTGAAGCACATCACCTTGGATTTCACCGTATTGATTGCCCCCCCCCCCCACTTTCAGGTGGTGTCTATAGAATCCTGTTCATGCAGTCACATGTACATTGGCACAATGAAGCTCAGTGTGAGGTTGCAATTGCTGAAAACAAAGTGGGCCTGTTGACGGGCATTTCAGAAAGTTAGCACATGCAGAGCACTTTCTGGCTAATGATGACCAATGGTGAAGTTTGAGGAGACAAAGATCCTGTCCTCTTAGTTGCACTGTTGTATGCGGGTGCACTGGGAAACGGTGAGATATATAAACATAATAACAGCCTCAATATGAAGGAATTGAATAAGGCGTGGTATATGACACTGTCGAGACGTTCTCGGATTGCTACTTCGTGTACAAAATCGAACTCTGTTGTTGGCACAGGAGAGCAACGGGAGTGGCCAAGCTCTCTCGGCAAATCAAATAGCAGCCTGGATGCAGACATCTATATAAGTGCACGGTTTGGAGTGTCATGTTGTCTATTACCTGATGAGCAGAACAGTAAACAGAAAACTCACTGGAGACGATTGCCACAGCTGCAGTTGAAATGTCTGGTTTTATAAGAAGAGGACCACGTCCCAACAACCCTGAAAATAATTTTTTTGAAGTTGACTCTGGCCATGAAAGTTTTAATGTTATGAGAAGAAAGCCTGTTAATTAATAGTAAATTATTATAAATAAATCACCTTATATCCGTCGTGTGACTTCGTTACGTCGATTAAAATGACGCGTTTCGGAACATCTGTTCCATCATCAGATAAAATCGCTCTATTGAGGTCGTTAAACGTTAAAAACACATGTTACACATAATTGTCCACTATGTAATTCACTTGCTTCCTAAATGGTGCGCACCACGACGAAGCCGATCGGACACTGAACTATTATCTGAGTGATTACGCCTAAGCAGGTTCAAAGCTGTATCGTATAGCGGGTTGGATTTAAAATTTAAGTGGTAATTCAATATGAAGTCTCGGCTGTTTATGTTATTATATGCTTTGTATATTTCGAACTCCTCTATTGCGGAGCACACACCAAAACGTCACCTAAATAATCTCACTCTGTCAAATAATATCAAGTCCAACTTTGCCCCCCCCCTTAATCTTACACAATCATAATTATACCGATTTCAAATCTAATTTGATACCCCTACATGTGTCCAACAAAGGCCGTTACATGGACGCAATAGAGGAGTTCGAAATATACAAAGCATATAATAACATAAACAGCCGAGACTTCATATTGAATGACCACTTAAATTTTAAATCCAACCCGCTATACGATACAGCTTTGAACCTGCTTAGGCGTAATCACTCAGATAATAGTTCAGTGTCCGATCGGCTTCGTCGTGGTGCGCACCATTTAGGAAGCAAGTGAATTACATAGTGGACAATTATGTGTAACATGTGTTTTCAACGTTTAACGACCCAATAGAGCGATTTTATCTGATGATGGAACAGATGTTGTGAAACGCGTCATTTTAATCGACGTAACGAAGTCACACGACAGATATAAGGTGATTTATTTATAATAATTTACTGTTCATACGTGACTTGGATACCAAGAACTAATATGCATTGTTAATTAATGTTGAAAGAAAATTAATTCACATGTACTTACGGGTCTCAGTACCTTTTCTTAATATATTAAATCAAGGTATGTAATATTACAAATACAAGATATATTAAATTATAAATCTTTTGATATATTAAATCACAAGAGATGTATTCACACTTGCTTGTGAGACATGTTTTGAGCACTTATTATATTGCCATTGCGTTTACTTGTTATTAGACAGTGAGTAAACATAGTCAGCAAGAGACAGAAATTAATACCTGAAATACGTGAAACATACCTCTCAAAATACATGTAAATACATCTTGTATAAATATATATAAGCTGTTCATACAGCATAATACTATTTGGGCATAGATTTACAAGAATTCCTTTTTGGTTGGGGGGGGGGGGGAGGCAAGGCTGTTTTTTCCGGACTTGGTTTTCATGGCAATATAAAATTTTCAAATCAAAAGTCTGTTGAATGAAGAGGGCTTGTTGTATATTCAAGTAATTTCTTAACTTTATACAAAAGGTTTTTAAAAATATACAAACAGTTGGTAAGTGTCAGTTTATTATTTACCTCTGACAGCTATTTTAGTTTATTAAGCTAGTCTGCGGAAAATAACTATATTTTGTATATTTTTAAAAACCTTTGTATTAATATGTTTCACCAAGTGCCCAATGAGCCGTCAATCAATATCTTAATTTTATGGTTCACTAAGAACAAAGTGATATTATAAATGGGAGAAAAAAGATGTAACTTGTAAATATAACAGGTGATAAAATTTATGTAAGATTCATTTCTTGTTGGGTGGGTGAAAGTAATTAAATTGACAACAAGTTTGGCAAGTCCATTGCTGTTGATGGGCTCTCATGTTGATGTGTGCAGCACAAGCTCATCTTTTGCACTAGCCATCATTTGATACAATGTTGGGGCTACCATTTCATTACTCTCAGTGTCATCAGTTAACCAATGTATAATTAAGTGAGTGTTTTCAACATATAAGTGTATTACTCTCACTGTTATCAATGTAAAATTAGGATTTCTCTTAGCCTAGTTGTTCGAACAATTCTGGATTGAGAAATTAGAAAAAATTGGCTAAGGGTGTACAAACTCGTCTTAAAGGCCAGCCACAAGGATCCAAGAAGAAAGATTTAGGTAGTCAAACTGAATTTGTTATCGTGAATGCTATGGAAAACGGAAAACAAATAAGTTCGGTACCCTTTTTATTTTGTCCATATACAAAATGTTTTTGATCAAACATTAAAGGAAAAATAGTTTATTTAAAATTTCAAGTCACAATTTTTCACAGTTAAATTTACTTCAAATTATTTACTTCAGGTTTTTGATTTTTAAAAAATATCGTCCTGTAATAATCTGTTAATTTTCCTGTAACTGTCAATATAATTTTGTTTTGCAAAGTAATAGTTTCTTAGAGACAGCGATTGCAAATACATTTCGATTTTGTTTTCTGAACTATTTCTTAATGCGAAACAATTTAGACGAAAAAAATATCTAACACAAGATAAACTGTAGCATATGAGCAGGGAAACAAAGTATCGACAACAGTTCTCTGAGCCACATATTTTCACGATTGCAAGTTATGTGGTTACCATTGATATGTCAGAGAAGATTTTCATTACAGATCATAATGTAAGTTTACATGAATGTACATTCACATATATAACTTTATTATGAAAAGAAGAACTGTATGATTTCAGTTTTACTATTGTGGTTTGTTGGTAATTTTGTTTTTTTCACTTCAGTGTTTTTTTTAGTAGTCAGAATTTTTACGTACAATTAAATAAATTTTATAAGTATATTTTACTCTGGAGGGTTTGTGACGATCGGTCAGAAAAGTATAACACAGATTTTAAATTATTTGTATTGACGTTTCGACAATATTTATTGCCATCATCAGGAGCTGTGTACGAATACAAGACAAAATATCAAACACAACAGATCAATTAGTTGTGAATGAACGTGTGCTTGCACGTACGCATGGGCATGTGTGTATCCGTGTATATGTGAAAGAGTTTAAACAGTTTGTTTTAAAAGATCCAAAAACATTGTACAACCACAGTAAGTTGGATCTGAGCCTGCATTATAATGAAGGATAGTCATAAAATACAAACCTCGCTAAACCAAGGGATTGGTGAATTAAATTACAAGTTGGGTCGGGTTTTTAGTCACCCAAAGATGATAACGGGTTACCGAAGATCGAATGCTGTGACAAAAAATTTTTGTGATGTGAGTGTGTGTGTGTGCGTATGTATGTATCATTTTTTATGTGAAGACGTATGATAGTTTGTTTACATCTTCAAATTACATTTAAGAAAGCGAGCAAATTATAGTATGAGAGAACTTAATTTATACAGTAAAGTTCTCTCATACTATAATTTGTTCGCTTTCTTAAATGTAATTTGAAGATGTAAACAAACTATCATAAGTCTTCACATAAAAAATGATACATACATACGCACGCACACACTCACATCACCAACACGTTCACCCAAATATTTAATTGTTTCGTTATGTTTGATATTTCTATTGTATTTCATACACAGGTCCTGAAGATGACAATAAATATTGTCGAAACGTCGACGCAAAATAACTAAAAGGTGTATTATTGACCGATCCTCACTAACCATCCACTAAAACATTTAAAACAAAAGAAACTTATTGATGAGCGATAATAGTATGTGTTTATTAGCTAATTGGAACTTTTTTTAAATGACTACATAGAATGTGTGTAGAAGATTTATTTTATATGAGATTATTTTATGAGTCGATAAATAATGTATTTGTATATTGTAGTTGCTGATTAGTTTTTGATGTTGCGATTGTGAGATTGTCTTCTTCCTTGGCCTAAATACATAGATTGGTTGGATTTTTAATTTTTTTATATGAGTAGATGATGATATAATTTAAAAATGTTTGTCAGTGTTTGTTCATTTAAATGGTGCTGTTGAGACATCACTATTAAAAAAACTGTGTTTTATAAGCATTATTAATTTTCTTGAATGTGTATTTTATTTGAAGGGGGAAAATTCTTCCTGCGTATGTGATACCATGTAATTGTCAGTGTAATGTTACATAAAATTTGGTGTTTTATTAGAGAGTATGAATTGTAAGAGGTTAAATGTGTTATATCCTGATAGTAACGGGTCTCTATTAAAGTAATTAGAATTAAATAGTTAGTTAAATTTTTATTGATATTAAATTTCAAGAAAAATTAAATTACTAGAAAATAAATGTAAGTTCTTTGTATAAAATGGATTTTTGGTTGTTGTAATAATAAATGTGAGTTATAAAATGAACTGTTGAATTTCATAAAGATAAATTTACTGAGAATTCGTCACTTAACTGAGAAGTGACTGAAGTTTTTGTGATGGAAACTGGGAAAAATAAATGTATTTAGAATAGTTAGGAAAGATTATTGAAATTATGAAACTAAAATTAGAAAGTATATTCTATTTGTTGTAAGGGCCTTCCTGCAAATGTATTTGACACAGGCTGTCTTTGATATAATTGGTAACATTTTTGTTGAAACTTGATAAGATGTAGAAGTTTGAAGTTAAGTAAAAATAGTTGTACAGTGTTCCTGATCTTGTGTCATGGTGTGTTTAAATGAAAGGCTGGACCTTGAAACATTATCCACAAGAAACTGTGGAAAATAAACTGGATGAACAGAATTATAGATCACACTCTAAACAAAAATTATAAATTCTGTCCAAAGTCATGTAACAAGTTTAGAAAGGATAAAAATATTAACAAACAAAAAAAAGATGATAAACTGAGCATAATTACAAAGAGAGAAATTATTCTGAGTTTATGTATTAGACCAGTTTGTGTATCCATGAGGGTCAGTTGAAAAGTTTGCAGAGTGATATCTCTAGCTTAGAGGTAGAACTAACATTTTTCATATGTTGTAAGATAAATATTTCTTGTAAACAATTGTCAATTTCCAAATCTATCTATCCATTGTTCACCAGCTGTTTGAAATTTGTGTTTCACGCGTGTTTTGAAATGTGGACAAAACGTGCTGTGATTGAATAGTTTGTTAAAAAAAGGGTAGCACCAATGGAAATTCACAAGAAAAAATTGTAAATATGTTAGGAGATGCTATGCCTTCAAAAACAATGATTTGTAAGTGGGTACTCGAATTTAAACATGGTCGTATGGGCATTGATGATGATCCCTATAGGGAGGGATCGCCTAAAAGGTGCAATCATTCCAGACACAATTTAAACATTTTATACACCTGCGATTGAGAATGAATGACATTGCTGAGATCATAGGCATCTCACATGAGTGTGTACCATATTTTAACTGAAGAACTGGTAAAAAGTTTGTGCAAGCTGGGTGCCACATTTTGAGTTGTCTGGTTTTTGAGCCGTCCGCGCGGGGATCACCTTCACAGTTCGTATGGCTTCACAGTTTAAACTCCAGTGCTCACTTACAAACAATGGTTTTTAAAGGTGCAGCATCTCCTACCACATTTAACATTTTGTTGCCGACCTCCATTGGTGTTAGACCATTTTTAACAAAGAATTCGTGTTTTTGTCCATTTTTCCAAAGCCTGACACGTAAATTTCAAACAGCTGGTAAGTAATGAATAAATTGACAGATAGAGTTCAAAATTAACAGGCATTTATATGAAATATAAAATCTTAGTTCTGCCGCTAAGCTATAGATGTCGTTCTGTGAACTTTTCAACTGTCCCTCATATTGTTATGATGGTCTCCTTGATCGTCGTATGGTACAGTGGAAAACAAAATACAAGACACCAATGAAGTCACTAAAAACCATCTTTAATTATCACAGTTAACAGTTTATAAACTTGTTGATTATACAAGTTATTCAACAATATTATACTCGTACAAAATTCAAATTAATCTGTCCACACAAATAATAATGTCAGCTATAAAGAATTCCGCACTATAATCACTTTTCACTAATACACCCCTTGAGATCCACTGTGTAAATCGCCTGACATAAACTGAAAACTAAGCGGTGTGTTGGGGTATTTATAGTTTGCACAGTTCCGTAATATGGGTCCTTAACAAACACTTGTAAATTCTAGAGGATACTTCAGCACGGCCTTGACAAAAACACGCACCATTGGGCCAGTTGAGAAGCTTGTTGAACTACACTATTGAATGTAGGTGAATGTTTCATATTATGTAACACTGTCTCACATGTTAAGTGTCATGTACACACACAACATTACAGCTGGGCTGGGATAGCCGAGAAACATGTAGAATGTTCTGTAATGGCATAACACTGCCCCCTCCTTAAGCCTGTTCATCTTGAACTGGCAAACCATCTCTGGAGTAATACTTAGCCAGGCGATCTAGGTGGATAACCTTGAACTTTTGCTGTCCTTCCTGTTGAATTGGATAGACAACTTCCATTGATTCTTTTTTTCAATATGTGTGGGGCCCTTCCCAGTTAATCTGGAGTTTAGGTGAGCGACCACAACAGCGCTTGGGGTCGAACAACCAAACCAAAACTGATCTCCACACTATTGTTGCAAATGTCATACCGAGTTTTCATTTGATCACTGGCTATCTTCAGCCATCCTCTTATCAAGAGATTAATTTCTCGCAGTTGGTTTCCTAATTGCAAGGAATAGTTCTGTGCCTCTTGGGACTGAGTCTCAGGTGATCCGAACATCAAGTCCCCATGAAGACGAATCTTCCGCCCAAACACGTGTCGTGTACTGATGACCTATACGCCATTAGGAATAGTGGTATACGTTGATCCCAGTCCATTTGGTTCTCGTCAACAACTTACGAAAGATGCTGCTCAAGTGTCCTATTGAACTTCTCAACCATTCCGTCCGATTGAGGATGGAGAGGCGTTGTCCTGGTCTTTCAAATTCCTAGTAGACAACATAATTCTTTGGACACTTTTGACTCGAAATTCCTCCCTTGATCCATATGGATTTCTATAGGGACTACATAACGGCAACAGAAGTTGTGAACTAACACCTTAGCCACAGTGGTAACCTCCTGATTTGGGATTGTATAAGCGTCCACCCACTTAGTAAAATAGTCACCTGTAACCATGGTTACATGGTTGGTTTCCATCAACAGTAACTGGGAAAGGTCCAGCAATGTCTTATCACAATTCTCTCGAAAGGCAGTCCAACGTTATACTGTCTCAATTTCCCGCTGCTTCTGGTTTGTGGGGCCTTGTTTGCAGCACATATTTCACATGTTCGACACCATTCCTCTACATCGTGGTGAAGATGAAGCCAATAGAATAGCTTCCGTATTCTGTCAAGGGGTTTGTTAACGCCAAGATGACCTCCACACGTTCCATCATGCATCTCCTTCAATACTGAACTTTACTTCTGGGAACTATCAACAGCATGACCATGTCTCGTCCATCTGCACTTTCGCAAGACCATTTTAGCAATTTTTTCTCAAGGGTTAGAGATTCCCATTGTGCCAAGTAGGCCTTCAGCACTTCAGAACCATGGCAGCCATCTTGCTGATCAGGGCAGCGACCTTCCTCTTTTGCTGCCAAGATTGGTCCAGTGTCTTCATTGGTCATCTGTTCTGGTTGAAAATCTTGTGTCGTCCAGCCGTCTGCTAGAAAATCTACAGTGATGGCATGAGCATGTTCGCTTGCGTTCTCTTCTTCCTTTTTGCAGCAGTGTTGGCAGTCTTCCGAGCATGGTCTTCGGGATAAACCATCCACATTACCATGCAGGTGCCTCTGCCTATGTTGTACCTTGAAGTTTTACTTTTGGAGACATTAAAGCCACCTTGCCAACTGCCCTTCTGAATTTTTAAATCTCAAGAGCCATGCAAGCCCGGCATGGTCGGTGCATAGTGAAAACTCTCCCCCATAGATGTATTTATGGAAGTGCTCTAAAGCTCAGACAATAGCCTGCAACTCTCTCCTTGTAATGCAATAATTTATTTCTCTCTGGTTTAGAAAGCCTCTTGCTGTAATACGCTAGTACTCCTTCACCGTTTTGTACTTGAGACAAAACTGCTCCTAGACCACTATTACTTTCGTTTGTGTCTATGATGTACTCCCCTTTGGAAGCTGGGAAAGCAAGAATTGGCTGTGAACATAATGCAATTTTCAAAGTCCTGAATGCTTGATCGCACTCTCTAAACCACTGGAAGTTTTGTTTGTTTTTTGTTAGCTCATGTAATGGTTTAGCAATAGTAGTGAAACCCTTTACAAAATGTCTGTAATACAGGCGTAACACCAGGAAATGCTGAACTTCCTGTTTACTCTTCAGAACTGGCCAGTCTCTTACGATGTCTACTTTATTGTGATCCATACTAACTGCTGCTGAAACCAGTTGGCTTCTCTGTCCAATTATTTGCACATGCAGCAGCTTAAAATTGGCAAAGATACGTCGCCCAGCTAGTATTTCCATTAAAGGTTGGAGCTTTGACATGAACTGCGCGAGCTGCAGGCAGAGTTACTTTCTCTGTTGGCAGGTTCTCCATGTCTTTTTCTGCCTTTACAGATGGCTGTATTTTCATTAACTGCTCTACTTCACTCTTCGTCTGCTCTTTCATACTTGCAATTGTGTCTTCTACTGCAGGTATTTTATTTGACATTTGTTCTACTTTCGATATAGATTTTAAAACTGTAGACAATCTTACCTCTTGGCCATTCAGATCACTGCGTAATTCCCCCAAGTCACCACATAGAACGTTTTTTGCGCAATGAAAAAAAGCATCGTGATGAAAAGAATGCAGTATTATATCATACGAAATCTTACCTTACAAAATCTGTTCATCATCATCATTATCTTCTACAAGGTTTAAACAGAAAATGGTTTATTCCAGTCCCTAGCAGATAGACTATAGTTGGTCAGTCCAGCACTTCTTTGGATGTCCACATCTCTCTGTTCCTTCGGCTTACAATTCAATAGTTGTTTGGGGATGTGGCAGTCATACATTTGGTTAAGTTGTTCCAACCATTTTAGCTAATATTGGCAGTACTATTGAGTATACTCATATTATTCAGTTCCTGCCATATAACTTCATTTCTTCTATGTCTTGAAGAGTACACCCTGCCGTGTGCCTGAGAAATCTGATTTTGACCACATGAATATGATAGGCCTGGGATTTAAGTCCAATTCTCAGGTGCATAGAGAAGTGTGGGGAGGGCCATCTCCTTGTAGAACTTTAGGCATGTTTCTTTACTCATTGATTTTAAGAGTCCTGATGGTCCTGGACATACAGTTGAACTTATGTAGGTTATTGACCTTACCAATGTCTGTAATGTAAGACACATCATAGCCTAGACATTCACAAAAACAAACTGTATTCAGTTACCCAATTCACTAAAAGTGACAAGACAAATATTTTAATTTTTTGTTAGGTCTAAAAAAAGAGGAGCCCAATTTTCTTGCAAAAAAAATTAAGAAAATTTAGGAATGTTTGTTGTAACTGTTATACCAACTCTGAGACTGTTTTACTCCTCAGAGTAACTTACAAAAGAATGAATATTTACAGAATTTGTAAAAGGTCTGGTAAGTTTTTATGGCTAGTTATTCAAAATTTTCCCTAAATTTTTTAGAAATAACTAGATTGCAAAGTATATATGTGACAAAAGAATTAGAAAGGTTAGGTACTTCACACTAGTTAAATGTTTTGATTGATTTTCGTTTTAAAAAACTTATTTGTTATTCTGGCTGTACCATGTTTTCATATTTTCCTGAACCAAAGATTACAGAGTTGATTGAATTCTCACGTATTTTTAAAAAATAGATGAATTCTCATCTGTTAAAAAAGTAATTTGAGAAAATATCTGTACTACAACTTTGTAAAATTGTACAAGTTTTTTTTGTTCATTCACTCTTTAAACAGTGTGTTGTATACAGTGAAATACAATCACATGGCAGTTAGGGACTGATAAGTTTAAATGAACTATTACCCTAATCTGTACAAAACTCATGTGAGATTGTACTGAACTGCATTAGGATAGTTCGTTCATGCGTTTGTGTCATCTATGTACACAAACCAATAACATTTTGTCTGAGGCTTTCACACCCGGCTTCAATGTTATGAGAACTTCGGCTTACCAGGCTATAAGCCCGTGGTCCACGGTTGTTTGGTGCAAACGTTTTGGCCATGCCTTCAATGGCCATCTTTACTGCAGAAGGCTGCAAAACACTGACAAAGGTTTCATAGTAAGTGACCACTGAACTGTGGTTAAAACTAGTGGCTGTGAGTAGGACACCCATATTTATAAATTTTTGGTGTCTGCACGAAGTTGTTGTCTGACACCACCAGCCAATCAGAAGAAAGGCAAATTCTTATTGGTTCGCCACAACTCGCGTTAAAAGAGCACTCAAAATGACTATCATCCAAATAGTCCCTTCCATTGAGTGCTCTTTGGACACAAGTTGTAGCAAACCAATAACAATTTGCCTTTCTTCTGATTAAGCTGGTGGTGTCAGACAACAACTTCGTGCAGACACCAAAAGTTTATAAATATGGGTGTCCTACTCACAGCCTCTAGCCTTAACCACAGTTCAGTGGTCACAGACTACGAAACCTTTATCAGTGTTTTGCAGCCTTCTGCACTAAAGATGGCCATCGAAGGCACAGCCAAAACGTTTGCACCAAACAACCTTGGACCACGGCCTTACAGCCCGGCAAGCCGAAGTTCTCATATCATAACAAGAACATTTTGTTTATTGAAGCAAGGCAGCTGCTGTTTCTAGGAGACTGCATTATTGACAAAGGGATATACATTTATTCTTAAACAGTAGTTACTGTTCTGTTAAGATATAAGTGTTGAACAGAATATAAAAAGTATAGGCCTAGCCCTAGTGTCAATTATTTATTTTATATAAATGTGTATAATAGAAATTATTTTTTGTTTAACAGAGTTTTTATTATATAACAGAGCAGATGTGTTATTATCATTAATTTTTTATGTTTAGTGACGTATTGTACAAATGTGCTTTTTTATTTTATGAAATGGAAATCATGGCTGTTTTGTATTTTACCCAGAAGAGACTTGGTGTACAAATAAATGAATAAAAACTATGTATTGTTGTTTTTGTTTTATGTTACATAACAAAAGTACTGCAGTAAAAGGTTTTCATGAAGACTGCTGCAAGCTATAATTAACATCTATTAAATGAAGAGACCCAAGTTCTAATTCTACTTCAGTTGAAAATAAATTGACAGAAAAGTAGATTTTTACCTAAGATTTTTGTGTGCTTGTAGTTGTCTATCATACGTGGATCCTGTGTGACATGGGGAGCTGACTATCAATATATATTAATCAACTGATAAAGTATTTTAATAGAAGCTAAAATATTTTATTAAATATATTTTAAAATACTTGACAATGTGAAACTGCCACATTTTTAGACCTAAAACAGTGTTCCCAACCTTGTTCAGCATCAGTTCTGAAAAAAAAAACATTTCTGTAGAGAGGCTAGAGGAAGGTACATTCTCCAAGCCCTCTCTGTAAGAACTTTGTAAGAGTCTCAATTTCCCCCTCCCCCTAAACTTTAGATTGCTCATACAGGGTCCGCATGGTTTTCAAATAAGATGTACTAGTCAGTTTGGCTTAAAAAATATTTTTATTTATGACAGTACATAGTGTATGTTGGGAATTTCATTGTTCATTTATGTTTTGAAGATCACGTCGCTCAGATGTTGGCCATTTATGTTTATGCATGATTGTAGCCGGTCCCGAAAACTCCGAGTAGCGTTAATTAACATCTGACGTGGAATACGAACGATTTCCTCCTGGATTGTCGTCTTCAGATATTCAAGGCAGCGTGGCTTGTTAACATATACTCGGGACTTGAGATATCCCCACAAAAAGAAGTCACATAAGCTTAGATCGGGGGAGCGAGGAGGCCAGCGAAGATTGCCATATCTGGAGATAAGGTGGCCTGGAAACTAATCCCGTAAGACACCCATTGAATTACGAGCTGTGTGTGCAGTTGCACCATCCTGTTGAAACCATACTCTCCTCATTGCCCATCTGCGATGTCGAAGTTCTGGGAAGAAGAAGGTTTGGAGCATCGTAATGTAGCGCTCTGAATTAACAGTCACAGTAATGTTGTTTTCCTCAAAAAAGTACGGGCTAATAATGCCCTTCTCCCCAACTGCACACCATACTGTTACTTTTGGGCTGTGAAGAAGGGACTCATGTAACATCTGAGGATTTTCATTACACCAATATCTACAGTTTTGTTTGTTAACGAACCCATTTAAATGAAAATGGGCTTCATCACTCATGAGAAAAATCATGTTTTCATTATTGACTATGGTTTCAAGCATGGTTTCACAAAAGACACGACGCTGTTCATAATCACCTACACTAAGTTGCTGCCATACCTGAATTTTGTATGGGTGATAATGAAGATCTTTGTGCAGAATCCTTCGCACTGTTGACTCGTTAATCCCTAAACTCGCAGCACGCTTACGAACCGACCGTTTAAGGCTCTGTATCGCAGATGTCCTAACTCGCTCGATGTTTTCGGGCGTACGGGCTGTGTTGACAGGGCCAGGTGGTTTTTTTCTTCATTACAGAGCCAGTTGTGTTGAAGTTTTCAAACCATCTCAAAATGGTGTTGCGGTCTGGAACAGGTCGGCGGACCGGAATATTAAAATGGGTGCGAAAGTCACGTTGTGTCTGCGTCACTGACTCTTGTTTACGAAAAACCGCCGGAGAGCGAACGTACGATGCTCCACATTCCACGACATGGCGGCAACTAAACTTCCCACTCTAACAAACAGATCAAGGCCAACCCACACTCACTGATGCCAACCACTCGGCCGTACTACCCAATACAAAAACATGCTGTTCCCGTGACTGACCCTGTATTTGTGGTATATGCTAGAGTAACCCATGTTTGTAATATGTCAGGGACAACTAATTGTTGCTGAAAAATCAAACTCATATATTCAACAATAAAAAACCTGCCCAGTACAATAAACTACAAGACATACAATATTACGTTTTAAAGTTGAATGAGAAATTCAACCCTCTAAAACCTACTCGGCTATGTCAATGTTTCTAACCTTTTTTTAATCTCAGGTTTGTTTCCCAAGTACCTTAGAGTCTTCCCTAGATTTTAAACCATAAGCCATCATTGATCTTCTCTAAGAAAAAAGTAAAACTAAAGATGTTATCAAATTAAAAGAAATAAAAAATTATTAAATCGAAAAATAGAATTGATTTTTTTTTAAATGTAATTTTGAAGACATTTTTGGTTCATTTGATTTTCCTATGCTAATATTGTATAACTTCTTTGTTCTGAATACTTATTTTAGCAACTCAAAGTGAATCCATACTTAAGTACCTTATAAAATTGTAACTTCTGTCTTTTTATCGTTTAATTAGTTACCATAAAAATTGTACTTTTGTATGTACTAGTAAATATCACTATCACTTTTCACATCGGGCGCCATGTTGTACAATATGACAACATTACATAAGTTTACGTTTCGGGCCAGAGTTCGTGCAACACGAACCAGTTTTGTGAAATAGATTACCTGAAATAAAACATACACAAAATACCATATATAAATTACTTTTATTAGTATGTAACTTGAAAATTAGTATTAGTATACATATTGAAAAAACGATTAGAACCCACATATTACGCCATAGGCGTTTTAAAAATAATTCTACCCTCCAAAATCATGACATGTATTATAGATTATATAGTATCATATGAATATGAATAATAATAAAATATGAATAATATCTTTGTCACACAACCCAGCACTTAGAAATTACCCACTCGCCCTCTCACTCTCTCTCTCTCTCTCTCTCTCTCTGGTACAATTTCAATTATTTAAATGAGCTCATATTAAAATTTAAGATTTTGATTAAAATTGGTCATTGATTATTGAATTTTGATTTTGATAAATAAAATGTTTGGAACGTTCTCACCCAATATTGTAGCTGTTGTTTTACGAACTTCGCGTACCGCGAGTTCGTCGATTTCACTTCCCGGTCACATTTTGTATTATTACACCTTACCGAATGGTAAGGTGTCACTGTTGTAATAAACCACTTTTAGTGGTTTAAAAGTTAAAATCCACTATTTTGCCGTTCGTGAACGGTAGGCCGGCCGGCTGCGATCACTGTTGCTGATGAAATGACATCGAGTCTTTGTTACACATTTCCGAGGTGGGGTAAATCTACGTCACTGCCTCATTGTTCAGTTGTTGACAATATTATGTTGTTTACAAAAACAAATTCTTGGCCGCTGACATCATCAGGGCTCGTCGCTTTTATCGCATTAAATGACATACTGTTTTTTGTGATGTTTCACGTTTTTTGCTACGAATCGGTCAAAATCTTGGCAAATATTATATAGTCCACTCACGATATATTCATAAAGGTTATAAAATGTTTGTCTAATTTTAACCAAATGAAGGGATACAATATTTATGGTTTTATATACCATATTTAGGGTAATTACAATTTGTACCATTACAAAACCCCCTCAATGAAAGATTGTGTGTCGAAGCACAAAAACTTTCATTGACCCTTTCATATGTCCTAAAGGGATCAGCCAGGATAGGTCGCCACAACCCCCTTACAATTTTATATAAAAGAAAATAACTCACCCTTGGTCTGATGATGATGACAGTACCTACATGACCTTACTGGACTTCTCCTTCGAGATCCCAACACCATAAGGCCACTTAGGCTCTTAACGCCCCTGCTCTGACGCGCTGGCCAGCTCAGGACCGCTGTCATATCACCACACACTGAAACAATAAATGAAAAATCTCAAAATAGTGACTTGGTAAATCACTCTATCCTTAACTGATCTGGTTCCCCTTAGCTAGGTGCTGGTTTGTGCTACTAAGCACTGGGTTGCTTGATATATGATTAAAATCTAGTTATAAAATTTAAAAATCTACTAAAAACGTAACTCCCAAGAATTATAAAGAATTTCCTTTCGCAATATGGACAACCCTGAATTTATAAATTGTTTTGATTACTATCGATAATATTTATCTCTTTCCATTTTATAATTAGTGTAATTATAAAAGAAATTATAAAAGAAACATATTGATATGTTTGATATAAATAAAAGAATTAAAGTATAATTGAAAATATGAAAATTCCACTATAAATCTCCCAAACATGGAGAAAAACAAATTATAGAAAAACAAAATAATTAATAAATCTGTTATGGTATTATTTATTCAAAAACTTAATGTATTGTTAAATTAAAATTATTATTATTATTCTTCTTCTTATTATTATTATTATTAACAGGTAAAATTCCGGTATTAACAGCGCCAATTATATTTATCCCTTCATACACATTATTTCCATACATGTTAAAATTTCATAACATAAATACATAATACATTTTACATAACAATACACATTGATACATTTAATACATTGAAATAATTTATTCATTTTTAATCTTGATTAAGATTTGCATTAAAATTACATTTAAAATATAAAATTTACAATTTCAATTAATTAATTAGACATCAATTTATTTATTATAATTATAAATTTATTTCAAATTTATTATATTATTATTAATATTATATCATTCATTTTTCATTCCTTTGTACTCTAAACTTTCTACCTACCTAACTACCTAACCTTTCGCCTTCTAATCATTGTTTAGTCTGGGTAACTACTATATTCACTATGCTTTTACTTATTATAATCTTACTCACCTTCTTCTAACTGACCACCAAATTTACCTACCTTGACACCAATATCTCAATTATAAACACCATTACTAATTTCATTTAAATCCTATGGCACCGCTCGTCTTTGCAATGGGTTGGGTGTTCCCTAACTGGCTATATACATTCATAATTTTTTGCCCTTCCAAAATAATTCGTCAAACACTCCCTTAAACTACGCTAATACCTGCCACAACACTATTGGTTGGCTACTCCTTATCACCTCACCCCCACTATAAAATTCATTAATAACAAATATATGTTTATACCTTTACTTTATTCACCTCTACAAATAATCACTAACTACTGTGTCCCTAAATATCTAATAATTCTCTTTGTATTATTTACTTCAAAATTCTTAACTATCTAACTCCATTTACTTTAATTAAACTCACCTGCATTTATCTATATTTACACCCAGGCTCTATCCCTGTTTAAACACTCACTGTAATCATTGACAATTGTCTTATAAAATTCATCTCTCACCTACTCATAACAAGACATCTCACTTTTCAAATATATATTCTCATTTAAATATTATCATTTATTATTATTCATAAGGTATTACCTTCATTACCAATTAATTAATAATTTAACTTCATTAGAAACTTTTATGACAATTAATACCTTACTTCTGTTATAAAGTACAACTTTCTTTTGTACCATAATTTTTTAGTCATAAAGAATGATTACTCTTTAATGGTTATTCCATTTTTAAAAAAATATTATTATTAAACATGTTAGTTATTAGAATACATAATAATACATACTGGTGTACATAAAATATACCTGTAATACATCAAAATCACATAAATACATTGATACATAAATACATATAAAACAATGAAAAATATACACTCCAACTCATTATTTTGTTATTTATCAAACTCAGTCCATAGCA
The DNA here is from genome assembly GCA_034769895.1 of Magicicada septendecula. Taxonomy (NCBI): domain Eukaryota; kingdom Metazoa; phylum Arthropoda; class Insecta; order Hemiptera; family Cicadidae; genus Magicicada; species Magicicada septendecula. Next base: position 45,138,216 of record CM068368.1, read on the forward strand.
GTCCAATTCAATATCACTTTACACATATATTTAATGTTCATTACACAATTGAAACAGTCTATCCACCATCGTTGAACAACATTCTTATCTTAGGTCTATTTAATTTATTATCTAATGAATAGATTTTATGATTAGTAATATTATATTCATTTTCATTTATAAAACTGTTATCAACCAAATATTTCAAGTCACGATCGAGTAGGGTTCCGTTTATCTCAGTAATATCATATGTCATTAATTGGTTATTTATTTTATATTTATCCTCATAATTCTTTACCACAGGTAAACCCTTAATACCCTTATTCTCATTTATTGTTATCTCAATTTCATTGTTATTACAAGGTAAGTATTCATTATTTTCATATACCATATCTAACCCTAACCTTTCTAACAATTGTCTGTAATTTCTATTTACTTTAAAAAATTGTATTACTTTCTTTTTCTCACAATATCTCTCTATACTTTCTCTCTTAATACATTTCTCTCCATAACACCAAATTACACTTTCTCTCTCCAAATATGCAGGGGTGCCTAACATAAAATTATTGCACCACTTATTCGGTACACAAAAACACCAAGAAACTTTATTTGTAGACCTATCGTCTCCCAAATATAAATTGAAGGAACTCTTATCCTTATAAAAAATACGTGAAGACTTTTCTTCACCCCCTAACACAACATCAAAAGAAAATTCTACCCCCTGCACTCCTTGTACAAAAATACTTTCTCTCAACTCTCTTTCTGACTCAATACATTCAAACACTTCATTTTCACTCATAATACTTTCATTATCATTTTCTAATTTTATATTCTTACTACTTGTAATATCCTTACTATCTGTAAATTCATTATTTACATTATCATTGTTGTTTACGTTATTATTCAGTACTTTGTTTTTCGTACTGTTTACCTTCTGGGTTTCTAATTGATTTAAATTCTCGTCTAGTTTTTTGATTACCTTGTCAACCTTCTTAACCAGATTATCATGACCTATTTTCATTTCATTCTTTAGTTCAGTAAAATTAATTTTAATTTTATCATTTTGCTCATCAAATTTGTTATTAAAACTACTTTGAATCTCTTTAATTTCGCTTTTTTGAACATCGAATTTAAAATTCATGTCCCCTCTGAGGTCATTAAAATTGCTACACATCATGTTATATAAATGTGTTAACATTTCATCTGTTTTGTTTTCATGAAGTGAGATGGAGGTTACTTTTTCTGTCTCTACATTTTCGGTCGCACTTGCCTCGCCAACCTGACTAATTGGGTTTAATTGAACATCCATTTCACTAGTTAAATTTACCTCAGCGGTACTGGTTTCTATTGCAATATTATCCTTATTACTCATATTTACAAATTTATGTTACTAAAACATATATATTTATAACCTAAAATTTTAACCTTACCTTGCGCACGTGTTGCGTACTTTAACGCTATTATCTCAGGTAATTATTTCACATACCGGTAGATGTACTCTACATAAAATTATATTTTATGTCGAGTCCATGTTCGGCACGCGCCATTTGTAACTTCTGTCTCTGTTCTTTCGGGCGCCATTTGTAACTTCTGGCTTTTTATCGTTTAATTAGTTACCATAAAAATTGTACTTTTGTATGTACTAGTAAATATCACTATCACTTTTCACATCGGGCGCCATGTTGTACAATATGACAACATTACATAAGTTTACGTTTCGGGCCAGAGTTCGTGCAACACGAACCAGTTTTGTGAAATAGATTACCTGAAATAAAACACACAAAATACCATATATAAATTACTTTTATTAGTATGTAACTTGAAAATTAGTATTAGTATACATATTGAAAAAAACGATTAGAACCCACATATTACGCCATGGGCGTTTTAAAAATAATTCTACCCTCCAAAATCATGACATGTATTATAGATTATATAGTATCATATGAATATGAATAATAATAAAATATGAATAATATCTTTGTCACACAACCCAGCACTTAGAAATTACCCACTCGCCCTCTCACTCTCCCTCTCTCTCTCTGGTACAATTTCAATTATTTAAATGAGCTCATATTAAAATTTAAGATTTTGATTAAAATTGGTCATTGATTATTGAATTTTGATTTTGATAAATAAAATGTTTGGAACGTTCTCACCCAATATTGTAGCTGTTGTTTTATGAACTTCGCGTACCGCGAGTTCGTCGATTTCACTTCCCGGTCACATTTTGTATTATTACACCTTACCGAATGGTAAGGTGTCACTGTTGTAATAAACCACTTTTAGTGGTTTAAAAGTTAAAATCCACTATTTTGCCGTTCGTGAACGGTAGGCCGGCCGGCTGCGATCACTGTTGCTGATGAAATGACATCAAGTCTTTGTTACACATTTCCGAGGTGGGGTGAATCTACGTCACTGCCTCATTGTTCAGTTGTTGACAATATTATGTTGTTTACAAAAACAAATTCTTGGCCGCTGACATCATCAGGGCTCGTCGCTTTTATCGCATTAAATGACATACTGTTTTTTGTGATGTTTCACGTTTTTTGCTACGAATCGGTCAAAATCTTGGCAAATATTATATAGTCCACTCACGATATATTCATAAAGGTTATAAAATGTTTGTCTAATTTTAACCAAATGAAGGGATACAATATTTATGGTTTTATATACCATATTTAGGGTAATTACAATTTGTACCATAATTGTACCATTACAAAATGTCTGAATTTTTTTAAAACCAAGTAACATGTAAATATTCTCTTCACTGCACTGTAGCCGTCTTTTGTGGGGAATTGTGTATGAACTAAATCTTCACGTCGTTTTACAGTTGTTTGTTTTCGTGTGAGGTTTTTGATTTATTTGTCAACTGTAGGCATCTCCAATACTAAAAATTGAATAATAAATTAAATTACACATTAAAACCAATTTTTTCAAATTTACATTTTAAATAAGCTTTTGTTATATGTTAGTTTCTTGTTCTATCCATTTTAAGTCCATTAAAGTAGGGTTCGCAAACATTTTGTATGTGTTGGCATCTCGTTTTTCTTCTTACGTCTTCAATCCTAAGATTAGTTTGCAGCAGTCTTCCAGTGTGATCAATCTTGTGCTTTCTTCTTCATTTCCTCATAAGTTTCACAATTTACATAATCCATAATCTGCTTTATATACTGGACCCTTGATCTTCCCTTATATCCTTTACCTTCTATTGTTCCTTGCATCACCAATTTTTGTAGTTCCCTCATGCAGCAGTGTATGTCCAATAAGTTCTGTCCTTCTAATTATGCTTCTCAACAAAGACCTCTCATTGCCTATTCTGTTTAGCACCTCTTCATTTGTAATTGTGTCACACCATTTCATTTTTAGTATCTTTCAATAACACCATGTCTCAAAGCTGTCAAGTTTAATTTTTTCCTTCATACCTATTTCTACGACTTGATTTCATTTTTAATAGTGCCAAAAGGTTGCATATAACAAATTCCAAAGTGTCTTGCAAGACTGCAGATTATGAAAGCCTTCCATATTGTAACGGTACATAAGTCCGTATAGGAATCTGTAGGTACATGAAAATATAATTTTATTGTAATCCAATGTATTAAACGACATGAGGTCAAAATTTCCAATATATATCATACAACGCAGTTTGCCAGAACGAATTGACACCAAGGTCACTGGCGTACATGCCAATCGACAGCAATGCAGACAAAACAATAACCGGACCATGCTAAAACATCATCAAAAGTACGAGAGACGTAATAACTGAGCCGTATAACAATGCCGTCATCGCCTGGAAACAATAGATTTGATGACGAATTATCCCTTCCACCTGGCTAATATACACCAAGATGTCTGTCTCAGTCGACAAAATACCGTCAGTGCAACAGCACGTTGTAAAATCTGCTGGCCAGCAGAGAGTATTAACAAGTGATAAGACATGTAACTAAAGTGTAAAAAGGTCAAATCAGTTAAAAGGAAGAGTACAAAATGTAAATTAACTTCAGTGTTGTAAGAGAACAGACAAACAGTTAACGTTCGGCCGAACACCTGCTGGACCATGTGGAACGTCTGACGAGAACTGCAATACTCCGAGTTCAGGAAAGTCAAAAGTTATACCAATACCTTTTATTACTTTTGAGCTCAAAATTATTAATTATCAAAATGTACCATTGAATTATTGTATGGGGAGAGTGTGTGTGTGAGAATGCGTGCCGGCACATACAGGCAAAGCCACAAGGCGTTGGTTTATGTTGCATAATGCAAGAAACGTAACAAATTTGAATAAATGATAACTGCAGTATCTTAGAAATTCACTTGATTATAAATTAGAAAATGAAGATAAAAATATGAAGGTAATTACGATGTGCTTAAAATTCATGCAGCGGAAGTGTCGCCGCCATTTTGTTTTACATGTAAGAACGACTCCATCTTGTTTTGTTCTTGTAACTATTTCAATATTAATGTCAGTAAAAGCAAGTTTATTTACCAGATACTATTTGAGTCAATTATTTTGAACAACTATCCCGTCTCTGAGATCGCTTATAGAATCCAGGAACCCTTAGGTAAATATAAGATATTATGTTGGTAATACAAGATGGCGCCTGAACCAGTATGCTACATAAACATAAATGTGAACACATGGTTTTGAAAGGTAAGTTATTAACAATGATAAAATAGAAGTAGTTGGTTAGTTAATATCAATTTATGGTCTTTGCTGAAGAGATAAGCAAGTCCATGGCTACATGATGGTTTACCATGGATTGTGTGTCAGGAACACAATGACAGAACACCCTTGCATGTTCTGGATCTTCTGTGCCGTCTGTATGGTGACTGATTATTCTATTATCATCTAGGACAATCTTGAACACTTCTACACTACTCAGACGTGTATAAATAGTAGTGTTTTGCAAGTGGCTGGAAGCTGTAGTCGTGAGTTTGCATGTTGTGAATCAAAGCGGTAAGTCATGTTATTAATAACCATGTGAATTATTGCGCGCCAATACTTGCAATTTGGTGACCTGTAATATTTATTGTGACTGTTAATGTACTTATTGTTTATTACATGGTCATGTTTTCGACAACAGTAAACTTGAAGAATTGTATAAAAGTGCCTCTGTATATTGAAATTTATTAAAGTTATAATGAATTGTCTGGTGTTCAAATATTTTATTCCACTGTTAACAATTATCCTTGGAAATGTCAATGTCATAAAAATAATAAAAACCGTTTTGTAAGCAACTAGTTTTGATAATTATTCTATTCCTCTTTTCTGTTTCAACTGTGTTACCAAAAGACATACTATTTAGCAGCTGTAATGCTGAAAATGGTCTAGGACAGGCAGTGTTACACTGCTATTCATTTTTTAAACTTTTTTTTAAAAAGGGTTAATGAGGTATGTTTTAAGAAGGTAACCAGTGTCACATAATACAAGTAGCATTCGGTAAGACATCGCTTCAAATGTTGTCAGTTTTATAACATGTTCTGCAAAATGGTATAAAAGACATTTCCATAATGCATCAACAACTTAACCACAATTCTGTTAGTAGCATTGATATTTGTTTGTAAAACTTTAGGATCTGCTATAACATTCCAGTTTATAACAAACAGTACTTTCTTACCTTATAACCTTTGTAATTAAATCATTGTAAAATATAAAGTATATTATTAATTCTCCCCTTCTTCTTTTCCTACCTTCAAGCATTAGGCCTGTGTCCTATTGCACCTTCCGGCTGTAGTGAGTTTTGAATGTTAACGCTATGCTGGCCACGCTGCATTAATTCTTCTTACAACTTCAGTTAGTGATGGCAATATCCTGAAATCATAAGATAATCCTGCTGCACATCCTTTTCAACACGTCTCCAAAGGCATCTGATTTTACGAGGATTGTTCATTAGAAACGCATTTAGAGGCTGTAAAGCATTTTTTATTTAGCGATTTTAAAAGAAGTCTCCATTAACATTAAGGCATGAGTCCCACTGTTCGACTAATATGTAGATTCCCTGCTGGTAAAATTCTCGCGGCTGTTTGTGGAACTATTCGCTAACAGCAAACTCTACCTCAGAGTCCGATTTGAACCGCTGTCCTTTTAGTAATTTATTTATATAATGGCCCAAAAACATGATAATCGCACGGGAACAAATCAGGACTGTAAGGTGGATGTTGTAAGACTTCCCATTTAATACGACCAAGCAGATCTTGAATCGTCTAGGTTACATGGGGTCAAGCATTATCATGCAGAAGAATGACACCATTTATGAGCTTCCTGGGTCGTTTATGCTTAATGCTGACCTGTAAGCATTTTAAGCTGTCTGCATATTGCTCAGCATTGATGTTGACACCAGTTTCTTTAAAATCTAAGAGCAGCACACCCTGATAATCAAAAAATATGGTCACCATTACTTTTCCTGCTGAAGGTTGGGACCAACATTTTTTTCGCCTCGGAGATTGTCCATGCTTCCACTGCATACTCTGACGTTTAGATTCTGGTTCATAGTGATAACACCAAGACTCGTCACTGGCAACAATTTGGTGTAGAAAGGCATTACCTTGTTGATAGTGCATCAAATGCTGTAACGATAAGGCCGAACACAATTTTTCTGCTCATCAGTAAGCAGTTGTGGAATGCACTGAGCAGCACCTTTGTGGTAGCTAAGACTATGAATGATGGAATGAACTGTTCCCATGCTGATGCTCAACATTTGAGAAAGTTCCCCAACTTTGATGCGCCTATTTGTGCGTAGCAGTTTCCAGCTGTCTCACATTTTCATCTGATGCTGCAACACGTGCAGGTCCAGGACGTGCCAAATCTTTAGTGGATTCTCTTCGTTGTCGAAATTTATTGCACCACTCAACCACTGCCGTATGAGAATAACTATAGTCACCATATACAGCTTTTATTCTCGTATAAGTTTCCATTGGCTGATGCTCCTCAGCGGCCAAAAACTGAATAATGGCACACAGATTATCTTTGGACGGATTTTCTATCATAGATGCCATTTTTCAGCCCAGTCACAACGCTTAGAAAAGAGCAAACTGCAAATATTTTTGACAGACGCATTACTAGTACTTGAACAGACAACATAAACAAATGAATTCCATTACCATGGCGACGAAGTCACAGCTGCGCAGATCAAATGTGTTTCTATTGAACAATCCTCATATTACCTCTATATTGACTTTCTACTGGCATATCTTCCATGAGCCTAGTTGTACAGATAGTATACATAATCAAGTGATTTAGGTGAACATAACACCCATAAAAGTCTCGGATAATGTAAGTCCTTCTGATTAGGCTTTTCCACAATCTTGTTTTTTATATACCCTCTTAAAAACACAGCATTGCTTGCACTGAAACCCTTGCAATACTCCCCAAATAAAGCCTCAATTTATTCCTTGTCCCTCTTCCATAGGGCCCGTGTTTACATCTACACAAGGGTACACTCCACCCAGAAGCCTGTGTGATAATTTTTTTGTTTTTATGCTTCTTTGTTGTGAAGAAACTGGGGACTCGAGATTTTTTAAATAAAAGCTACTTTCACTTGTTTTATCACAACAGTGGAGCTTTCAACTTCTGAGACTCTTACCCAGATGTCCTAAAGCCTTAACTCAATTCAGTAATTACTATTGCTAAAATATTATTTTGTGTTTTAGATAATCTGATCATGAAAAAGTTGAGGGATCAATACAGAAAGAAACTCAAAGTGGGAAGTAAAAAACAGCAATCAAGAAGCTGCCACTACTATCATATGGCATGAAAATAACCCATTCGATGTATCCATGGATTTCTTTAGGAATACATGAAGTCTGGAAGTAATTTTCAAATAACAAGTCTCCAATCTAGACTTTTGGCAGTAGTCCTGCCTGTGACTAAGAGATTGATCACTGTACTACTAGACAAAAACCAGACCGTCTGATAGTTTTTACAGGAAAGCTATGAAGTACACGAAACAAAAGGGTAAAACCACAAGCAAAAGTACTCTTGACTTGTAATCTCATAAGAGAAAGAATATCTGTTGGAAGTAAGTTTCACAGGGAAGATGAGGTAGAAATTATACTTATTTTAACAAGTGCATCCTCACCACTCGGACAACTGGATACCTTAATGCAAACGGAGACTCCATACTGGAGAGTGATGGTTGTCAACGAGAAAGGAAGAATTGTAGAAACAAATTTTGTTGATTAAAACATTCATAAAATTTAAAGTAAAAAAATGGAATGGTATGTTGCTGGTTTTTCCTATATTAGTAATAATTTTCTATAACACTAATACCATGAAACTGTACGGGTATAACAGTGTGTGTTTTAAAAATATTTTCTTTCTACTGGGTTGTGAAAAATTTTACAAGATATGGAGAGAAATTCTCCATACACAACCTGTGTGTATCCATTCCTAACTGCACTCAAAAACACATATGTATAGCAAAATTGAAAGTTAAGGGCATGAAACGCTTACGGTCAGAGAGGAAAGGCAATGTGGAGGGAGTCACTGTGAGAAGAGAATTGTTGTTATCAGCGATGGTGCAGCCAACCTATGAACATTATTTCTAATAGTAACAAAAAGTCGCGACTGTTAAAGTTTGTTTGTAAATGTGTCACCACAAATCTCTATCTGCATGTGTGTATGCGCACGCGCGTGCTCAAATTTTGCATAAAAATAAAATTAAATATAATACTGAAACGAAAGAAATTTCATAGATATTGTAACGGTACAGAATTGTGTGCTACCTTAGTTTCAAGTCAGATCAGTAAATTTTTCAATTGTCAGTATTCACCTGTGAGGTTCCCCTTGTAACCAGCAACATACAGTGTTATTGTTGATGTCTGGAGACAGCCAAGCCAGACGTATTATGTAATAGCCCCAGCAGCAGTCTTTGTGTGTGAATCACAGTATGCAGATTGCCACCATAGTATTAACATCAGACAGTAGTAGGAAGCAGCATACAGTTCGTTAATTAAAAACAGTGGCCTCGGGCGTACAAGACGGGCCATAAAATAAATTCGGCCTATCTAGTAAAGTGGTAAAACATTTATAAAAAAGTTCTACTGCAAATATTAAAGTACAAACTATATAGCATGGCCAGAAAATTTAACCATCTAAGTGCTCGAGCAAAGTTACGTCGGCCGACTTAAAATTAACACATGTGGCAATATTAAATTAAATCAGTGAAAATTGGAAAAACACAGTGAACTCAATGTTAACACATGCGGGAGTGTGTGCGAACCAAGAAAGCGTCTCAACAGACAGTGCTACGAATTGGACCATGGGCAGTTAAGTAAAAGTGAAAGCACATAATTACATGGCCAAAACAAATTTACAATGTCATATCAATTTCTATTATTTGTAATAAAAAATGTCCTGTTAAAATGAGATCTCTAAGGGAAAGGGGTTTTTATAAAAGAAAATAGTAAGGGGAAAAGATGCAAATATGTATTGGTTAATATAAAAAATAAATAATTTGTAATAGGTTAGAAGTAAGAAAGATTTCCTTTGTTAATCTGTTTGATTTTAGGTTATTCGGTACTGATTTGTTGTATTACTAATACAACACAATATACTAGTATTTTATTGCTATCAAAGTAAGATGAAGTAATTAATGTGTTTAATAAACCAGAAGCATTTGTTTTAACATAAACTGCGTATTTATATTGGTACCGTTTATCTCAAATAATCCTTTCTGCAGCTGTGTTTGTCTGTAAAACCTTGGAGAAGAACCCTAAGGTAAGAGTTAATTAATAGAAAGGAATTAATATAATTTCAATATTGAACATCGCATGTTGTAACTTCAACTTTTCGCTTTATTTACAGTAAAACGTTTGCAAGCTGGTAAAACATAAATTATCTCAATTCTCATTCATCTGTTTCTTTTATCAGTTGTAACACTTTTAGCGTTAAAAGATTTTAAAAGATATTCTTTTCCTAAAACTCTGTATTGAAATTATTTGCTTTTTACTTCTTCTAGAAACAGTTTCTTGTTGTCCAGAATTAAAAAGATTCTTGCAATTAAATTAATACGAAGAATGTGTTCCTTTATGTAATGATAAACTGTAGAGATAGTAGAGTGTAATTAAGGAGTGGAAGTGTACAGTTTGCAAATTCCATTGCGATAAGAATGGTCAGAAAGGCTGTAGTTTTTTACGTCTCAGCAGTACACAATGACAGAACCAAACAAAATTCAGATATGTTTATAAAACATTCTGATATGTAACAGCAACAAATTCCGATACGAGTGAACAGTACATATCATTTGCTTGATTTGTATAGTAATACAATTACAATATTATTGTTATTATTATTTGATTTACGTCAGAAACAATGAATGTATAATTTTTTTTTAATATACTATTTTGAATGTTTATCACTTCTTTGTTCACTACTTAATAATTATTAGTATTGTTGGTACTTTCACTGTGAACTTACTTGTTGTATTTACTCATATGTCGTTTCGGAATGGTGTGATCCTTCGTCAGTGAGTTTGGATACGGAATGTGCAAACTGTCGGTCATTTTATGTATAACGGTTTTAGTTAACAGGTTGTGTGTGGGTGGAGGTGGAGGGGATTGGTGCTGGAGTTTGAATTTTTGTAGGTGTTGTTTATTACTGTGTCAAATAGTGTGTTTGATTTGAATTGTAATTGGTCATTGAGTATGTTGTTGGGTTGTGTTTGTATATTTCAAATTGTTCTGTGGTGTTAAGTTTACGACTTTTGGGTAGGAAGTGTAAAATTTGAAGGTTGTTTTTTATATTGGTGTAACTGTGGTTTTCTGTCTTGATATGTGTGGCAAATGTGGATTGTATGTTATTATTGGTGATTGCTTTGGTGTGTTCATAAAATCTGGATGAAAAAGATCTTCCTGTCTGGCCTATGTAGACATTTAAATCTTTTTTTAAAGCTAGCTGTGTGACTAGGCACACACACAAACAAACACACACACAGATATAGAGATTTGTGGTGACAGATTTACAAACAAACCTTAACAGTCGCGAGTTTTTGTTACTATTAGAAATCATTTTCATAGGTTGGCAGCACCGTCGCTGATAACAACAATTCTCTTCTCACATCTCTCAGCGACTCCCACCACACACATCGCCTTTTCCCTCTGACCATAAGCATTTCACACATTTCCATGCCCGTAATTTTCAATTTTGCTATACTTTGAAGTTGGTTTGACATCATGAATTCTCACACTTATAAATGTGCTTCTGAACTGTTGTCATGTTTGTGCCCACACAAGAACATACTCACAAAGATAAAAAGTCAATAATTGAAAACAAAAATTCATTTTTATTATTCACCAATAAACCTGGAATCTACAGAAAAATCACAACAATATATTACAAATAACGTACTTGAGTGACGATCGATACAGAATAGTACTGATAAAATAAATATGAAAATATACAAATACAGAAATTTACATACCACTCTCTTTCTTACTTCAACACATCAGACAAACAAATCATTAATTTATGCTATTGTTGTGTTCATAATCTTTGCAAACAAAGTAACAGAAATAAATGCCAGCACTGTTTGCTGGCGTACTTATGTAAGAATATTTATATGTTATGTTGAAGGCAATTCTGCAGGCAAAAAATTGAGCAAATATTAAAAATTTAATGAACTTAAAAAAAAAACTTTAGTCAGAGCATGTATGTGTAGTTTTCAGATTTTACGTAATATTTGAAAAAAATGAAACTAACTTTCATAGTGGAGAGGAAGTATGGTATCTGGAAGATTAAATGTAATGCGCATTTTGTAGTATTGTAGAGTTAGATGCTGGGAGTATTCTGTACTGATAAGGTTGGTTTTACTGGCAACTTTTTGATTATGTTACACAGGGAATCTGTAGCTAGATTTGAATATGAAAATCTGCAAAAGCATGTTTGCAATACTGAACGTCAATGTACAGAAAAATTGTGATTTTTTTTTTTAACAGCCAAGAATGACAAAAAACTGGACCTGACTTTTTTGTTATGAAAAGCAAACTGAAGCATTTTTGGACATCGAAAATAACCAGTATATTTTTGCGCATTACACAGGGCAAGATAGTGTTGGAAGACTTCAAATTTTCTGGATGGGAAATCTGGATGAATGGTTTGGATTAACATCGACTGCTAATTTTGAACAAGTTAAAATAGGCATGATAATCAGTGACCTTGAAAGGTGAAGCAGAATTCAAGAAGATATACCAGTGATTTCCAAACTCCCTCATTAAACCCTTTCAAAATTGCCTCAGAGCACTACGGCATTCCTGGTACTAGAATTCCGATACCTATAAACCATGTCATTCACTTTATATGAGGGCAATTCTAAAATTAACCTCCACTTGGCTGATATATATATATATATATATATATATATATATACATATACACACACACAAACTTGTTGCCACAGCAATGAACAACAGTGACCAGTATTTTTACACTGTTATATGAAAATCCAAAGGCCATTTTGTTTGTTTTTGTTAGAGTAGTGACCAACAAAACATGGAGCCAGTCAATGACCCACCAGCTCTAAGTTGTGAGGTAATATTCCTCGAAACATACCACTGTCTGCTGGCTGGCGTTGGCCAACAAGGCTCTCAGTCGACGTGAAAGGGAAGTGAAACCATCCAGCATTGCCAGGATTATGCAGAAACTGGCAATGGACTGTTGTTACCCCCCCCCCCCCAACCAAAGCCATTGGATGAAAGGTTGTAAGGGAACGCAGAGTCGTCAATATGATTATCAGGTGATCAGTTTGTTTCACCTCTGACTCATTGGTACAGTGCCAGAGGGCAAACTCTGTATACTTGAAAGGGTCAAAAGGGAATTTCACAACGGGAGTAGTGGACAATTGTCCGCAAGGTCTGTCAGCAACTGAATCAAGACCAGTGCACCACCTGAGTACATCCGCCTGGCAAGGGTTCCATCGTGTCTTCAGGATGATGGTCTATCTGGCTTCCCAGTGCCTTGACACCAATGAAGATCTAATTAATGGCAACAACTCTTGGCGGCAGCATTCTTCAATAAGGGACTACAACAGCTAGTACAACAATATAATACATGCTTATATATTGATTAGTAATTATGTGCAAATGTAGTACAGATATATGAAGATCTCTGGAGGAGGACAAACGAGAATATCATTGCCGCCCAGATCAAAAGGAGAAATGGAGGTGGATTGGGCACACCTTGCAGAAGAACCAAAATGTAATTGAGCAACAAGCCCTCTTTTGGAACCATCAGGAAAGTAGAAGACAACGAAGACCAAGAATCTTGTGGAGGAGAACTGTCGAAATATAAGCAGAAAAGGAGGGGAAGTCCTTATGGAGAGCTCAGAGTCCTCACCCAAAGTAGAGTCCATTGGTGTAGCTTCGTTGAGGCCCTATACTCTGCAGAGAGTGACAGGAATTAGTAGTAGTACAGATGTGTACGTGACTTTTGTACATAACAAAATATACTTCCAAATTTTAGTTTTCCTCTATCTTTCAACTGGAGGTTAATTTTTGAATAGCCCTCATATTTTGTATTAGAAACCTACAATAAGAAAGTGTAAGGTGTAATTAAAATACATAAATTCAACGTACACTTCCTATGAACATTTTACATACAATATTTGCACTTCAATTCTTCAACTGGAAAATTAAACTGCACCATAATTGATTTTACAATATCCCCAGGAACCACAGCACACTGTTTGGAAATCACTGAGTGAGGTAAAATATTACAAGTCCAAATAATTACAGAGAGCATACCTGGTGTACACATTGCACGGACTTGAATTAATCTACGTTATAAATGGAACTCTCCCTCTCCACAAATCCGAAAATTTTCAACTTTCACAATTTATTCAATAAAAAAAAAGATCCTAACAGATATACGACTTTAAGTATGAACTATTTTGAACACTTGGAATTTTAAAAATAAAAATACCTATTTACTTTCTATACATAACAAAGGAAAATTATACACTTTCCATGCTCCTGAATATACATGAAAAAACTCTTGCCTGTTACTTTTTGAACTGAAAAAAAATATACATATGCTTTGAATATAAGTACTTGTTTGTGTGTGTAATGATAGACACTACATATATCTGTACAGTACAAGCATAGATAGTATAATTTACAAATACACAAATGGTATACAATTATATAAAATCATATAAACATATCCACATAATACAGAATCAGCATAAATCACTTGATCTGACATACATTTGATAGTACACATTAAGATCAAGAGACTTGGGCAATGACTGTATATATTGTATAACAAACTGCGCTACGTTTGGAGATAAATAAATGTTCTGTTCGGGACGAGTTACAAAAATTATACAATTAACTATATGTATGTTTTGTACTTGGAAATCATTACTTATATCGATCGGTCTTGGCTTAGTATGTTGAAACACAACCATTGAAAATTAGAAAACTGTCTTAGTACAATAAAATGCAGTCATTACATGCTCGATTCAAACAATTTATTACTATTGTATTAGAAAATAGTTTATTTGAAAGTAAATTGGTGTGATAATGATTGTTTTATAGTATGAACAAATCATGATTGCTGTAGCGACGAGGAGTAAAGGCAATAAAACAGCGATGATCACAACATGCGTACAGGTACTCTACATTAGTTGCAGGTTACACTGATCTCTATTAAACTTAGTGACTCCCTGTTTGAGGTGTCATCATTTTGCCAAGTGTTGCTAATGTCTTTTTTGATAGAACACTGTTGCTATCTATGCCTTCTGGACAGTGGCATACACCCGGGAGGGGGGGGCTCAAGCCCCCCCAACCACAAAAATGTAATATACACTTCCTTAATTTACTTAGTCTCTCGTTTAAAATTGCATATTTAGGCCGATTTGGACAGGGGTTATAAATAGTAACAAAATAAGTAGTTTATATTAACAATTATTACTTCAATTATAATTTATAGTTCACTGAGCGGTGAATTACGCTGAGCATAACGTTCAGTAAGCTACCTGTTTTCTCTCTCTCTCGCTCTCATTTGATGGCGCGGCCACCAGCCGCTACTGTCAGTGAACCCTAAGAATTTTTACTTAAGTATTAAATAATATTTTTATGAAACTTAAGTAAGTACATAGGCTAAACCTTTTTCATAAAAAAATTATTTAATACTTAAGTTAAATTCAGCTCTTTCTTGCAGATATCAGTGGATAAATAAAACGATAATTTTAATAAGTTCCTAATTTCATATCCTGAATAATGAAAAAAAAAATACTTTAAAAACACTTTACATTTATACGAAATTTTTGGATAATTGTTTTTTTAATTTTTGGATAAGCCCCCCAATCACGAATAATACATTTTTAATAAAGAAAATGTGAAACCTACTGAAAATACGCCTACTAATTGTAACCCTTAACTGGCATATGTACTCTATCTTATACTATAAATTGTAGAAGAGTAAGCTAATATATGGACTAAGGTTGAGCCCCCCCCCCCAGATTGATTTCTGCGTAGGCCACTGCTTGTGGATAACTGACAGAAGGCCAGGACACCCTCTTGTGTAAGAGGGACAAGAGGTCCTCTTGTATAGGAGTTTCAAGTAGGCTGACATTAAAGTTACTACAGCTATCATAATATGTCTCCTGTGTACAGTACACAGTAATGCCCCTAATGGTAGGTAAAAAGGTACAAAAAAAATCAAACTAACTGTGAAGGTAAGGTAACATAGAACTAACCGTTCTATAGACTGCAGTATTATGGAAACTAGATTGTGTTACGGAAGTGTGGGACTAGTTTACGATTCCATGCATTTCTGGCATACAGATAATAAATAAAAAGGTGCTATTTATTATGTCATACAACGAGTGAGATCAACATTATCGACCTTGCTCTTTGAGAGTTCAGTAAGGTCACACTAATCTTACTCACAGAACAGTTTTGTGTAGCATCTAAGACTGGGCCACTTGAAATTAATTATAAGCTGACCGGCTTTATGTTATAATATTTCTCTTAAAAGGCATGCCTGGCGTTACAATGGATAATGCTGGTAGGTAGCACTACCATTATGTTATCGAGTAATGTCAAGTTTTCACCGTTGGCCGATTTATAGTAGAACAGTGTGTCATCTTCAGCAATGTTGAATTAATGTATGTGTACAAATTGTGTTTGGAGAATCATCTTATACTGTTTCTGTTCTTAGTTCAGTCCTGATGTAAACAAACCCACATGGAAAATCTGAAATGCTATTGGTCAGGGGCGTTGTCGCTGTTCACACAGTAATGTGTTACGCGCGTGTGCAGAATGTCTGTACTGTCATGTAAGAGGTATCTTGCCACTTAAATCGGGGCACTCATTTTAAAACTTCATCCTTATCACTGTATTCTGAATTCTACTGAATTAATATGGAGCCAGTTGAAAGGATATGTTTTGTCACAACACAATATATACAAAGTGGCTGATAAACAATTGATAAAGAAGGTGGTAAACAAAAAACGGCTTGCAAGTGGTGTCATTGTGTCCAGCATATAATCCAGGAAGATAAGCTATGGCAACTGGCCCAGATTACCAACGTTCTGGACAGTCTTATCAATAATAACGCTGATTCGCGTGACGATACAAGTTCCAACACAGATATGGAAGGCATTGAATTACTCTCTGACAGCAGCTGATAATATACAGTACACTAGTAATTATCACGGCTTCTATTTTTGCTTTAAATAAACATTACTTTTTTGTTTTGTTGTGATGTTTAAACAGTTAACAAAAAAAGCCATTAACTTGTGTTACAAAATATTTCACTGTTGGTCTGACACTGTCACACAAATTTTACTTTGGTCACGACAAATTATTACAATTTACGTGTATTTATACAGTATCAGTATTATATGTACCCTGTCTGTACTCCTTCTGTCAGAGTGACACGACTATAATTCAAGCAGCAAATAGCGTTTCAGATGGGCCACGCCTGTTTGTGTTTACATCAGGACTAAACTAAGAACGGAAATAGTACACAATTTTTGTGAACAGCTTCTTGATATTCATTTCTACCGAGGGTACATTTGATAATCAGACTTCTGTTCAGATTCCGGAAGTAATAGCAATGTGAAGCAGAGAATTCAGCAAGCCCCATAAAATCTATCACTGTGTTAATTTTCCACAACTGAAACCATACCATGTTTTGCCATGTTCATGAATTACTACTCGGCAGTTGGAAAGTATTGTGACCGGTTTGTTAAGAAGGCTGTGAACGGTGAACTTGACCGCCACACTCTGATTTGTGAGCGATGAAACGGGGTTTTACTTTTCCAACCACGTGGATGTCCAGGATGCTTGTTTTTGGATTCTCACTTTTCATAAGAATCTACTTCATAGTTCATAAATCATAATGGTTCAGTTTGAGACGGTTGAAAATCACTGCCTTCATTCAATCGATCGATCTATAATGCAGCTGTAGGGTTTTCAAGAACACTATAAATACGGACGCTGAGTTTCAGAATTTAGAAAACTTCTTAACAGAAAACGCATGGTAAGCAAAGAATTACAGTTGCCTCGTTCACTGGCCTTGTCATACGACTTTCATCAATGGAGATATAAATGGAAAGAACAATTTGATCACACACTGAATTACTGAAATTATATAATTTTTTAATATGATTTTACACATACAAACACACACAGATCCACAAGATCATAACAATTTAAGAACAAAAATTGACGACTCCCAGTTCAATTTATTTAATGTGGGATGATAGTTGTTAACATTCTGACGTGCACAAAAGACAGTACAGAGGTGCAAAAGGTTGAATTGCATCTGGAAAACAGGCAAAGAGTCTCACAGCTTTCTCCTGAACAAAAGACTATATGACATGTCTGGATGCTAATGCAATTGCTGCATTATAAAAATTGATTGAACATTGAATGGGGCCAGCTGCATATAGGAATCCTATAGAAAACAAAGTCGTCTGGAAAGCAATGAACAGTTAATAATTGCTATTTTACACAAAGACAAACTACAACCTTATTGTCTCCAAGTTGTACGCATGCAACATGTGTGCAGTATAAATATGTAAAGCTTGTCTACCAGCTCATGGTCCTGTCATATAAACACTGAGTAACACCCCACTGCACTTCCCCCCTCCCAAACTGGTGTATCTTACAAATATTTATTTGTAAAAACGACAAAACCAACGTAAACTTGACAAAATTTAAATTAATACAATTTTATTTTAATATATTTTATTTTTATTTCAAAATATGTTAACTTATCGGTGTTGTTAATACAGTAATTTTAATTTGTATACATAACAAAAAAATTTAAGCACTTCTTGCTACAGTCTATTTCTTGATGCATATGTAATTTATTTAATATTTATAAATTCTTTACCTCAAGATGTTTCTCTCCCTTATTTGGTACATGTTTCGGGAATCGTATTGTCCCCATCCTCAGGCTTTCTGATATAAAATCAGGAAGGCCGAGCATGGGAACAATACGATTCCCGAAACATGTACTAAATACGGGGAAAAAACATCTTGAGGTAAAGAATTTATAAATATTAAATAAATAAAAAAAAATATATGCAGAAGATATTGCAATCAGACCTGAGCATTTTTTTACTTGATTTAAAAATATTCACAAGTAGTAAACTTGAAAATTAAAAAATATTTATGAAAGAGAAATTAAAATACGCCTGATAAAATCCGAATTAATACAGCTGTATTTAAATATGTTTATTCTTTTATGAACATATTATCGTTAAAGTTATTTTATTTGATACAAATGACAGAATTCTCCGACGTATAAAAGGATATACTGTAAATACAGTACTAGCAGAGTACTTACAGACAGACAATATTTAGTGTTACGATTTGGCCAGAGGGTCACATGCACATGAGTACACAGACAAGCTCGACTTATTCAATTACCTATGTTGGATCTTTTTTTGTTGTAATTGGTTAAGAATTATACATTTCAGGCTCACAGACCAACCTGTTTTTAACCTGAAGTTAGGACTATGAACCTGAAGTGTCATTTTTACAAAATTACGGCTTCAGTTGCAAGTGGGACAAGTCAACACATACGTTTATTTCATAAATAAATAAAACATTACGTTATATGAATTTTAAATGGCATGCCTTGATATATTATTGTTTTTTTATGGGTATGTTTAAAAATGTTTCTACATAAATAATAAATTAATAAAAAAACAATAAGTTATCATATTACAATATTCAAAAATTGAAAATTTTTCATGGTTACTTGCCATACAAGTGTAACTATAGTATTATACTAATGTGCAGAAAGACAATTTTTCTTGTAAATTATAATAAATCTTTAAGTTTAAAAGTACAATTTAAGGTCAATAAAATATCACCTACTTCAGTTAAACACAACGTACTAATACAGTGTTTATTATATCTTTTGTTGATCTAATTGACAAGAGGACACAATGGTACCAATCTTACATTACTTAAACTAAAAAATACCATATTCTGGGGAAAATAATTTTCTTTTTATTTTACGGCTGTATCACACTACTATGATTATTTCTTTGCTTAAAAAAAGTAACATACTAACATAACAATAAACTGTAAATACTACGCTCTCTGCTATATATAAAAAACTTGTTACTCATATACACATGTCTTCAATAGGCATATTAAAATAAATACATTTACTTACACTATTTACCATTAATTTTATTAGTGACTTTTCCTCGTGTTTGTTATTTACATAAACTGTTCTATTCCTTGCACTTCAACTCAGATTATTAGATCAACTAATAATAAATAAAATTCAAATCCTTCTTATAAACAACTGAAATGACGAGAGTACACAGTGCACGTTTTCAGACTTTTAATAATTCAGACATTTTTACAGTTTAATTTGAAAAACTAAAATTAACGGAATATATATATATATATATATATATATATATAAAATAATAATTTACAAAACACTATAAGGGTGAAAGATATAAAAAAATAAAAATTCTTAATTACGGAAAACATACAAACTGGAAATTTTTATTATTATTAATAATAATAGTAATAGTAATAATATATTAGGATATAGCTAACTAGTTTACATAAATATAATACCTAATTAAGTAAATTATACACACTGCCATTATTTTCCATGTTGGTCAGTTCGATTTCACACTTTTGCCGGTTTAATTTTGTAAGGAAGATTTATGATGGTAATTAACAAGTCTTCTTCCGACAAGGTACTTGTCATTTTTAATGTGTTCATAAAGTTTTGCAAACTGCCTAATTTGAAACGTAACAATGCCAACAACCAACGAGATGAGTAATAAGAATGGATAAACTCTGCGTGCAACTAGATTGCGTAACTGTGGACTCGTTACGATGAGTGGTACTAAAGTGTGAGCAACAGCGTACGGTACGGCCAAAGCAAGGCTTAGACATGCGATTACCGGTGCCGCCAATTCTCTCAGGATTAATCCCAAATCCATCGCCCTGATACCATCTCTGTAAGCCCGTTCAATAGCACGACGCAAAGCCCAATTGGGACCCATCATAGTAATCGCACAGGCAATTTTTGTGTACAACACTCCCAGCGCCCAGTCTTGCCATATCCAAAGTACAGGTGTCTGATCTAAAGGAACTCTCAGCGGTACCACGACCACTAGCTCCAATAATAAACCGAATAACAGCGGTATGATCCCGAGGAGTATTGAGAACGCGACCGCAGATTTAGCTCCGACAATACACCACTTCCACAGCCTTTCCGTTACTGCAGCACGACCCTGTGGAAGCCAACTAAGGATTAATGCAACCGCTCGTGCTGCAAGCCAACAGAGATATGTACCACAGGAAGCTGTGTACAGTTCATGTACAGGTGCGACGGGTGGTGCTGGACCCGGACCGGGAGGGCCCACCGGCCACAGAGCCATTACTTTTCTGCCCAACCACACAGGAATCGTCAACGCGATCAAGCTGGCGATTACCAGTGAAATGCACACAAATACCAGTAAGCCGGCAATTCTAGCTGGAAACAAATGAGGTCGAACGTACGGCTGGAAACCGGTTGGCCCACCACGTTGTAACAAAGCCTGATGGGCTGCACCTAAATCGCCTCCACCATTGTTGTTGTCGACTTGCTGGGGTCTTTCAGTTTCATCACCCAGTAAATACGACTTCAAATCGAGGACCCACGAGACGATACGGCACCAGGCTCGTACCACGGCTTTCAACCACGTTCTTGTGTGCGACTGTTCCAACAGGGCGGGAAGAATAACTTGAAGTAGTAGCAGTTCCAATGACAGCTCGTTGACTTGTGCTTCTGAGTGTAAAGCGACGGTATAAGGAAGAAAAGATGGCCAGATAGCACGCAGAATTCTAACAGGCAGCCAAAGCATCAGTAATACTGCAGTACCAAATATCACAGAAGAAACTAATAATCTGCGTACATGTCGTACAATGGGCAAGTGAATCATCTCCTGTAACACATGCAACAATCACCACATTACACTAAATTATACACAAGTATGTCACTCAATACAAAGCCTTTTGAAAAATTTCTCTACAGAGTTTTATGAAAATTTGTCTTATGTTTTAAATGTGGATTCCTAAAGTGTCTATGTGAGTAACCCCTGACGTACCTGAAACTTCGGTGTCGAGACAGCACATCACAAGAGAATCAAAACCAATCATCTGTTGTTATACAATAATCTACTAAATAATTTAAGATGTGCCCTCAGATTATCATGGATAGAATACAGAATTAATGCTTCCATATTTCATGAACACCAGAAAAAGGTAGGTTAAAATAGACCAATAAGGTGTATCTAAGCCACTTTGGATTCTGAAAGGCCAGGCAAATGGAGAAAAGGTAAAAGAAAAAAGGAAAGGCAGGTAAAACAGAAAATAAAATAATCCAATTTAGATTTCCAATGACAGGAGTAAGAGAGTAATGAGACATTCACTATAATGTTTTTCACTTGTAGTGAAATATTTCAAACCAGTGTTATATTTTTCTTAAATGTAATTTTTCGCATTTACCTAATTATAAGTTGACTCTAAATATATGAAGTGTCTAGCAGTAATATTCATCATATTTCTGCATTAGACACACACACACACACACACACACACACACACACACACACACACACACACACACACACACACACACACACACGGGGGCGCACATACACACGCACGCACACGCACAGAGAGAGAGAGAGAGAGAGAGAGAGAGAGAGAGTTTATTTTTACTGCAGTTTTCTTTTATTTTTAATTTTAAATACATAATTTCTTTTAAGTTAATTTATTTATTTATTTCATATCTTATTTTAATATAATCAAATGCTTGTTAGTATGATACCTTATTCAACACTTGTGTTGAATGGTGTTTAAAACTACAATATGAAAATATCGGTATGGAGAACCACACATGACTTCCATGTTCTAAGATTTATATTTTAAATCATTTTCGAAATAAAATATTTCCATAGAAACTACTTCTTGCTTCAGCTTTAACCACAGTACTGTGTTCACTAACGTATACCACCTCACGTTAGCGCACTCGATTTTCACTGACGATGGCACTGCAGAAATGTCTGGTTTTGTAGAAAACATTGGACCACGCCAAACAGCCCGGGAAGGAATTTTAACAACATACTACTTCTTTATTGCCGATAATGTAGTACACATGGCATATAATGAAAATTATCCCCTCCCCTTTCAACTACCATTTTCATTTATAGAAAATTACCCCCATCCCCTTCAACTAGCCTCTTCATTTATAGATATTTCATCTACGTTTCTACAGTGGATTATTATGATCTTCTTTTCAGGATACTTTATCAAAATTAAGTACTTTACCCTTGTTAAAACATAAAACAATGTTGCAGGTTAACTACCCCTTTCCCTTAACCGATCTTTACCAAAATCAATAAGCCTTGAGTCCTCTACAATTCAGGGATGTGTACGAAAAATTTTTTGATTCTGTTTGAATGTGCGGCAGTTATCGTTTGCCATAAAAAAAATTCTACACACAGACACACTTTTTGAAAAATGACTTTTCTTCAAGTTTTGAGGGTAGTACAATCAGAATCAGCCCTTATCTCAAACACAATTTTTTTTGCCAACACCATACTTCCATTTCCTTATGGAACAAGGAAGTAATAAATGACTATCTATTTATTTTTATACATTAAATATTTATGCATGTAGTATATTACTATGTGTTTGCAACACACACACACACACACACACACACACACACACACACACACACACACGCACGCACGCACGCACGCACGCACGCACGCACGCACGCACACGTCATATAAATCAGTAAAGACATAATGGCTTATTATAACCTCTACAAACCTGTATGGGACTAAAGTCTGGATCATTGAGATTTCTTAGAAACCAGAGAACACCAGGGCGCAGAACCTCTCTGAGCAGTAGGATGAACGAGGCAAAGTAGTACACGTATACCATACCCACAAGCCAGTGGATGAACATTGACGTGCCTGGGGCTGCTCTGAAACTGATCTCTCTGTCACGCAAGGTTGCGTCGAACATTGACAGGGAACATATGTCCAACCACCAGCCACAAATCAATGGCAACACGCCAATTTCAACAACTGACAGCAATGAAACCTGCAAAAAAAAAAATACAAAAAGATACATTTGTCTGTGCATGAGTTGAACTGAGGATAAGGTGGGAAAATGTAAGCCACACCACAGGAAAACGGCTACTATTGTGTTAAAAACATTAGCCTACTCCCTGAATGATCATCTATGCTTATAAGTTTTGATTTCTATTTTCCACAGAACGTTTGCTCATATAGGCCTACTCTTATTTTGGTGCGCAATACGGCTGAGTAGGAACACAACGTCTGTGCATCATACTTTCAGCAGCTGCTACGTTATTGAGTAGGCTGTTCTGTATAAAATTTCAAGAGTTCATTTTCTGGCCATATTATAATGTTTTCTTAAACTTATTCCTCATGTAATATTTATGAATAAATGAGTTATATTTAAAAATCAATAAAAGATCGCATTTTGTTAATATTTGAAAATTACACACACACAAACACGTGCATGTGTGTGTGTACATTGACAAAGTAATAGATATTACTTTTATTATTTAACCAATAGCTAAAACATTTGTTAACCATTTAACCAATGGTTAAACAATCGCTAGTTTTGTACAGATTTTTCCTGGTAGATGATAAGACATTTTTATTTTGTTGCTTATAAAGTTTATATTAAAAAAAAAATGGTTTTATAAATTTATAAAATACAAATGATGAAAGTACTGTAAGTTGAAAATTTCATGTGTTTAGCTGGAATATTATTTTTTTAACTGAATTTTGTGTAAATATATGTTATTTTATGAGATGTCAGCTTGGAACTTTAAGACTATAATAAAAGTCCTCTTGGAATCAGGTGACATTGTATGAGCGTTGTTTAGGCTATACCATAACTTGAGGACTAAAAAAAATATACTATTTTACACTCCAGTAATGGAGAGTCAGGTAAACAAGAGTTATGTGAACTACACCATATGAGAGCAGTTCTAAAAGTTCTCAGCTTAATACACAGAGAGTGCTAGGAGTATCAAATGGCTGTCGCTGGCCATCAAACAAGTTTGATTGTTCGATCAAATAAAGTAAGTGTGCATTTAAATCTGTGATTAGCTCCATGTTTAAAGTGAATATTTATCCATTTATCCTTCAGATGTTAGAACGGGAAAAATTACTGATGGCTAAATCTGGTAAGTGTGGTGCATATGAGATAATTCGTAATACCATTCATGAAGGTTTGTGACTCACTGAAATAAATTGTGAGTGGGTGTATCGTGTTGATGGAAAAACACTTCTGTCTTTGCTAAATGTGGACTTTTGCCTTAATGGCCTTGTCATTTGCTCCAGCAATACTTGCCATTGATGTTTTTGATTTTTTTAAAGTAGCGTATCTATGAGTGCCACACACTCTATGAAGCCCTCAAAACAGATGCCACAACTTTTCCGGTTGATGGAACAATTTTGCTTCTTGCAACACGTAGTGGTGAATCCATGTTTGTCAACAGTGAAGGAGCATTGCAGAAACTGGTTTGCATCACGTTTAAATGTGTCCAAGTATCCCTGAGAAACATTCATTTATGATTGATTATTAAAAAAACTGAACGTACAATTTCACTGCAATGAAATCTTTTTCATATGCAAATGTTTGTATAATATGTTGTGGACACAATCGATTGAAATGCTCAAAATGTAACCAAGCACATGAATTTACTACATGGATCGACTGTTTAGCAAGATATTATAGAACTGTTTCATGTTTTCATCAGTAAACATTCTTCTTTTTCTTATTATTACATGTTTCCAGATTGTTCTCCGATGATATGATGTCTCCTGAAGATGTTCTCCGTCACTGTCCAATATGAGTTGTTCAATATTGTGTCCATACTTGTTTTCAGTCTTGGCACTCCTGGGATGTCTGTTTGTCAATCCACTAATATGTGCTGTAAGGTCTCCACATGCTGAAGACATAGTAGACAGGTAGCAGTTTGGGTCAGGTTTAATTTGTACAAGTATGACTGGGTTACGATATGGCCAAGTCTTCCTCTTGAGCTGAACATTTGAACACTTCTAGGGATGTTTCTATATATGGAGATACCTTGTGTACTGACATGGTGTTTGTATGTTGAAACTTTGGTGGAATTCAAAAATGCATCCTTCCATGTCTCTGTGAGTCTTCTGTTGAAATCCGAAGTGGCAGCCAGTAGTGATGTTACGCTTTCCTCTCTTGGGGACAGCAAAGTTGCGTCCTTAGCTATCACATCTGCTTTTTCGTTACCAGTAATATTCATGTGGCTGGGAATCCACTGTAAAGTTAACTCAATTTTATTTCTTTCCAGTTTTTTGATTATGTGGAATATGTGGACTGTGCTACAGTAGTATGCTGAAGGTTTGTATTGCTGTAGTAATAGTAGTGCAGTCTGTGAGTCCGTGAAGATACATTATGATACGCAATCTGCTGTATTGAACTTGTAAACATTGCAGCCATCTGAAAATTCAGGTAATATTTTTGTATCAGGCCAAGAACATTTGTGCCACCCTTACAAGTAGTGAACTGACTTAACATGCAGAATCTAGTTGGCAAGTGAAGGAGCAAAGTGCCTTACAGAAAAGTACAAAACTACACTTATAGTTCACAACACAGAGCAAAAGAAATAGAAACATAGTGACTCACTTGTAGTTTGCCACATATGAAAAACATAAGTTGCACAGTGTTATTATTAGCATCTAATGTAACTTTCATCTACCTGACACTCTACCACTGCTTCTAGATTTCAAATTATCTGCCAGAAAACTGTTTTGAATTAATTATACAGCCAAAGTGTTACTGCAAAGGTTTTTAAAAATATATAAACACTTGGTACGTTTCACAGTTTTTATTTAACTTTAACAGCTGTTTCAGCTTCTCAAGCTATTGTCAAAGAGATCAGTGTACAACTAAACAGAGGATGTTAGGGTGGTGAACAGTTTGTTACTTTAATAACAAAAATTTAACAAATGAACAAACTGACTTCTGTGTATCCCCTTTATTAAAAGCTGTTATTTAGTTTAATTAATTTTATATTTTGCATTCAGATTATATTTAGTTTTTACAGACACTTGACCTTCCCTTAGTTCCTACAACCTCCCCCTTCCATCTTTATACCCCACACATGCCCGGATACACGCCCTAAACAGATGTTCACCATCCTAACATCCTGTGTTTAGTTGTACACTGATCTCTTTGACAATAGCTTGAGAAGCTGAAACAGCTGTCAAGAGTTAAATAAAACTGTGAAACGTACCAAGTGTTTATATATATTTAAAAACATTTGTATTAATATGTTTCACCAAGTGCCCAACGAGTCATCAATTAATACCATGGAAAATGTTACTTTAAATCTCTGACCATTTTACTTAATTATTTCATTGCTTAGACGTGTTTCAATGGCACAGCGCTTTGTGCTGCTTACCTTGACAACAACGTAACAGAGGCCGAGCACACGTCGAGACCGTGTCAGGTTGAGAAGTGTAGCCAGTGAGTGTAGTATCACAAGACACAAGCCTATCACACAGTACCCACACAGTGTTGTTACTAAACCTAAATCATACCAATAACAGTACTTTAATCAATCGATAGAACAACTGACAATTTACACACTTTAAATCTAGACTTTGTATATTTTGAAGAAAGTCCAAAATTTGTAAGGGGTGTGTACAGATATTCATTTTGTCAAATTATTAAAGATACTGAATTCATATTTTGAACAATGTTCTCTTAATTTGATGCCCTCCATAGAATATTACAATTTTCAAAAATTTTGTCTTGCATTTTTGGCCCGTGACATTCCTATATTTTAAAAATTTCAAAGTAAACAATGTGTTTGGATTTACATTAAAATTCCCTTTATTTGATACCTGGCAAGGAGTTTCACAATTCTAAAATATTTTGATTACTTTTTGGCACCATAAAATTTTGAAATTTTCAAAAATGAACACTATATTCAAATTATGGGTAAAATTCTTGTAAACGTGTCAATATAAGGGATGGGGTGGCTTATAATATTTAAATAGCAGTTGTATTAAAATCAAAATAAAGTGTACTTTTTGTTTTCTTCGAGGTTAGTGTAGTCTTTACTGCAAAATAGGCATTACTATGAGTAGAACTGCTTTTAGAAACATGTAGTACAACCGACCTTCTAGTTACCTGATTTTCAGTTAATCAAATTCTTTAAAAGATTATTGAGAATAAAATAATTTAGAGCCATGAACTGAAGGAGATTTTGTAGGATATAACACATTCATAAATATTTGTAATATCATTTTTGAAATACACATGGCTGCTGCAAAATACTAATTTCCTGTAACTATTGATGCTGATAAAATTGGAATCTTTCAAAATGTGGTTTTACCATAGAATACTGAGCACTTCATGGACAGCACATATAACTAATGTTGAAGTTCTTAGAAAGATGAAGGAAGAAAGGGAAGTTATTAACATAGAGAAGATAAGAAAGCTTCAGTATCTGGGACATCTCAAGAGAAACGAACAGAGATTTTACTTATTGCAGTCCATACTACAGGGAAAAGTACTTGGAAAGAGAAGAGTTGGGCGGCCGAGAATATTATGGCTGAGAAATTTAAGGACCTGGTTTGGCATGAATACAACTGACTTATTCCGTGCAGCAGTACAGAAAGTTAAAACAGTCTGTATGATATCCAACATCCGAAATGGATAGGAAGTATTAGAAAAAGATTGATATTGATATTATACTAATACTATGACTGTCAAGAAATTTAGAGTTTTCCAGTGACAGCTGTATCTTTTGTGTGTTAACACATTGTAGAAAAATAATAGTGGAGCATTTTCTTCATACATAGATTATTCCTTAGATTCAGGCATGTCAAATTATCTAATGAATTTGACTAACAGACTTGAGATTCTGCCAAATTCGTATCTGGCAGACAATGTGAGCGAAAACTATGATACATAGGCACAGGTAGAGAAGGTTTGGGGGGGGATTGCAAATCAGTCAGTAAACCACAATATTGTGTCATTTTACTATCCTTGTTAACGTAGGTTTAAATATTTATAATATTTACCATATTTCTTCCGTTGTGTGACTTCGTATTCTGTTCGATTGATTATCTTTATGCGTTTCAAAACATATGTTTCATCTTCAGAATAAAAAAATCACTCAAAGTGAGGTCGTTAAACATCAACATTGCAAATATTAAAAATAGTTCTACACATATCCACATTACATGAGTGCGCGCTCGAGTGGGACTGATCAGACACTGTCTGTTAGTAGCTATTGTGTAAACAGGTTTATTGCGGTCTCGTAGAGCAGGTTTGATTTAAAGTTTAAATGATCGTTTAGCATGAAGTCATGACTGTGTTCATCATTGTACGTTCTGTATATCTCGAATTCTTCCAAGCCGTTCATGTAAGTGCCTTTATTACAAACATATATGGGTTTCAAGCTGGAATTAAAGCTCGTATTTTTATGATTTTCATTTATTGAATGACATGCGTAGTTGGATTTTATGTTGGATAGTGTTGTCTGACCCTTCAAATCGTGCTTTGGTGTGTATTCAATAAAACGTTTTTGGAAACCCCTTCCGGTTTGGCTAATACAAAAGCATTCACAATTGTCACATGATAATTATACACCCCTGTTTTCTTTTCTAAAGGCGTAGTTATTTTGTTATTATTTAATAAACTAGTTAAAATTTTTGGCATTATGTTGGTGTACATCTTTGAAATAAAAGTGGTTTTTGTGTCCGAAGTCATATGACGGAAGATATACGGTAAATATTATATTGTAGCATTACCAAAATCTACATTGCTAAAGGCTACTATTAACAAACCATAATATGAATAGCACAGAAATAGAAACAATTATTATTAAGTAAAAAAAGAGGTAAACAGAACCCAGCCATTATAGTTAAAGAATAGAGAATCGACTGAGTGAATACAGTAAAAGAGAGAAGTCCCAAATTGAAAGAAAAAGGTATAACAAACTAACACGCCATACCTACTAAATGACATGACAATGACCACAAACTAGACTTAAATTAAACACTACCCAGATAGACTAGGAGCATGAAATAGAAGTAATATAATAAACAAGAAGTACAATACAACATTGTAGTAGAATTAATGTGTTAAATAGATGTAATTAAAAGTAACTAAGGTAATGTAATCAAAGGTAGAATAAAAATAACAGTGTCAAGGTGGAAAATAGTGAATCATAATAAGTATTAATCCCACAATATGGTGAGAAGGAATACCAAATATAACACTTAACTAAAAATGAACTTTTTTCATGTGAAAAACTTACTATTTTATTGTACGCGTTTCGGCTTAGTATCCGCCTTCTTCAGCTTTGGTAACAGACTGCCAGCATTTTGTAACGGTTGTGTGGAAGGTGAAGTGGGGGTGGTGTGTGGAGGAAGGGGATTGGCGCGGGGATTCAACTTACTGTTTGTTTTCTGTATAATTGTGTCAAAAAGTGTATGTGATTTATATTGTAATTGATCGTTGAGTATGTTGTTTGGTTGTGTTGTGTGGTGTTTATATATTTCGTATTGTTCAGTTGTGTTGAGTTTTTGACCTTTGGGTATGTAATGTAAAATTTCAAGATTAGTGTCTATGTTGGTGTAACTGTGGTTTTCTGTGTGTATGTGTGTGGCAAATGCAGAGTGTATATTGTTGTTGGTTAAAGCTTTTAAGTGTTCAGAACCCCGCGCCAATCCCCTTCCTCCACACACCACCCCCACTTCACCTTCCACACAACCGTTACAAAATGCTGGCAGTCTGTTACCAAAGCTGAAGAAGGCGGATACTAAGCCGAAACGCGTACAATAAAATAGTAAGTTTTTCACATGAAAAAAGTTCATTTTTAGTTAAGTGTTAGTGCTGTGAAAGAAGAGATGAATAATCAAGACAACCAAATATAAGTATAGACAGACCAAAATGGACTGTGAAAAAAAAATTGTTATTTGTTAAACAGATTAACAGATGTTTAAAAGTGTGTTTATTGTTTATGATTATTTGAATCTTGAGTCATGAAGACATGACTTTAAGTTAAGATGTTTGTTTTAATTTAATGAATTAATGTTATTAGAAGGTAAGGAATGTATTGAGGTCAGATAATAGCATCCCAAAATGCCATATCAATTAATCATAAGGTCTTAAATCACCAAAAATATTTATTAAGTCACACATAAAGGTCATGAAGGGTATCAAATTGTTTGTAAGTTTACGAGGAAAAACAAGATGTAAATTATGTTAAGCATAAATAAGTGATAATTAAGGAGTAATTTGGAGTGTAAGATATAAAAAAAATGTATTTTTAATAACCAGGGTCATGTGACCTCTGAAACTAACAGAATGGACCAATAGGGGTTATAGAATTTTGGGCAAGCTAGTCAAAAAAAGAAGAAAATAAAAACACTTCATTGTTAGCCACGAGAGAGATCAGTTTAATTCTGTGCGACTATAAGTGACAAAAATATAAAAAGGAATCTAATCCGAGAAAGGAAGACAATTTTATAAAAAGAAAATAATATCAAAAAATATAATTAAAACTAATATTGAAGGAAGATATAACTAAAGTACAAAAAAACAAACGAAAAGAAGAAATAATAAAACTAAATTATAAAAAGTGAAGTATTCCTACAGTTGACTAACTGTACAGGTAACATTACAGGTACATTACAGGTAACATTATTGTCCAATCTACGATTTATAACTAACAACACTAAGAGCAACCCAAACAACACCTCCAACCAACAAAACACTTTTGAAAGAAAGAAAATATAATTTATAAACAGTGAACACTTAGTGAACAGTATTTTATTAAGAAAAAACTGGTGGTAAACCATTTTCACATAAAATCAGTGTAGCGACCAGCCGCCATTTTGTCTTTATGATTACTGAAGAACCATGATGCATTGCGACATTAGACTGTATGAAAAGATTTATTGTATTACATTTTTAATTTTATTTACTATTATTTCTGTTGTATTAGATAATAAGTATGACAATATTTGTACTGTAATGTACTTCTTGTTAACTGGAATGAACTTTGCATAGCAGTCTAAAGAACTCAAACATTATAATATTAATTGAAGAAAGTAAGAAATCGACCCAAAAGACGGAATCGATCCGTGCTATGGTTAATTTCGAGCATATAACTTTCAATTGAAATTAAACCAAATAAATACTGAACATTATTATCAATTGTAATTCAATGTGTTTTTATTTATCAAACAGATTAAGATAAGAGGGTTCTCACTGAACGAACAAGACCAAGACGACGTCGGCGTGTTGTAAATAAAAAAAAAAAAATTTTTTTTACGAAATTAGAAATAACCTTAAAGGGAATATTTCGATATGGTAATCGAGAGTACTCATTAGTAATCTGGTTCTGCATTACAACCGAATTATTCAAACATCTAAGGCAGATGACGAATAATTTTGTCGGTGAAAAAATAGAAAAAATATATAAAAGAACCCAAAACTGAAAAAAAAAAATAGAATACCTTACATACACGGTTTAAACTTCAACAACCTATACCCAATTAACAAGTTTTTATGATATCACAAATTTATGCCTGCAACGCGGGGACTAAAGAAAAATATTATACCAAGGCAATAATAATTGAAACACATACACTATAAAAGATATAAGGGTCATTCAATAAGCAACGAGACAAATTGCTCTAGCTTAAAACTCGTTTATTGATTCAATACAAAGTGATGGTTACTTTTCAACATAATCCCCCACAACTGTAATACACTTATCCCATCGTTTTTCTAACTTCCGAATGCCATAAAATTCTGTTGGTTGCTGACGGAGCCAGTTTTGCACATGAATTTGGGCTGTAATAGATTTGGGGCCAGTTATAGATCTGGGCTATAAGGTGGATGTGGCAGGACCTCCCAGCCAAGTTTTGTAAGCATTTCTTGGGTCAGTTGAGCCGTGTGTGGGCGAGCATTGTCTTGAAGGAGAATGCCTTTTGTCAAGAGTCCACGACGTATGGTCCTGATGGCAGGCTTTACCTTGTTTTCCAGCATATCACTGTAATACTGACTGTTGATTGTTCGTTGGTCTTCCAGATAATCACAGAAAATAGGGCCTTGAAAGTCCCAAAAGATCGTCAACATGACTTTACCTGCTGTTGGCTGCGTCTTGAATTTTTTTATAGCTGGTGTGCTTCCATTCAAGGCTTTGTCTTTTCGATTCCGGCTGAAAATGGTGGATCCAGGTTTCATCGCAAGTAACAATTCTTTCAAAAATTGATTCTTTTTCAGTTAAACCACATGCTTTCAACTGTCTACAGATTTGAAGCCTGGTTTCTTTGTGGGCATCCGTAAGTTGTCTTGGCACCCATCTCGCGCAGGTTTTCTTGTATTGCAGCTTATTCTGAATAATTTTATGGACAGTACCAACACTTACTGAGACTTCTTCAGCAATCATTTCAACAGTTATATGCCTGTTAGCCCGAATAAGCGCGTCAATGCGGGTTTCAAGCAAGGGAGTTGAAAATTTGACCGGTCTGCCACGCCGCTGCTCATCGCTGACATTTGCACGACCAGTTTTAAATTGTTCTACCCATTTGTAAATGTTTGAACGGTGCAAACAATGATTTCCATACACTTTTAACATCCTTTCATGAATTTCAGAAGGTTTGACACCTTCTGCAACTAAAAATCTAATCACTGAACGTTGTTCTTCTGCGGTGCAATTATCAAGCGGACTCGCCATTGTTGGCTGAGTAAATTAGAGGTTATGTTCACAAAATTTTATTAAACAGCTGATCAGAAGTCATTACAAGGATGCCAACTTGTACTTCTGAAAGTATCGTATTGATTTATAAAGTAGTTTTTGAGCTAGAGCAATCTGTCTCATTACTTACTGAATGACCTTCGTACGTTCATATACAATATACATTTTTTCAATAAATGACTTGTAACAGGACAGAATTGGGCGATAGGTTTTAATTTAATTGTGAGTGCGACGCACAAGAGTTACCCACACAAGGCCTCAATTATAACAATAGAAATTCCTTGTCGGGGCACCTAGTTGCACGTTCGGTCTGTCTGCCCTGCAATAAGCTACGTTTTCAGGTGTTCTGGAATGTGCACGATTGCGCGGATGCTGGCTCGCACCTGTGAATAATCACGTACTCGGCTCCCTGGGTACTTAGAGTGAATATACTATACATTGTGTGAACTCATTACTGTGTGACGTGATTCCCTTTTTAGCCAATCTCAAAGCAAGCTGGTCAGCATGAAAGCTCCTTGGCCATCTTGGACGCTGGTGTTGGCATCTGTCGATCTACAGCTGCGGCCCCGGCCGGTTCAGCATAAAGGCTCGCGAGCCGAAAATTTAATAAAACTTGTAAAAAGATGTGAAACAACTCGAGTAAACAGTGGAACTTTAACATTTAATTCAGTGAACAAATTTAACCAACAGAAACTTTTTGGACTAAAACAGTGCACAAATGAAACGGACGAATTACAACATCTGGCATTCAGGGCGGCAAAATGAAGTAACTGTATTTGAACTCATTTTAATAAATATAAAAAATTTTTAAGAAGAGCTCTAAATAGAATAAATGGAGGTAAAAGTATGAATGAAGCGTGTACGCAAATACTGGGTTGTCTTAGAATAGTTATAAAATAGTTTAAGTTGTCTCTTCAAGATATGTTTTATTTTGTTTTGAAATATTTTGTATGTTTAAAGAAACTAATAGTTTTGTTAGAGAAGAAAAATGAATAACGAGTAAAGTCAAAAAGAATATAAAATAAATGTGGTACATGTTGAATAAAAGTTGAGTAAATTAACAATTACCATGAGAGTTGAGTACATTAATAACGTAAACCCTAAGTCACGCTTATAGGCCTCTAGTTCGTGTGAAGAACTCTGGGAACCCAGAGAAGGTAAGCAATGAGTTTTATTATTAATTAAATTGTGGTAAAGTGTTTGTACGATCACGTTTGGCACTTTGAACTTGGACAGTTTGTGACAGTACAGATTTACCTGTTACCAGAATAATGGTATGTAGGAATATTTGTATTGTAAATTTTATTATGATCATAAATGTTAACAAGGGCAAAGTTAGTTTTGCACAAGTCCCAGTAAATACGCAGATTCACCAGAGGGGAGACAAGCCAAGGTCATCGGAGTACGAGTGGAATTAAACACATGTAATGGCGGTTTAGGCGCCACAAATTGATAATACGAACTTTTCATTGGTCCACAAAGCCAGATCGTCACCAACAAACAATGACGACATGAGACAATTACGTGTTAAACCGGGCGTTGGCTAAAAGAACAATACATAATGACGTCAGACACAACCACTTTGCATAATAATTGTGTCTGCTTCCGCCCAGTTCATCAAAAGCAGTCAACCGAGCACATACGCTCGCCATAGTGCAGTGGGCAAATTCTTGCCAAAATGTAATAATTACCTAGAAAAAATGAATTAATTGTGGTCAAAATTTAACAGTAACAGTACATAGAGTCAGTGAGTAAACAAAAATGAGATTCAGATAGATTCAGTGGACTAAACAACAAAAGTTCGGCCGTACACCTGCCGATCGCCATGGAAAGTTGCTGAGGAGTCTACGCCACACCATTATTCAGGAAAGCCCTTACAAATTGTTTTCTAAATTCTAAACTTAAAAGATGAGCTCAATTCAAGAAAATTAGAACATGTGTGAAATTACAGTATGAGAGGGAGAGAAAGTGAGAGTGTGTACGTTTATGTTGGCCAACTCGAATACATCCTGAGGCGTTGGTTTGTGAAGGATCGTAAGAATTATTATTAAAAATATAAAGATAAACAGAATTTAAAATGATTGCAGTAACAAGTAAAAAGAACTAATTTAAATCAAATAAATTTACATGCATGTAACCTTGAACAGAGGTCAAGTGCGGAAATGACGTCGCCGCCATTTTGAATTTATAACCATTATTGTTGGCTATTAGTGTAACAACGTATATCACAATTAATTGAATAAAATCAAATTCATTAGCCTAATGTTGTGTAACTTGTCATTTCAATACCCAACAACCTCTGCCTCTTTCTGCTTAACGCAACTCTGGACCAAAAGCCTAATGCATGAAAATGAGCTGAACACGTGTTATTCCGGATGTGAGATTTATTATGCAAATTACATAAAATTTGACTATCATACATTTATTATTAATAATTATGTATGGCAGTAAAAACGTAAGTTAACAGATGGCTCCCGAACGGTGACTTTATATAAAATCAAAATTATATAAATAAGCAGAAAAGCGGAGGTAGACGGGTAGAGAAATAAACATAACAATAGAGGTTATCTATGGAGGTTACGTATAGTATAAAGAGACGTGTATAAAAATTAAGACAAAAGTTAGTACCATCAGTACAACAAAATGGCAGACAATAAAGAAAATGTCAGCATCACTGACAGTACAAATAATAGCCAGATAAGCATGACGGAATCACTAGTCATGAGTGAAGGAATTATTCACTCAACGCCAGTCCCGACTAACAGGGCTGAAAATAACAAAATTATGAAAATGATGCAAATGCTTTTTAATCAAAAATTCAGTAAACTTGACGAAAAATTTAACGAACAGAAAAGTGAAATTAGAGAAGTACAAAATAATTTTAATGTAAAATTAGAAGAATTAAAAAATGAAATACAAAGACAAAATTGTAGTATTGACAAAGTGGACAAGTTAGAGATAAACAAAGAGGACAAGGTAAGTAGTAGTGGAAATGACGATAAAATAGATGAAAATATAGTAATAGGAGATAATAGCGTGGATGTTGGTAGTAATAGTGAGATTTTAATGAGAATAGAGGTTAATGGTGAGGTGATAGTTGTAGATGAGAGTGAAAGTGGGGGTAAGGAGAGTTTAAGTGAGTATAGTGAGCAGAGGGCAAATTTTCCCAGTGGTATAGTTGGAGTAAAGACTCCGAAATTGTTATTTGAGGAGGAAGGTTCCTCTAGAGTTTATGTGGGAGATGTGTGGTCTCCAAATGATCCCTTAGTTTTTTGTGTTGGTGTACCTGGTGAGGCCAGGGGGTGGTTTTATGGAGTAGTAGTGCCCGATGCAAATGTGGAAAGAGAGAGATGTTTTAAGAGAGAGAGATGGTATGATAGTGAGAGATATATTGAGAGAAACAGAGAAGTAGAGATTTTTAAGATATGTAGAGATTATGAAGAGTTTATTGAAAGGTTAGGTGGAGAGAGAAGTGAAAATAATAGCAGGTACTTACCTTGGATTGAAGCTGATATAGCAGCAGTAGAAGATGATGTTGATAACAATAATGACTTGATAAAATACCTAATTATGATGTATTATACAGGAGGTGACAGGACAATGATCAATCATGACATGTTAAATGAGTTTGAGAATAATGATAAAAATTCGAATGGTATATATATGTATAATAATAAGATGAAATATCTAATATTAAACCATGTATATAGTTTTAAGATTCGATTATTATTTGACGATGGAGGGTAAACCTTTTAATGTGTTTATAAACATTTAATTATGTGGACAGTGTTTTTCAGGATGGACTGTTTATGACTGATTTATGGTAAATGATTTAACGATTATGTGGATTGTATATTTTTGTGTATATTAATGTCAGTGTATTTGTGTATTTTGTAGTTGTGTATTTTATGTATTTTTTTTGTAAACCATGCATTGTAGAATTTTAAATATTGAAGAATAATTAAGTTTGATAATGATTTTAAATGATATTATGAGGTTCAGAGTCTAAGGGTTAGTAAATGATTATATATTTGGATGTTGAGAGGTATTGTTAGTAGATAAGTGATGAATTTTCTAGTGGTATATTAAGGTGAAATGTTGTAAAGAGGTTTGGGAATAGTGATAAATAAGGGCATTGGAGTTAGTTAAATAGAGTTATTGGGAGTTAGTGAAAATAAAGTGTTGAGATACAGATAATATATAAAGAGGTGTTAGATATTTTAGGGACACAGTGGTTAGTGATTATATGTAGAGGTGAGTAATGTGACTGGTAATTAATTATAGTTGTTGATGATGATATTTTGTAGTAAGGATCCGGTGTAGGAGTCCGCAACGAAAGGTGTTGGGACAGGAAGGGACCGTTGTGTGACGGAAAGGGTTGCCTTAGGTAGAATCCAGGAACCAACATAAGGGAATGAGCATAGGTAGGGAACATACATCCTTGTACAAAAATGAGCGGTGCCAGAGGTTTTAAATGGGATTTGTGAAGGGGGTTATTATAGAGATATTGGTGTCATATTATATTAATGGTTAGAAGCGGTTAGTAGAGAAAAAGAGGTGAGTAAGGTTAGGCTGACAAATGCCAAAATAAGATAGAAAAAAATAGTGAATAACAGACAGTCACCCAAACTAGTAAGGATAGAAGGGTTAGAAAAAGAAAATTCATGGTAGAAAGGTAATGTAACAGAAAGGTAAATGATAAATTTGAGAATTTTTGTATAGAATCTAAATGAATGTTAAATGATTAAAAGTTAATAGAGAGTTGATAGTGGTAATGTCTTATTAAAGTTTTCCTACAAGTTATGTAAATATGAATTAAGTAATGTGAATTGTTCAATGTTTAATGTTTTATGATGTACAATGTTTTATTATGTTTTGATTATGTTGATGGTACAATAGGTCAGGAGGTTACTACAGGGGTAGTGACGGTAATAATGTTAAATTTTATGTTGGGTTAACAAATCTCTGGAAGTGATTCCGTGATAAAAAGAAAATTAACGTAAGGAAAGTTGAGTAAAGAAGTTTAAATAGTTTTGAAGTGCTGCCAGGATAGTTAAATATACTGATGTTATTTGAAATAAATGAGTAGAGATAGTAGTTGTTGTTGAGAGTAAAATTTGTTCTATGTTTAGTATAAGAGTATAATTTCTTATGATGAGAGAAGTAAATTGATATTGACTGGAGTCAGAGAAATTGACAAAAAACATATAGGAGTGTTGAAAAGTAGAAGGATTATCTATCTTAAATCTTGTTATATTTTTTTGTGTTGCTTGGAATTTTATGAATACATAAAACCAACGCCTCAAATCACAAACCAATGCATCTAAGGGGAGACATATCAGTTGCGGATATGTAGATAAATAAGGCCACTATTTTAAAATTTTGTATTGAATGTTTCAGAGTTTTGTGGTGTTGTGATCGCGGTCCTGCGCTGACCGGAGCGTCAGAAAAGGAGCGTTCAGTGCCTCATGGCCTTATGGTGTAGGGATCTCTCAGGAGAAGTCCAGTAAGGTCAGATAGGTACGATCGACACTATAGGACCAAGGGTAAGTGATTGAAATTTTGTATATTAACACTACAGGGGGTTGTGGCAACATATCTGAACTGATCCTTTTAGAAACGTGTGAATGAGTCTCGACACCAAATCTTTCATTGAGGGGGTTTTGTGACAGTACAGATTTACCTGTTACCAGAATAATGGTATGTAGGAATATTTTTATTGTAAATTTTATTATGATCATAAATGTTAACAAGGGCAAAGTTAGTTTTGCACAAGTCCCAGTAAATACGCAGATTCACCAGAGGGGAGACAAGCCAAGGTCATCGGAGTACGAGTGGAATTAAACACATGTAATGGCGGTTTAGGCGCCACAAATTGATAATATGAACTTTTCATTGGTCCACAAAGCCAGATCGTCACCAACAAACAATGACGACATGAGACAATTACGTGTTAAACCGGGCGTTGGCTAAAAGAACAATACATAATGACGTCAGACACAACCACTTTGCATAAAATTGTGTCTGCTTCCGCCCAGTTCATCAAAAGCAGTCAACCGAGCACATACGCTCGCCATAGTGCAGTGGGCAAATTCTTGCCAAAATGTAATAATTACCTAGAAAAAATGAATTAATTGTGGTCAAAATTTAACAGTAACAGTACATAGAGTCAGTGAGTAAACAAAAATGAGATTCAGATAGATTCAGTGGACTAAACAACAAAAGTTCGGCCGTACACCTGCCGATCGCCATGGAAAGTTGCTGAGGAGTCTACGCCACACCATTATTCAGGAAAGCCCTTACAAATTGTTTTCTAAATTCTAAACTTAAAAGATGAGCTCAATTCAAGAAAATTAGAACATGTGTGAAATTACAGTATGAGAGGGAGAGAAAGTGAGAGTGTGTACGTTTATGTTGGCCAACTCGAATACATCCTGAGGCGTTGGTTTGTGAAGGATCGTAAGAATTATTATTAAAAATACAAAGATAAACAGAATTTAAAATGATTGCAGTAACAAGTAAAAAGAACTAATTTAAATCAAATAAATTTACATGCATGTAACCTTGAACAGAGGTCAAGTGCGGAAATGACGTCGCCGCCATTTTGAATTTATAACCATTATTGTTGGCTATTAGTGTAACAACGTATATCACAATTAATTGAATAAAATCAAATTCATTAGCCTAATGTTGTGTAACTTGTCATTTCAATACCCAACAACCTCTGCCTCTTTCTGCTTAACGCAACTCTGGACCAAAAGCCTAATGCATGAAAATGAGCTGAACACGTGTTATTCCGGATGTGAGATTTATTATGCAAATTACATAAAATTTGACTATCATACATTTATTATTATTTATTATGTAAGAACAGAAGCGTAAGTTAACAAGTTTTTACAAATTCAATTTTGTACAAACCACACTTACTCGTGGGTATAAGCGTGATTTGGAGGTTAAATGGTAATGCGTACTAATTACGTATAAAGAAGTGATGTTAAGTTATAGGTAAGTGGTACTTATATTATACTATATTGAATAATACTGAATACATTTAAGATTGATGTTTTTATGTAGAGGAAAATCTCATAAATAAGATAGAAATGGAAAACGAAAATAAAGTCAGTATGATGGACGTAACTGTCACGGGGGAGGTAGAAATTCATTCAGACCCTAATGTGGTCAAAGAAAACGTTTTATGCAAATCAGATGATTTAAACGATTCAGAAATGGAGACAACTGCAAGCCTGATAGATGAAAATAATTTAACACAATCTGTAATAATAAATAATGCAGGAGCAAAATCTACTCCCATAGCGACTAAAATAAAAGAAAAAGTGTATTCAATGGAGAATATATTCAATTTTATGAGAGCAATGTCCGATGATATTAAGCAGAGTGTGAATATTAAGTTAGAAAGTAGCTTTAGCGAGGTAAAGAGTGATTTTGATGTAGTAAATAGTCGTTTTGATAGTAATGATGAAAAGTTCGATAATAAATTTGATAAATTAAGTAATGAAATTAACGAACAAAAAATCAAATGTGAAAGTAATTTCAGTGAATTAAAAAACCATATTAATGAAATAAATAAGCATTTGGAAAATACGAATGAGATATTTGAAAGTTACTTTAACAAATTAGAACAGAGTATTGAGAGAATGGGAGTGTGGGGAATAAATACAGGTAAGTGCAATGTACACGAAAATAATGAAGCAATAAACGATAAGGTAAGAAATGTGGCTAATACAAGCGAAAATAACGGAGATATATGTGTTAATAGTAATGGTGTTAGTTTAAATGCAAAACAGGTGGCGGTAGACAAGGTGAGTAATAACGATAATTCTAATAATGAGTTAACAAGTAATAGCGGTAAAATAATTGAAAACGAGCTACGTAAGAGTGAGACAGTGAAATCAAATAGTGGTAATGAAGTTTCTGTTGAAGTAGGGTTTAGTAACGAAGTGTTACCGAGTGTTGATGAAATTGTGAGATAGTGTGAAGAGAGGTTACGTGGGCAAAGGGCAGATTTTTCCCAAATATGTAGTGAAACAGGGTTTTCACCGTGGTGGTATGAGGACAAGGTTTCCTCCGGTAGTTGTGTGGAAGACGAGGTGTCTTCGAATAGTCCCTTAATTTTTTGTGGTGTTCGTGGAAGAGCCAAGAAGTGTAGTAAGTTTATGGTGCCCTTTGCATGGAATGAAGTAGGTCAGTGGTGTTGTCACCGGTGTTATGATGAGAAATATGTTGAGAGAGATAGAATGATAGAGGTATTTAAGTTAAATGGAGGTTATGAGGGGTTAGTTAAGAGATTAGAATTTGAGGGAATAAACTATAGTAAATGCTTACCTTGTGAAATAGATATTGATGATTATTTTGATGATACTATTGTAGATGATGAACACTTACCTTATGATGTGATGGATATAGTGGAGGAATATGATAATATCACTTACCTTATGTTGACCAAAAATACTGACAGAGACAGGACCAGAAATACCAAAGTAAACGGGTTTTATGAGTTAATAGGGGAGAATAATCTGGTGCATTATTCTTGTGATACGAGGGGATAAATTAATATTCAAGGGTTATTATATAAATCATAATAACGAAAGGAGTGTAATTAAAGACGATAATTGTTATGTAAAAGTAAGACTCATTTACGATGATGGGGGGTAGACAAAAAGTGAATGAACATTTTATTATTTTAGTTCATGGTAATGACTTAACTAAATTATGAAATGAGGTGTGGTAAACAGAAAAATAATGACGAAGAATTGTAAATAAATTTATAGTGAGACTAATTGTGTTTGTGTTGTAAAATGTATTTTGTGTAAACATTGTATGTACTGTATGTAGTAGAAATTGATTAAATAATAATAATATTTTATCAGATTAAATAAATAATGAGAGGTTGTAATAAATGAACTGTAATTGTTTTGGAAGAAGGTAATTAAAATAATTTGTATTTTAAATAATTGATTGAATTAAAGAAGTTGAGATGAATTAATTAATTAATAAATAATGTTGTATAAATAAATTTTGAAAATGAATTTAAATGATGTTTCTGAGATTTGAACTTTAAAATAAATAGTAAATGAGTAAAAGTAAAATGTGTTTAGTTGTGTAGTCAAATGATTGTTAAAATGTTTCAGAAGATACATGGAGTTGTGTACGCTATGTTTGTTTTGTAATGAATGTTTATATTTTTGAATTTATGACAGTAATCATGTTGTATTTGAGTATATGATTGACCATAGGTAAGTATGAAGTTTATAATGCAATTTAAATAAAGTAAAATGTTTAATGTTTGAATAATAAATTTTAAATGAGTTTCAAAGGTTTAAATTAAATGATGAAGTTAATTTGAAGTAGTTATGAGTTTTCTAGTGAAATTTTCAATGATTAACTTAAAGTAAAGTGTTGTAAAAGATGGAGTTTGGGTGATAATTATTTCAATAAGTCAGTCAAAGTTAATTTTAAATGGGTGTTAGACAAAATAAGAATTTCTGGAATAAAAATAATACAGAAACGGGTCAGTAGTAGGGACACAGTAGCGACAGTGCATGTATGTAGAGAAAGTGAGAGTAATGTAATTGGAGAGTAAACAGGTGGTGGTGAAATTTTGTAAAGAGGGTGGTGTGGTAAGGAGTCCTCAACAACAGGCATTGTGGCGGGAGGTGAATAGTTTTAAATGGGGTTTGGCGGAGTTAACTGGAAAGGGCCAGGAACTAATAAGGGAATGAGTATACGGGAAGGGAACACACATCCTATGTACAAAGAGGGTATCAGGTATT
The DNA here is from genome assembly GCA_034769895.1 of Magicicada septendecula. NCBI lineage: Eukaryota > Metazoa > Arthropoda > Insecta > Hemiptera > Cicadidae > Magicicada > Magicicada septendecula. The sequence continues at coordinate 45,181,281 of CM068368.1, forward strand.
TAGTAATAAGAGAAGAATGATTTAAGTGGAGTTATTTTTGAGAGATTGGTGTCACCCTATGTAAATCCGTTAGTGGTTGTTAGAAGGAAGAAGGGGGGTAAGGTCATATTTAAATACCCATTCAATAAATCAAATCATTGGGAATGACTGAGAATCACCCAAACCAATTGATGATGAAAATACTTAATAGAAGTTCATAACTGAAATGTAATAATAGGTGCAACAAGTGAAAGAGTTAATAGAATTTGAAACTAAACCTAAAATTGAAATGTTTGTAGTTTTTATTCAGATGCAAATGAAATGTTTATTTTAAATGAAATGAGATTTGTATTATTTATGAATGTTTATGTTTTATTATGTGGTACTATGTTAGAATGTAGGAATTATAAACATGTACTATATATTTTACATTGTTTAAATTTTGTGTATTTGTGTTAGTTGTATTTAGTGTAACTGAAGTAAGGTCATTCACCTGGGAATGAGACATCAGCTGATGACTGGTGTTAGAGATGTAGTATGTTTCTTGTAATTGATTCATGGATTCTTTTGTTAATTAATGTAATTAAATAAATTTTTTTTTAGTAACTGTCAAAAGAGATATTTCTGGAAATTAATTTAAAAAAAAAAAAAAAAAAAAAAAATTGTTATTTGCAGTAAAGAATTTTGTTTTCATTTTTAACGTTCACTATAGGTAGAGAAGGTGTCAGCTGATTCATGATGTTTATATTATGTTATATTTTATAATCAAGTATAGTTATATCTGAATTGATGCTAGGGATAAGTTGTTTATTTTATTTTGTTTATCCCGAGTTATGAGGAAAAATAAATTCATAAAGACTTTGAATTTTGAAAATTACTATTAAATTAATTAATTGAAAGAGATGATGTAAATTAACGTCAGTGTGAATCTTTGGTAAGGGACTTAGATTTGTTTCACTATTTGAACAAAATTTAAATACTTCAATTTGATGTGAACGTCAAGAAAAAATTAAAAGTTGAGATATGGGAATGCATTTTGTTTAGAAGCAGATATAAAATATTTATGTGAATTTTATATTAATAATTAATGTGGAGATAGTGTGTTTAATTTGGTAATGAATATGTGTACGCACCCAGTATGTTGCTAAAGGCAATCCAGTATGTATGTAAGGGGAGATATATCGGTTGAGGATCTGGTATGGTATAATGCTAGTTGATGATTTTATTTGGAATGTTACAAGGTTAGGTGGTACTGTGGTGAGTACCTGTCTGACTTTGTGGTGCTGGGATCTCGAACAGAAAATTCCAGTAATATCGTTCAGGTGCAGCCATAGTCGTCGAGCTAGGGGCGTAGTTTACCCATGATGTGTTAAGGAATTAAAGGGGGGTTGTTGGCACCATATCCTCACTGATCCTCTTAGGGTTAGCAATGAGAGTTTTTCTGCTTCGGCAGAAAACCTCTCATTGAGGGGGGGGTATTGTAACGGGACAGAATTGGGCGATAGGTTTTAATTTAATTGTGAGTGCGACGCACAAGAGTTACCCACACAAGGCCTCAATTATAACAATAGAAATTCCTTGTCGGGGCACCTAGTTGCACGTTCGGTCTGTCTGCCCTGCAATAAGCTACGTTTTCAGGTGTTCTGGAATGTGCACGATTGCACGGATGCTGGCTCGCACCTGTGAATAATCATGTACTCGGCTCACTGGGTACTTAGAGTGAATATACTATACATCGAGTGAACTCATTACTGTGTGACGTGATTCCCTTTTTAGCCAATCACAAAGCAAGCTGGTCAGCATGAAAGCGCCTTGGCCATCTTGGACGCTGGTGTTGGCATCTGTCGATGTACAGCTGCGGCTCCGGCCGGTTCAGCATAAAGGCTCGCGAGCCGAAAATTTAATAAAACTTGTAAAAAGATGTGAAACAACTCGAGTAAACAGTGGAACTTTAACATTTTAATGCAGTGAACAAATTTAACCAACAGAAACTTTTCGGACTAAAACAGTGCACAAACGAAACGGACGAATTACAACATCTGGCATTCAGGGCGGCAAAATGAAGTAACTGTATTTAAACTAAAAAAATGAAGTAACTGTATTTAAACTCATTTTATTAAATATAAAAAAATTTTAAGACGAGCTCTAAATAGAATAAATGGGGGTAAAAGTATGAATGAAGTGTGTATGCAAATGCTGGGTTGTCTTAGAATAGTTGTAAAATAGTTTAAGTTGTCTCTTCAAGATATGTTTTATTTTGTTTTGAAATATTTTGTATGTTTAAAGAAACTAACAGTTTTGTTAGAGAAGAAAAATGAATAACGAGTAAAGTCAAAAAGAGTATAAAATAAATGTGGTACGTGTTGAATAAAAGTTGAGTAAATTAATAATTACCATGAGAGTTGAGTACATTAATAACGTAAACCCTAAGTCACGCTTATAGGCCTCTAGTTCGTGTGAAGAACCCTGGGAACCCAGAGAAGGTAAGCAATGAGTTTTATTATTAATTAAATTGTGGTAAAGTGTTTGTACGATCTCAGACTTGGATACCCATTCAAACAAGTTTTTCAAGTTTAAATATTATTTATAATCAGATGGGTGACCATAATATTTAGACTGTCCATTTTTTGTTGAACCCTCCACCTGAAATGAAATTCTGCATACAAGATAAGGGAGAGGGAGAATAACATTATGTGTATGACGGAACTGTCCATTAGCAATAAACATTCCTATGGTCAATTCAGTACCTCTAATGATTAGAGGTATTAAAAATATCAGAGTATTCTTTACGTTTCTACAAGGTTGTAGCACAAGGTTGACAATACTGAAAATTAATTTTGCTTCCAATTAAGCACACAAAGTTTTTGATAAAATGTTATAAACGTGACAAATTAGTTTCGGTGTGAAATTTCAATGATTTTATATTGATTATATTGCTAGTGAAAGGGAAGTTATTAACACAGTGAAGATAAGAAAGCTTCAGTATCTGGGACATCTCACGAGAAATGAACAGAGATTTTACTTATTGCAGTCCATACTACAGGGAAAAGTACCTGCAAAGAGAGGAGTTGGGCAACCGAGAATCTCGTGGCTGATAAATTTGAGAATCTCATGGCTGAGAAATTTAAGGACCTGGTTTGGCATGAATACAACTGACTTATTCCATGCAGCAGTACAGAAAGTTAAAATAGTCTGTACGATATCCAAAATGGACAGGAACTATTAGAAGAAGAAGATATTGCTATGTTGAGCTGAAAGATAATAAAATGCCTATATGACACTTAACATGTGACAACGCTCAAGGCTGTTCAAGACACACATCCCAGACATTTACTGATCATTCTGCACAGCATTGTACAAGGTCGGATATTGACACAATTTCTAATGAGTTCCAGAGCAGCTATAACTAAGCAATATTTCTCGATGTTGTCATCTGGAAAGTGACAGATTTTCTTGAATCTCAGCAGGGTATAAATAAGGATCCAGTTTTGGACTAGTGATGTTACAGCGCGGTTGTAATTGTGACTTGCAGTTTTAGTATAACTGTGTTACTCAATGCGAATCTGTAATAAGGTGATATTTATTGTGTTGTTGGAGAAATTTTAACTTGAAGAATTGTGTAAGGAGTGTCTTTGTTTATTTCTAACTGTCATTTAAGTTGTAATTAGTGACTTCATCTGGTGTTAGTTATTCTGTTTCCGCTGTGCAACATGACTATCTATGCGACTGTCATAACAATATTCTAAAATTATTTCTACACAACTGAAACCTGACTGAAGCAAAAAATCAAAACAGTACATTTCTATATGCCTGGAATGATCTGAGAATAGAAAGGAAGGAATTTTTTTATAGAATACATGGACATTATTTTATTTTAAAAAGGACTACTTGCACGGAATGATGAACATACTACTGGACATGTAATGCGTGAAACATCTGGTGTCTACAGATAATGTGTTGTAGCGGGGCATTTTTGGGCATACCTGGGGTAATAACAGGATTTGTATTTTTTAATAATAAATAACTTGTCGAGTGATAGAAAAATGTTATGACCGAGAGGTAAATTTGTTATGTGGAAGCGATCGCAAAGTGGCAGCATTGACTGTGACAATTATTTAATGAAATTCATATAAACAGTTTAATAACAGCCAACAACTGTACCAAAATCAGTTCAAGGACAATGACGAACCCGGAAAACGTAAACACGTTATGTAACAAGATCTGTAAACACGTTACACAACCAGACATCAGGCGATGCGTTGCGTCAGCAAATTATATAACGATGTGTGTCACCAGTTTTGTCAACAGGCCAAAAACAGTCCACTGGCGCAAGGATACAAACTGTAAACCAATGAGAGTTGAACGAACAACAGTCGCTTCACAAATTAGCGCAAGTAGTTCGCTACCAGTCAAAATTCCATGCTCGCGCGAGCAACAACTGTAAAAAAGTTTCGGCAGTAAGTGCGGGCCCGCAACATAAAAAATGTAAAAGTTTGTAAGATTTGATCATTTAAAACAGTATTTTTGAAACCGAATAGATACAGTGAGAAAATAATAAGTAAATAATCATGTAACAGTTCGGCAATAAATCAGTGTGTATACGAGAAGACATTGTAGGAGGGTACCTTCAACGTAATAACAGGAAAGTAAATTAACAAATTTTATTATTTTCATACAGTACAAGAACAGAGGGGGAAAATTAATTTAAAATATGAGCTCTAATGGGAATATAACTTGTCTAATGTGAAAGTGTGTGAGTGTGTATGGGTGAGTTTGAATTACGTAATTACAAAGGCGCTGGTTTAAGTTAAGAAAAGTTAGTTGAGTATTATTTCTTTACAGCATTTGTTTTAGTGTTCAACAGTTTAATTATCAATAATGTTTTAAAAGTTGTAGTCAGAATAAAGCATGTACATGTAATGTTAAAATAGTAAAAGTATAAAAGATGGGAGGAGTAATTTTGTCATTGTCGTTAATATGCAACAGTAAAACTAAATTATGAATAAACACAAGTTTGTTTGAGTATAGTAGATCGAAGTAGTCATTTCAAACAACCAATTCTGTTCTCTTAGTTCGCTGATACGAACCTTGGTAAATTATTTTCTTGCAGTTGGCAAGATGGCGCCCGACAAAGTAGATAGTACAATTTTGACAAATTCGAAATCACATTATATTTAGTTATTAATATCAATAAAACGAAATATCACATTTGGCGCCCGAACAGGGACAATTTTATATCAATAAATTTATATAAAATACGGCCTACGGGGAGAACAGAATGGTTGTTTGGAATTCGTCTTTACGTAGGTACGTAAAATAGACGTAAAAGGTTATGTTTCATATGGGTGAGTAGAATGTTTTCAATAAGTATGTGTTACGTATAATAAGAGTATATAAAGAAATATATATATAACATTTTTTTTTTAAGAAAAATGGCAGATAATAGTACTGTCAGCTTATCTGACAGTCAGTTTAGTAGCGATTCGGGAGTTCAAACGAGTGATAATAATTTAGAAAGTCAGCTGACCGAATCGAAAATAATGGAAGGTGTGACGAGTCAGTCAACGCTGGCCTTAATTAAGAGAGAAAGTAATAGTGAAATGATGAGTATGATGCAGTTATTGTTGAATAAATTTGACATGAACACTAGTGATTTCAATAACAAATTAGATGAACAAAAAAACGAAATGCAAGATTTCAAAAGTAGTATAAATAAGAAATTAGATATTCAGAAGAATAGTTTTGAGGAGTTATTAAAAAATCAGAATAAAGAGTTGAAACATGAGATACAAGAAATTAACAAACATTGTGAAAATACCAAAGTAGAATTTACTAATAAAATCAGCCAAGTAGAAACCAAGTTAGATGATTCAATACAAAAGACAGATGATAAATTTAATGAAATAGATAGTCAGATAGACAGAGTTGAGAAGCAAATCAATGAAAACAATGAAATATTAATAAATTCAATGAATGAGTATAACAATGACATAGAATCTAAAATTATTAAACGTAATATTGAAACTGAATGTAAGTTGAGTAGCGTAGTAATGACAGTTGAAAAATTTAGTCAGAATATTGATGAACACCAAAATAAGATAGACTCTAGAATATATGAAATTGAAAGTAATTATAAGACAGAGATACAAGCAGTAAATGAATCTATTGAAGTAATAGCAAAAAATAATGTACAGTCTGAATATAGTAATGATAAAAAATTGTATTCACTTGAACAAAATATTAGTAGTATGCGAGATGAATTAAGTTTAGTGAAAAATCAAAATGTAAACAATGTTATTGAACGAGTATTTATGACACGAGACACAAATAATGAGGTAGAATTAGAAACTTTCAATTGTGACAATCGTAGAGTACACCCAATGCAATTTTTAAATAGGGTTAGGGAATTTAATCGGTTTAATAATAGTAGCTGGGAGGTTAAGTTGCTGAAGATTATCAAATGTTTCAAAGGTAGTGCCGAGATATGGTCGGAAGTACACCATACCGAATGGGAAAGTTATGAAGATTTTGAGATAGCTTTTCGCAATAAATATTGGTCAGAAGAAGACCAAGAAATACTAAGAAGTAAAATAATGGGTAATGGGAATTTTGGTAGGATTAATAACCACCTAACCATATATGTGATGACCATTTATAACGAAGCAAAGTATTTAGAACCGCCGTTGCCATTCCGGTCATTTGTACGACATATTAGCAAACACCTGCCTAGAGAGGTGCAAATAACGTTAATGACTAGAGAGATTACAAATATAAGCGAGTTAGAAAACATGTTAGATGTATTACAGAATATAGGGGAACGCGACATGGGACGACGTCCAAACACACCAGTAGTACCACACCATAATAATAATAATAATTTCCATCATAACAGGGGTACACAGAATTTTCATAGAGGAGCGCGGGGAGGAAGTTTCGATAATAGGGGCGAGAGTTGGAGGTGTAGAGCCTGTGAAATTGATAACTATGCTAATAGAACGAATTGTTTTAGATGTCATCGAACCAGGGAGTGCGCCAGAAATGAGAGGACAAACCCACCACCAAATCAACAGTCGAGAGGAGGAGAATTTTATAGAGGAGCGCCTCGAGGAGGAGGAAATCACAATAGAGGTAGAGGAGGAAATCATCAAGCTGTAGCAGGTCCATCCACGGAAAACTGAGGAAGACAATGGGGAAGCGGGCCCAACCATTGTCAACGGAGGACCGGGTCCAAGTAATTAACGAATACACAAACAACGTCATCAAGGTGGATATGGCAAAAGAGTTGTTAGAAGAAGAGGAGAACAAGGTGGTGGAACGCAGAACAGGATTGACTGAGGTGACGATTAACATTGAAGGTAAGAATTATAAAACTTTAATTGATACCGGTAGCGAGATATCAGTGATTTCTGAAAATGTCATGGGTGAAGTAAAAGAGTTAAACAAGAATATACCATCATTACCAGTTGCAGGGGTTACAGTAGTGGGGGTAACTGGGGTGAGAAGTAAAAGAATAACCAGACAAGTGCAATTAAACATTTTAATAAATGAAGTTGAATTTGAAAACACTTTCCTAGTAGTTAAAGGGTTAAGTCTAGATGTAATATTGGGAAATGATTTTTTGGAAAGAAACGGAGCAGTAATAGATTTTAATAAACAAATAGTAAAATTTGAGAAGGGGAATAAACCAGTCAGAATAGAGTTTAAGAAAGTAGTAAATGAAAATAAAGTCACTGGAATAAAAATGTTACATAAACAGATAAGTGATAGGGAAATAGAAACTAAAATAAATATATGTCTAGAGAGTGATGGTGTAGAAAATGAGGAGAGAGAGATGCATGAGCGTAATGAGAGTGTGTGGGCAAATAGAGCCGATAAATTTTTCAATGAAAATGCAGTTGTAGGAAGTACTCAGCGAGAGGAGTTGTGGGCAGTTGTGGAGCAGTACAGACGGGTGTTTGATGAATCACCAGGGAAAGCGAAGGACTACATCTGTGAGTTGAAAGTTCGGGACCACGCACCATACATGCAGAGAAGCTACCCGGTGCCGTTTTCAAAGAGAAGAGCTGTCCAGGAGGAGTTAGACCGTATGATGCAAGGAGGCATAATTGAACGCTCAGTATCACCTGATTCAAACCCTTTGGTGGTAGTGATAAAGAAGGATGGCAAGGTAAGGTTATGTTTAGATGCTAGAAAAATCAATCAGATTATTATACCGGACAGAGAATCTCCGGAACCCATAAATGAGATTTTACAAAAGTTTAGCGGAGTCAAGTACCTGACATCTTTAGACCTGACCGCTGGATACTGGCAGGTACCATTAGCAACAGAGAGTAGGAAATATACAGCTTTTCTTTTTAACGGTAAGAATTACCAGTTTAAACGCTTACCTTTTGGATTAAACACCAGTGTTGCCAGTTTTATCAAATGTTTAGATAATATTTTACAACCTAAGGACTTAGACTTTTTAACTGTGTATGTCGATGATATTTTGATAGCCTCTAGAACATTCACTGAACATTTAGAACACATAGAATATGTATTAGATAAGCTTCAAAGAGGGGGTTTAACAGTGAATTGGGACAAGTCTAAGTTTCTGCAGACAGAAATACACTTTTTAGGATTTATTATTACACAGGAGGGGATATTAGCCAACCCTGACAAAGTCGAAGCAATAATGCGATTCCCTGAACCTAAAAACATTAAGCAACTACAGAGTTTTTTAGGCTTATGCAATTTTTACAGGAAATTTCAGGAGAACTACGCACACACAACATCCAAACTGAGTGCTGTCCTGCAGAAGAATAAACAGTGGAGATGGGGCGATGCAGAACGAGCTGCGTTTAATGAAATTAAGAGAAAGTTCAGTCACATGATAATGATGAATCATCCCGATTTCAATAAGATTTTTTATTTGCAGACCGACGCCAGCAATGTAGCGCTAGGTGCTGAGTTATACCAAGAGAGCTGCGACAAGGAACACCTAACGATCGCCTTCGCCAGTAGATCGCTGTTATCGGCGGAAAAGAATTACACGACAACAGAAAAGGAACTTCTGAGCATTGTGTTCGCCGTGGGTAAATTCCGCACCTACATTTTAGGGAATACTACGATCATCCGGACGGACCACAAGGCACTGTCATTTCTGAATTCATGTAAGCTAACACACAGCCGATTAACCAGGTGGGTATTAGCCTTACAGGAATATAACTTTTCATTTTTCATGGGAGTACATAAAGGGGTCAGATAATAAGGTACCAGATACACTTTCTAGAATAGATGTTATAGATAATAAGACTGGTAGGGACCTTAGAGAAATAGAAATTTTTAGGTTAACTAGAGAAGATAGGATTTTTGGTGAGGAATTAAGTGACCTTAAAAACTTGCAAAGATCTGATAGCAAACTGGGTAAAATAATTGTTAGTTTAGAAACAGATGTAGCGGGATCAGAATATAATGAGCGATTTCAAGTATATCAAGGCGTTTTGTTTAAAAAAGTAGATGGTGGGGAGCGTGATTGGAGGTTAATTATACCTGATGTGTTAATAGATAAAATTGTTTGGGATTGTCATATAAGGTATGGTCATTTTGGTGCGAGAAAGTGTGCAAATGTTTTGAAAGAATCATGTATATTTAAGAATATGGAGAGGAGAGTGAGAAAAGTGTTGAGAGTGTGTGATTTATGTCAAAAATCGAAAGTAGTGAATTATAGAGTGGAAGGAGAGATGAATTATATAAAAGTAGATAAGCCTTTTGATCTAGTTGCGGTTGATTTATATGGACCGTTACCCAGAGGTAGAGGGGGTGTGGTATATGTATTTGTAGTTTTAGACACTTTTTCAAAATTTGTAAAGTTATATAGTATTAAGAGGGCAACTAGTAAAGTACTTAGTGAGAGAATAGTAAAAGATTATATGCTTAATGTGGGAAAGCCGAAAATTATATTATCTGACCATGGTCCACAGTTTATAAGCGGCAAGTGGCGGCAGACGCTTGGATGGGAAGGCATCATACCCAAGCATACGGCAGTGTACCATCCTCAGTCGAACCAAGCAGAACGGGTGATGAGAGAGATTGGCAGGATATTTCGGGCGTACTGTCACGCCAAACACACAGAATGGCCATCCTACGTGAAAAAAGTAGAGGAGTGGCTGAATTGTACCACCCATGAGTCCACGGGATTTACGCCGCATGAGTTGATCAGGGGAACAAGGCCGCCCAGGATATTAGAACAACTATTCACATACCCACCTGAAGGTCAAATTTTGGACAGGAACATGAAGATTAGATTGGCGAACGAAAATTTACTTACTAGAGGAGAGCGACGAAAACAGAAACATGATGCTAAGGGTAAATGGACCAAGTATGAGGTAGGCCAGTTAGTGTTAGTAAAAAGACATGATCTGTCCAGTGCTCAAGATAGGGAAATAAAAAAGTTTTTCTTGTTATATGAAGGACCTTATGAAGTTATAGAAGTAAAAATGCAGAATGCGTATGTGCTGAGGAACCCAGCGACGCAGGAAATAGTAGGTACTCAAAATGCGACGAATTTAAAATTATATAGGTCACTTTAATTGTTATGTTTATAAATAAGTTTTTCAAATATTACTGTATGTTTTCAGAAGGGATCCTCCCCCATTTTCGGGCGGTCACGATCTTACCAGTCCTGGCCGTGGAATTCGGAACTCGGAGGCGGGCCATGGTTGGCGGATCTTCCTTCGGGCGGTGAAAACAACGATGGTCCGGCTCCACCAAAATTGGTATAAAGTAGAAAATCTAACTGCACATTTGAACGGGGAGGGGGACCCCACAGGTACGTGACACAAATTATTTCTTATACACTCCCGGTGCAGCGGTTTTGGTGTGCCTGTCACGTGCCTGCACTGCCTTAGAGTGTTTGTAAATAATGGAGGCTGCATTTAAGTAACAGGCAGTGCATTCAATTTAAATTTTTTGGTGTCAAGGGCAAAATTAAAATGGAGCCTTTGACAATATTTTCTGATTGGCCCGAAACAACGAGTTTTGGGGCAAGACGGTTTGGCGCATGGTAGAAAGCGGGGTAGAAGAAATGGTAGGAGAGGGGGGAGTAGTGTGGTTTAGAGAGGGGACGTGAATTCACGTAGTATATCTACCTAGTGCCAATCCGTTTTGCGGCAAGACCCGGCATTTCAGGCGGCTGCGATCTTCCTAGACGTAGAGTAAGTTTATGACAATAGAGTCAGCCTCCTATGTAAATAGTAAAAAAAAAAAAAAAAAAAAAAAAAAAAAAAAAAAAAAAAAAAAACCCAAAATAATTTTGGATGTGTATAATTTTAAATTTAAGATATAATTTTTTTTCTTTCTTCTAAATTTTTTAGCATTAGGTGACCAAATATGATTGTTAGATTTTAGTATTAGTGGATATAGAAACGTTTTGAAGAAATGTGTAGCAATATAAGAACTTGTTATCAATACAAGATGTGGGGATAATTTTGGGGGGTAGTTTGGTGCTCAATGAAGTGACATAACAGTGTAGTGTGGAACTGCTATGGGGGAAGGTTGTAGATTTTGTATTTAATATGTTATGTTAATAATGGTTAAGCTTCCATCTAAGTGGGTTAAAACCCCATCTAAATTAATATTGTCATTTAAATATAAATTCGTAAATTTAATATTACGAAAGATATTTTACTTGTGATTCCCCAAATTTTCGGGCGGTCACGGCCTCACCGAACCCTGACCGTGGAATTGGTTTAGCTTTAACAGCTATGGTTGGGGCACATTACGATTACGCGCTGACCATAACTGGCCATAGCTGTTATCGTTGTAAAGGTGTATTTTGAAATTGATGGGGGGTAATAAAAGGGGAATCACCAAACTATGGAACAGCGGCTGCCACTCTGTTCGAGAAGGAACAGCAGAGCCAGGTGGTAGATCCGTTTAAGGGTGCATGATTATTAACGAGAACATGTTGATGTTCACCAATTTTAAACTTAACAGCGGAAGCAGAGACACGGAGAGGTAAAAAACCTGCTCCAAAATATACAGTCTCTGTGGAAGCGAAAAGGCGCCACAGTCTTACATAATTGAAATAGTGTGTGTGGCTGGGAGGTTATCCAAGGTGATAACGTATTAAAAATTTGATATATTTTAATTAATAATGATGATTTGCTACTCAATAATTTTGTTTGAATTTAAAATTAGATGCACTAAATACTTCTTATATTGTGTTATTATGTCTTATTGTGTTGATTGCATTTAGTATGTTAGGAATAAGTATTATAAAAATATAATAATATGTTTTCAATGTGTTTACAGATTTTAAAATAAAATGAAAAATAGTTGTAATAAGTAAAATTTTCAATAGGTTGTAAAAGATAGAAGTGGGTGATAGTAATTGTTTGAATAAAATGTTTGAATCAGTTCAAGTTGAATTTTGTGGGACATATAGATTTGTCCAAATCGAAGTAAGAGTTAAAGTAATAGTGGAAATGAAAATAATGCAATGTTGTTTTGAGTTAATGTATGTTATAGAATTTTGAGAAGTATAAGTGGAGACACAGTAGTTATGGAGAATTTATGTAGAGTTTTGAGCGATATATTGTTTATTTTGTTGATGTTAATTTGTTGTAGTTGTAGTGAAGTTATGAGAGTGAGATTTTTTGGGGATGGCAATTTTGTAGTAGTGGTAGTGTAATGTGGGAGTCCGCAACATAAGGGTTGGGACGGGATAGGGACCGATTGGCGCCGGAAAGGGTTACCTAGGGGGAGTCCAGGGACCAACATAAGGGAATGAGTTTTGGGAAGGAAACACGTATCCTATGTACAAAGGGTTAGAGAGTATTTTTTTTTATAAGAGTAGAAGGTGGCGATTGGAGTTAAAGTAGTAAGTAGTTGTTTCAGTGTTTGGTGATGCTGTGGCGGCGGACCTGAGCTGGCCTGCGCATCAGAGCAGGGGCGTGGAGTATCTGTCTGACTCTACGGTGTTGGGATCTCGAGAGAGAAGTCCAGTATTGTCATGCAGATGCGGTCACAGTCACCGGACCAAGGGTGAGTTGATTATTTTTTTGTTGTTTGTAAACCGTACAGGGGGTTGTGGCGACATATCCTGGCTGATCCCTTTAGCAAGTATGAATGTGTCAATGAGATTTTTTATGCTTCGGCATAAAATATCTCATTGAGGGGGTATTGTAGCGGGGCATTTTTGGGCATACCTGGGGTAATAACAGGATTTGTATTTTTTAATAATAAATAACTTGTCGAGTGATAGAAAAATGTTATGACCGAGAGGTAAATTTGTTATGTGGAAGCGATCGCAAAGTGGCAGCATTGACTGTGACAATTATTTAATGAAATTCATATAAACAGTTTAATAACAGCCAACAACTGTACCAAAATCAGTTCAAGGACAATGACGAACCCGGAAAACGTAAACACGTTATGTAACAAGATCTGTAAACACGTTACACAACCAGACATCAGGCGATGCGTTGCGTCAGCAAATTATATAACGATGTGTGTCACCAGTTTTGTCAACAGGCCAAAAACAGTCCACTGGCGCAAGGATACAAACTGTAAACCAATGAGAGTTGAACGAACAACAGTCGCTTCACAAATTAGCGCAAGTAGTTCGCTACCAGTCAAAATTCCATGCTCGCGCGAGCAACAACTGTAAAAAAGTTTCGGCAGTAAGTGCGGGCCCGCAACATAAAAAATGTAAAAGTTTGTAAGATTTGATCATTTAAAACAGTATTTTTGAAACCGAATAGATACAGTGAGAAAATAATAAGTAAATAATCATGTAACAGTTCGGCAATAAATCAGTGTGTATACGAGAAGACATTGTAGGAGGGTACCTTCAACGTAATAACAGGAAAGTAAATTAACAAATTTTATTATTTTCATACAGTACAAGAACAGAGGGGGAAAATTAATTTAAAATATGAGCTCTAATGGGAATATAACTTGTCTAATGTGAAAGTGTGTGAGTGTGTATGGGTGAGTTTGAATTACGTAATTACAAAGGCGCTGGTTTAAGTTAAGAAAAGTTAGTTGAGTATTATTTCTTTACAGCATTTGTTTTAGTGTTCAACAGTTTAATTATCAATAATGTTTTAAAAGTTGTAGTCAGAATAAAGCATGTACATGTAATGTTAAAATAGTAAAAGTATAAAAGATGGGAGGAGTAATTTTGTCATTGTCGTTAATATGCAACAGTAAAACTAAATTATGAATAAACACAAGTTTGTTTGAGTATAGTAGATCGAAGTAGTCATTTCAAACAACCAATTCTGTTCTCTTAGTTCGCTGATACGAACCTTGGTAAATTATTTTCTTGCAGTTGGCAAGATGGCGCCCGACAAAGTAGATAGTACAATTTTGACAAATTCGAAATCACATTATATTTAGTTATTAATATCAATAAAACGAAATATCACAGTGTCACTTCACCAATGATGCAGTTTTCACTAGAAAACCCAGACCCCATTAACAACAAATAATTTGTAATACAAATACATGTTTCCAAGTTTAAAAACATGCATTAGTAATTAGTATTTTGTACATGTGTGCGAACACTTACAAGCTGATTAAAAGGGATGTAACGGGACAAAATTTGGGTAACAAAATTATGTAACCAATTTGTTTTATTGTAATGACACGGGTCTGGTCAGGATTGTATAGGTGGGGGGTATATAATGTCCATATAAGGTTACACGTGATTCTATTACTAACTAGTGACTCATACAAACAGCACGTGTTTCCAACAACACAGTCAGTCTACCAGCGAAGCGGGGAGAAAAAGTAAGACGCAATTTACAGACTATGAGAGGACGCAGGTAGAAATCTGGAAATCTGCCTGGAACGTTTCAAAGGTGCAGAAAAAAAACGGAATTAGCGTACCCACGCCAGATACGCTTGTCCCAGCCTCCAGCCTGACATTAAACAGAGAAGATGTAGTCTGAAGTGTGCACGTGCATTTACGGTAGGCCGAAGCAGGTACTGTAGGCCTACCAAAGTGTATTTAAAAAATGTAATGGAACAGTGAAAAACTTTTTAAAATCATGAATTAGCAGTAGTGATGATGATATAACAGTTTTAAAAACGTTATTTTGGTGTTTCAATGAAAAATGGACTTTCAACGTAATGTGCAACAACTGGGACTACGTGCCAGATAAGTAATCTAAAAAAGGACAAAAAGCAATCAAAATTATTTAAAGTTGGTATTCTAAAACATTAAAAAAATGTATTAAATTAAAAATGAGATCTCAATAAGGAGAGAGGGAGGGAGGGAGGGAGGGAGGGAGGGAGGGAGAGAAAGAGAGAGAGAGAGAGAGAGAGAGAGAGAGTGTGAGAGAAAAAGGGGAGGGAGAAATCTCACCACAAAAGTACTGATTTGCGTTATAATTAATTCTGTCTAATGATTTGCATTATAATTAATTCTGTCTAATGATTTGCGTTATAATAAATTTTGTCTAATGAGTTGCGTTATAATAATTTTTGTTTAATAATTTTGTACTATCATTTTGTCTATGATTTTTGTTTAATAATTTTGTTCTCATAATCCAACAAAGAAAAGACACATGTTTGTTATTACAATAAAATAAGATTTTACCATCATAATGTGCTAATTTAATTAATACGCCATTTTACCTTAACCTTATCTCTGTGACGAGTTCGTCTAGATGGCCCTGGAATATTTTTTATAGAAGGGAGTTTTGTTTATTTTCTAAATAAAATTATTTCTTTGGGGAGAGTGGAAAATTATTTCTACATTTACTCCTAAAAATGTAGTGGCGGCCCTAGGGACTTTGGGAATCTTCTATTAAGGTAAGTCGAAAGATCGTAATAATCGGGGTAAGTGTCTTCTTGTTTATTTCTACAGTTACAGCAAATGTTGCTAACATCAACTTTTCATTACAGACATAGTAATTATTCTTAAAGTGAGTTGAAGTTACCTTCAAAATGTGAAGCTGCAGCATGTTCTTTCAGCCCCAAGCCGACAACAGCGAAATGGCCCATATGATACGGGCAGAAGGCAAACACCAGAATGAATAATGTGTTTAATGATACAACCCAAAAAACGTGTTCTAGGAAAACCAAAGACCCATCAAGACCCAACAGCCTTTCCCATGTCAGTTCTTCTGCGGCTCTATCCCATTCTATTGGATTCCAGTTTCCCTCGTCTCCTCCGGCTCCACCTAAGCCTGGTTCACCCTCTAATCGTGCTGGCGGAAGATCTTCCCAGGCTGCTTGTTCTTGTAATACCTGTATGAAAAATAACAATATGAATTTTCTACATTCTACAGGCTGTACTCTTTGCGGATATATATATTTTGTACAACTCACTTTATAAAAAATCTCTCTCCCCCCCCTCTCATTATTTATGCACCTAAGCATTCAAAGAATTTTGACAAAACCGAAACATCGAAGCATAAAAAGGTTTTTAGGCTTTTTTATGGAATCAAAAGTGTGGAAAAAATATAGTGTTAACATCACCTGGAGTGTTACATTTTTCGATGACGTTACACATTTTGCATCACGCATTTTGTGGAATGACCCACAGCCTAAAAACATTATCATGTTAAAATAAAAAGATTTTAGTAAAGGCTGCTGAAGTAAATGCAATATTATTTCTTCGTCCTACATTCACACACTCTATCACTATTACAAGCTTGGCACTATCTACGTAAAATACTTTTATGGCACTTCTGAGCAAAGAAATCTAAATTTTTTGAATTCTTTTCATTATTCTTTATTTTTTATAACTCTTGAAGAGACAATTATAACAGCAGGGTTGCAAAAAATTAAAATCGGCTACTCGGTGATAATAAAGTCAGAGTATGCACGATTCTACAAGAAATGGCTACATGCATTAATTAGGGGCAAGAAACTTTATATATATATTTCGAGTGAATAAGTATGAGTATCATGTAGGATTGCATACTTTCCAAGGGGTCTAGGAATTCAAATACTTCGGTGCCTCCATAAACAATGAGAACAAAATCAGCAATGAGATTGCAAATCGCAAAATAAGTCGTAATAGAGTTTCTTATGCCCAACAGAAAATTTTCAGATCCAGTTTAATCAGCAAAAGAACCAAACTTAGATTATACAAGACCTTCAAGACCTTAATACAACCAGTTGTGACGTATGCTGCAGAGACCTGGGCACATCCGTAGTAGTGAAGCGTTTCAGTATTTAAAATTATGTAATAATTGACTATACGAGTTAAAGGTCAACCAAGGATATCGTTTAGTGTACTTGGCAGAGAATAATAGGCAAATACAATTAAACAAAATATATATTTATAAAGTTAATATATAATATTATTTTATTTTTCTTTATACTGACATTCTCTCTAAATGAAAACATCTATTCTGCCATGAGGCGCAATTGATAAAAACAAGTTACAAGTAATTATTACCATCAACATTTAAAATAGATTATACTAAATCATCCGTTTAAACTATATATATTCTAACGTCTCGCGGTCCTTCTGTCAGAGACTTAAAATAGACTTTTCCTAAAAAGGTTTCTTATCGTCTATCTATGCTCTTCAAAATCTCGCTTTAATGAGAGTCACAGAATTCGTTATAATTTATATTTAAAATTTCCAAAAAAAAAAAAAAAAAAACGAGTGTGTGTGATTATGCTGATTTTTCCCTTAGATTTGATTTGGGTGAATTCAATGAAGTTGTTTGACTGTAGTAAGGAGAGAGAGTGCAAAAAGAATTATCCTCTTGGCATACAATTAATTAATTTAAATTTCTCCGCTCATGAGACCAGCTGATTGTGACGTTTGCAAACACATTGGAGGTTAAATTAACACCAATGGTATGTAATATTTTCTGGTTGTCCGTTCTCTTCTCTGTCTCCTGACAATCTGTAAACAACTACCCTCTACTGAAAATAATACACATTTTTATTCAAATAACAAAGTATTCATTGTATTTATTTAATAAATTTTTGTTTTTTATCTTCTCCCAAAACAGAAAGGTATAATCGATTCTCACTGACAACACAACATTAGTTCGATCTTATTTTTAAAACATAGAATATATAACAAATATTTTTTATTCTTTATAAAACAAACAATAAAGAAATAATTTATTAATTTCCCAGGGTTATTTGTAAGTTATTTGTACTATGAGACGGTCAGAAATGAATATTATTAAATACCAAGCTTTACATTAATTAATTTATAATAATTTATAGTATGTAGTTCCGAGGTTATCCGCCAGAGTACAGATTATGTTTCTTCACTACAACCACGAAATTTATTTAATAGTGGCTAGCAATTCACAGAGATCCCCGTTATGCTGATTTTTTGGTTAACAAAAATAATAAAGTTTGTTTTCACCTCTTTTCCTGAAGTGTTTAAAGATATGGTGATGTTTCTAGTGTTATGAAGTTATAGTTGAGATGTAATTTAGTTAAATTTACTTGGATACGATCTCACCAAAATATCGATGTGCTGTAGACTAGGCCTGGATCTAGTAGTTGGATTTTTCAAAGTTTCATCAAATGAAGGGCGTGAATGGTTATACTTGAAGGAGTTCTAATATAAGGTGGACATCACTCGTCAATTTTATTAAATTTTGCACTAATTATTCCAAAAAGTATTCATTAATTTCTCAAATTTTAATAGGCATTACACTTTTCAAAACGTTCACTTCCCAATCGTTTTAACAATTCATTCCACTCTTGTTAGTTGGTTACTCGTAGTAACCAAGATTTTTTTATGGTTTTTTATTGGTGAATCTATATACTTTTTAGTATATAGGCTATTATTAATTATTATAAATTTATTTCTTCTTTTTAGAAAAATAATCCTTTTTATATTTTATTTATAATCGAATTAAATTTATCTAAGGTTTTTCTTTATATTTTTCCTTAAGCTTGTACATTGGTATTTTTATATTTTAATCTCTTTTAATTTGATTTATTTATAATTTATCCTTTACTGAATGTATCCTTACTCTAGACTATTTTTCCTATGCCATCTTTCTAACATAGTAGTATTTTATATTATTATTATTTTATATTTAACCCTGGGTTATCTTATATTTAAATAAAATCATTATATTATACACAAAGATTAATCCTAGGTACAAGACCTTTGTGGCCTACACAATACAAAATTACACAAAAATTGTCAGCAGCAATATAGTCCACTGCTACAATTGATTGTTTTTTCATCTACAGTATAAATCTGTGAGACGCTCTTTTTTAAAAGTTTATACTCTATGTACACTATATCTCACTTTGTATACTATATTTCACGTTATTGTTTACAGAATTTTGTAGTACAAAGTTTTTTATAGCTAGGTACATAATACCCATTTCTGACTTTTAGAATGGGGTGATGACTGGTTTTAACGACGGTGATGGTGTTATCATATTTGGGCATGGGTTATGTAACGTTACAATATATATATATATAGTTACGTTCCGATTGACCGGTAGTAGTACAAATTATTATTAATTGAGGTATTAAAAATATTAAAGGTCGTGTTTAAATAAAATTTAATTATGTGTAAAATATTATTTGGAAATATATTAAAGTTGGTAGTTGTTGAAAATTGAAGGTTACTAATTTTGTAAAGCGATTTAAAATGTAACATTCGAGGTTACTAAAAGTGTGTTTACAATTGTAGCATTATAATTGTCTGAAAAGAATTCCCTTAGATAAAACAAATAAAATAGTTGTGTTAATATTGTTTATATACTAGCTTTGCTTAAGGTTAATAGTAAAGTGTAATAGTTGGTCGCTTGATGATGGTGATCGTCTTGTTGATACTAGCTGTGAAACTTCTCTTCCAGGTCGATAACAGTCTAAGTACGTTACGTCTAGTAATGTCTGGACAATAGAATAAATATAATATACTTTCACGTACCTGGTCGTGTTTTCTAGAAGTTCAATAAGCTGTCAAAACGGTTTACAAAAAACCAACTCACTTTAGCTACAAGGTTAAGTCGCCTTGTTTAATAGTGGGCGCCACACGGATTTATTTTGGGAAAATCCCGTGGAAAACCAATGAATAGAATTAATTAATGATTAAAAAAAATTAAAATAATTGTTTATTACCTTTATGGCAATGCAATTCAAAATATTCAATCACAACTGAAGGTTGTTTTGAATTTTTCTGCATAAGATATTTAGTTACTTTTTAGAAATAAATTAAGTCAAGTTATGCTGTTAATAATGGGTTTTTATTCATACCCTTGATAGAGAATTCAAACAAATATAATTAAAAACATACAATGATGTACAATTGTAAATAAGTTATTACATACCCTGTCAGGCTTGCTCAGAGCATAAGCAGTAAATCTGGCTAAGTCCAGATATTTCTTTTTACTTCAAACATTAATCTTATTTAAATCTCAGGTGTAAGTTCTTTGAGACACAAAAAAGAAAGATTATGCCTACACAATAGCTAATGATTTTCTGATATAAGATAGACTAGTAATGTTTTGATGTTACTATTATAAAATAAAATAAAATAACCTATTTCATAGGTTATGCGTTCGTCACGCTTGGTTTATGATTTACAACGTTATATTTTGAGAACACTTATAATTAACATTCAGCTTAACTAATATTGACAAATTCATTAAATAAATTTAGACATGGTGTAATATCGAAAAATGTTCAGTGTTTTTGCGTCAGTACAGATCAGTGTATCAAAACGTACAGGTTATGGCGCTCGTAGTAAAATGAATAAATGTTTACACTGTTACCTGGTGTTTTAATCTTTCGATTAAAATTTCAATTAACACCTCGATAATCGGATTATAATGATTATCGTTATTCACTACACACGCACAAGAACAGAGAATTTCGATCCACTTCTAACTTAAAGGACCATAAATAATACTATTTAATTATTTCTGTTCATTATTTCTCCCGCACAAAAATGAAATAATACTGCACATAATCACAACGATTCTTTGTAGAATATCTTGAAGTAGTTGTATGTTGTAGTCAAACTGTTTCCTTTGATGTACTATGGTGATGACGCTATCAGTTATTAAAAATTTTGAGATGGCCAGCGCACGTTTCACGCCAAATGAGATTAAGAAGTGTCTGCTGAGAATCTGTTACAGCTCTTTTTATACCCGACCCCTTGATCGGCTCTAGGCAACATTGTTAATTACTAAGAAATTTTGTCATTGGCTTAGACAGGTGTGATGAACGTGACGTATTGTCTTTTCAACCGTCAAAAACGGTTTTATAACCGCCAAACGCTGAGATGATTGACAGTTGTCGATGTTATTGGTGTTGATAACCAAATTTCTTAAGCATATTTTGTAAATGATGCTAACGCCTTTCACGCACTTAATATAGTTGCGATTGGGGCTGTATCGCCATCAAATTAAAGAACATTTAGTCCTCTTTAATTTGATATAGTTTGATACCGAGTTAATTTCACTTTTACTGACATTGCTATATAAACAATGTTCAGGTACAAATACTTCGCACTGTCGTCTGTTTACCGAAATCGGCGATTATGCATTCTGACTAATATTGATTGTGTTCTACATCGTGTTTTATCACTCAAACGTTTATGTGAGAACACTATTAAATCTGTACTGATATTTAATTACTGTACATTATGAATAAACCTTAACTTTATACATTGTAATGAACTGTTCCTACATACTATGATATTTCGTTTCACATTAATTTGCTCTATTCTATCAACTAACAATTGAATTATAAATTATATCATTTTAATAATGCTTATTGCTATGTTTGAGCATAACAATTGTTAAGTGTAGGTGACCTACATTTATATTACTTCCTAATAATCACGTCATTGATGATTGTTTGGTCTAGGCCTTGTTAAGGCATACCGTTTATACTGGAATTCTGCCTTAAAAGCTTTTATTAGTTCACAATTCGGTAATTTTGCTGAGGTAGCTTATTGGTATAAGATTCCCTCTTACAAACGTGTTTATTTGTCATAAGTATATTTGAGATTGAAATATAGCTTCATTTTCATTTTGTGGCCATAGCTAATTTTAGTTCTTGGCCTCAATAATTACTAGTCATATTTGGTTAATTATCAGCCACATGCTGATTCTGATATCACATTATTCAGATTCTTATTTAAGCATTTTTTATTAACATATCATATGCTGTTTACATTATTCACTGACTCGCTTGACAGCTTAAAGTGAATTTAAATTTGTCCATCTGTTTGTGTCAGTTGTAGTCTGGTTGTAGTGTCAGACAGTATTTGGGTTTACTGTTTCTTGTGGCACTTCTGCTTCTTTCTTCTTCCATGATTCCTCTCTTCTTGGTTATTCTTATCATTACCTTATCTATTTATATTATCGTTATGTACTTGTTAAACCTGATAGTATATGTTTAGGTTATGTAACATCTGGTTATGTTACATATACTCCCCCCTCAAAATTGATAATTTGAGAAAAAATTTGATCTTTTGATAAAATTATCATTTCATGTCAGTTTTTTGCATATTACTACTGTTTTTTGTCTTGTACTCTTTACATTGATCTTTAACATACTATTAGTGTGTTACACTAGCTTGATTGCTTGCCTAGTGATATTATTCTTAGCTTACTAGTATTCTTTTCAAGTTGCTTACATTTTAAGTCATCTAATTACAATAGGTCTTATTTCTTAAATTAACAATTTCCTGTCTTATCATATTACATTTTTCTTTCTTATTACATATCTTTACCTTTGTGATTATTTCAATGGTTCTTACATTTTATACGTCATAGATTTTTTTTTTTTCATAATAGTCCTTGATACATTACAATATAACTCCCTAACTTTTGTAGTGGGTTCGGAATCAGAGTGGCTCACTGTGGCTTACATTCTCTGCCGTTCCTCAATACACATACTCAGATTCAGAGGCATACTCTTCTCTGTCTGAGAAAAAAATAAACATTGCACCTGGCAATAGTTGCACTATCACAACACATAAAATATAATACATATCATTCATTTTCAATAATATAATATCTTCAATATAATATTCAAGGTATCAGAGGCTTTCATTTGTATCACATTCCTTCTTTTACACTTTATAACATACTTCCTTTTCTCAGGTAATTATTTCTTTTCAGACTTGACATTCTCGACTATCCTTTTTTATTAGTCGTATTGTTATTTTTTATATACTAGTTGACAATTGTTTTAGTTTACTTGAGTATTCTTAAAATTACACACTTACATTGATGCTTATATAATTATGCGGTTGTTTTTCACATATAGAGTCTATAATATTTTATTTTCACAATAGTTTACAAGTTTTTCTTTCTCTCGCTAGTAATTTATACTTATCCTGAATTATCAGGGCTTACAATGTTCATATACGAAATGTTCTTGGTTAGATGTTCTCTGACATATTTTGCTACATACAATATTTGATAATTACAACACAATGTGATAATATAATAATAACATATTAATATCTGATTTTATAGACATTCTTGGGGTTACATGGTTCATTTAATAAACATTTTTTCTCTCTCTACTTTCCATAATAATATCCTTCTTTCATGTTACACTCTTTGTTATTCTTCTTCTCTACTCCTTCAAGTGATGGTGGTTTTCACTTATTCTGGATGATTTTAATTCTCTTTTATGGAGTATACAATATTTGATAATTGCAATAAACATTTAGCTACATACAATATTCATTTGGTAAACATTTTTTCTCTTTTTTTTTCTTCTAAGTATAGCATAGTAATTTTAGTTATAAAAGAGTAGTAGCTCCTCTTTAAATTAATCTAACATAGGAGTATTTAAAGTAAGTTTATGTCATTATCCTAGGTATATTTTAGTTATATGCCACCTTTGGGCTCTCTATGACATAATAGATGTCTTTTTTCTCATTAAATTATTTAGTTTACAATACATATTTTTCTATCCTTTAGTGTGATAGATCTGGTTCTTTTTTAACAAGTAACAAATAGTTTGGCCTATATCTTAATCCTACACACTTTTTGTAACACAATAGGGCAAATAGGTTTGCTATAGACAATTAGTTACCTTCAATAATTTGGGCATAATACGTGATCCTCCTAATCACTAAATGAGTCCGTTTATAGTAATCATTTTTAAAACATATCTTTTCTTTCTACACGCTAAATGTTCTTGTGGTAAAGGTTGCCTACCACTATACTTTATCTGCTCTTAAAATAATCACTTCTATGGTTTACATACATGGGGTTATTTCGTGCTTTTCCACTCTATTGGGTGCATTATCGGGGACAATTACGTTACACAGGTGTCCTTTCCCATATCAGTTTCTAGGATTACATGTTTGGGATATTTGGGCACTCTGTAATTACCTATCCTAACCAATTTCTTTAATTATAGTACTTCTTCAATGACGTTTGGTTGTAGGTACCTTTAACCTTTTTATTTATCATATCAGTGAGTTCATAGGTATTGTTTTCATGGTCTTTTGTGATAGTAAATGGACCGATGTATAGTACTATTAGTTTCTTTGTGATGCCTTCCTATCATTCGGTTCTTCCACTTCGCTGCTACCAGATAGTCCTTGGCTTCCCGTTTTCTTGCCTTCTTCTCCTCCTCATCTTTGGTATCCAGGTGTCCAGTGTACTCCTGGTCTTTGTTATTATTGGCGTCCAGTACCTCTTTTAATTCGGGTTGACCGTCATTAGTTTCCTGGTTGGATTTTTCCATTGATTGGTTTCTCTCCTTCCGCAATTCCTTTATTCTTTGGGCATACCCTTCAATGATCCGGTCCAGTTGTTCCTGGTACCCTTTTCTTTTCTTGGAACATCTTCGCTTCCTTTTAGGAATATCTGCTTTAAGTCTTTTGCTGGTCATAGTCTTCCTCGTGGTAATACATTTCTTCTCTTCGGTCATTCCCATGAAGCTCCTTCGGTGCTCCTTCCTATTTGCGACTGCCAGAGCCCTTACCGTGTCGACTGATGCCCTTATTTCCTCAATTCTTTCCCGATTAGCGACGGTTAAATTTCTTACCGCGTCTACTGATGTACTTACCTCCTCACAGCGCTCACCTACGTCCGTCCTCACCCGCTTAATTTCCTCTTGACTCATTCTTTTCAAGGATTCTATTCGGGCTTCAGTCACCTCCTCCATGGTGTCGATCCTCCCGTCGACCTCCTCTCTCGTTCGCTTCAAATCCTGGTCATGCTGTTCACATCTTCTGTTTACTTCTATTATTTCTTCCCTCACGACCGCTATTTCCCCGTCTATTCTGGTGTTAATTTTCTCATTACCTTCTTCCATCCTCCGGCTAATTTCAGTTAAAGTGGTGTTCAATTCTTCTCTTAAGGCCCTGCCGCTGTCATCTATTTTACTGTTTAACGTGTCCATGGCTCTGTGGGTACTGTCAATCTTTTTATTCAAGTCTTCCTTCAGTGACTCCATATTTTTATTAATAGACTCCATATTTTTATTAATTGACTCTATGTCCCTTTTTGAATTTTCATTAATTTTCGTGAAATTATTATTAACCTGTCTGAATTGTTCCATCATCATTCTCATCATGTGATCCCATCTTGCCTCTTCGGACGGTTTGTCTGGTTGGTCGCTGACCCTCACTTCCACTTCCGGTTCTGCACGAGGTGTTTCGTCGGCATGAGTTTCGATATTATTTACGGTAATGACTTCCATCTCGTATGTGGGTTGCGCTTCATCTGTCTCTGTATTTGGTTGTATTTCTCCTACCCGACTGTCCTTATATCTCGTATGATATTGATATGTGTGTGTGGCATGTTTATTCTTTAGTGTCTACCGGGCTGTTTATCTATTTAAAAAAAATATTTTTATTTAATATTTTTAAGCCACACTAGTTGGTGCGCCAATCTGTTACGTTCCGATTGACCGGTAGTAGTACAAATTATTATTAATTGAGGTATTAAAAATATTAAAGGTCGTGTTTAAATAAAATTTAATTATGTGTAAAATATTATTTGGAAATATATTAAAGTTGGTAGTTGTTGAAAATTGAAGGTTACTAATTTTGTAAAGCGATTTAAAATGTAACATTCGAGGTTACTAAAAGTGTGTTTACAATTGTAGCATTATAATTGTCTGAAAAGAATTCCCTTAGATAAAACAAATAAAATAGTTGTGTTAATATTGTTTATATACTAGCTTTGCTTAAGGTTAATAGTAAAGTGTAATAGTTGGTCGCTTGATGATGGTGATCGTCTTGTTGATACTAGCTGTGAAACTTCTCTTCCAGGTCGATAACAGTCTAAGTACGTTACGTCTAGTAATGTCTGGACAATAGAATAAATATAATATACTTTCACGTACCTGGTCGTGTTTTCTAGAAGTTCAATAAGCTGTCAAAACGGTTTACAAAAAACCAACTCACTTTAGCTACAAGGTTAAGTCGCCTTGTTTAATAGTGGGCGCCACACGGATTTATTTTGGGAAAATCCCGTGGAAAACCAATGAATAGAATTAATTAATGATTAAAAAAAAATTAAAATAATTGTTTATTACCTTTATGGCAATGCAATTCAAAATATTCAATCACAACTGAAGGTTGTTTTGAATTTTTCTGCATAAGATATTTAGTTACTTTTTAGAAATAAATTAAGTCAAGTTATGCTGTTAATAATGGGTTTTTATTCATACCCTTGATAGAGAATTCAAACAAATATAATTAAAAACATACAATGATGTACAATTGTAAATAAGTTATTACATACCCTGTCAGGCTTGCTCAGAGCATAAGCAGTAAATCTGGCTAAGTCCAGATATTTCTTTTTACTTCAAACATTAATCTTATTTAAATCTCAGGTGTAAGTTCTTTGAGACACAAAAAAGAAAGATTATGCCTACACAATAGCTAATGATTTTCTGATATAAGATAGACTAGTAATGTTTTGATGTTACTATTATAAAATAAAATAAAATAACCTATTTCATAGGTTATGCGTTCGTCACGCTTGGTTTATGATTTACAACGTTATATTTTGAGAACACTTATAATTAACATTCAGCTTAACTAATATTGACAAATTCATTAAATAAATTTAGACATGGTGTAATATCGAAAAATGTTCAGTGTTTTTGCGTCAGTACAGATCAGTGTATCAAAACGTACAGGTTATGGCGCTCGTAGTAAAATGAATAAATGTTTACACTGTTACCTGGTGTTTTAATCTTTCGATTAAAATTTCAATTAACACCTCGATAATCGGATTATAATGATTATCGTTATTCACTACACACGCACAAGAACAGAGAATTTCGATCCACTTCTAACTTAAAGGACCATAAATAATACTATTTAATTATTTCTGTTCATTATTTCTCCCGCACAAAAATGAAATAATACTGCACATAATCACAACGATTCTTTGTAGAATATCTTGAAGTAGTTGTATGTTGTAGTCAAACTGTTTCCTTTGATGTACTATGGTGATGACGCTATCAGTTATTAAAAATTTTGAGATGGCCAGCGCACGTTTCACGCCAAATGAGATTAAGAAGTGTCTGCTGAGAATCTGTTACCGCTCTTTTTATACCCGACCCCTTGATCGGCTCTAGGCAACATTGTTAATTACTAAGAAATTTTGTCATTGGCTTAAGACAGGTGTGATGAACGTGACGTATTGTCTTTTCAACCGTCAAAAACGGTTTTATAACCGCCAAACGCTGAGATGATTGACAGTTGTCGATGTTATTGGTGTTGATAACCAAATTTCTTAAGCATATTTTGTAAATGATGCTAACGCCTTTCACGCACTTAATATAGTTGCGATTGGGGCTGTATCACCATCAAATTAAAGAACATTTAGTCCTCTTTAATTTGATATAGTTTGATACCGAGTTAATTTCACTTTTACTGACATTGCTACATAAACAATGTTCAGGTACACTACTTCACACTGTCGTCTGTTTACCGAAATCGGCGATTATGCATTCTGACTAATATTGATTGTGTTCTACATCGCGTTTTATCACTCAAACGTTTATGTGAGAACACTATTAAATCTGTACTGATATTTAATTACTGTACATTATGAATAAACCTTAACTTTATACATTGTAATGAACTGTTCCTACATACTATGATATTTCGTTTCACATTAATTTGCTCTATTCTATCAACTAACAATTGAATTATAAATTATATCATTTTAATAATGCTTATTGCTATGTTTGAGCATAACAATTGTTAAGTGTAGGTGACCTACATTTATATTACTTCCTAATAATCACCTCATTGATGATTGTTTGGTCTAGGCCTTGTTAAGGCATACCGTTTATACTGGAATTCTGCCTTAAAAGCTTTTATTAGTTCACAATTCGGTAATTTTGCTGAGGTAGCTTATTGGTATAAGATTCCCTCTTACAAACGTGTTCATTTGTCATAAGTATATTTGAGATTGAAATATAGCTTCATTTTCATTTTGTGGCCATAGCTAATTTTAGTTCTTGGCCTCAATAATTACTAGTCATATTTGGTTAATTATCAGCCAAATGCTGATTCTGATATCACATTATTCAGATTCTTATTTAAGCATTTTTTATTAACATATCATATGCTGTTTACATTATTCACTGACTCGCTTGACAGCTTAAAGTGAATTTAAATTTGTCCATCAGTTTGTGTCAGTTGTAGTCTGGTTGTAGTGTCAGACAGTATTTGGGTTTACTGTTTCTTGTGGCACTTCTGCTTCTTTCTTCTTCCATGATTCCTCTCTTCTTGGTTATTCTTATCATTACCTTATCTATTTATATTATCGTTATGTACTTGTTAAACCTGATAGTATATGTTTAGGTTATGTAACATCTGGTTATGTTACAATATATATATATTTGATCACAACCCAGCACTTCTTAAATATATATTCTTTATTCACACAACCACACACACTTTCATACGGTACATTTTTTATATTCCCCTCTTTGAGCTCATTTTATATATTTCGTAAAATTGACACATTTTATTGATTCTAGTATGATTTACTTCCCTTTCATGATCCGTAGAGGTGTGTCCATGGAATGTTTCCTCGTGCACGCGCACTATCTAGATGTCTCCTCGTTTTCACCTTTTTATTTTACCGCCGAACTGTCATTTTGCTTCAATCTGTCACTGTATTTATCTTGCGAATCAAAATACTGTTTTTTAGATTTAAATATTTAAAAATTCACATTTTGTGGTGTGCGGGCGCCCGCGATTTAGTTCCGGAACTTTTGCGGCTGTACAGCACGAAGGAAGATGGTCGACTGGGACTTCATAAAGATGACGATTCTTAATTTGGCGACCGATCACGTGGTCTGGTTTCATTGTTCTTTTTGTGTTTCAACACCAATTTTGACGGGATCATTATTTTGGATCAACATTCCAGCGGTGACGAATGGCTGGGATCGGCTCTGACGTCAGATGTTTTGCTCTCTGTTGACAAAGGTCAAATGTCATGCGGCTAAAAATAGCTGTTTCTCTGTCGTTTCGCTGTTGACCTTGACACTAATTTGTTCACTTGCATGCATCGTTATAATTTAGCAATACGAATTAAAATTATTGATTTTGTGTCCACTTTCCCCAAATTACCCCGGGGTAGGCCTAAATGTCCCGTTACAGTAGTGACATACGTAATTTATGAGTCTTTGAAATAAAAATTCTAGGAAAAATCTTTGGAGCAGTGAAGGAAGGTGAAGAATGGCGCCTATGGAACAACACGGAATTGGAGGAATTGATAGATGGAGAGGACCTCGTGAGGTTCAAGTCTATGAGGATCACTTGGCTGGGACATGTGATGCGCATGGAGGACAACAGAATGCCCAAAGCAATTCTTAGAGGTACAACAGGTGGGCAAAGAAGGAAAGGAAGACCTAGAGGAGGACCTCAGGAGGATCGGTATCGGGGATTGGAGGTGGAGGACCAAGGTTTATGGAGGCAACTAGTCGGGGAGGCCAAGACTCATTGTGGGCTGTAGCCCCAGAGGAATAAATGAAAAACGAATGAAATGAGTATAAGCATATAAATTTAGTACGATTGTTTTGACTGGTTTAGCTTTTGCTGGCTTAACGTACTATAAATGTGTATGTTCTTGTATGTCATGAAGTAAGTAAGACCAATATACAGGCGCGCGCGCACTCGCACACACACACACACACACACAATGATTCAGGGGTTACCTCATTCTGGTCTGGTTCCATTAGATTGTTTGGCGGAGGCTCAATAGGAGCGTCTGGAAGCGGTGCAGGCGGAGGTGGAACATGTGCCGGCGCAGGATCTTCTCTTTCCAACCAGTCTGGTCCTCCGCCATGTAAAATTTGTTCTCTTAACCAAACCAGGCCAATGAATGCAAACAACGTACACGTCACAACGAAACAGCCGTGAAAGATGTCTGAAGCGATGTTCTCGGCTGACAACATGTCCAGCGGTAACGTCAAAACCTGTAATGTTTTACGCAATTGTACAAAACTGATATTTTATAAAAATCAGCATATACCATTATAATGTATGAATTTAAAGAAAGTATTCTGTAAAAACTTAAAGAAGGACTCAATACAGAAGTTCATTTTTCTGTGTTTGTTTTATTTAACTTAAGAACATTTAAAACATAGTTTCTGTAATATTAAGTGCAATTTTTACTGGCACGTTACAAATCATTTAAACTGATTACAATTTAAAATTTACATCTGTAGATCAGTGATCCAATTCTTCTTGGTCTTCCACACTTTTTCAATATCGAAAACGTCAACAAGAATTGGACCACATCTTAATATTTGGAAACAAAAACTAAGCAAAGATTAAACTATGACTATGAAGGACTTATAATAAGGCAGGAAATATTGTTAATACTCTCAAAGAAAATAAAACTGTTTATCATGTTCATATTATCGAAATGTATTCTTTCAGTTGATTCTGAAAGAGAAAATAAGAAAGTAGAAGTGAAGTAGGAAGAAGACAGAACTACTGAATAAATCAACTAAGAACTACAGAAAAATAGTAAGAAATAACAAGATTTATAAGTATAGTCAACGTCCAATATAAGTGTATAACGAAGTTGCTGAAAAGTATGATTCCTATACTTGTTTACAAAAATATTGCTATGACAGCACAGAACAATCTACGCGTATATCGAATGTGCCAGAAAGATCTCGATGTAAGCATGTGGTGTACGTGCTACTACATGCATTTTGCGAGAATTTTCTCGACTGTGCCGGGCTTCGCTTGGGCGCTCGGACTGTGTCAAGGCCGTAGTAATTACGTAGTGCACGAGAGATAAGACGCAGTTTGGAAGCTTCTGGTGTGTGAGCGTGACTATAAATACATCGGGTAGCGGCCTTAGTTTTTCAGTTCCATGCGAGATTTTGGATAGTGCGGTTGGAGAGTATTAGTGCGATATATTTACAGAGCGGTTCGGGTTATTACTGTGTACGTGCAAGTAGTTAGTAGTGAAGTGTTGCGTTTTATATTCGGACGGTATAATTGTAATACAATTGAGTTTTAATATTTGTGGACATTGTATTGCGTGTGTACAATTTTCATTTGATTTGTTGTAGAGACTGTGTTGTTAATTACGAACTGTTTTACTGTAACAATTAAAGGTGTGATTAGTGTCTTAATTGGTGTCTTGTACTTATTTTGTTTCCACTGTACCTACGACGATCGAGTAGACCGTCGTAACAGTGGTGTCAGAAGTGGGATACCTGGACATCTACAACGAGATTGTCGGGTTAGAATTCAGCAGCAGGGAAATAGTCGGTACAACGGGACGTGTGCTGACTAACTGGAGGAACGAAGCCCCTAGAGAATACGCAATTTCTACACTTCAGAAATACCAGCGGGAGCTTGGTAGTTACCGGATTTGTTCAAGAAAGGCCAACCTCGATTACAGGTGACACAGGCGCAACAGTTTCTATTGTGCGCCCCGATGTGGTGAAAGATCTCAAGCCAATCTGGTGCTCTTGTAGCTTGCGAACAGCTACTGGATGGCCTGTAAAAGTGTATGGAAAAGTGGAGATACACCTACGCCTCGGTCGACTTGAGTTTAATCATCAAGTACTTGTTGCAGACATTGTGGATGAAGCAATTCTTGGTGTGGACGTTATGAACGCATACGGATTTATAGTCAGACTTCAAAAACAATGTCTTGAGAATCGGAGGCGAAGAGGTAATGCTATCAACAATGACAACAGCAGAAAAATCGATGGACGTCATAAACCAAGTGGCCGTAACTGTTCCGCCAAACTCCGAAAAGATCATCATGGTTAGAACTGCGGTAGATACTAGGGGCAATCAGTGCTCTATATTCGAACCCCAGGTAGTCAGCACACCGGGCATACTAATTGCCAGAAGTTTAGTAAAACCTGACGAAACTGGAAACGTACCTATTAGAGTGGCGAATATTTTGGATCAAGCTATCACTTTACAAAGCAATACGCTCCTAGGCAAATTGACTCCTGTGGCCTGGGTAGCCGGAATAACGCAACGAAGCTCCAGTTCTTCGGATACTTCTGAATTACCAGACGAACTGCAAGAATTATTGAACAGATCTTCTAACGACCTCTCAAGTGGTGAGGTAAAAGAACTCGGACAGTTTTTACACGAATTCAAAGATTGTTTTGCAGTTCGGGGACAGTCACTGGGAAGAACCTCTCTTGTGCAACATCGCATCAATACCGGGGACACAACACCGATACGCCAACCTCCTCGAAGGCCTCCATTATCTAAACAAGAGGAGATGTCTCGGTTAGTACAGGACATGTTGACAGAGGGAGTAATCGAACCTTCGTCAAGAGCTTGGTCTTCCCCTGTAGTGCTGGTAGCGAAGAAGGATGGTGGATTGCGTTTCTGCGTAGACTACCGGAGGTTAAATGATGTTACAAAGAAAGACTGCTATCCATTACCTCGCGTTGACGATACGCTCGACACGTTGTCCGGAGCACAGTGGTTTACCACATTGGACCTGAAGAGTGGATATTGGCAAGTGGGTCTTCATCAAGAAGACAAGGAAAGACCGCTTTCTCGACCCCAAGTGGCTTATTCCAATTTACCGTCATGCCATTTGGACTCTGTAATGCACCGGCAACATTTGAGAGATTGATGGACCTGATACCACAGTATCAGGTCCATCAATACATGACACAACCGGCATGACTCCAGCAAAATTGGTGTTTGGGCGGGAGATTCATCTTCCTGGGGACTTGATGTTTGGATCACCTGAGACTCAGTCCCAAGAGCCAAAGAACTATTCCTCGCAATTAGAAAACCAACTGCGAGAAATGAATCGCTTGGTAAGAGGACGGCTGAAGATTGCCAGTGATAAAATGAAAACTCGGTATGACATTCGCAGCAATAGTGTGGGTTTCCAAGAAGGAGATCAGGTCTGGTTGTTCAATCCAAAGCGCCGTCGTGGTCGCTCACCTAAGCTTCAGTCTAACTGGGAAGGACCCTACACTGTAAAAAAAAGAATTAACGATGTTGTTTATCGGATTCAACAGGAAGGACAGCGAAAGTTCAAGGTCGTCCACCTAGATCGCCTGGCTAAATACAAATTTAGAGACGCTTTGCCAGTTCGGAACGAACAGGCTTAAGGAGGGGGCAGTGCTACGACAGCACAGAACAATCTACGCGTTTATCGAATGTGCCAGAAAGATCTCGATGTAAGCGTGTGGTGTACGTGCTACTAGACGCATTTTGCGAGAATTTTCTCGACTGTGCCGGGCTTCGCTCGGGCGCTCGGACTGTGTCAAGGCCGTAGTAATTACGTAGTGCACGAGAGATAAGACGCAGTTTGGAAGCTTCTGGTGTGTGAGCGTGACTATAAATACATCGGGCAGCGGCCTTAGTTTTTCAGTTCCATGCGAGATTTTGGATAGTGCGGTTGGAGAGTATTAGTGCGATATATTTACAGAGCGGTTCAGGTTATTACTGTGTACGTGCAAGTAGTTAGTAGTGAAGTGTTGCGTTTTATATTCGGACGGTATAATTGTAATACAATTGAGTTTTAATATTTGTGGACATTGTATTGCGTGTGTACAATTTTCATTTGATTTGTTGTAGAGACTGTGTTGTTAATTACGAACTGTTTTACTATAACAATTAAAGGTGTGATTAGTGACTTAATTGGTGTCTTGTACTTATTTTGTTTCCACTGTACCTACGACGATCGAGTAGACCGTCGTAACAATATTTTGACAATTCTAAGGAAATAACATATGGACAAAGAACAGTAAATCTTTCCTAGTGCTAATATGGCATTGCTAAATCTGATAGTCTTTTCTGTCATACAATACTTCTCCAACAAATTAGGATATAGGACTGTTATTAATTTTAATTAAACATTAATCTGAAATAATCAAGCTCTGTTTACTGGAGAAACTTACTGAATCGACAGAACCCGTAAAAAGACATCTATAAATTCTACACGCAGTGAGTGGTACCACGCCAAGCCATGCGAGAGCGACCAGCGTATAATGGACCCAGTACTTAACGGCTGTTGCAATACTAGTGAGCAAGCCGCCCGCGACGTCTCGTATTGGCAACCGCCGTGGCATGTCTGGTGAGTAGATTGGCGTGAACGAGAATCTGTAGCTGCATAGTTCACAATATTCTTTTCTACTGTAACGCATCCACTGCACCAAGCACTCCTGCCAACATTATTATTACACATGCAATGTAAATACATTTTTAACAAGTAAAATCAACAACTTCTTGAACTACAAAGTAGACAGTTGACTATATAAATACATAACACAATTCTTTTGTGCTCCATGTTGTTGAGAATTTCTTTTCTGCCTCCTTTTTCTTATGAAAGCCTCTTGCTCTTTTAAATCCCTTGTCATTCTTTCAACAAATTCCACCTTTGCCCCACTTCCTTGAGTAAATTTCTGGGGTAACATTGTTATGATTATCTGAAGGTTGCCTCTACTATTCTTGTATCAATTTCCTTATATATGTGTTTCTTATCTATTTGTCTCACCTCTTCTGAATCTTGTAACGTATTCTATTGTGGCTGTGTGAAGTATGTATTTCTCTGTATTTCTGTTAATATTGAGTTCTCCTCTTATATTAGTACTGGTAAAGTAGTGATTTATAAGCTGAATTACTTTTTCCTCATGGAAATTTCCCTCTGCTCCAGAAATTTCCCTGCTGTGGATGCATACTATGTTAACCACTTGTAACACACAGTTGATGACAGGCTCCAATTTTTTTTCTTTCTTTCTTTCTTTCTTTCTTTTTTTTTTTGGGGGGGGGGGGACTCTCCTCAATATCACTCTCTAATATAAAGTGCATAGAACTTCTATCAATAATTTGGACTTTCATGACTTCGGGAACACCATCTGTTTTAATCAGAAAAGAGTATTATAATTTTAACTGAGGTCCTACATCGTGTCCCTTGTTTAATATTATGACCTGTTGTTTGATAGCATGGTTTTTATATAGAATAATGCTATTAACATATTCTCCTCTTAATATCAGTGTCTTCAGTGGTTTGAAGCAATATACTAGCCTCTAGTTCTCTGTGAATCTCTTCATGTCTGTATACTTCTTGAATTCCACATCTTGAATGGTCTCTATTTTATGTATTGCAATTTTCATCTTTATTTACACTGTTATCACTGTACTGCTCCTTCAATCCTATATACTGGAAAAGATGCTCTACAAATCTACCCTTCCTCTTGGTGATAGTTCTTCATAAACATGGTTTCCCTTAGCCCTTCGGAGCTTTTTATCCTTAAAAATTTTAACAAAAAAAGTATTATTGTCTAAAAAGTTTTAATTTACTTATTAAAAGCAGATATAAGACTAAAGAGAGTAGTATTATTATTAATATAATATCAAGCACTATCAAAAAGCATAATTACTAAAACAGTACTGGAACTTGTCTCATAAACCTGTATATGGGTAAATTAACAGAATCACCTGAGGTCCGCCATGTTACTTTGTTTTTGCGTTAAAATGACGTGTTTCAGAACATATGCTTCATCTTCTGATGTAAATTGCTCAGCCAAGGTTGTTAATTGTTAAAAATCACATCACAAACAATTTATACTTCATATGGGCGCACCCTTTGAAATCTGATCGGATACTTAAGTTATCTATGAATGTTTGTACAAGTTCTAGGCTGTATCATACAGTGGGTTCCATTTAAAGTTCAAATGATCATTCAATATGAAATACCGACTGTGTATGTTATTGTAAGCTTTGTAAATTTTGAACTTCTCCACAGCATTCGTGTTTTGGCCTTTATTGCAAATATGTAAGGGTTTAAATTAGACATGAAATAAGTATAAGCATGATTGCTTGAAATTAAATGTCACGCGTAGTTAGATTTTATGTTATTTAGTGAGGACTGATAATTTCAAATTATGTTTCTGTGTGTGTTCGTTAAATCTCTTCAGAAAGGAGAGATATATATGGGATATATATATATATATTGTAACGTGGCGGTTTGAGTACGAGGTTTCCGCCTCTCCAAGAGTGTATTGAAATTACGGGTTTAGTTAATTCAGCCCCACTGTTGTAAGCGCCAATCTGTAAAGTAGCGGTTCCTTAGAGGTGTTTTTTAGCGAAACGTCCGTCTCATTCAAGCCCCAATGTTGGGTTCGCCAATCTGTAACGTACCCGCCTAAGAGGTGTTAGCGAAACGTCCCTCTTATTCAAGCGTGTCGCCACTTATGAATTATAAAGACCGAAGTTTAAATAAAGTTGTTGGTAAGGTTACTCAACAAAGTAGAAATCGAGTGTGTGTGATTTGGGTCAAGTAGGGAAGTTGTTGAGCCTTATTTTGAAGAGAGAGCAAGTACCGTTTGTTTACCCTCGGTTTAGACGATTTATATTTTTTCAAATATTCGCCGTGAACCGAATCAGCTGATTTTGAGACGAGTCTCCAAACATAGGTTAACCAGACGACACTGTAGCAGAATAGGACCCGGTGGATCGTCTTCTTCTTATTTGTTCTGAAACTTACTACAACTACCCACTACAAGAAAGGCAACACATTTTTATTATTCAATATCAATTTTTCAATAATATTTATTGTTTATATTATTGGTTTTCTCCCTTCAGCCACAATACAAATATTACAATCGATATTTTCATTAACTAGGAAATGATATCGACTTCATTGAGTAACAAGAAATTGTCATAAAAAATATACAGGTTTGAGCGATTTTACAATTTCATCTTTTGTTTAAGCATCAATCAACATATAATTCTTTTAGTTATTTTCCCCAGGGTTAAGGGTAAGTTCTTTTTGTTATGAGATGGTCAGAAATGGATAATTATACTACGCTTTACAAAATATAGAAAAAGTATTCAAAATTTGTTTATTTCGCTTAGTACGTAGTTCCGGAAATGTCCGTAAGAGCAGATGGCGTTTGTTTTTTATTAAAACATGTGGTTTTCTAACCGTTATGGACTATACGACCATTCCGTTGGAGGTTTCTTCGTTAAATATTAAAAGAAATGTTTATATTACCTCTCTTCTTGAAGTTCTTACTTGGGTGAAGGCGCTTCTCAGGTGGTGTTGGTATTTAGTGGTAATTTCACAACCGTCTGGCGAATATTATCTCGTTAAAACTCGAACTCTGCCAGGCTAGGCCTACTCGTCCAAAAAATGGTTTTTTGTTCACTGTTATTATGGAGTATAGCAAGTTAACTTTGATAACTCAGGTAGTAATCCATCATGTTTATACTGTTCTTTAATTTGGTAACAATTTTGTGTTTTTTAGAAGGTTCCAAAAGGATATTTTAATAAATTTTTATCTCATCATTTTGTCAACTGGACAGGTTTAAATTTCAAATTCGATTAAACAATACTTGTTATTTTCGTTACTCTTAGTAACCCATAATTTTTTTATATCTTTTTATTGGTTCTGCTATTTACTTTTTAGTATATAGGCAGTTTGTAATTATTATAAATTTATTTTTTATTTACAGAAAAATAATTCTTTTTAATTTTGGTTTCTTTCCCCATTTGATTTACATAATAGTTTTCTGTTTATTTTCTTATAACTTTGGATATAAGTATTTAATATTTTTATTAACTTTAAATGAATTTATATATTATTTATTAATCTCTTATAGTATTCTTACACTGAACTATTTTCTTCTGCCATTTCCCTCATACAGTATTATTTTAATTTTTATCATCATCTGATATTTAAATCTTTTAAGTTTTTAACACAAACCCTGGGTTATCTTATATAATAAAACCATTATTTTATAAAATATAAAATTAACATAGGTACTACACAATATAAATCCTACCATAACTAAACAAAATACATAGTTAGTTAGTAGCATCATGATCTACTATTATAGTTTATACTTCTCACATTTACAATACAATTCTGTAAGAAGTTCCCTTCACCTTGACTTATTACCTCATTGGGTACACTATAACTCACTTGTCACTGTATATCACTTTAATTGTTTATAATGTTTAGTGATACAACTTAATTTTGAGCTCGTTATAGTTTACCCATTTCTGACCTTTATGGTTTTACAAAAATTATCATGTATTGGGACCGGGTTATGTACCGTTACATAAAGCCCCCCCACTAGAACAAATTTATTTTGGTTTTGCTCGTTTATTAAAATAAATTGTTGATTGTTTCAATTTTCCTAATATTCTTGGTTTTTTTTCTTCGTAATATCTTCCTTTATTTCAAACTGGTTGTATACTGACTGGTAATTCAGACTGGTGGTAATTGCTGTTTTCTTACTCTACTCTCTCTCTCTCTTGGAGGCAAATTCATCAATTATTTATTTCTCTGGGTAGTGGTACTTCCACATTTTATTTGATAAGGACTGGTCACACTAATCATATTAAACTTGTTTTAACACTCATTTCTATTTACTTCTATAAATTATCTTTATCAATTAAGCTTTGGTCTGCTATCTTCCTTCTATTTTCTTCATCTATACTTCTGGAATCTAATATCAATCTATACAGCTATTTTATAATTATTATCCCTTAAATATTCAATTTCCCTAACATTTTTCCCTATCTTGTGCGGTGGTACCAGTCGGGTGGCCACTTTTGGGTCCATACTCCTCTGTCCATCCTTACACCTTCTGAGACCAGGGGAACATCATCCCTGCTCAGGAAAATTATTGCCGGAACATTTCTACGGTCAATACATAAAAATAAAAAAATTATAAGTAGTAGTCAATTAGCGACTAGTACTAAACACTTTTGGGATTCTTCATACTGTAGCTGTTTGCATTTATTTATATATTTCTTCTTCTCCTTGATTCCTTCTTCTTTTCCATTAACTAATAGCATATAACATTATTAACAGGCCTTATGTTAAAATTCTTTTGACTTTACTTCTTGTGACATATTTCTCCGTATCATTTCTTCTTATATAATCTTCAATTCCGAGAAATTCTAATTATTGTATTAATTATCATCCTCCTTCAGTTTCACTGGAGTCCTTAAATTATTCTTTATTCTTCTTATCTGAGCACATTACCATCAATTGTTTTTGTTCATTTAATTTTTCTTCTGTTTGTTACCATTAAAAATATTACTTTTTCCTATTATTTCATTTTAAATCAATTCTTTATAACTCTTATTTACTAATCTGTTATTATTTTTTGTTAAATCAACTGGTTTCAAAATATCTTAAATCGTATTATTCCTGAATAAATTAAGTAAGTTGTCCTTACGTACTTTTGGAATTTTGGGGTTTTAGTCTCTTCACTTTAAATTATATGGTTTCAAAATAACTTGAGTAAGATGTCCTTACATGCTTTTAGAATTTTGGGGTTTTCTTCCGCTATTCAATGGGTTGCTGGGTCGGTTTTCAGAATTCAGTCCCCTTTTTCTGGTTGGTTATTGTTTAGTTTAACCATGGTCCATTAATTCAGGTACTCCCTTTACTCGGATTACTGGGGTATTCATAATGATTTTGGTATTTGTTATATACCTCTCTTTCACCTGGCATCGTAACTCAGCTGATACAAATTCTTCATAGAAGTCACGGTTTTCCGTCATTGTTAGTTCTTTTTTAACTAACAGGTATTGCACCTCCTCTGACATAACATATTCACTCATTTTTAATATCATTCCATTCCCGTTTTCCTCTGGATTATTTACCAATTTTTTAAATGATATATTCCGTCTTGATGATATGACTGATATCTTCTGATGCACTTCAATCGTCGACATATTTAAATGATATCCAAACTTAATTAATTCCCTCTGTTCATTAATTTGGAGGTTAAATACATTAATTAATCCATCTGTAATCATCTCCCATTCTTCCCTTGTATATATTATTTTCTTTCTACAGGTTTTTATTATTTTCTTGGTCTTCTTTTCCATGGTTTGGATCTTCTCCTTGTCCTTTCTATTCTTATTTTCAGATAGCAATGCATTCTGGTCTTCTCTAATTTCTGTTTTCTTGCTACTCTCTTCTGTGTTTGGACTTACTATAATACTTTCGGAAGTGCTGTCTAATGTTTCCTCCAAACTCTTGAAACCTTCATCCATTTTCTTATTTGTCTCCTCCTTGCATGTATCTGCTTTTTGGCTAAGTGTATTAACCTTTCCAAATTTCTCCCCGAAAGTTTCCCATATCTCCTTATTGAAATTCTCCATTTTACCTTCAAATTGTTTTAAATTTTCTTCGTTTATTTTCTCAATTTGCTTTAAACTATCCCTCAAAGTTTCATTTTGCTTCCTTGAGTTCTCTTCCTGTTTCTTAAAATTCTCATCTATTTTGTCAAATTTTTCGCTCAAGGTTTCATTTTGTTTCCTTGAGTTCTCATCTATTTTATCAAATTTTTCGCTCAAGGTTTCATTTTGTTTTCTTGAGTTCTCATCTATTTTATCAAACTTCTCGGCTATAAATCTCATCATGTCTTGCCAATTTGGTTCTCTCCTAGCTTCCACTTTGTCTGGTTGGTCCCCATGGGCATCCTCTTCCACTATTTCCTTTTCCGTGCTCATAATTGCTTCAGTTTCTTCTTTATCACCCATTGGTTGTTCCATTTCACTGTCTGTAAATAATTCTATCTCTCGTTCCTGTCCACCTTCTTCCTTCTCCTTTTCTTCTGCCCTCTTCTTCGATCTGCCTCTGGTATTAAGCATTTCTTGTTTTCTCATAACTGCCGACGATAATTAGGTTTTTTCGTATATTAATTTATTAAATATATCAAATTTCTTTTCTAATTACGGCATGATACAACTTAATTTTGAGCTCGTTATAGTTTACCCATTTCTGACCTTTATGGTTTTACAAAAATTATCATGTATTGGGACCGGGTTATGTACCGTTACAATATATATATATATATATAGGACAAAATCACACACACACAACTCTAGCATAGTTTTCTTCAGAGTATCTTGTTGTAATGGATGTGTGTACAAAATACTAAAGAATTCATGACACGTTAATAGCATAAAAACAGGGTACCCACCTGATGTATCCATTTTATACTGCCCGTACATATGCACGGATGGAAGAGAGGCCGGTCAGGAGTGCCTTCACACCGGCACACACGACAGATGTCTTGTCCTTGTAAATCTTCCATCATCTTGATCCTATTTATGAACAAGATATAACTGGTTACAAAGTACACCCTTTATAACAAGTTGTAAAGTATAAGTCATAAATAAATATAATAGAGTGTTAAAGTTTATAGGCATTATTCTACCTCTAACAAAAATGATTTCAAAATCAAAGATACAGCACTTCTTTTGAGCCTATACTTAGTAAGGACACTGATTTATGACAATAATACTGACTGAGGCAAAAGTAGGTATATAATAAAGCAGTAATAACAATAATTATCATTATTTACAGGCATTTTGAATGATAGCAGGAACTTCAGTAAACAATAAAGTAGGTTGATTTTGAAGCAGCACTCTTCTTCTTCTTACCTGGTGTTACAGACTTTGGTGGGCTTTAGCCTCAACAATACTCCTCCATGCTTCCCTGTTCTCCGCCTTTCCTCTCCACCCTCTGATTCCGATGATAGCAAGATCTTCTATTACACCATCCAACCATCTCATCCTTGGCCTGCCTCTACGTCTAGTAGTATGTATTCTCTTTACCATTCTTTTAGGTATTCTTTCCACATGTCCTAGCCAACACAACCTCTGTGATTTGATAAATTTCACTATGTCTTTTCCATGCAAGAGAGTCTGTTTTTCATTGTTATTGGGCATTCTCCAACCGCCTTCTTCTCTTACTGAGTCATAAACTTTACACAATATTTTGTGCTCAAATCATTTTAAAGCAGTTTTGTCATTCTCTGTCAAAGTCTGCATCTCCTTATGCAACAACTGGTCGCACAAGAGAATAATATACTTCAAGTTTCATACCTCTTGTAACAAGATTGTTTTTAAATATGTTAATATTTGGAAAGTAGGCTCTATTTCCTGCTTGTATCCTTTCTCTTATACTCATCATAATGTTATTATCATTTGATACCAAGGCACCTAGATAACTAAAGCAGGACACTCCTTTGAAACACTTTCCATTCACATTGAGATCTCTAGGAGCCCTTCTGGTCTCTGAGTTAGACACTACTTCAGTAAACAATAAAGTAAGTTGATTTTGAAGCAGTACTGGAAAACTGAAAATGCAAAACACATGCACACAGCATGGGTATAAGGGTTTAAAATACTCCCCCACCAATCGCCTGGGAATTTATCACATCTGAGCCAAATTTGGCACAAGGGTTCAGTGGTTAGTACCCCACAGTCTAGACGTCCTAGAATGTCTACGGCAGATGGAAATGAGAAGAGAGTCACTATGACATTTGTTAACAGCCCAAAAAAGTCTACACCATGTATACTATTACTACTACTTCAGGGTGCTAAAGCTCATGAAGAGCCCTGCCCTCCAGAATGATGTGTCTTCACTCCTCTCTATCCTGTACAACCTGATCCCCTAGTCTTCTCAAGTTTCCATGTACATTGT
This sequence comes from Magicicada septendecula, assembly GCA_034769895.1. Classification (NCBI taxonomy): domain Eukaryota; kingdom Metazoa; phylum Arthropoda; class Insecta; order Hemiptera; family Cicadidae; genus Magicicada; species Magicicada septendecula. The sequence goes on from CM068368.1 coordinate 45,224,140, forward strand.
CCACCCATCTTCTTTTTGGCCTCCCTCTTGCTCTCCTTCCTACTGGTCTGACAATGAATACTTTTCCACCACCCTCTCCTCTGTCATTCTTTGTATGTGACGTGCCCACCTAATTCTACCTTGTTTTATTGCCGTGATGATGTCCAGTTCCTTGTGTAGTTTGTACAATTTGGCATTTGTCCTCGTACGCCACATTCAGGCATCTAGTACACCTCCATATACCCTCCTCTGAATCTTTCTTTCTCATCTTCTTACACTATGTAACACAATGTCATCTTCTTACACTATGTATGGTTCACAATGTATTCTATCCGAGAACATCACTGTAATACTTAATGCATAAACTTCATTTAAAACCTTACCTACCAAAACTGTTATACAGTCTTTTGGAGGATGACCCAGAACGGTGGTTGAAATCATGTTTACTAAATGCTAAAGTCTTTTGGATAGGTTGGGTTTATGCTGTAACGTGATGGCGGACGTTTTGAGCACTTCAGAGATTGAAACAGTGTTAAACAACTAAACAACTGAGTACTGTCACAATGCCAATATCTGGGAAAAATCAGCCATGAAATGTATATAAAGTCGATTTAAATGTTATGAATAATAATAAAGAAGGCTATTTTTTAATGCTTTAATATCACTATTTATTACCGGTCACTACGAATTTAAGGATTTAATTAAGAACTGAGGTGATTCAACACCATAAACATGGAATTTTACGGAGAAATATCAGACACATACGGACCTCCAGCTTGCCGACTTCTAAAATTATGGGCCAGTGACAGCAGGAAACTCGCTTCTCTCATCAGCCAACTTATTTTTCTGCTGAAGTGTCGACAGTTTAAAGTAATTCGTGCGGTTATACGCATAGATGCAATGTTCAACTTTAAACGTCGAATCATGGAACAACAGTTGTATAATAGTGTTGTGAACATTGTGAATAGATTTAAAAGAGACTACCTTAATAGTGAAATCAAAATTTCTATAAAAAATCTTAACTTCATTAAAAATAGGATACACCTAACTAAACTCAATAGTTATAAATACTTACCAGACTTTATAGTAAACGAATTTATGAATAAACAAAATAGTGCGTTTTAACACATGCTAGAAAAAATGTGAAATAAAGACAGCTGTGTGTTTGGCATCAGCAACAATTATCCTGATGATGACAATAAACATTATCGAAACGTTGATACAAATAAGTTAAAATTTGTGTTATATTTTTGATTGATCCTCACAAACCCTTCACCGAAAAATTCATCGATTGACGGTTACTATGAATTTAAGGATTATTTATTACCATTATCCCATCAAAAATATACATTTACTGTACTGTATACCTACTTCTGGTCTACTCTGTACAATTCACACAAAATCGATCAGAAATTTACGTGTTTTCATAAGAAAAAATTAGTAGTAGTTTTCATGTGACTATAAAGTTCATCTGGTTTCCATTTTTTAACAACACAAACTGGGCTTAAGGTCTGAGTTTGTTGCATCCATAACATTCCCTTTCCTGGATTTTGTTGTCCATTGCTTAACTAATTATAAGTATAACACTACTGACTCAGAACACTAAGTTTTTTGTTGGTAAAAATATAAAATTGTTTACTATATAGCCTGAATCAGTTTCGCTTATTACAAGCTTTGTGAGAGGCTGCCACTAGGAGCGCTGACGGTCTTGTTCTTGGTGACAGCGCCATCTTTTGAAAGATTGATGTTGTGTGTGCGTGTGCAGTGTGATATGTTCGAATAGTACATGTGATTTGAATTGTGTCTGTTCATTTAGGATGTCACATAACAACACATAAAAATGACATCCTAAATGAACAGACACAATTCAAATCACACGTACTATTTGAACATATTACACCGCACACACATAACATCGGTCTTTCAAACAACAGCGCATTCACCAAGAACAAGACAGACAGTGCGCCTAGTGGCAGCCTCTGACGAAGGTTGTAGTAAGAGAAAACTGGTTCAGGCTATAAGGTAAAAGTTTTAGACTTTTACCAACAAAAAGCTTGGTGTTCTGAGTCAGTAGTATTATATTTATAATTATTCCCTTTCCCAATTCTTAGACAATACCAATTAATTATAATAATTATCTTGTTCCCTTTGGGTCAACAACCAAAGATGTATAACAAGATGTATACTATGGCTCTTCCACCTGACAGCCAGAAATAATTTTGGTAACATTTTATAAACAAGTTATTTGTCGTACCCTTACAATGCGATAACCCCCATTTATAACCAATTATTCATAGAAATCTGTCACCTGAAGTTTAAACTGTATAACATAAGAGCTACCAATACAGATGCATATATACAAATACACTGATTAATATTAAAATTATTGTTACTCCTGATGTAGTTTAATATTATTATGTTAACAGCAAAAGAATAAAGTCAACACTAAAAATACTACACCATACTATTCTGCTGTGTATTTTATGGATCTTGTCTGTGCAAATCGTATTAATGACTTCCAAATAAGTCAATGACTCAGCAGTAATTTTTATAAACAATTGAAATACCACAACAACATTGATCTTGGCCTTTGAACCATACACATAAGATCTGACACAACAAAAAATAACGTGTAATTTCTTTTTAACACAACACATGTATTGTACCAACTTTGGTAAAAAATGTTGCAAAACTAGTTGTAACTATATCAACTACTAAATTCTGTTTAGCACTTGGTGAAAGATTTGATAGGACATAATGACTACAACACAAGATAATAGATATTATATGCATAAACAGTTTCCTTGTCGGTTTTACAAATTACAGAGTTTAGTTTGGTAAACTCTTTGATTCTGCCAAAATTAATGAATTTTTTTTGTAGTGTGCCAATTTTATTTTAATCTTGAAGGATCTTCTGACATTAAAATCAACTTTAATGTTTGGTAGGTTTTTAAATGCAAATCTAAATTAGGCCTAAAACATTTAAAAATAAAAGGCCAATTTAACTGTAACCGTTTTATGGTTAAAATATTTTAGTGAAGACAAACTTATGTATTCAAGTCGAGAGAAACAATGAAAAATAAAAGTATTTTATCTCTCTGACTGTATATTGTATTGGTACAATAATAATACATTTTGCACATACAATTGGGCCTCAGAGTCTTGACACTCAGTAATATGACATTCCATAAAACTCATCTTCTGGTACTTTCCTGGAAATATGTTAGAATAATTTTGTACCCATTTCTTCCCGACTGGAGACGCTCTAAAGGTCAGTGACATGTGCAAATGTATGTCCTTAAATGAAATCAGATGGAGCAAGTACAAGACAAGGATTCTAGGATAGTGGATCTAGAAATCCTTGTCTTGTGGATCTAGAAAGAATTTTATAGTACAAAGAAGTTACTGATAGTGATACTAGACAACAGATGAAGCAAATGAAAATGGTGAACTTCTTGGAGTAGATAAAATGGGGTTGTAAAAGTAACAGAAAAGAAAGAAGAAGAGAAATCAGATGACAAAGCGATATAAGATGACTGAAAAGTTGAGTTACAGTGGAAGATTAAAATGTGTTGAGTATTATTCTTCCATTCCCTACATCACAAATCAGTACAAAACAGAACTCAGTATAAGAAAGAGTTAAGCACCACCAGTTCTTTCCTCAAAAAAGAACTACATGTAACAGTTTTCATACAGTAAATAAATTTGATGATGTTTATTTTTGTACAAACTATTTTATATAAATTTGTGCTTCAAATATGCCAATTTAGTAAATTAATTTACACCATTCAGTCATGAGTTGTGAATTATCCACTCCCAATCCATTCGACTCACAATTTTGGTAACTTTAACCATCTCGGTCCACATTAAATCGGTTTGTGGGATGCTACTGTTTATTATACTATAACAGCTGATACAAAATTATTATTTTTTATATTAATAAATAATAATGAGTAGGATAAAGGTATCGGAAATGAGACTTTTAATATCCACAACTGTATTGCAGAAAACAAAGAGAGATGGACTGGTCGTCTGAATAGGATGCCAGATGGCATGTTGGCTAAGGAAATTTGGCAGTACAAGCCTGTTGGACAGGAAATTATATGAAGCACTGGTGAAGTTGATATATTCCTTTGGGGGTAAAACAGGTGATTCGCGTAATCCTTGGAAGAAGAAGAAGAAGAAGAAGAAGAAGACGGAGGAGGAGAAGAAGAAGACAGTAAGTAATTATTACTTATTTTTTCTATTTTATTTATTTGTATAAAATCTTTTTGATTTTATACATTGCTTACAAGTGAAAAAAGAGGATCGGTCAAAAATATAACACACATTTTAATTTATTTGTGTCGACGTTTCGACAATGTTTATTGTCATCATCAGGACCCGTGTATGAATACAAAAGAAATGCCAAACACAACAGAACAGTTATTAGAGTGAACGTGTTTGTGTATGTGGGTGCGTGTGTGCGTATTGTATGTATCATTGTAAATGTGAAGGAGTTGAGATGACAATAAACACTGTCGAAACGTCGACACAAATAACTTAAAATTTGCGTTATATTTTTGACCGATCCTCACAAACCCTTCACCGAAAAATTCAAAGACGGTCACTATGAATTTAAGGATATATTTATTTAATATTTATAATAACTTTACCTCAAGATGTTTTTGCTCTTATTTGGAACATGTATCAGGAAGCTTATTGTTCCAAATAAGGAAAAAACATCTTGAGGTAAAAATATTAAATATATTATTTATGCATCAAGAAATAGACTGTAGCAAAAAGTGTTTGAATTTTAAAATAAAAATATCTTTACATCTAAATGGTTACTGTTTCTGTCTTATGTGGTCGCAACAAATGTGCAAGCTATTGAAGTCATTGCAATTTAAGAACAGCTGATTTAATGATATAATTGATGACTCGTTGGGGACTTGGTGAAACATATTAATACAAAGGTTTTAAAACCACTACTGCACAACATTCAAAAAGGTAAAAAAATGGGTTTGTTAGAAATTCTCGAAATTAGAAAAGCAATAAAAAGTAACAAAAACTTAACAAATTAACAAATGAACAAACTGAATTCTGTGTATCCCCTTTATTAAAAGCTGTTATTTAGTTTAGTTAATTTTTATATTTTGCATTCAGATTATATTTACTTTTGACAGACACTTTGACCTTCCCTTAGCTCCTACAACCTCCCTCCTTCTTTACACCCCACACATGTCAGGACACACGCCCTAAACAGATGTTCACGACCCTATCATCCTCTGTTTTAGTTGTTCACTGATCTCTTTGACAATAGCTTGAGAAGCTGAAACAGCTGTCAGATGTAAATAAAAACTGTAAAATGTACCAAGTTTTATATATTTTTAAAAGCTAATTTAAAATTTCGAACAGAATTCAAAAACATATAACTGCTACAATATGATTATAAAACTTATTGGTTGTCTTTAATAATATTACCATTGCGTGTGACACAGCATTGAGCAGTTTGCTTGTGTCAAACACATTCATATAAATTGGTTTAATTTATTTGTTTGTTCATTGAAATACTCTGTGCTGTACAGAGTTCGTTACATTTAAGCCTTTTCAAACATTACAGCCTTCTGACCTGTTTCTATTATTACATACTTTTGATTGATAGTTTCTGTATTGATTTTGTACTGTTATATAACTGTACAAGGTGTGTATACATTATAAATGTATTTTTTCCATGTTGTTATTTCTGGAATGGAACTCATTGGCTAAAACACAGCATACTAAATTTAGTATTATACAGTATACTGTGGCAATCTTTTTTTGTAGTTCGGTATTTGTAAGGTATGTTTGTTAATAACCATTTTTTAGCCATTGAGCAGGACTAATTGCATTTACTTTATCTAATAGGTAAAGATCTTCACATTTTTTTTTGGTGAAGGGTTTGTGATGTTATTTCTGGAATGGAACTCATTGGCTAAAACACAGCATACTAAATTTAGTATTATACAGTATACTGTGGCAATCTTTTTTTGTAGTTCGGTATTTGTAAGGTATGTTTGTTAATAACCATTTTTTAGCCATTGAGCAGGACTAATTACATTTACTTTATCTAATAGGTAAAGATCTTCACATTTTTTTTCGGTGAAGGGTTTGTGAGGATCAGTCAAAAACATAACACAAATTTTAACTTATTTGTGTCGACGTTTCGACAACGTTTATTGTCATCATCAGGACCTGTGTATGAATACAAAAGAATGTCAAACACAACAGAACAATTATTTGAGTGAACGTGTTTGTGTATGTGAGTGTGTGAACATGCGTATGTGTGTAAACTGTAATATTGTATAAATTAAGTTATGTGATATTATAATTTTCTACAAGGATACACACATACACATGCATATACGCACGCACGCACTCTCTCTCTCTCTCTCTCACATGTTCACTCAAATAATTGTACTGTTGTATTTGACATTTCTTTTGTATTCATACACAAGTCCTGATGATGACAATAAACACTGTCGAAACGTCGACAAAATAAGTTAAAACTTGTGTTATATTTTTGACCGATCCTCACAAACCCTTCACCAAAAAATTGATTAATTGATGGTCACTATGAATTTAAGGATTTATCTAATAGGATATTTTTACTACTTCGTCATTTTATATTTACTCAAATATAATAAAAAATCGGTACGGAGAACCAAACATGTCTTCCGTGTTCTATGATTTATATTTGAAATCATTTACTTGAATTTGGTTCCATAATTTCTAAAAAAATATCCCCCACCCACAAACTATTTTCACTATTTATAGATATTTTTGTTATTATGTCTTTGGGGCAGTCGTTTAATATGTTATTTTTGAGTCACTTTTAACTATAAAAATTAGGTACTTTATTCTTATAAAGAAACTGAACTACGCAGATAATCATTCCTCCTGCTCAACCGGTCCCCACCATTAATGATATTTACACTTTCACAGAGTAATATTTGTGTGTTGGTTGGTTGTTGTTGTTATGGTTACCTGTTGGTTTTTGGTTATTATTGTGTGTGATTGTGGTGTATATATTAGCTTTTTACTTCCATATTCCTTAAGGAAATGGAAGTATGGTGATGGCAAAAAAAATCGTGTTTGAGATTATTGCAGATTCTGATTATACTATACTCAAAACATGAAAAAAAGTCATTTTTCGAAAAGTGTCTGTGTGTCTGTCTGTAGAATTTTTTTCTATGGCAAACGATAACAGCCGCAAATTCAAACAGAATCAAATAATTTTTTGCATACAGCCCTGATTTGTAGAGTACTCACGACCTATTGTTTATGGTGAAGATCAGTTGAAGGAAAGGGGTAGTTTACCTGCAATGGTTTTTTTTATCAAGGGTAATTTTTACTTCCATGTTCCTTAAGGAAATGGAAGTATGGTGATGGCAAAAAAAAATCGTGTTCGAGATTATTGCAGATTCTGATTGTACTACACTCAAAACATGAAAAAAAGTCGTTTTTCGAAAAGTGTCTATGTGTGTGTGTGTGGGTCGTAGATTTTTTTCTATGGCAAACGATAACAGCCGCAAATTCAAACAGAATCAAATAATATTTTGCATACAGCTCTGATTTGTAGAGTACTCAAGATCTATTGTTTTTGGTGAAGATCGGTTAAGGGAAAAGGGTAGTTTACCTGCAACGTTTTTTTATCAAGGGTAATTTGTTTCTATGGCAAACAATAACAGCCACAAATTCAAACATAATCACATAAGTTTTTGCATACAGCCCTGATTTGTAGAGTACTCAAGGCCTATTGTTTTTTGTGAAGATCGGTTAAGGGAAAGGGGTAGTTTACCTGCCACGTTTTTTGTTTTAACAAGGGTATTTTTTATGGAAAACGATAACAGCCGCAAATTCAAACATAATCAAATAATATTTTGCATACACCCCTGAATTGTAGAGTTCTCAAGACCTGTTGGTTTTGGTGAAGATCGGTTAAGGGAATAGCGTAGTTTACCAACAACATTTTATGTTTTAACAAGGGTAAATTTTGTTATGACGAACGATAACTGCCGTACATTAAAAAAGAATCAACTACTCTTCTGTATACCTTTTTGAATTATACAGAACTCAAGGTCTGTTGATTTTGTTGAAGATTGGTTAAGGGAAAGGGGTAGTTTACCTGCAACGTTTTATGTTCTAACAAGGGTATTTTCTATGGCAAACGATAACAGCCGCAAATTCAAACATAATCAAATAATATTTTGCATACACCCCTGAATTGTAGAGTTCTCAAGACCGGTTGGTTTTGGTGAAGATCGGTTAAGGGAATAGGGTAGTTTACCTGCAACATTTAATGTTTTAACAAGGGTAAATTTTTTTATGACGAACGATAACTGCCGTACATTAAAACAGAATCAACTACTCTTCTGCATACCTTTTTGAATTATACAGAACTCAAGGTCTGTTGATTTTGTTGAAGATTGGTTAAGGGAAAGGGGTAGTTTACCTGCAACATTTTATGTTCTAACAAGGGTATTTTCTATGGCAAACGATAACAGCCGCAAATTCAAACAGAATCAAATAATTTTTTGCATACAGCTCTGATTTGTAGAGTACTCAAGACCTATTGGTGTTGGTGAAGATCGGTTAAGGGAAAGGGGTAGTTTACCTGCAACATTTTATGTTTTAACAAGGGTTATTTTTTATATGACGTACGATAACTGCCGTAAATTCAAACAGAATCAACTACGTTTTTCCATACCTTTTTGAACTAAAGAGAACTCAAGATCTGTTGATTTTGTTGAAGATCGGTTAAGGGAAAGGGGTAGTTTATCACCAAAGTTTTATGTTTTAAAAAGGGTAATTTTTTTATGACGAACGATAACTGCCGAAAATTCAAAGAGAATCATATAATTTTTTGCTCACTTGCCTGAGTTGTAGAGAACTCAAGGTCTGTTGATTTTGGTGAAGATCGGTTAAGGGAAAGGGGTAGTTTACCTGCAACATTTTAAGTTGTAACAAGAGAAATGTTTCCACGACGAACGATAACTGCCGCACATTCAAACAGAATCAAATATATTTTTGCATGTACCCCTGAATTGTAGAGGACTGAAGGTCTATTGATTTTGTAGAAGATCGGTTAAGAGAAAGGGGTAGTTTACCTGAAACATTTTATGATTTAACAAGAGTAAAGTACTTAATTTTTAAAGTTAAAGTATCCTGATAAGAAGCTCATAATAATCCACTGTAGAAACGTAGATGAAATATCTATAAATGAAGAGGTTAGGTGAACGGGGTGGGGGTAATTTTCTATTATTAAAAATTATAGTTGAAGGTGGAGGGGAGAATTTTGTATACGTGTACTACGTTATCGGCAACAAAGAAATAGTTTTTTTGTTAAAATTGCTTCCCGGGCTGTTTAGCCGTAGTCCAATGTTTTCTGTAAAACCAGACTTTTCGGCAGTGCCATCGACTGCCATCATCAGTGAAAATCGAGTGCGAAAACGTGAGGTGGTATACGTTAGTGACCACAGTTCTGTGGTTAATGCTGAAGCAATAAGTAGAAAGACGTAGTTTCTATGGAAATATTTCATTTCGAATATGATTTTAAATATAAATCTTAGAACATCAAAGTCATGTATGGTTCTCCATACCGATATTTTTTTTTTGGCAAACGATAACTGCCGCATATTCAAACAGAATCAAATAATGTTTTGCATACACCCCTTAATTGTAGAGAACTCAAGGCCTTTTGATTTTGGTGAAGATCGGTTAAGGGGAAGGGGTAGTTTACCTGCAACCTTTTACGTTTTAACAACAGTAAAGTACTTGAAAATTCAAACTTTTTCAAACAATGGTAATTGTTAAAAATAAAATAATTTTGTTGCCACGCAATAAAATTATAATTTTTTCATTTTAATGTAAATCATGTACGAGAGAAAATATATCGTTCATGGCAGGCAAGCATATCTCAGTTATGTAATGTTTACGTTTCCATTTTATTCTCCGGAACGAGAATCTTATAGTGACGCTTACGAGGAGAGACGCCACACCGTGAAGGGCCCAAATTTGATTTAAAAATAGTAAAAGTGACCATATTTCATGAAGTGAAGGACCGAACTAACTGATGAGGGGATGACACATTCAACCCAGGCCAAGGACCAGCATAAGTAAATCCAAACCTATTAAAATAAGTCAACTAACAAGAAAAAGATGCAAGGCATACCTGAAACCAAAGATGTTTGAAGAATGAAGAACCAAGATCGATGAACCCAACCTACATTAACTATTTGACACTACACTTCCAAGAGACTGATGATAAGTATTGCTGAATTAATTAAATATCTGAAATAAATTCTCTTTCAACTTTCTCACTAAACTGTGAACTCTCACTATGACTGATGGTATTATTTTTTCAAAGATTGATAAATAAAACATATTTTATGCATACTAACTAACTGATTATAACCTATGTACTACACGAATGATACCGTCACACACTTTGACACCACAACTTTGAATCTAATGTAAACCTTGTTCAAGTTTAATTATCACGATTATAAAGTGATATATTGTAATTAATTATCTTGTTTTAAAACTTCTTTGTCGTACTTAAAAGGATTCATCGGCAAATTTATTGTGTATAAACAATAAACGCCGTCTATTGTGGTGACAGAAAAACATAGCATTGCCAACCCAGCCTTCCGCTGAGTGAACGATTATTTATTGCCGAGGCTAAAACATATTATATTAATCACATTTTGTATAAGCATTAATGAAAATTAACAAGTTCTGAAGCCAAATAAAAAAGTGTGAATCGTTACTAACTGTCCAGTAATTATTTTCAAAATATTATGTATGTTGTGTTTTGTAGCAGTGAGTAGAATTAACAAACAATATTTTACATTGATAACACGTTTCCCCCATTCAAGTGAGATTCGAGTTCCAGCCAGTTGGCGAACAATTCGAATCAACACTACCATACCGTAAAACAACTAAGATAGAATCTTTTAATTGTTTTCTGGCAAAACAATTTGGCGCCTATCAGGAAGAAGTAAAGAGTGAGAAGGGACAGGTAAGGACACACGGGCTACATGATGGTTTTATCACACAGAACGCATCCAACGTGCAACTTAATAACGTTTCGCAAAATTTAAACACTAAAACTCGAATTAAATAATCAAACTAAACTCGTTAACATATAACGAACTGTTCGAGTTTTCTACAAAGTGACGTATCCAACGTGTGGCATAAAAACCCGTCACATAGGTTTTCTACAATATATATATTTTTCAACAGTACAACAATTATACAAATATGTTACCATGTACTCAACACAACTAAATATGTATTACACCGGCCAGGTCGCAGGATTTTGTTTCTCGTTACGTCAAGTATATGTGGTTGCACAATAATTAAATATTTTTTAAAGAGGAGTGAGATGTTGTTGACATGAAATAAATCATTTAAAATTGTTTCAAATAATCATTCTAAGATTTATTAATTAACAGAAAAAAATATTTCACTATTAAAATTTCAAACATTAGACATATAAATATTTACCTTTATAAGTTTTACACATATAGTGTAACCTGCAATGGTATTCATAACATACCACACAAATAATTATAATCTTACTCGCTACACAAACGTGTTAAACAAGTTATTTAAATTCTTTTATATTTCTGTGCGTCTGAAATTAACTCAACTTTTATATACTGATAGCAAGTCAGTTACAAACAAACTAATATTAAGATTCAAGAATGAATTTATTGTTGCTATACACAAATAAAAATGATGTTACATTTACTTTCAATCTATTAATTGATTTATACTGACACACCCAAAAATACGACAAAAGATTGGTATTTCTTTTCTAAATTTTGTTATTAAATTAACTTCTCTTATTTCTTAATATTTAAACTTACTAACTTTAATGCTTTAATGTTTATAGTTCATTTCATTTAAGAGCTCTTTTCACAATACAATTACTATAATTATTTTTTATAACCTGCATACTGCTGTTACCATTGCGTGTGTGTGTGTCCAGAATGCTGAGAGTATAATGATGATGTTGATGATGGTGCTGTGGTCGTTGTCTCTAAGTGTTGTTGTTGGTGATGCTTCAGAATTCCTCCTTACGTCTTGGTGTGAGTGTGTGTGTCCATGTCGATCTGCAAACGAGCAGTGTTAACGTCATCTGTAGATTTGTTGAGTCCGAGTGTGTGATCGCCCAAAGTTGCCAGTGGTATTTATACTGGTGGCGATTTGACAGGAACATTCCTGCTTTCAACAGGTTAGAGATGGTCAGTTCACTCCAGAGCATCCTTTTTATTACACTCACTTTTTGGTTAATTATCGCGAACTTATGACCATATTCGTTACATAAGCGATCTCATTGTTTGCGTAATTTTTCTCTGGTCACTCACATATACCACACATATTAATTACTCTTTAATGACACTAGTAATTAATATTAATTAGTTAGCATCTTTAATATTGCATCTCTGGAAATAAATTTTACATCACTGCATTCGTTAAGAATTCATGAATGCACTGGTGTTTTTATAATTGGCGTAAGTCTTTGCTTACAGGTTTAACACAAGTAATTAGTTTATTATAATCCTGTTAAGACCTGATTAATTGGAACAAACAATTTGTTGCGCATCACCCCATCGCGTCATTCAAAACAGGTCACAGCTGGCTCACACACACAAACACACACTCCATATCTTACACTGGCACAGCAGGTGTTACTTTTGACAGGCTCCAGCCTGCATTTTCTTGCACAAAACTGTGTAAAACTGTTCCTTATACTTTCTATGCTAATTACATATTAAACAAACCGCCCTGGGCAAATATGCAAATATATGTATTGTTGCAATACACACACACACACACACACATACATATATATATATATATATATATATATCTATTGCAAGAGATCAAATTTTATTATACTAATAAGGATATAGTGAGTGTGTAAAAATCACAAACAAGTCTATTATGGAGGAGATGAAAAATTATTTATTATATACATAAATATAGTTTTAAAAGATGTATATTGTTTTTTTAAACTGTCATGTATATATAATAGAATTAATTGTTTGTATTGTTCGATAATATAAATCGATTTTACTTGGTTTCTGCAAGTCCTCCTCTCGTCTCGTCGCTCCCGTCCTGGCATCCTCTTCTTCTCGTTGTCCTCTTCTACAGTGTCACTCCTTCCTGGTGTCCTCTTCACCCTGTCGTCCTATTCTATGGCAGGCGGCTCCAGCGGCGATATTTCAATGAGTCTTGTTGTAATGTTTGACTGCTAACATTAATTAGTTTCTTCATAAATTGTTAACTCACAATGATTATAAATTTCACTCGTACAGTTTATTATTAATTTATATTTTATATTTTCTTAACCTCAGGATTAATCTGGGCATTAACTAATGCCCACTACATTTAACTAATGTTAAATGTACACTTTCCATGATATCTTGAAGTGTCTTTAAGTTCCCTAAGCGGATATCTTAACTTACACGAAACAGCACTGTATTATATTTTAAATTTTATCTAAATATTTTACCTTCTCGGTTCTTAACGCAAAACTTCGTTAAGAATTTCCACGGTTTATTTTATATACGATATTTCGACGTTCGTAAGAGAACAACTCTCTTCACCGGGCACAACTTCCCCTTGCAACTTCTACAGACAGACTGTGTCCATCCTAGCTCTACAACGTATGAATCTCACTGAATTTAGTGTATTCTGATAGGCTAAGCCCAAGTCTCATGATTGATGGAACAAACAGATATAAAAATTTCATGAAAAACTTTGTATAATTTAGCAAAGTCCTGCATGGAAATTATCTACAAATTTTATTACCCTATCATTGATAAGAGTTACAATTGAGTTTTTCTTTCCTTAAAAAACCATATTTCTAAAATAGTTATGAACCTCAGAGTATACACAAATTGAAGCTATTTACCTAAATAATTCCTTGTCAAAGTTTCATGTCAATCGGTTAACTACCACTGAAGCTATAGCGATCACAGATTATCACACCCGCACACGTGCACAAATTCACACAAAAAATACATGACACTGTAGAACATCTTTTTATGAAGAGTTTGGTATACCCTACATGCTTATCCATTTATAAATACAAAACTTACGACCAAAGACAAAATATTACATAAAACAAATTTAAACAAGAAAATGCTCGTCATCCATGTGCTCTGATATACACAACATAGCTTATCATCCTGTATTCTGTTGCAATATATATATATATATATATTTTTATATATATATATATTTATATATATATATATATATTTATATATATATATATATATATATTCAATCACTTTCTGCTACAGTTTGTTTCTTGATATATATATAAAATATTTAAAATTTATATTTATTTTACCTCAAGATGTTATGTTTCCCTTATTTGGAACATGTTTCGAGAACTACTGTGTTCTCGTCCTCAGCCTTCGTGATCTTGCGTCTGGTGAAGTATTTGTGTGTTGGCTGGATGCTATTTTGGTTTCTTGTTGGTCTCTGGTATTTTAAAGTGGTATTATTGTGTGCGACTGTGGTGTATGTATTAGTATTTTGTGTATTTTTGATGTTGAGTGCTTTGAATATTGTGTCATGTTTTGTATTGATTTGTATTTGTTCAGGTATTAGTTTGTTTTGTATTTTGTTTGTATATTTGTAAATTTTCCCAAATGTTCATTATGGTGCCTTTGTGCGGTATATGTTTTATTAGTGTCATATCGGTTATGTCTGGGAATTCATGTCCCGTGTTTATTGCATGTATGGCCAAATTGGATTTATATATTTCTGGTTTTTGTATGCATTTAGATGTTCAAAATAACGTTTTTTCAGCTGTTTTTAGTTTGTCCTATGTAACATTTATTGCAATCTTGGCATTCAATTTTGTATATACCGTTAGTTGTTGTATGGGTTATTTAGTTTTTGTAACTTATTTTTATTAGTTTTGTATGCTATTTTTATTACCACAGTAACAAGTAAATAAACAAAAGCTATTTAGCGGCATCGGAACTGTACATTTATCCATTCCTGCAGTACATTTTCGATGTTTTATATAATATGCGATTGTATCGATATATTACAATGTGGAAAAGAAGTGTACTAATTGTAAATTGTCCTATTACTTAATGCAAAGCGAAAATACGTGTTGTTTTCATTTGTGAGGTTAGGTGACAATGGTTTTTGGTTTTTAGTTTACCGTTGAAATAAATAAAAGCCATTGGTTGAGGAAAACATAACGTTTAATGTGTTATACACTGCTTCTAACACAGTAACACTTAAAATAAAGAATTTAGCACGTTTTTGATTTAACAGGTACTTTATAAATATCTCCAAAGGCTTTATAAATGGGCACTTTTAAATCTACAAAGGCTGTTGCACCAACATAATAATTTAGTGCAAGTTAAAGTAGTACAAGTGTTGAAAACAGCTTTAGAGAGAATTTGACTAATGAGTACAAAATTGTTATACGAGCTGACAGAACTCCATATAGACATAGACAATAAAAATTATACTAAAATAGTAAAAGTCAAATATCCACGTGCGAAGCCGTGGGTAACAGCTAGTTAAATATAAACAAAATGTTCATACTGTCACAACTCTCAGGCTGTCAGGTCATGGTATCACTGTCTATATACACTTCTGAATGTTTTGTCTGTTCTCATAACAGACATCATCAGTGGTGTGGGAACAGAGATCACAAACACACGTGAACAAAGTCTGTTCCATCCTGTTGAGGTACTTATATTTAAAAAAAATATAAATACATTGTGATCTCTGCTCCCACGCCACTGAAGATGTCCATCATGGATACAGACAAAACGTCTAGAAGTGTATATACACAGTCTTGACTAAGGGCTAACGGCCCAGAAAATTATGACAGTATAAATATTAGCCGTGAAAGCTTACGTTCACTTAAAAACATTTATAATTTATTTAAATTTTCAACATCTGTATGTTTAATGACGATAGATATAACTACATAAGTACTGTAAGTTCTTTACAAAATTATACTTAATAGAGTCTTGGACATGCCCGTTGATTAACTAACTGTAAGTATAATACTACTGATTCGGAACACTAAGGTTGTTACTAGTAAAAATTTTACATTTTTACCTTGTAGCCTGAACACAGACACACATTCAGTATATACAGAAAACCAACTACAACTGAAACACTAATACACAACTCCTCCAATCACCCAATACAACACAAACTAGCTGCCTTCAGAACCATGATACACAGACTAAACAACATCCCACTAGATGAAAAAGACTACAAAGACAAATTAAACAAGATAAAATATCTAGCACAAACCAATGGATACAACGGAGCAATAGTCAATAAACTCCTACACCAAACACAAAACAAACAACAGATAAAGGGAGAAAACAACAAATTCATAAGACTAACATACATCAATAACCACACTGAAAAAATAGCCCACAAATTAAAAAAAGCAGGATACAGAATCACATATCGTACAAAACTACAAACAAAACAGCACACAACACTATCAAAAAACACATACAAAGAACAAAACAAATCTGATTTACCTGGGGTTTACAAAGTAAACTGTTCAGGATGTAACAAATTCTACATAGGCCAGACAGGATGTTGCTTGAAACAGAGATACATTGAACACACAAAGGCACTACACTCCACCACCGAATCCACCTTTGCAAACCACCTCATTGAAGCAAACTAAATATACACAACCATATACGCAACATGGATGTTCTACATGTACACACAAAAGGCCGAAAACTAGACACTCTTGACAACTATAAATATACAAACACACAAATCATATAAAAACGACATCCTAAACGAACAGACACGATTCAAATCACACATGCTATTCGAACATATCACATCGCGCACACACAGCATCGATCTTTCAAATGACGATGCCATCACCAAGAACAAGATGGACAGTGCTCCTAATGGCAGCCTCTGATGAAGCTTGTAATAAGCGAAGACTGGTTCAGGCAACAAGGTAACAATTTTACACTTTTACCAATAAAAAACTTAGTGTTCCAAGTCAGTAGTATTATACTTATAATTTCTTAATACAGATTAAATGTATATTACAGTTACCAAAACAAAAAAGTTTTGCAAAAGAAAAGTGAATACAATTTTATTACCCCTTATTATGGCCGTATAAGATACAGGAAGAATTGGGGAGACTTCCATCACAGAAAACTGCTACATCAATGACAGAAAAAAATACAGTGTTTATTATCAGACTGGTTAAGAAGCATGTACGGGTCATTAAAAATTACTATGAAAGTGGAACACATTAATAATGCGAGTTACATTAGGGTTGCCCAAATAATCTGGCATGCAAAGTCGCGGCAAACACAAGCGGTGTTACCACTATTAATAAAACATGTACGTACATTACATATTGTAAAACGCAGTGAGGTGCACACATGGGGGCATTCGACTTTTGTTTCCCAAGCAGGATGTGATAATTAATAATGATTCACAACACAATGTGTTTAATTCCTCACACGTCAAGGATCAAGAAAGTAGTGCCTGTACGAACAGTATTGTTTATACAAAATTAAACGGGTGACACACTTCATCCCATCCGGTGTTTGTATTTTGTTACTCTACTGACTATTGGTCAAACAAATGAAGGAATAAGAATATGTATAACATAATGGTCAAAAGTTTAAGAATTTATGCTTTGAAATGTGGACAATGATAGAAAGAGGCAAAAATAAATGCGACATCCACATTATGACTGCCATAATCGTGAGAAACAAGGAAACTAATGTTTCAAATGAAAGATAGGTTAACAGGTATGGGATTTTAAGTATACAAATACTGCAATAAGAGAGGACACTGTATTAACAATAAAAAAGTAGTTTATAATGGTGCCGGCATGTTCATAGAATGAAGAAATTGACAAGTCACATGTAATGGTATGTAAGAACACGCTGAAAAGTGGGAAAACTAAGAAAATAATTGAGATTGGATTATTAAAAAAGCTTTTAATAATTATTATAGACTTCTGTCTATTAAAATACAAGCAACTAGATATAGAAAGTAGTGGAAAGAAGTATTATAGGCCAACATTTCTAAATGATTTTGTGTGTGCGTGACTGTGATTAATGTATCTTAGAAACCTCTGATGATACTGATATTTTTCAGTGAAACGTGCGTCAGGTGTTAAAAAGAATATACGAAATTATACTACTTGCAGAAGAAACAAATTGAATAACTACACAAATTTATATAATTACTGCAAGAAACGTCGAGTTACTTACATAGAAAAAAAAATATATATATATATATTACTATAATACTTATAACTATTTTACCTCAAGATGTATTTTTTCCTTTAGGGACATGTTTCGGGAGATCCTGTTCTCCCATCTTCAACCTTCGCCATCTTGCTTCTGGTGCAGTATTTGTGTGTTGGCTTCTGGATGTTATTATGGTGGTTTGTTGGTCTTTGGTCCTTCAATGTTGCATTATTGTGTGTGGTTGTGGTATCTGTTTTTGTATTTTGTGTATTTTCGATGTTGAGTGCTTTGAATATTGTGTCATGTTTTGTATTGGTTTGTATTTGTTCTGGTATTAATTTGTTTTGTGTTTTATGTTTGTAAATCTGTAAATTTTCCCAAATGTTCATTATGGTGCCTTTGTGTGGTATATGTTTTATTAGTGTTACA
Source organism: Magicicada septendecula (assembly GCA_034769895.1). NCBI lineage: Eukaryota > Metazoa > Arthropoda > Insecta > Hemiptera > Cicadidae > Magicicada > Magicicada septendecula. Next base: position 45,242,826 of record CM068368.1, read on the forward strand.
TTGGTTATGTCTGGGAATTCATGTCCTGTGTTTATTGCATGTGTGGCTAAATTGGATTTATATATGTTTGGTTTTTTGTATGCATTTAGGTGTTCAAAATAACGTTTTTTCAGCTGTTTTTTTGTTTGTCCTATATAACATTTATTGCAATCTTGGCATTCAATTTTGTATATACCGTTGGTTGTTGTATTATCTTTGTTGTGAGTTATTTAGATTTTGTAATTTATTTTTATTAGTTTTGTATGCTATTTTTATATCTGTGTTTTTAAATAGTTTTGTTAGTTTTGACATTTTATTATTTATATATGTGAATGTGGCCCATTTTTTGTTGTTGTTATTATTTATGTGTTGTTCAGTTTGATTAATTCTTAATTGTTCAGTTTTTATTTTGTATTTGATTTTATTTTCTATTTTGATCATAGTATTTTTATTGTATCCATTTGCATAACCAATTTGGTATATTATATTTCTAATATACCAAATTGGTTATGCAAATGGATACAATAAAAATACTATGATCAAAATAGAAAATAAAATCAAATACAAAATAAAAACTGAACAATTAAGAATTAATCAAACTGAACAACACATAAATAATAACAACAACAAAAAATGGGCCACATTCACATATATAAATAATAAAATGTCAAAACTAACAAAACTATTTAAAAACACAGATATAAAAATAGCATACAAAACTAATAAAAATAAATTACAAAATCTAAATAACTCACACAACAAAGATAATACAACAACCAACGGTATATACAAAATTGAATGCCAAGATTGCAATAAATGTTATATAGGACAAACAAAAAAACAGCTGAAAAAACGTTATTTTGAACACCTAAATGCATACAAAAAACCAAACATATATAAATCCAATTTAGCCACACATGCAATAAACACAGGACATGAATTCCCAGACATAACCAATGTAACACTAATAAAACATATACCACACAAAGGCACCATAATGAACATTTGGGAAAATTTACAGATTTACAAACATAAAACACAAAACAAATTAATACCAGAACAAATACAAACCAATACAAAACATGACACAATATTCAAAGCACTCAACATCGAAAATACACAAAATACAAAAACAGATACCACAACCACACACAATAATGCAACATTGAAGGACCAAAGACCAACAAACCACCATAATAACATCCAGAAGCCAACACACAAATACTGCACCAGAAGCAAGATGGCGAAGGTTGAAGATGGGAGAACAGGATCTCCCGAAACATGTCCCTAAAGGAAAAAATACATCTTGAGGTAAAATAGTTATAAGTATTATAGTATTATATACATCAAGAAACGGACTGTAGCAGAAAGTGATTGAAATATATATATATATATATTACTTTAATATTTATAAATAAATTTACCTCAAGATGTACCTTTTTTTCCTTATTAGGAACATGTTTCAAGAGCTCCCGTGCTCTCATCATCAGCCTTCGCGATCTTGCGTCTGGTGAAGTATTTGTGTGTTGGCTGGATGCTATTAAGGTTGTATAACGGTGTTGTATAATGGTATATACAAAATTGAATGCCAAGATTGCAATAAATGTTACAGAGGACAAACAAAAAACAGCTGAAAAAACGTTATTTTGAACACCTAAACGCATACAAAAAAACAGAAATATATAAATCCAATTTAGCCACACATGCAATAAACACAGAACATGAATAATGTGAATAATAAATAATGAATAATGAATAATACACAGACATAACCAATGTGACACTAATAAAACATATACCACACAAAGGCACCATAATGAACATTTGGGAAAATTTACAAATATACAAACATAAAACACAAAACAAACTAATACCTGAACAAATACAAATCAATACAAAACATGACATGATATTCAAAGCACTCAACATCGAAAATACACAAAATACAAATACATATACCACAATCACACACAATAATACAACTTTAAAATACCAGAGACCAATAAACAACCTTAATAGCATCCAGCCAACACACAAATACTTCACCAGACGGAAGATCGCGAAGGCTGATGATGAGAGCACGGGAGCTCTCAAAACATGTTCCTAATAAGGAAAAAAAAGGTACATCTTGAGGTAAATTTATTTATAAATATTAAATGTATTATATACATCAAGAAATGGACTGTAGCAGAAAGTGATTGAACACACACACACACACACACACACACACACACACACACACACACACACACACACACACACACACACACACACACACACACACACACACACACACACACACACACACACACACACACACACACACACTTTTATATTTTTAATAATATAATATATTGTATCACTATTTATATTCTTGTAAAAAGTTTTATTATTATTAAACAAAATAATAAATACAAGAAAAATATGAGTATATATATGAATGTTATTACACCTACACCTAATTACAAATACCATAATCAAATATCAACAAGTATAAAACATATATCAAACACAAATACATATACACACAGACATGTGTGTGTATTCATTAAATAAGCTGTCCAGACTATTTACTGATGTCACATGATTCAGCTGATTTGGATCATTATCAAAGTACACAAAACAAGGTTTCTGTGAACAAATGACAACAAAAACAATTATCACTGTTCACATTTGTTTATAAAACATTCTTATTGTATACTCTGATAATAGTATAAATAATTTGAAAGACACATTGGGGTAATACGTATATATAGTTTTTTGATACATGCACTATGTGCGTAAGTTTTATCCAAACTCTTGATCCCTGCCTACCCAAATAGATGAAGAGTTTCTTGACTAAGAAGTCATATTGTTATATAATACAGAACATTCTCATACACTTGATAGTGTCGTTCTTCAAGTTTCTCAAGTAGCCCAGCGGGTACGTGTTTCTGCCATGGCCGCAGTGAAGTATCCTCAATCTTTACATTCTCTCCATGTCAACACCTTCAATTTATTCTTTCCTGGAATCCTCCCTTTTAATTACTATCGGTTATAATTAAACTTAAATCTCTTAAACATCTTTTCTTAAATAATAATGTCATCATCACTTTCCAGTGTTCAGTATATCTTATTCTATAATTCATACTTAATACTATTTTTCACCATATATTTATTCACTGTTATTTTTCCACTTTTAAACCTTTAGTGTTTTTTACAGATTTATTAAGTGTCTATTTTCTTTATTATTCACTATTTCTTATAATAGTTATATTCTATATTTTATACTATTCCCATTTATACCTCACCTTCACTTTTAAATTATCTATAGTTAATTATAATTTAATTAGCGTACCTTCCTTATCACTTCACTTTGGGGGTTTTTTACACATACACTATTGCACTGTATCACTGTTTATACTATGTGTTTTTTAGTGGGTAATCCCTATACTTATTTCTCTTTCATTACAATATATCCTTAATACTATTAACAATTTTATGTTAAATATCACTATAATATTGACGACTCGGAACACAAAGTTTTTTATAAGTAAAAACGGAAAGTTTTACCTTACAGCCTAAACCGGCTTTCACCTATAGAAGGCTTCATCAGAGGCTGTCGTTAGTAGCGCTGCTCGTCTTGTTGTTGGCGACGACAACAAGACAACCAATAGGTATTTATTTTATGTTCTTACAATACTATTTTTACATCTAATTCTCAATTGGGTTTTAGGTTGCTTTTTTATCATTTTAATCTTTAACCTTGTTTAATAGGGTTTCTTCCTAAATCAGTGTTGTCCATTAATGGGTAACAACAGTTACTTTTTCCTTTCTCATAGGGTAATTATTGGTTTGGTTCCAATATTATTCTTGAGTGCATTATTTCTCCTTCTCCTCTGCTTTATTACTTGTTTGTGTATCATTATTGGTTTTCATTTCTATCTATTTCCCTCCTTCTTCATTTTCACCGTATTTGGTTAATACTTTGGTTTTTCCATCCTCTCCTTTGGGTACATTTCCACGTGTTACATTGGGTCGTTTAATTCCATGAACTTGTTTCATTTTTGTGTGGGTTTTGGATTTTTTTCCTTTCTTCCTTTGGTTTGGGTTACATTCTTGTTTATTCTTCGTGGATCCCTTCTTCATTTTGTTTCCTTTTGTTGGGTCAATCACTTGGGTTAGGTCAAAGTCGTCGTTTGTCGAGTCATAGTTTTTATATTTTATTTAAATTAATCATTTTTATTTAACATGAAGTATTATTTTAGATTTAATATTGTTTTGTTCATCCCTGGTATTGGGTTGGCTTATTTGTGTTGTAACATAATGCCTCCCCTTCAAAATTGATCATTTTGATAAAACACTAGCATAGTTTTTTATGAAATTATCAGTTATATATCATATTTTTCCTTTTCTTCCTTGTTTGTTTCTCCATTCTTATTTCTCTTCTTACTTGATTCATTCCCTTTTATTTGGATCTGTTTTTATTTATTTCCATTGGTGTGTTCTCCCTTATACATAATTTTTTCCCTAACTTTTTAGTAGCTGGTTTCTCCCATTACTACTCATTTTTTCTGAGACCAGAGGAACATCATCTCTGCTCAGTTTATTTTGATCGCAGGACTTTTCAACAGTCAATCTTAAATATCTTTTTTGTCAACTTGTGACTTAAATTAATAATAATAATATATTTTGGGATTGTCCACCTTGTGGTTTGTTTTTAGATCACTTTGGCCTTTTACTCATTCTTCCTTCCGCTGTACCTTTGCTATATACTGTCATCTACTCATACAGTTGATTGTTTTTTATTTATTCATATGTTAATTTCATCATATCTAACTTTTCATTATTTTGTTTTTCTATTCTTCTAGTGATCATTTTAATTATCTCAGACATTTGTATTCTTTTCTCAGTTATTTAGCAATATTCTGCTTTAGCCATAGCTTGTATATTTGTTTTATACATAACTTTTCTTTTTCTTTGTACCAGTTCAGATTTTTTTTTCTTTGAATACATTTGATTCATTATAATTTCAGGTATTTATCTTATCAGTTTTTAGCTTGTTTATTTTATATTGTATTAAATATCATTTTTGATAATTCTTTGTAAGTTAATTCTCTTACTTTATAGGAATTTTTGTAGCGTATTCCTTTTTTGGTACATTTTGTTTAATTATTTTATATACTTCATATATCAACTTTTTAATAGACTGTAAGTTGATTTCACTTAGTAGGAATTTGTGTAACTTATTCCTTAGTTTATATATATATATATATATATATATATATATATATATTTATTTTAGCCCTCATAAGTCATCGAAATATTGTTGTAAGTTGTGCTCACATAATTTTTGAATTTTGGCATTTGTTTATTTTATTTATAGTAATTTTAATTTTCTTCATAGAATTTCTTTATTGAAGCTTGGTTGTAAACTCCTTTTACTTTCTTGGTGGTTATATTACTTATCTCATAAGTACCGTTTCCATTGTCCTTCGTGATGACATATGGTCATACATATTATTATACATAAGTTTATACACTATTACTATATATAGGACCATATTTTTTATACTTTTTTGTAAGTCAATCTTTTCCTTTTCTTTCCTTGTTATTGCCTTCTCTTGTATATTTCACTCTTTGTTGGCTTTCTCCTCTACTCCTTCAAATGTCTGATGGTTGAACATTTATTCTGGATAATATATAATTTCGTTTGTTGAAATTAATATAGGAGTATTAGAGTTTGAGAGTATATTGGGTTTATACATAGTCAATTTTATTAATTCCATTCCTTATTCAAGCCTTCTCCTTTATTATTCTACACTTTGATGTTCTGCTTCTCTACTCCTTCAAAGGTTAGTTGGTTAAACCTTTATTCTGGATGATTTTTAACTTTTATTTATCATGGTTTAATTTTTTCTCATTTAATTCGTCTTAGTCGTTTCTTGTACCCTCTTGTTTTGGTGATTATTTAGTGGTTTAATTTAATTTTAATACTTCTTTCTTTCCATTGGTTTACTTGGTCAGTAATTCGAAGATCAGTCCCTTTTCTTGGTGTGTGGTATCTTCGCTTAGTTTACCCAGGGTCCATCAGTTCCTCTGCACTTGTGGTTTGGATAATCTGGGTGTGTATAACTATTTCCTTGCTGGTGAAATAGGTATCTTCTATCTTGTACCACAATTCATCTAATATTATTTGTTCATTTGTATCCATGGTTCCATCGTTCACTTTATGATGTGGTTTATTAATCAAAGGAGTTAATGGTACCTCCCTCATTAATGTGATCATTGGTTTTTTATTTTGCATTTCCAATGCTGGTGGATTTCTGTGTTTTAGAAACCTTTGTAACTTGTGACACACTATTTTGTTGTGGGTCCTTTCTACTTCTTGTATCTTCCATTTATGTATTGTTTTGCTGAAGTTTTCCTCCTCTAGCTCGTTGTGAATTCCCTCTATAATTTCCTTCAGAGTCCTCCTACAATCTCTATACTTCACTAATTTGCTTTGGTAGGTAAGGGGCAAATTAAACACGTCAATGAGTCCGCTCTTCATCATTTCTAATTCTTCTCTTGTTTTGACTAGTTTCTTTTTATATATCTTTCCCAATTCCTCTGTTTTCTTATTCTTCTTAATGATTCGATTCTTCTTTACTCTTCTACTGTTGGTTTTTATATGCTTAATTTTCTTGGTGTCATTGTTATCTTTATTTTCAGAAAACAATACACTTGATTCTTCTACAATTTCCATCTCCTTACTACCTTCAGAAGTGGTGTCTGGTGTTTCATTCACTGGTTTGAAATCACTATCTACTGTTTCATTCAGTTGATCTACCGGGTAACTTGTTTCTTCCCATCTCTTGTTCATCCCCGTTCTCATCTGCTTGGTTTCTTCCCGAAATCCTATTAGTATGAACCTTAATTCTTCTCTGTTTCTCTCACCGTTTTCCTTTATTTGCTGTAGGAATGTCTCATGAGTATTTTCAATCGTGTTATTGACTATTTCAAAATCCTTTTTTACCTGCCTCTTCAGTTCCTCACTCTTCTTTTCTAACGCCTCTTGACTTTTCTTCAAAACTTCATGGCTTCTTTCCATTTTATTAATTAGGAGTTCCATGTTCTCCTTGATTTGCTTCTTCAATTCTTCACTGTTTCTGTCCAGCTTGTCATTCAGGAACTTCCTGTCTTCTCTCCTTCCCTCTTGCAATGATTCTAATTTTTTATTCAATTCTTCCTTGTCTTGTCTTCTTTCTTCTTTTGCTTCTTCCTTCAACTGGTCTATTTTTTCATTCGTTTTCTTTGAAGTTTCTGTCATAAAATTCATGATATCTTGCAAGCTCAGTTCCTCCTTCTGAGTTGGTTTACTGGGTTGGTCCCCTACCATTACTTCCACTTCTGGTTCTGGTTGAGTTGGATTTTCTGGTTGGTTTTCTTGAAGATCCTCTTCGAATAGCTCCCCGATCATTTCTTCGATTTCTTCCATCTCTTCTGGTTGACCTTCACCTTCAATTCCTTTCTGAGTGTTCTTTCTGGTAACCATGGAATGTCTCTTCATAGTCGCCGTTGGCCTTCTTTTAAAGCCTCACCGGTTGGTCGCCAATCTGTAACGTAATTATTGAGGTCGTCCGTCTTCGTTTAAGCCCCACGTTGGGCGCCAATCTGTAATGAGGGGTTCTGTGCGTACCTGTAAAATGTACACCAATTTTGTATGTGTAATAATGATGAGTGCGTTCGTCTCGCACCGGGGTCGTTACATTAATTTTCACGGCTAACGATGTCCATAGCGTTGCGGTAATCACCTGTATAACACGGCAGTAACCTTACCTGTTGTTTATAGGGGCGTGTTAATCCCGGGTGGCGCCAAGTCGTTATTTAAACCAATAGGTGATAATTAAAATATTCAAATTGACAATTATATAATGACAATATTTGCACCGACTGATTACATGAAACTCTTGTCCTCTGGTCTTGACGAATCGATCAAGGAAACACTCAGCTTTTGTATGGCTGTATACGTTGAAGTATTACAATTATTTTTGTTTCCAAAATCGTGGATTCTTGTGACTATGAGCTAAAGAATTCCTATGGTTACAATAAAAATATATTACCTTATTCTACGTGTACATAAATAATAATGTGTGATGTTACAATCTGTTCTGTGGTGTCGTTAAATGTGTTTTGTAAGTTCGTGTTTAAATAATAGGTTATATTTTCCCTTAACAAGTTTTTAGTGAGTTTTATTTTACTTAATACTCTATGAAAGAGAAATATTTGTTTATAGTGAGATAAATTTACCTTTAGTAAAATTTAGAGTGATTAGGGTTTTTGGAAGATAAGTAATTTAATTGTACTTAACACCTCAGCATGACTTGGTGTCTTCGTTCGTTTGATCGGGTAGGATTTGGCTGCAATAAGTTCGGTTTTCATGAATTTTGGGGCTTCAATGGGTTGGGCATCTTTTTCATAACGTATCTGGATGTTCTTTTCGGGTAATTTTCCGTTTAATTGCCTTGGATCTCGAGTTGGCTGCTATAAATGGTCGTCTGCTTCTTATTCTGTCATGGTTAGGAACTTCAATTACTTTTTTACATTATTTTAACAGAAAATCGTTCTTCCCAATATTGGCTTCTGTATTCTCTTACTGACGCTTCGCTTCTTTCTAACGGTATTCAACGGTAATCCTCTTCAACTGCATGATTTTGATTGGTTGATTTTGAGATGATGTATTGTTATCAAAATTCGAATTCTTCGTATATCTTCTGATTGCTGTTATTCCTCTATCTTCCTTCCTGGTTATTAAATATTGTCACTATAGTATTTATTTCCTTTCATAGATTATTTTGATACCCCACAAGTTTGGGTAATTTTAGATTTTATGTTTTTACAATTATGTTAATGCTTGTTAATTACATTTCTTTTTGTATACAAATGCTTATTATAATATTTTGTTTTACAAATGATTTACATTTATTCTTGGTGAACCCTTCACCTCAGATTTGCTAATTTCTTTGTTAATTTGTTATAATTTTTAGTTGTTTGGTTCTGACAGTTATGCCCTTTCATAGGCCTGAGTAGCCATTATGTTATTTGACTTATTTCATTTAAATCACATTTCGTTTCAGCCTAATGGTCTTTACTTTGTTATTATTATTGGTTGTGTTGTATTTTGAGTCTGTTGGTGTTTTGATTACATGTCAATATTGCTTTCTCTATCTTAATATTTAAAACATAACAATTAGGCTTATGGACTGCAAGTTTCTTTCAGCCATATCCTATTCATAACATTAAAACGAACAATTCTTTATAAGTTATTAGAGTTATTATTTTGAGTGAGAAATATCATCACTTCCTTCCAACTTATTATTTGCTAATTTTTTGTTTACAATACATATTATTTTTATTGTGATAAACAACATCACTTTTATGAAATTTATAACTATCCCTTATAACATGGGTGTCTTTGATTTGTCTCTAATTTCTTAATTTTTAAACAATCTTTACATTCTCTCCATGTCAACACCTTCAATTTATTCTTTCCTGGAATCCTCCCTTTTAATTACTATCGGTTATAATTAAACTTAAATCTCTTAAACATCTTTTCTTAAATAATAATGTCATCATCACTTTCCAGTGTTCAGTATATCTTATTCTATAATTCATACTTAATACTATTTTTCACCATATATTTATTCACTGTTATTTTTCCACTTTTAAACCTTTAGTGTTTTTTACAGATTTATTAAGTGTCTATTTTCTTTATTATTCACTATTTCTTATAATAGTTATATTCTATATTTTACACTATTCCCATTTATACCTCACCTTCAATTTTAAATTATCTATAGTTAATTATAATTTAATTAGCGTACCTTCCTTATCACTTCACTTTGGGGTTTTTACACATACACTATTGCACTGTATCACTGTTTATACTATGTTTTTTAGTGGGTAATCCCTATACTTATTTCTCTTTCATTACAATATATCCTTAATACTATTAACAATTTTATGTTCTTACAATACTATTTTTACATCTAATTCTCAATTGGGTTTTAGGTTGCTTTTTTATCATTTTAATCTTTAACCTTGTTTAATAGGGTTTCTTCCCTAAATCAGTGTTGTCCATTAATGGGTAACAACAGTTACTTTTTCCTTTCTCATAGGGTAATTATTGGTTTGGTTCCAATATTATTCTTGAGTGCATTATTTCTCCTTCACCTCTGCTTTATTACTTGTTTGTGTATCATTATTGGTTTTCATTTCTATCTATTTCCCTCCTTCTTCATTTTCATCGTATTTGGTTAATACTTTGGTTTTTCCATCCTCTCCTTTGGGTACATTTCGACGTGTTACATTGGGTCGTTTAATTCCATGAACTTGTTTCATTTTTGTGTGGGTTTTGGATATTTTTCCTTTCTTCCTTTGGTTTGGGTTACATTCTTGTTTATTCTTCGTGGATCCCTTCTTCATTTTGTTTCCTTTTGTTGGGTCAATCACTTGGGTTAGGTCAAAGTCGTCGTTTGTCGAGTCATAGTTTTTATATTTTATTTAAATTAATCATTTTTATTTAACATGAAGTATTATTTTAGATTTAATATTGTTTTGTTCATCCCTGGTATTGGGTTGGCTTATTTGTGGTGTAACAATATGTACAAACATAATTTATACAAACATCTACCTAATTAACTTACAATTGATCACAAAGAAGATCCCTGATAAGTTCCGGGATGAGGTTCCTCATGTGGCTTCTCAGTCGCACCCTTTTTGAAAAATGTGTGTAGAGTTGGTTGTGATGCTTTTTGCTTCCTCTCATTTAATAGTTGTTGATAACAATTTATTCCATCATTGACAACTTTTTTGACTTTCGCGATTCTCTCCCAATCAACTTCATTTTGCTCTATGAAGTTTAATCCTGTTTGAATTAACATTAAACCTTCCTGCAAAATTTTAGTTGACAAAATTCGCGGTGTTTCTTCAGGAACGATCTCTTCTTTTTTTGCTTCATCTTGAGATTCTAGATCCAGAAGTTCTTCGTTTGTCAATGACTGCGTGTCGGATTCAATCATTTCCATAATGTCTTGTTTTTCTATGGATTCTTCACTTAGCCTCCCTGTGTTGGCTAGCTGTGTGATGTCATTCACTAAATTTTAAAAAACTTTATTTTCTTCACTTTTGGCCACGTTCGGCCACAGTTTTTTCCAACAACCATTCATGCAATGTTGTGTAACTTCTTTCCATGAAAGATCAATATTTTCATTGGCTTTCATAATGTTAAACGATTTCCACCATTCTTTCATTGACTGCTTGTCTGCTGAATCTGTTTCATGAATTAATTGGCCGAATGTGCGGCGCAAATAATACGCTTTAAAAGCAGCAATTGCTCCCTGATCCATAGGCTGCAATAATGAAGTTGTATTGGTAGGAAGAAACACAACATCAACAGAAAAATCAGTTTGGAGGCTTTCCAAGGTAACAGAATGACCGGGCGCGTTATCCAGAACTAACAGGGCTTTATGTTCTAAGTCATTCTCACAATATTTTTTTTACTTCGGGGATGAAATGGTTAAGATACCAATCCTTAAACACAGCCATTGTCACCCAAGCCTTCTTGTTTGATGTCCATATGACGGGCAAATTTTCTTTTTTATAAAATTTCATCGCGCGTGGATTTTCTGAGTGGTACACCAAAAGAGTTTTTATTTCAAATCTCCACTTGCATTACCCCCGAATAAAAGTGTAAGCCGATCCTTGCCCGCTTTGAAGCCTGGGGCCTGTTGCTCACTTTTAGAAATGAAAGTGCGTGAAGGTAACTTTTTCCAAAACAGCCCTGTCTCATCCACATTGAAAACAAGGTTAGGGGGATAGCTTCGACTGTTCACCAAATCCTTAAATGTGGAAGGATATTTATCAGCTGTTTCCATGTCGGCACTTGCTGATTCACCTTGAAGTCGAAGGCTGTGAAAGTTTGAGCGACGTTTGAATCGATCAAACCAACCTCGACTTGCTTTAAATTCAATGGTCGAAAATTCTTCCTCATTTTTTTTGAATGTCGTCAAACAGGGACTTAGCTTTAGCCATGATAACAGCCTGGCTTAAAGGGATTCGCCGCTGGTTCATGTCTTCAACCCACACTGACAGTAGGTGTTCCATTTTTTCCATAATAGAGGATCTAGACCGATTCATTTTTGTAGAAGCAATAGATGTACCCGCGGACTGACTGGATAGCACAATTTTTTCTTTATTTTTTACAATTGTACGTACGGTTGACTCCGATATGTCAAACTCACGACTGACTTCTGTGGCACCAACACCCGACTCCATACGATTTAAAATTTTCATTTTAACTTCAAGAGTCAAAGATTTATGTTTAACTGCTAATTTCGACATTTTATCAGCGCACATTGTTAATCCATTCTAATTGAATGTTCGAACTAAACTGAAAGGAAAACGTATTCCCAATGTATAGAAACAATAACAGGGGGGGGGGAGAGTGAATGGTTTTCCAGGAATTGGCCGAGACTTAAGTTCAACAAGGGGCCCTAAAAAGGAATGATTAACCCAAACTACCATTCCAAGAATGTAAATTAGTACGTATACAGTACAGTACTGTTTATTTGGCTGAGACAAGATAAACAAGAAACGTGAATACATTTCTGGCGGGAAAGGAAGATGCATTTTGCAAACTAACGCCTACGTCACAGTCACACACGTCCACCTTTTCTACAAACATTGTGCACAGTTTAATCTGAGTTGTGGCATCGGGAACTTAGAAATGGTTAATAAATGTCAGCCACTGCTGTGTGTAGTGAAAATGTGTTGTGTCTATTCAGCGTCACCACAGGTCTCCAGCACAGAGATACGATTTCTCATTCGTCAGAATCCCGCCAACAAGAGTATTCAAGGTCAAATAACATTTATAATGTGTAATGGCACAGCCATGTATGTTTACAAAACGTACTACTGTTTTGGTTGACACTTATATACAGATCTACGTCTCACCTAATGCAACCTCTTATTTATCTGTACAAATCAGCTGTCTGTTTTTACGTTTCCACCAAACGTGTTGGTAGGTTGACGTGTTCGTACTCCTTAAAAAATAATACAGTAATGTAATTATGTGTTTATTTGTCATTTTCAAAATAAAATACGCAAACTTTAGTTGTTAAATTCAAAATTTACATATTCATTACATTTACGATGATACGTATATATACAATATTATTGGTACTGTATATGTAATTGTTAATATGTATAATAAATATTTTCTTAGAAAAAAAAATGCATTATAGCAAATTCGCGTTATGTGGGGTTGCGCAAAGCGGGGTATGAATGTATTTTGTTTTCCACTGTACCATACGACGATCAGTGAGACTGTCGTAACAATATGGTCGTCCATCAAGGTATTCATGCATGTGATGTAGTACTTTGTAAGTGGAGGTCGTAGTGCCTGTGAATACATGACTATACAGTCGGGTGTACAAGTTTTGTTATTTTAAATTTTACCTAACCGCATTAATTTTTCCTATAACACTCACAACATATTCCAAACTACTATTTATAAAGAAAATGTTGTGAAACTTGGGTCCTTACATCAAATCAGTGCCAATGAATTCAAACAACACAATACGTTTTCTGTACAGAATATTAGGAGTATCACTGATAGGCCTAGGAGAGATGTTATTCGAGTAAGTCTGAGCATGCAGGGTATTTTTAATACAGCAGAACAATACAGATAAGAATGGGGGAGGGTTCGAATGATATGGTTTGAATGAGTTACGATAGTATTCCCAGAAATATCTGGAACTATAAACCAGTGGTAAAAGCAAATAGGTTGCCAAAGGGTGAAGTGGAGTGACCAGTGCTTGTAATGTTTAAACTATGGCTATGGAACATACTATGCAGTGTAACCTAAATTGTTTATGATGATGAGTATTCTCTGTAAACTCATGATTTATAAACACATACACATATGTTTCAATCCATATCAGATGAACTATAAAAAAATCATTCTTGGATTTTGTTGTCCATGACGTGTCCGTTGATTAACTACTGTACTTATAAGTATAACACTACCGACTCGGAACACAAAGTTTTTTATTGCCTGTTTACAGCCTAACCAGTTTTCGCTTGTTATAAGCTTATTATAGCCTCTGTAATTATGTAAAATTTTTACCAATAAAAAACTTTATGTTCTGAGTCGGTAGTGTTATAATTAAAAAAGTCACTGCTTTACTGTATATGATTTTTTTTTTGTAAACAGAATTAACACTGTTGCATGCCAGTATAGAGAAATTATTCCGATTAGGGCTTTCAAGCTTCATCAGATCAGAAATAACAATAATGGGACTAGACAACTTCTTTATACCCCGAATTGTCCTACAGTGGATTCACAATTTCGTAAACAAGCTTCAAGTTAAACGCCCTTTCTGGCTATCAGTAACTAGTGAGTTCACTCGCCCGTGTTGGTACTTTTACATTTCTTTCTACTACATTCTGTGTGTATGTGTGTGCTTGTTTTGTGTGTACATTCTTTTCAATACCTAACGTTTAAAACCTCTCTCATTCATACTTTTAATTGTAAGCTTCTTTTCAGCACAGTTTTAGAATGTGATATTATTGTCAAACTTTATTAATTAACACTAACACAACTTTATTAAATAAATTTAATGATTTTTTTAGTTTACAAGCATTTTACTACAGCATTTATATTTATATGTAATTAAAAAACTATATAATGTGCAAGTCATGTTCTTCTGTTTTGTTAATAAAATTACACAATATAGGTTTAGCCTTACATATCACCATCATATGTTGACAAAAGCTCATAAATTTTGTAAATCACATATCTAATTTGCTGAAGAACTTGGATCAGAGTTATTTACATTGTATAGGCCTAAACCATTATTCATTTTCTTTATTGACAATTATTGTTTCAAGGCACACAATATAAATGTATTAATGTGCAATGTAATATCTTTAAATAAATATACTGCAAGTAGGTTTATTTCCACCTGACACATGTTTCACAGAAACTATTCTGTATCTTCAGAGGTTTGTTTGAATTGTAATTGAATGTTTCGCTTACAATATAGTTAACGGGTAATCGATTTTACTTCAATTCTATTTTCGAATGTTGTAATGTTTATGTAGTCAGCTATCTGTTATATATTTAAGGTTTTATTTTAATAAATGTATGACTTTAAATAAATCGTCTTGTTTTGTTCTTATTTGAATTTGTTCTTTAATTAGAAGATTATTATTATCGTGTTTGTAAATATTAAGATATTTTCCCCGAAAATATCTTAAGATATTAAGATATCGTGTTTGTAAATTTTACCAGATATTAATTCTGTTACCTTTTTGTATGATTTTAATTAATTTGACATTTTGAATGTCTGGAAATTTATGTTTATTGTTTAAACAGTGTGTGGCTAAATTAGATTTGTAAATATTAGGTTCTAATTATAATAATTTTATTATTTTTTATTATTAATAATAACAGTAATAATACAAATACTAATACTACTACTACTAATAATAATAAACAATGACCTTCTTTTAATGACCATAATGAAGCACTTGGGAAATAGCCCAAAATCACCACAGTAAAAAATATAGAACTCACACATGCACCCCCCAAATTCATACCCCCCACACAGTAATTAACAAAAAAAAAAAGGTTCTGTCAATGGAAAAAAGAATGATAAAACCTCCTGCAACAAAAAAGCATCTCTGTTTGGCTGACAAGATGATGAACGATAAAGTTGCATGTACAACACCAATAACACTAAATGAAATATGTACATCATGACAGCAACATCTATCTCTGCACTAATCAAACAGTCTTCCTTTCCACACAGTGTCCGTTCATGACTTACAAATTGTGGCCACCACTTTGTACGGTTAATTCATCCAAATGTGTTGACCTGTTATTAATAATTATATTCTATTCACTTGTAGAATTACAGCTACTAGTTTACACACACATATTACAATTAAAAAAAAAAACAATGATTCACTTAATTAGTTGGATTGCCAGCTTCCTTGTGTTATCTTAATGCTTACAAGGCTGTATAATTCTAAGTCTGTCCAAGTGGCATGTGAAACAATTTTTCACTTTACTTTGGCAAATGAAGAGATTTCCAATACAGTTATAATTTGCAAAACATTTTTGTAGCTTGAAGTTTGGTTTCTATTCATATACAACTTATAGTTGCAGTATTTTTTATGTTGAATAATATGATCAATTTTATTATTAGGCGGCCAGTACCATCAAAGAACATCCAAGTAAAATGGATTATGGTCTTTTCTTCTTTTATTTTGTACTTTACACTAAAATGACATGTGTTCTTCTATCCAATGAACATAATCGTCACCTCCTTTTTTCGATGATGGGCAGCAAGATACTTGTATTGATCTCATGTTTCCTCCTTCCGCCAGCTCTTCAATCTGGTAACAAGAAGATCCATGAGCCCTTTTAATGATCCATGAATCACTGAGCTCTTTAATGGCATCAATGAACTGAGCTCAAGGTATTTCCCTTGGTACAGTCCTTTCCTGTACCGTACCATCAACAACCAAAGCTTACAAAAATCCACAGCAAATGCCTATTAAGAGTGTTATGTCTTTTATTTACTGTTTCTACAAAACTATTCTTCTCTGGAAATTGGTGGCTATTATTTAGACAATGTGTGGCTAAATTATATTTATAAATATTTATAAAAATGCATTGCAGTGTTGAAGGAATCTATCAAGTAGTTTTTTCTTTGTTTGGCCTATGTAAAATTTATTGCAATCTGGACATTCTATTTTGTATATTCCATTTTTATTGTGAATACTGGATTTATTAGTTTTAGGTTTTATTTGATACAAAATTATATTATCTGTATTATATGATATTTTGTAATTTATATCTTTTTAAATATTTTATTTAGTTTTTGAGGTATATTTTCATAATAAGTAAAGGTTGTATATTTTATATTATTAATAGGTGATTTTTTTGGATGTAGTGTTACAGGGAATTTGATTAGTGAGTTTGTTTTATTTTATTTTCTAATTTATTGATAGTTTTTTTTATACATTTTTAACTGCTATTTGATAAATACTATTTCTTTCTTTCTTTTAATCATGGAATTAAATACTGCCATTTTATGATGGGGAGGATGGTTAGAATCATTTGATATTACTAAATCAGTTTGAGAAGGTTTCCTGTATATTGAGTATTCAAAATCTGTCTCATTTTCCTTTTTACTTCCATGTTCCTTAAGGAAATGGAAGTATGGTGATCGCAAAAAAAATCGTGTTCGAGATTATTGCAGATTCTGATTGTACTACACTCAAAACATGAAAAAAGTCAATTTTCGAAAAGTGTGTGTGTGTGTGTGTGTGTGTGTGTGTAGATTTTTTTTCTATGGCAAACGATAACAGCCGCAAATTCAAACAGAATCAAATAATTTTTTGCATACGGCTCTGATTTGTAGAGTACTCAAGACCTATTGTTTTTGGTGAAGATCGGTTAAGGGAAAGGGGTAGTTTACCGGCAATGGTTTTTTTTAATCAAGGGTAATTTTTTTCTATTGCAAACGATAACAGCCGCAAATTCAAATAGAAACAAATAATGTTTTGCATACAGTCCTGAATTGCAGAGTTCTCAAGACTTATTGTTTTAGGTGAAGATCAGTTAAGGGAAAGGGGTAGTTTACCAGCAACTTTTTTTATCAAGGGTAATTTTTTCTATGGTAAACGATAACACCCACAAATTCAAACAGAATCAAATAATGTTTTGGATACAGCCCTGAAATGTAGAGTTCTCAAGACCTGTTGGTTTTGGTGAAGATCGGTTAAGGGAATAGGGTAGTTTACCTGCAACATTTTATGTTTTAACAATGGTAATTTTTTCTATGACGAACGATAACTGCCGTACATTGAAACAGAATCAACTACTCTTTTGCATACCTTTTTGAATTAAAGAGAACTCAATGTCTGTTGATTTTGTTGAAGATTGGTTAAGGGAAAGGGGTAGTTTACCAGCAACATTTTATGTTTTAAGAAGGGTAATTTTTTTATGACGAAAGATAACTGCCGTAAATTCAAAGAGAATCAAATAATTTTTTGCATACGTTCCTCAATTGTAGATGACTGAAGGTCTATTGATTTTGGTGAAGATCGGTTTAGAGAAAGGGGTAGTTTACCTGCAACGTTTTATGTTTTAACAAGAGTACAGTACTTAATTTTGATAAATAAAGTATCCTGGTAAGAAGCTCATAATAATCCACTGTAGAAACGTAGATGAAATATCTATAAATGAAGAGGTTAGGTGAACGGGGTGGGTGTAATTTTCTATTAATGAAAATTATAGTTGAAGGGGAAGGGGAGAATTTTTATATGTGTACTACGTTATCGGCAACAAAGTAGTAGTTTGTTGTTACAATTCCTTCCTGGGCTGTTTGGAAGTAGTCCAATGTTTTCTTCAAAACCACACGTTTCAGCAGTGCCGTCGACTGCCATCATCAGTGAAAATTGAGTGCGAAAACGTGAGGTGGTATATGTTAGTGACCACAGTACTGTGGTTAAGGCTGATGCAATAAGTAGAAAGAAGTAGTTTCTATGGAAATATTTCATTTCAAATATGATTTTAAATATAAATCTTAGGACATGGAAGTCATGTATGGTTCTCCATACACATATTTTATGTTTTTGTTATGTCTAAATAATTTAATTTATTATTAGATTCTTCTTCTAATGTGAACTTTATTTTGGAATGTAAACTATTTACTGAGTTGGATATTTTATTTATGTTTATAAAATTGTTTTGGGAAATGTACAGAGTATCATCAATATATCTAAAGTAACATCCTATGGGTCGTTTAATTTTATAATATTTATTATTTGTTCATCGAGTTTTTGTAGAAAGATTTCTAATATGATCTCGGAGGTTGGGGCTCTCATAGCAAGGCCATCTGTTTGATAGTATAGTTTGCTGTTGTATTGAAAATAATTTTAATTTAAAATGATTTTTAAAGTATTAGTTAATTGTTTCATGTATGTGTCATTTTCATTATTTGTTTTCAGTTTATTTAATATAATATTTATAGTTTCTTCAATGGGAATGTTTGTATACACGTTTGATATCTCGAAGGAATATAATTTTGTATTTCTGTTTACTTTTACGTTTTTACTTCCATGTTCCTTAAGGAAATGGAAGTACTGTATGGTGATGGCAAAAAAAATCGTGTTGGAGATTATTGTAGATTCTGATTGTACTACACTCAAACCATGAGAAAATATCGGTATGGAGAACCATACGTGACTTCCATATTCTAAGATTTATATTTAAAATCATTTTTGAAATGAAATATTACCATAGAAACTACTTCTTTCTACTTACTGCTTCAGCCTTAACCACAGTACTGTGGTCACTAACGTATACCACCTCACGTTATCGCACTCGATTTTCACTGATGATGGAAGTCGATGGCATTGCCGAAACGTCTGGTTTTGTAGAAAACATTGGACTATGGCCAAATATCCCGGGAAGGAATTTTAACAAAAACTACTTCTTTGTTGCCGATAACGTTGAACACATATATATAAAAAATATGCATAAAATTAATGGCTGGTATAAGTTAATGATTGATCTCCATTAAGTAGTGCTCAAGTTTCCAAAGTTTTAATATTATGATGTCCGTAATTAAAACATCAGAGCAGGTTTAGTGTGTATGAGGGTACACCGTGGACAAAAATTTTCAACATTTCCTATTGAGCGTTGCTTAGAGTAAAGCTGCGAATCTACAGTGTATGTTTCACAGAACAAACACGCGAAAAAGAAGGGGCGCTCCGAAGTCACTCATGGACCCTCAGCATCTTGCAGAGGGTTCATTCCCTAAAGACGAAAAGTCTGTCTATGAATCGTTCCTCTGTAAACACGTGCAGTTACACTGCCCAGCGATCCACAGGAAGCAAATCGCTATCCACGCTGGACACTTTTTCGACTTGCACGCGTTATGTTGGTATGGGTTTCGGCACTTACCATTTAAAAAGCGTGCAAATGTAAGAAAATAAACATGAGTGAGGCCAGAAATAACACGAATATTGTGTGTATGTGTGTGTCTTCCCTGCCTTTTTATTGCGGTAGTGATAATAATAAAATGGAAACGTAAACACTACATAACTGAGATATGCTTGCCTGCCACGAATGATATTGATGTTTGTAACAAAATTTTCTGTTTGTACATTTTGAGTGTAAATTAATCCATTATACTATTAACTCATACATGATTTACATTAAAATGAAAAAATTATAATTTTATTGCCTGGCAACAAAATTATTTTATTTTTACTTCCATATTCCTTAAGGAAATGGAAGTATGGTGATGGCAAAAAAAATCGGGTTCGAGATTATTGCAGATTCTGATTGTACTACACTCAAAACATGAAAAAAGTCGTTTTCCGAAAAGTGTCTGTGTGTAGATTTTTTTTCTATGGCAAACGATAACTGCCGCAAATTCAAACAGAATCAAATAATTTTTTGCATACAGCCCTGATTTGTAGAGTACTCACGTCCTATTGTTTTTGGTGAAGATCGGTTGAGGGAAAGGGGTAGTTTACCTATAACGGTTTTTTTTTTATCAAGGGAAAATTTTTTTTTGCAAACGAAACAGCTGCAAATTCTAACAGAATCAAATAATACGATTATCTTCTAAAACTTCCGGGCTGAAAGGCCGTGGTCGATTGCTTAAAATACTGCTAAACGTTTCGGCCGCACCACCGGTGGCCATCTTCAGTAGCAAAAAATTGTGTTCGAATAGATGACACGCCGAACACGTCTCCCAATGAACTGGGAACAAGCAACAGTGAGTTACGGCTACGAAGCCTCTATTTATAGCTTTTTGGCCGCTTCAGGTGTATCGCGCGGACCAATGAGAAGCCAGCTCGTCATACTCGATTCTGATTGGCCATGGAAAATAAACCATGCCAGACACTATTTAAGGAGATGCTTTCACCTCGGCGGTTCATAGCGACGGACGCATTCTTATGAATATGGATGGACTCCAGATGCAGGCGAGTGAAGTAACCCCGGACAGAAGACAACACGCGGGCTTCATCAAACATCACCCGGTGATCGTCGTGGGACCAAGCGTGTTCAGCAACTGTGGACTTTTCCGGCTGGCCCAGGCGGCAGTATCTCCGATGTTCAGAGAGGCGCGTCCGGACACTATGCTTCGTGGTGCCTATGTAGACCTGGCCACACGTACAAGGAATACTGTACACCCCACACGACGAGAGTGGATCCCTGGCGTCTTTCACCGGTCGCAGGAACTGTTGGATCTTTTTGGTTGGCTTAAAGATCGTCCTGACAGCTTACTCAGCAACCTGCCGATGCGGTCAGTCATGCCACGGATGTAGGGCAAGACAGCAGAGCCAACAACCTCAGGCAACACCGACTCGTCCGGCCTACCAGATCTTCTCGGTCGGGCAGCTCTCCTAACCTCCGCAGCAGAATAGCCGTTGGACTGCAGTGCTTTCTCGAGATGTCGAAACTCATCTTCGAGATACTGGGGCTCACAGATTCTTCTTGCCCGGTCTACCAGAGTCTTCAGCACCGCCCTCTTCTGCCTAGGATGATGATTGGAGGTCTTGTGCAGATATCTGTCGGTGTGCGTTGGCTTCCTATAAACTTTATGTCCCAAGCTGCCATCGGTCCTTTTCAGTACCAACACATCCAGAAAAGCCAATTGATCACCACTCTCGCGCTCCATCGTAAACTGTATGCGAGGGTGCACAGCGTTCAGATGTCCAAGGAAGCGTTCCAACTCTTCATCCCCATGGCTCCAGACCACGAAAGTGTCGTCCACATACCGCAACCAACACTTCGGCTTCAGAGGCGCAGATGAAATTGCCAACTCTTCAAATTTCTCCATATAGAAGTTTGCAACCACAGGGCTGAGAGGACTTCCCATGGCGACGCCATCCAACTGTTCATAGAAGCCGCCATTCCACTGGAAGTAGGTCGTTGTTAGGACCTGCCGGAACAAAGCAGTGATGTCCGCCGAGAACAGGTCACCCAAATACCCCAAGACCTCCTGAACAGGGACCATGGTGAAAAGAGAGACCACATCAAAACTCACGAGAACATCGCCAGGCTCCAGCACCAACTCCCGGATCCTCCGAAGGAAATCAGAAGAGTCACGGACGAAAGAATCCGTCTGCCCGATGTGCGGCTTGAGCAATCCAGTGAGGTGCTTTGCCAAGGTGTAAGTAGGTGAGCCAATAGCACTGACGATGGGCCTCAGCGGAACGTCTTCCTTGTGGATCTTCGGTAAACCATAGACACGAGGGGGAAGGGCCTCCGAACACCGGACGGCCGTCTTCACATCAGGCGCCAGAGAAGATTGCTTGACCAAAGAATCCGTTTTTCTTAGAACAGTAGTAGTCGGATCTTTGTTCAGCCTCCGATAAGTGGCTGGATCTAATAAACCTTCAATCTTCCGCTGGTAGTCTTCGGTGTTCAAGACCACAGTGGCGCTCCCCTTATCCGCCGGCACAATGACAATGGATTCATCCCTTTTCAATTCCCTCAAGGCTCGCAACTCCGCCGACAGAAGATTGCATTTTGGCGGAGCGGCCCTTCTAAGGGCCCTAGAAGCTTCCATACGTATTTCATCTGCCTGGTCTCGGGGTAGTCCTCGGATGCCTGCCTCCACGCTCGCCACTATTTCCTCCACCGGTACTGTCTTCGGGGTAACCGCAAACTTCTCACCTTTGGCTAACACCGAGGTCTCATGTGGTGTTAGTTGACGGTTCGATAGGTTCACAACCATCCTGTCCATCCTGTCGCTATCCAGTGTTCTTCCCCTGATGTTCTGGGAAGCGAACCGCTCAAATTTGTCACGCTGTCTCTGACTAGTACTGTCATAACACGACTCAAAAGCATTATAAGTGAGCCCATCCAACATCTCCCAATCATGTCGTTGGAGGGTACTGCTGAGATGTAAATGCAGTTTTAACAGGTCTTGGTCATTTAGTGCCAACTCTTTTCTCGTGTAGTGTATGCGTTCACGCAGCATGGCATTTTCCGTTCTTCTGTATATCCTGTTGGCCTGTGGCGTATTAAATAAGTGTCTATGTCGTAGGAACCTAGGAACGGTTTCCGAGTCTCTACAGCGAAGTAAAAAGGCCAAGGAACACAGCAGACTGGCTTTCTTCTTACGTAGCGTCTCCAGTTTTTTAATTTTCTTTAAAACCTCCTCCCCGTAGAGGTTCTTAATCTTCATACGTAGGCTTTCACGGCCGGTGTCATTACGATTATCTTCTAAAACTTCCGGCTGAAAGGCCGTGGTCGATTGCTTAAAATACTGCTAAACGTTTCAGCCGCACCACCGGTGGCCATCTTCAGTAGCAAAAAATTGTGTTCGAATAGATGACACGCCGAACACGTCTATAGGAAGTCTATAGGGACATAAAGTTTATAGGAAGCCAACGCACACCGACAGATATCTGCACAAGACCTCCAATCATCATCCTAGGCAGAAGAGGGCGGTGCTGAAGACACTGGTAGACCGGGCAAGAAGAATCTGTGAGCCCCAATATCTCGAAGATGAGTTTCGACATCTCGAGAAAGCACTGCAGTCCAACGGCTATTCTGCTGCGGAGGTTAGGAGAGCTGCCCGACCGAGAAGATCTGGTAGGCCGGACGAGTCGGTGTTGCCTGAGGTTGTTGGCTCTGCTGTCTTGCCCTACATCCGTGGGTGACTGACCGCATCGGCAGGTTGCTGAGTAAGCGGGGGCGTCAGGACGATCTTTAAGCCAACCAAAAGATCCAACAGTTCCTGCGACCGGTGAAAGACGCCAGGGATCCACTCTCATCGTGCAGGGTGTACAGTATTCCTTGTACGTGTGGCCAGGTCTACATAGGCACCACGAAGCGTAGTGTCCGGACGCGCCTCTCTGAACATCGGAGATACTGCCACCTGGGCCAGCCGGAAAAGTCCGCAGTTGCTGAACACGCTTGGTCCCACGACGATCACCGGGTGATGTTTGATGAAGCCCCGCGTGTTGTCTTCTGTCCGGGGTTACTTCACTCGCCTGCATCTGAGTCCATCCATATTCATAAGAATGCGTCCGTCGCTATGAACCGCCGAGGTGAAAGCATCTCCTTAAATAGTGTCTGGCATGGTTTATTTTCCATGGCCAATCAGAATCGAGTTATGACGAGCTGGCTTCTCATTGGTCCGCGCGATACACCTGAAGTGGCCAAAAAAGCTATAAATAGAGCTTCGTACCCGTAACTCACTGTTGCTTGTTCCCAGTTCATTGGGAGACGTGTTCGGCGTGTCATCTATTCGAACACAATTTTTTGCTACTGAAGATGGCCACCGGTGGTGCGGCCGAAATGTTTAGCAGTATTTTAAGCAATCGACCATCGCCTTTCAGCCCGGAAGTTTTAGAAGATAATCGTAATGACACCGGCCGTGAAAGCCTACGTATGAAGATTAAGAACCTCTACGGGGAGGAGGGTTTTAAAGAAAATTAAAAAACCTGGAGACGCTACGTAAGAAGAAAGCCAGTCTGCTGTATTCCTTGGCCTTTTTACTTCGCTGTAGAGACTCGGGGAACCGTTCCTAGGTTCCTACGACATAGACACTTATTTAATACGCCACAGGCCAACAGGATATACAGAAGAACGTAAAATACCATGCTGCGTGAACACATACACTACACGAGAAAAGAGTTGGCACTAAATGACCAAGACCTGTTAAAACTGCATTTACATCTCAGCAGTACCCTCCAACGACATGATTGGGAGATGTTGGATGGGCTCACTTATAATGCTTTTGAGTCGTGTTATGACAGTACTAGTCAGAGACAGCGTGACAAATTTGAGCGGTTCGCTTCCCAGAACATCAGGGGAAGAACACTGGATAGTGACAGGATGGACAGGATGGTTGTGAACCTATCGAACCGTCAACTAACACCACATGAGACCTCGGTGTTAGCCAAAGGTGAGAAGTTTGCGGTTACCCCGAAGACAGTACCGGTGGAGGAAATAGTGGCGAGCGTGGAGGCAGGCATCCGAGGACTACCCCGAGACCAGGCAGATGAAATACGTATGGAAGCTTCTAGGGCCCTTAGAAGGGCCGCTCCGCCAAAATGCAATCTTCTGTCGGCGGAGTTGCGAGCCTTGAGGGAATTGAAAAGGGATGAATCCATTGTCATTGTGCCGGCGGATAAGGGGAGCGCCACTGTGGTCTTGAACACCGAAGACTACCAGCGGAAGATTGAAGGTTTATTAGATCCAGCCACTTATCGGAGGCTGAACAAAGATCCGACTACTACTGTTCTAAGAAAAACGGATTCTTTGGTCAAGCAATCTTCTCTGGCGCCTGATGTGAAGACGGCCGTCCGGTGTTCGGAGGCCCTTCCCCCTCGTGTCTATGGTTTACCGAAGATCCACAAGGAAGACGTTCCGCGGAGGCCCATCGTCAGTGCTATTGGCTCGCCTACTTACACCTTGGCAAAGCACCTCACTGGATTGCTCAAGCCGCACATCGGGCAGACGGATTCTTTCGTCCATGACTCTTCTGATTTCTTCGGAGGATCCGGGAGTTGGTGCTGGAGCCTGGCGATGTTCTCGTGAGTTTTGATGTGGTCTCTCTTTTCACCATGGTCCCTGTTCAGGAGGTCTTGGGGTATTTGGGTGACCTGTTCTCGGCGGACATCACTGCTTTGTTCCGGCAGGTCCTAACAATGACCTACTTCCAGTGGAATGGCGGCTTCTATGAACAGTTGGATGGCGTCGCCATGGGAAGTCCTCTCAGCCCTGTGGTTGCAAACTTCTATATGGAGAAATTTGAAGAGTTGGCAATTTCATCTGTGCCTCTGAAGCCGAAGTGTTGGTTGCGGTATGTGGACGACACTTTCGTGGTCTGGAGCCATGGGGATGAAGAGTTGGAACGCTTCCTTGGACATCTGAATGCTGTGCACCCTCGCATACAGTTTACGATGGAGCGCGAGAGTGGTGATCAATTGGCTTTTCTGGATGTGTTGGTCCTGAAAAGGACCGATGGCAGCTTGGGACATAAAGTTTATAGGAAGCCAACGCACACCGACAGATATCTGCACAAGACCTCCAATCATCATCCTAGGCAGAAGAGGGCGGTGCTGAAGACTCTGGTAGACCGGGCAAGAAGAATCTGTGAGCCCCAGTATCTCGAAGATGAGTTTCGACATCTCGAGAAAGCACTGCAGTCCAACGGCTATTCTGCTGCGGAGGTTAGGAGAGCTGCCCGACCGAGAAGATCTGGTAGGCCGGACGAGTCGGTGTTGCCTGAGGTTGTTGGCTCTGCTGTCTTGCCCTACATCCGTGGCGTGACTGACCGCATCGGCAGGTTGCTGAGTAAGCGGGGCGTCAGGACGATCTTTAAGCCAACCAAAAAGATCCAACAGTTCCTGCGACCGGTGAAAGACGCCAGGGATCCACTCTCGTCGTGCGGGGTGTACAGTATTCCTTGTACGTGTGGCCAGGTCTACATAGGCACCACGAAGCGTAGTGTCCGGACGCGCCTCTCTGAACATCGGAGATACTGCCGCCTGGGCCAGCCGGAAAAGTCCGCAGTTGCTGAACACGCTTGGTCCCACGACGATCGCCGGGTGATGTTTGAGGAAGCCCGCGTGTTGTCTTCTGTCCGGGGTTACTTCACTCGCCTGCATCTGGAGTCCATCCATATTCATAAGAATGCGTCCGTCGCTATGAACCGCCGAGGTGAAAGCATCTCCTTAAATAGTGTCTGGCATGGTTTATTTTCCATGGCCAATCAGAATCGAGTATGATGAGCTGGCTTCTCATTGGTCCGCGCGATACACCTGAAGCGGCCAAAAAGCTATAAATAGAGGCTTCGTAGCCGTAACTCACTGTTGCTTGTTCCCAGTTCATTGGGAGACGTGTTCGGCGTGTCATCTATTCGAACACAATTTTTTGCTACTGAAGATGGCCACCGGTGGTGCGGCCGAAACGTTTAGCAGTATTTTAAGCAATCGACCACGGCCTTTCAGCCCGGAAGTTTTAGAAGATAATCGTAATGACACCGGCCGTGAAAGCCTACGTATGAAGAATCAAATAATGTTTCGCATACAGCCCTGAATTGTAGAGTTCTCAAGATCTATTGTTTTTGGTGAAGATCGGTTAAGGGAAAGGGGTAGTTTACCTGCAACGTTTTATGTTTTAACAAGGGTATTTTCTATGGCAAACGATAACAGCCGCAAATTAAACAGAATCAAAAGATTATTTGCATACAGCTCTAAATTGTAGAGTTCTCAAGTCCTATTGTTTTTGGTGAAGATCGGTTAAGGGAAAGGGGTAGTTTACCTGCAACTTTTTTTAACAAGGGTATTTTATATGGCAAACGATAACAGCCGCAAAATTCAAACAGAATCAAATAATTTTTTGCATACGTCCCTGAATTGTAGAGATCTCAAGGGCTTTCGGTTTTGGTGAAGATCGGTTAAGGGGAAGGGGTAGTTTACCTGCAAACGTTTACATTTTAACAACAGTAAAGTACTTGAAAATTCATTTAAACTTTTTCAAACAACGGTAATTGTTAAAAATAAAATAATTTTGTTGCCAGGCAATAAAATTATAATTTTTTCATTTTAATGTAAATTATGTATGAGTTAATATACATGTATAAAATAATATATCGTTCGTGGCAGGTAAGCATATCTCAGTTATATAATGTTTACGTTTCCATTTTATTATTATGACTACAGCAATAAAAAGGCAGGAAAGACGCGCACGCGCACGCGCACGCGCGCACACACACACACACACACACACACACACACACACACAAAATTCGCGTTATTTCTGGCCTCACTCATGTTTATTTTCTTACATTTGCACGCTTTTTAAATGGAAAGTGCCGAAACCCACACCAACCTAACGCGTGCAAGCCGAAAAAATGGACATCAATTTGCTTCCTGTGGATCGCTGGGCAGTGTAACTGCACGTGTTTACGGAGGAACGATTCATAGACAGACTTTTCGTCTTTAGGGAATGAACCCTCTGCAAGATGCTGAGGGTCCATGAGTGACTTCGGAGCGCTCCTTCTTTTTCGCGTGTTTGTTCTGTGAAACATACACTGTAGATTCGCAGCTTTACTTTAAGCAACGCTCAATAGGAAATGTTGAAAATTTTTGTCCACGGTGTACCCTCATATACACTAAACCTGCTCTGATTTTTTAATTACGGACATCATAATATTAAAACTTTGGAAACTTGAGCACTACTTAATGGAGATCAATCATTAACTTACACAAGCCATTAATTTTATGCATATTTTTTATATATATGTGTATAACGTTATCGGCAACAAAGAAGTAGTTTTTGTTAAAATTCCTTCCCAGGATATTTGGCCGTAGTCCAATGTTTTCTACAAAACAAGACGTTTCGGCAATGCCATCGACTTCCATCATCAGTGAAAATCGAGTGTGATAACGTGAGGTGGTATACGTTAGTGACCACAGTACTGTGGTTAAGGCTGAAGCAGTAAGTAGAAAGAAGTAGTTTCTATGGTAATATTTCATTTCGAAAATGATTTTAAATATAAATCTTAGAATATGGAAGTCATGTATTGTTCTCCATACCGATATTTTCATTTTAATTTAAATCATGTATGAGAGAAAATATTGCTACGACAGCACAGAACAATCTACGCGTTTATCGAATGTGCCAGAAAGATCTCGACGTAAGCGTGTGGTGTACGTGCTACTAGACGCATTTTGCGAGAATCGTCTCGACTGTGCCGGGCTTCGCTCGGTCGCTCGGACTGTGTCAAGGCCGTAGTAGTTACGTAATTCACGAGAGATAAGACGCAGTTTGGAAGCTTCTGGTGTATGAGCGTGACTATAAATACATCGCGTAGCGGCGTTAGCTTTCAGTTCAATGCGAGATTTTTGACTGTGCGGTTCGAGAGTATTAGTGCGGTATATTTCCAGAGCGGTTCGAGTTATTACTGTATACGTTCAAGTAGTTATTATTGAAGTGTTGCGTTTTATAATCAGACGGTATAATTGTAATACAAATTGAGTTTTAATATTTGTGGACATTCTATTACGTGTGTACAATTTTCATTTGATTTGTTGTAGAGACTGTGTTGTTAATTACGAACTATTTTTACTGTAACAATTAAAGGTGTGATTAGTGACTTAATTGGTGTCTTGTGATTATTTTGTTTCCACTGTACCTACGACGATCGAGTAGACCGTCGTAACAGTGGTGTCAGAACTGGGATAGAACGGTTAACAGTGGAAACAGTGGATACTTTGTACAAGACGAGTAATTCGTAATTAATCGATAAACAATGGATGCCAGTCAGATGATGGAAAATTTACAGGCGCTGCTGTTGCAGACAGAAAAACGACAGGACGAGAAACGCAGACAGGAGGCGGAAGAAGCAGAAAGACGACAAAAAGAAGAACGAAGACAAGAAAGAGAAGAAGCAGAAAAACGACAGGATGAAAAACGCAGGCAGGAAAGAGAAGAGACAGAGGAACGGCGACGACAGGAAACGGAAGATATCAAAGCATTAATACAGGAGCAGAAACAGATTCAAGAACACAGTACAGCAGAATTGGGTCTCCTACGAGGTGAGCTTAATAAACAAGTTACTAAAATATCTGAGGTAGAAAAATCTGTCTTGACTGTGGAAGAAGTTATGTCAACAAAAATATCTGCAGTAGAAAACTCAATGGCAAACATAAGAGAACAAATTAAAATTGAAGTTGAACAGTGCATGAAGATTCAACCAAAACAAATTTCTGAACAGACTGTACCAGTGATCAAGACAGAAAAATACACAGAAAATGAGTTAACAGAGAAAGTCACTTTGCCTGCAGTAGGGACAGTTCATGTCAAAGCTCCAACCTTTGACGGAAGCACTCACTGGGCAACGTACCTCCGCCAATTTGAAGCTGCTGCATGCGCAAATAATTGGACAGAAAAAGACAAGGCTGTTTCACTTGTTCTTGCATTAAAAGGACCCGCGGCAGAACTACTACAGAAAGTGCCACCTGACAGCCAGAACACCTATGCCTAGTTGATAAAAGCTCTGGAATTACGGTATGGTGATAAACATTTGCGAGATGTGTACTGCACCCAGTTGAGAGCAAGGCGACAGCATTCCGGGGAAAGTCTTCAAGAGTTTGAAGCAAGTATCGACATACTAATTAGACTGGCCTATCCTGAAGCGCCAGAAGATTTTCGAACGCGTTTTGTGATGCAGACATTTACTGCCGGTGTCCGAGATAACGAACTACAGCAAGTGTTACGAATGGCAAGACACCAGAACACTGCGGACGCCCTGGTACATGCTTTGCAATTTGAGACCGCCAAATTAGCGTCTGGTTGGACAAGTCATAAAGTGCGCGAGCTAAAAGATCGCGACGGCACAGACGATGAGGAAGAAGAACAAGGAACAGAGACTCGACGGTCGGCGCCACAGAATAAAATAAGAAAGGATGGAAGACCGAAATGTTATCGATGTGGGAAACCTGGACATCTACAACGAGATTGTCGGGTTAGAATTCAGCAGCAGGGAAACGAGCAATAGTCGGTGCAACGGGGCATGTGCTGACTAACTGGAGGAACGAAGCCCCTAGAGAATACGCAATTTCTACGCTTCAGAAAAACACCGGGAGCTTGGTAGTTACCGGATTTGTTCAAGAAAGGCCAACCTCGATTACAGTTGACACAGGCGCAACAGTTTCTATTGTGCGCCCCGACGTGGTGAAAGATCTCAAGCCAATCTGGTGCTCTTGCAGCTTGCGAACAGCTACTGGACGGCTTGTAAAAGTGTATGGAAAAGTGGAGATACACCTACGCCTCGGTAGACTTGAGTTTAATCATAAAGTACTTGTTGCAGACATTGTGGATGAAGCAATTCTTGGTGTGGACGTTATGAACGCATACGGATTTATAGTCGACTTCAAAAACAATGTCTTGAGAATCGGAGGCGAAGAGGTAATGCTATCAACAATGACGACAGCAGAAAAATCGATGGACGTCATAAACCAAGTGGCCGTAACTGTTCCGCCAAACTCCGAAAAGATCATCATGGTTAGAACTGCGGTAGATACTAGGGGCAATCAGTGCTCTATATTCGAACCCCAGGTAGTCAGCACACCGGGCATACTAACTGCCAGAAGTTTAGTAAACCTGACGAAACCGGAAATGTACCTATTAGAGTGGCGAATATTTTGGATCAAGCTATCACTTTACAAAGCAATACGCTCCTAGGCAAATTGACTCCTGTGGCCTGGGTAGCCGGAATAACGCAACGAAGACCCAGTTCTTCGGATACTTCTAAATTACCAGAGGAACTGCAAGAATTATTGAACAGATCTTCTAACGACCTCTCAAGTGGTGAGGTAAAAGAACTCGGACAGTTTTTACACGAATTCAAAGATTGTTTTGCAGTTCGGGGACAGTCACTGGGAAGAACCTCTCTTGTGCAACACCGCATCAATACCGGGGACACAACACCGATACGCCAACCTCCTCGAAGGCCTCCATTATCTAAACAAGAGGAGATGTCTCGGTTAGTACAGGACATGTTGACAGAGGGAGTAATTGAACCTTCGTCAAGTGCTTGGTCTTCCCCTGTAGTGCTGGTAGCGAAGAAGGATGGTGGATTGCGTTTCTGCGTAGACTACCGGAGGTTAAATGACGTTACAAAGAAAGACTGCTATCCATTACCTCGCGTTGACGATACACTCGACACGTTGTCCGGAGCACAGTGGTTTTCCACATTGGACCTGAAGAGTGGATATTGGCAAGTGGGTCTTCATCAAGAAGACAAGGAAAAGACCGCTTTCTCGACCCCAAGTGGCTTATTCCAATTTAACGTCATGCCATTTGGACTCTGTAATGCACCGGCAACATTTGAGAGATTGATGGACCTGATACTCCGAGGCCTGACGTGGAAAACTTGCCTTGTTTACTTAGACGATGTCATAGTGATCGGGAAGACTTTCGAAGATCATTTGGAAAACCTTAAGGAAGTTCTAACTAGAATTCACGGTGCACAACTGAAGCTGAGCCCGAAGAAGTGTTCTCTATTCCAGAAGGAAGTACAGTATTTGGGCCATCTGGTTTCGGCAGCGGGCGTTAGCATGGATCCTAATAAAGTAGACACCATAAGAGACTGGCCAGTTCCGAAGAATAAACACGAAGTTCGGAGTTTCCTGGGGTTATGCTCATATTACCGACGTTTTGTGAAAGGCTTCGCTACTATTGCTAAACCACTACATGAGCTAACGGAAAATAAACGAAACTTCCAATGGTCGAGAGAGTGTGAACAAGCATTTAGAACGTTGAAGATTGCATTATGTTCGCAGCCAATTCTCGCTTTTCCAGCTTCCGAAGGGAAGTACATCGTAGACACAGACGCAAGCAATACTGGTCTAGGAGCAGTTTTGTCTCAAGTGCAGAACGGTGAAGAACGAGTAATAGCGTATTACAGCAAGACGCTTTCTAAACCAGAGAGAAATTATTGTGTTACAAGAAGAGAGTTGTTGGCAATTGTCAGAGCTTTGGAGCACTTCCATAAATACCTCTATGGGAGAGAGTTTTCACTACGTACCGACCATGCTGCACTTGCATGGCTCTTGAGATTTAAAAATCTGGAAGGACAGTTGGCAAAGTGGCTCGAACGTCTGCAAGAGTACAACTTCAAGGTACAACATCGGCGGGGGCGCCTGCACGGTAATGCAGATGGCTTATCACGAAGACCATGCCCGGAAGACTGCCGACATTGCCACAGAAAGGAAGAACAAAACTCAAGCGAACATGTTCAAGCCATCACTGTAGATTTCCTGGCTGATGGCTGGACAACACAAGACTGTCGACAAGAACAGATGACTGATGAAGACATTGGACCGATCTTGACAGCAAAAGAGGAAGGTCGCCGCCCGGATTGGCAAGATATCTGCCATGGTTCCGAAGTGCTGAAGGGCTACTGGGCACAATGGGAATCTCTCACCTTAGAAAACGGATTGCTGAAAAGGGCTTGGGAAAGTGCAGATGGACGGGACGTGGTCATGCAGTTGATAGTTCCCCGAAGTAAAGTGCAGTCTGTTTTGAAGGAGATGCATGATGGAACATCTGGAGGCCATCTTGGCGTTAACAAAACCCTTGACAAAATACGGAAGCGATTCTATTGGCTTCATCTTCGCCACGACGTAGAGGAATGGGTTCGGACGTGTGAAATATGTGCTGCAAGCAAGGGCCCACAAACCAGACGCAGGGGAAAAATGAGACAGTATAAAGTTGGACAACCTTTCGAGAGAATTGCCATAGACATTGCTGGACCATTCCCAGTTACTGACGATGGAAACCGGTACATCATGGTTGTAGGTGACTACTTTACTAAGTGGGTGGAAGCCTACGCAATTCCAAATCAGGAGGTTACCACTGTGGCAAAGCAGTTAGTTCACAACTTCTGTTGCCGTTATGGAGCCCCTATGGAAATCCATACGGATCAAGGGAGAAATTTCGAATCAGGAGTGTTTAAAGAATTATGCCGTCTACTTGGAATTCGAAAGACCAGGACAACGCCTCTGCATCCTCAGTCGGACGGGATGGTTGAGAGATTCAACAGGACACTTGAGCAGCATCTTTCGAAAGTTGTTGACGAGAACCAAACAGACTGGGACCAACGTATACCACTATTCCTTATGGCGTATAGGTCATGACACAACCGGCATGACTCCAGCAAAATTGGTGTTTGGGCGGGAGATTCGTCTTCCTGGGGACTTGATGTTTGGATCACCTGAGACTCAGTCCCAAGAGCCAAAGAACTATTCCTCGCAATTAGAAAACCAAATGCGAGAAATGAATCGTTTGGTAAGAGGACGGCTGAAGATTGCCAGTGATAAAATGAAAACTCGGTATGACATTCGCAGCAATAGTGTGGGTTTCCAAGAAGGAGATCAGGTCTGGTTGTTCAATCCAAAGCGCCGTCATGGTCGCTCACCTAAGCTTCAGTCTAACTGGGAAGGACCCTACACTGTGAAAAAAAGAATTAACGATGTTGTTTATCGGATTCAACAGGAAGGACAGCGGAAGTTCAAGGTCGTCCACCTAGATCGCCTGGCTAAGTACAAATTTAGAGACGCTTTGCCAGTTCGGGACGAACAGGCTTAAGGAGGGGGCGTGCTACGACAGCACAGAACAATCTACGCGTTTATCGAATGTGCCAGAAAGATCTCGACGTAAGCGTGTGGTGTACGTGCTACTAGACGCATTTTGCGAGAATCGTCTCGACTGTGCCGGGCTTCGCTCGGTCGCTCGGACTGTGTCAAGGCCGTAGTCATTACGTAATTCACGAGAGATAAGACGCAGTTTGGAAGCTTCTGGTGTATGAGCGTGACTATAAATACATCGCGTAGCGGCGTTAGCTTTCAGTTCAATGCGAGATTTTTGACTGTGCGGTTCGAGAGTATTAGTGCGATATATTTCCAGAGCGGTTCGAGTTATTACTGTGTACGTTCAAGTAGTTATTATTGAAGTGTTGCGTTTTATAATCAGACGGTATAATTGTAATACAAATTGAGTTTTAATATTTGTGGACATTCTATTACGTGTGTACAATTTTCATTTGATTTGTTGTAGAGACTGTGTTGTTAATTACGAACTATTTTTACTGTAACAATTAAAGGTGTGATTAGTGACTTAATTGGTGTCTTGTGATTATTTTGTTTCCACTGTACCTACGACGATCGAGTAGACCGTCGTAACAATATATTGTTCGTGGCAGGCGCATATCTCAATTACGTAATGTTTACGTTTCCATTTTATTATTATGATTACCGCAATAAAAAGGCAGACAACACACACACACACACACACACACACACACACACACACACACACACACACACACACACACACACACACACACACACACAATTCGCGTTATTTCTGGCCTCACTCATGTTTATTTTCTTACATTTGCACGCTTTTTAAATGGAAAGTGCCAAAACCCACACCAACACAACACCAAGCCAAAAAAGTGTCCAGCGTGGATAGCGATTTGCTTTCTGTGGATCGCTGGGCAGTGTAACTGCACGTGTTTACAGAGGAACGGTTCATAGACAGACTATTTGTCTTTAGGGAATCTGCAAGATGCTCAGGGTCCATGAGTGACTTCGGAGCGCTCCTTCTTTTCCACGTGTTTATTCTGTGAAACGTACACTGTAGATTCGCAACTTTACTCTGAGCAACGCTCAATAGGGAATGTTGAAAATTTTTGTCCACGGTGTGCCCTCATACACACTAAACCTGCTCTGATGTTTTGATTATGGACATCATAATATTAAAACTTTGGAAACTTGAGTACTACTTAATAGAGATCAAACATTAACTGTTACAAGCCATTAATTTCATGCGTATTTTTATATGTGTACTACATTATCGGCAACAAAGAAGTAGTTTGTTGTTAAAATTCCTTACCGGGCAGTTTGGCCAAGGTACAATGTTTTATGAAAAACCGGACGTTTCAGCAGTGCCATCGCCTACCATCATCAGTGAAAATCGAATGCGCTAACTGGAGGTGGTATAAGTTAGTGACCACAGTACTGTGGTTAAGGATGAAGAAATAAGTAATTTCTGTGGAAATATTTTATTTCAAAAATGATTTTAAATATACATCTTAGAACATGGAAGTCATGTATGCCCCTCCATACCGATATTT
This sequence comes from Magicicada septendecula, assembly GCA_034769895.1. Lineage (NCBI taxonomy): Eukaryota > Metazoa > Arthropoda > Insecta > Hemiptera > Cicadidae > Magicicada > Magicicada septendecula. The sequence continues at coordinate 45,278,528 of CM068368.1, forward strand.
TACTTCCATGTTCCATAAGGAAATGGAAGTATGGTGATGGCAAAAAAAAATCGTGGTCGACATTATTGCAGATTCTGATTGTATTACCCTCAAAACATGGAAAAAAGTCATTTTTCGAAAAGTGTCTGTGTGTGTGTCTGTCTGTCTATCTACTGTATCTGTAGATTTTTTTTTATGGCAAACAGCCTCAAATTCAAACAGAATCAAATAATTTTTTTGCATACAGCCCTGAATCGCAGAGTACTCAAGACCTATTGTTTTTGGTGAAGATCGGTTAAGGGAAAGGGGTAGTTTACCTGCAACATTTGTTTTATCAAGGGTAATTTTTTTTCTATGGCAAACGATAACAGCTGCAAATTCAAACAGACTCAAATAATGTTTCGGATACAGCTCTGAATTATAGAGTCCTCAAGGTCTATTGTTTTTGGTGAAGATCGGTTAAGGGAAAGGGGTAGTTTACCTGCAACGTTTTATGTTTTAATAAGGGTAATTTTTTCTATGACGAACGATAACTGCTGTAAATTCAAACAGAATCAAATACTTTTTTGCACACCTTCCTGAATTATAGAGTACTCAAGGTCTATTGATTTTGGTGAAGATCGGTTAAGAGAAATGGGTAGTTTACCAGCAACGTTTTATGTTTTAAAAAGGTAATTTAATTTTTATGACGGATGATAACTGCCGCATATTCCAAGAGAATCAAATAATTTTTTGCATACGTTCCTGAAGTTGTAAGTACTCACGGTCTATTGATTTTGGTGAAGATCGGTTAAGGGAAACGGGTAGTTTACTGGCAACGTTTTATGTTTTAAAATGGTAATTTTTTCTATGACGAACGATAACTGCCACACATTCAAACAGAATCTAATAATGTTTTGCATGCATCCCTGAATTGTAGAGGTCCCAAACCCTATTGATTTTGGTGAATATCAGTTAAGAGAAAGGGGTCAACGTTTTATGTGATAACAAGGTTAATTTTTTCTATGACGAACGAAAACTGCCGTAAATTCAAACATAATCAAACAGGTTTTTGCATACATCCCTACATTGTAGAGAACTCAAGGCCTGTTGATTTTGGTGAAGATCGGTTAAGGGAAAGGGGTAGTTTACCTGCAACATTTTATGTTGTAACAAGAGAAATATTTTCATGACAAACGATAACTGCCGTAAATTAAAACAGAATCAAATATTTTTTACATATGTGCCTGAGTTGTAGAAGACTCAAGGCTTATTGATTTTGGTAGATCGGTTACGGGGAAAGGGCAGTTTACCTGAAACATTTTTTGTTGTAACAAGAGTAAAGTACTTAATTTTAATAAATACAGTATCCTGATAAGAAGATCTTAATAATCCACTGTAGAAACGTAGAAGAAATATCTCTAAATGAAGAGGCTAGTTGAACAGGGTGGGGGTAATTTTCTATAAATGAAAATTATAGTTGAAGGGAGAGGGGATAATTTTTATATGTGTACTACGTTATCGGCAACAAAGTAGTAGTTTGTTGTTACAATTCCTTCCTGGGCTGTTTGGCCATCGTCCAATGTTTTCTGCAAAACCAGACGTTTCAGCAGTGCCGTTGACTGCCATCATCAGTGAAAATCGAGTGCGATAACGTGTGATGGTATATGTTAGTGACCACAGTACTGTGGTTAAGGCTGAAGCAGTGGAAAGAAGTAGTTTCTATGGAAACATTTCATTTCGTAAATGATTTTAAATATAAATCTTAGAACATGGAAGTCATGTATGGTTCTCCATACCGATATTTAGTTGTTCCGTAAGTTCGATACTGTTTTTACTTCTATGTTCCATAAGGAAATGGAAGTATGGTGATGGGAAAAAATCGTGGTCCAGATTATTGCAGATTCTGATTGTACTACCCTCAAAACATGAAAAAAAGTCATTTTTCGAAAAGTGTGTGTGTGTGTCTGTCTGTCTGTGTCTCTAGATTTTTTTTCTATGGCAAACGATAACAGCCGCAAATTCAAACAGAATCAAATAATTTTTTGCATACAGCCCTGATTTGTAGAGTACTCAAGATCTCTAGAGAAGTTTTTGGTGAAGATCGGTTAAGGGAAAGGGGTAGTTTACCTGCAACGTTTTTTTTTAATCAAGGGTAATTTTTTTTCTATGGCAAACGATAACAGTCGCAAATTCAAACAGACTCAAATAATGTTTCGCATGCTATTGTTTTTGGTGAAGATCGGTTAAGGGAAAGGGGTAGTTTACCTGCAACGTTTGATGTTTTAACAAGGGTAATTTTTTTCTATGGCAAACGATATCAGCCGCAACTTCAAACAGAATCAAATAATGTTTCGCATACAGCCCTGAATTGTAGAGTTCTCAAGACTATTGTTTTTGGTGAAGATCGGTTAAGGGAAAGGGGTAGTTTACCTGCCACATTTTATGTTTTAACAAGGGTAATTTTTTCTATGATGAACGATAACTGCCACACATTCAAACAGAATCAAATAATGTTTTGCATGAATCCCTGAATTGTAGAGGATAGAAGGCCGATTGATTTTGGTGACGATCGGTTAAGGGAAAGGGGTAGTTTACCTGCAACGTTTTACGTTTTAAAAGGGTAATTTTATTTTTATGACGAATGATAACTGCCGCATATTCAAAGAAAATCAAATAATTTTTTGCATACATTCCTGAAGTTGTAAGTTCTCAAGGTGTGTTGATTTTGGTAAAGATCGGTTAAGGGGAAGGGGTAGTTTACCTGCTACCTTTAATGTTTTAACAAGAGTAATTGTTTCTATGACAAACGATAACTGCCGCACATTCAACGGAATCAAATAATGTTTTGCATGCATCCCTGAACTGTAGAGGACTCAAGACCTATTGATTTTGGCGAAGATCGGTTAAGGGAAAGGGGTAGTTAACCTGCAACATTTTATGTTGTAACAAGAGAAATATTTTCATGACGAACGATAACTGCTGTAAATTCAAACAGAATCAAATAATTTTTTACGTATGTGCCTGAATTGTAGAATACTCAAGCCCTTTTGATTTTGGTGAAGATCGGTTACGGGGAAAGGGCAGTTTACCTCAAACATTTTTTGTTGTAACAAGAGTAAAGTACTTAATTTTGATAAATAAAGTATCCTGATAAGAAGATCTTAATAATCCACTGTAGAAATGTAGATGAAATATCTATAAATGAAGAGGCTAGTTAAACGGGGTGGGGGTAATTTTCTATAAATGAAAATTATAGTTGAAGGGGGAGGGGATAATTTTTATATGTGTACTACGTTATCGGCAACAAAGTAGTAGTTTGTTGTTAACATTCCTTTCCGGGCTGTTTGGCCGTAGTCCAATGTTTTCTGCAAAACCAGACGTTTCGGCAGTGCTGTCGACTGCCATCATAAGTGAAAATCGAGTGCGATAACGTGTGGTAGTATACGTTAGTGACCACAGTACTGTGGTTAAGGCTGAAGCAATAAGTGGAAAGAAGTAGTTTCTATGGAAACATTTCATTTCGTAAATGATTTTAAATATAAATCTTAGAACATGGAAGTCATGTATGGTTCTCCATACCGATATTTTATAAAGTATTTGGCTGGAAGTTCTATTTTATAAAACATGGCACACAGTGACAAAAAATAACAAAAACAGTTTATTAAGTATTACTAATAAGAACACCAACAAATATTAAGAATATTAATATAGAAAAACTAAGCATATTTTTATACTACATAGACCTAAGCATATTGGAGCTTATGGAGAACACATTGTACTGTAATCTTGTAGTAGTGTTAGTTTTATATTTTCCAATATGTACTTTACTTTATTGCTCTGTAAACTTTACAAAATCCATATACACACTACGTCAGTAATAATATTAAGATAATTTAAGTGCAAAGAAACGTTTTCAACATATGAGATGACTGTATCTTTCTGCATGTTTTTATGCATTTCTTAATCCCATTGTGATTCTACATTAGCCTTTTAATCTGGAACAATTTTATTAATATTTGTATTCTAAATAGTTTTTTTAACTTGAATAATTAATTACATATTTTTTGAAAATGATTTTAAAAATAACAATCATAATTAGTCACAACAGAAAATATAATTCCCACGTTTATACTTTTCATAACCTACTTAACCAAAGCAAATGTAAATGCTGTTCATTATTGTAGAACAATGTGTATTCAAAGACACAGTTCATTAATAAATTACACAGTATGGTCAGAAATTACAAACATTCACAAAATAAACCAGAAAGTTCAACACAAGTAACATTAAAAGACATATGAAAATGTGATATACCAGAAGCACAAAACTTTAAAAAAAATTATGAAATGAATTACTCAACGGTAAAAAATTCAAGGTAAGGCCTAGTACCATAATATTTGATGGTCACTTAATAAGTCAATGCGAAAAGAATGAAATTGACTTTAACGTAACCTTTCCTGCCGACGACGGAACTGTTTTCGGTTTCAATGGTTCAAATTTTGTCTGCTTCAACCCGTTGTTTTTTACCATTCTTTGATAGTGATGTTTCACCAATGCTAATGTAGCATTGCAAAATTCATCTGGATTTCTTTGAAACAGGTCCAAATTGTGTTTTGAGTGTTCATGCATTCGCGTTTTTGAACTGACTGCTAGCAGACATGACATGCACTTTACCAACAGCTTTCTCAAATTCCAATATTATGTGCGCTCCGTTATGAGGTGCCAACAGCTTAAAAAATGTCAATCATTTTTAACCTTCTATCCTTCATCACTATTTATGCTTGACCAGCCAACAAAACTCAGCAAGCCACTTATAAATAATGTGCACTTACATTTTTAAAACATTTAATTTTTAAACAATAATTTCCTTTCATTTAATAATATGTAGGTAAATAAATAAATTGTTTTATATTATTATTAATATCTTCAAATAAATACACTGCAAGTAGGTTTATTTTCACCTGACGTACATTTCACAGAAATTATTCTGTATCTTCAGAGGTTTGTTTGAATTGTACACAAATATTCCTATTGACGACACCATAAATATTATAACAAATACACTGTAAGCAAATAATGAAAACTACACATGCATTAGACAATTAAGTAACAGTTTAAAAATTATATTAAAACAAAATTATTTTCAATATAATAACAAACTGTACCATCAAAAAGAAGGACTTGCTATGGGAGCCCCAATCTCCGCTATCACAATTCACAAAAGTTTTGTAATTATTAATAATAATATAAAAAATATATATAAGAAAAATATGAGTATTTATAAATAAATAAATTTGTATGTATGTGTGAACCTGTGTGCACGTGTGGTTGCATAGTGTACGGAAACGTTTCTATTTTTACTTGTGTATCCTTTATCAACATCTTGTGCTCATTAAATATCAATTCATGTTTAAGTAACACATTTCTGTGTGAGAAGTAAGTCTACCTATTAAACACACATGCACACGTGTCTGAATGTGTAAAAACTAAAAATCTAGAAGAGTTCAAATCGAGATCACTGCGTACTTAGGCCTATGTTTAAATATTCAGCATGACATTTTTAAAAGTCCATCAGTGTTTAAATGATTACAAAACTGTACAACTGGATCTAAAAAACGATGTGTGTGTGTGTGTGTGTGCGTGCGTCCAATAACACAATTAAGTACACAGAGTATGTCTGTCTCTCAACTGTTGATGTTGATGGACCGGTTTCATGCTACGAAAGAATGGTTTATTAATGAACGAACTGCAGAAGCAGAGCAAACGTTACTTTAAAATTCTGCTAAATAACAATGTAAATACTAAATTATATAAATCAGGAAACAAGTGCAGTACAAGTTTAGTGTACTAATAAACACTAATACAATTTTTTGCCAATTATATCAGCTACACTTTTAAGAGATACTTTTTTTCAATATAGTGTACACTCCTTAAAGTGTAGCCATTATAGAATTAGCAAACATTCATAAAAAGATTAGTAAGAATAAAAATTTGGCATAAAGGGTAGATTATAAAATTATAATCCATTCCTTGCCAGTAAAATGTCACTAATGCTTAATTTTTTCACACAACAGTTAGACAAAGTCGATGCTTGTGATTGGAGAATGAAAATACAGTGACTCCTGACATAATTCGCTTAACTGTACATGAACAAAAAATGTAAGAACTATGAAACTGCATAGTCAAGGAGAGAAATAAGTATAAATACTTTTTTTGGATGCTAGATGCAAGTCTGCGAGCTGCAGGGAAAAGTGTTAACTGGTTATATAAGTGTTTCATACACGATTGTTTTTATGGACTGATGAACTGATCGGGATTTTATGGTATCTTTGAGTGTGTAGAGTCGTTCATACTGAGGATTCTACTTAAAACCTCATTTTCTTTATTCCAAGTAGGATACTTAATTCAGATTCACCTTACTTCCCTGGAAGATGAATTCCTGTACAATCTCTTTGGTATCATTTCCAGTGCTTTGTTCGAGTCTTGTTTTGGACTTCATAGCTATTGTTTCAGTTCTTCAGTTTTTTTTTAATATCTCCCTTCAATGTCTGTTCTCCACCCAAAAATTACTAAATCTTCTGTTTACACTATTCACTAGTTTATTGAAGATTTGGCGTATTGTCAGGTCAAATTCAAAGCAATACCTGCGTACTTGTGTGGCCTTGAATCCAATTAGCTAATGAGTTACATTGGTCAAACACATTCATTAGGAGTCCTTAACATTGTGAATAGCAATGAGCTGAGTTTCTATATATACAGAACATGAAGATGTTCTACAATCCTAAAAAAGTTGATATAAATAATTATAATCTATGTGCAGTATGGCATGGAAGATGGTCGGTGTCTATTATGTTTCTATTATGTCATACAAGACATTTTATGCGGTCCATACCGGAAGTAATCTATAGTAATAACAGTAAATAATTTACAGGCATTACTCAGAAGTGATATGGACTATATAATTTCCACATTTCAGCCTGTCTCACTACTTTTTGAACTTGGCATAGTAGGGTTATTCCCCAGTCATCTGGTTACTGGCATTTATCGTACATAGTGTACGGTCTCCATTAATGACTCTCCATAAAACTTGAGAATCATGGGCAGTAACTCATCTAATCCTGGTGCCTTGTTCTTCAGCCCAGCTGCCGATCTTTACCTCTTCCAGACTAGGTGGAGTCATGGTGAATTTCACAATGAATCTTTATTTCATTATGTGGTACACTGTTTTGTCAATTAAGCACACCATGAAATTACTTAGTGTGCATCCACCTCTCAGTACCTGGTCGGAATTTTCCCTTCTGTATTTTACATACTGTTAATCTAGACCAGCAGTCGGCAACCCAATGCCCGCGGGTGGAAGTGCCCTGTCGATAAGGTTTGATGCGCCCATGAGCCAATTTGTAATTTTCTTTTCTTTTGAACGAACGTGCCCGCATTGTACCTGCTTTGAAGTACTGTATTATAAAATAGTACAAGCCATTTAGTGAACTGTGCTACGTTTTCCCCCAATACGATTGTCGAGCTTGTCGCCCGGGGCCTGTAAATACCTTTCTCCCCAAAGTGATTTTTTCCAAGGTTTACATTTCTGTGCACTTTATGAAAATAAATAGTGTTATTGTGGTAAGTTCTTTAATTTATTTTTATTAAAATGTTTTCCTGTTTAACCATTTTTGTCGATTAAAGTTTTGTTCGTTTTAACTTGCGTGTGCATGATGACAAATTGTTGATGACCTACTTCTAATGTGAACAATTTTCACAAGTTTATATGAAAAATACTGATAAGATTTTTCTGATTTGGTGTTCCATGCTGCTAAATATAAGCGCAAGGGTATTATAAAATGACAGTTAATGTTTGTAAAGTCCGGATATTGAACTCCGTACCTTTCTATTTTCCATTGATGGGGTGCGGGGTGCGCCTACTGAACTGGTCCTCAGTTGTATATGCGCCCCTATAAATTCTAAGTTTGCCTATGACTGACCTATACTATAAATATTTCCAGAATCCTCACCATCTTATAGAATTCTTTATGTCCTTTTTAGATGTTTTGTATTTCTTTGAGTTCCATTATAACAGAATACCATTTTTATTTCTATAGATGTGACGATCTTCTCATCTTAGGACTTCATACATCTTGTGTTTGGCTCTGATGTGACTCTTTTTTTGATGCTTGATGTCTCTGCTTTACTTTTTATTTCCACTCATTATAAAACAAGTCAGTCCTTTCTCTTTTTTCTTTGAATCCTAAAATTTCCGTTTCCAAAAATGTTAGTAATAGTTTATATAATCTACCTGACCCCTAGTGATTAGAAATATGCTATAACCGAACTTTTCCAGATTGATTGTATCCTACAGATATAAATAACGATACTCGTGGAAATTGTTCATTTGTAAAAATGACTTGAGAAAGACATAGCATTTTCATATGAAAAGGAATGGAGCATTTCACAATAAAAAAAAGAATTTTACAGAGTACAACATCGAATTTTTGGCTAATTGTATGGAACAACTGTACACAAAGTACGAAAATAAATGTATACAATGTGAAAGGTTAGATAAGAGTTTGATGTAGCTGGTTATGTATTTTTTAAGAGATAAATGTAGTTTGAGAAAAAAAGTGAACATATGAAATGAAAATACTGTATATAAAATATGGTTTGAGGGTTTTCCAAAATTACTTGTATATTTTTTTCTGTATGTGTGTATAAATGATGTAACAGAAAAATGCAAACCACATGGTTTCAACAAATTTAGTGGCCACTATAGGCCAGATGTGTTAATGAACTACTATTACAAAAATTTAAAGTACTTGAACGATATTATGTTTAGTTTAGTGGGGTGTGTTAACAAAAAAAAAAAATCCTCTCATTTTCATTAAAGTAAAGCACTGAAATGTTACTAATGATCAAAATGAGTTCTTAGTTTTAAGTTGGTAACTCGTATGTCTCACAATAACTTGAATGTATCAACCGATTTTTGTAAAACTTGGCAAGTGTCCACACTTGTACTCTACAGACCTCTATTGTTTTTGAGATTAAGACGAGCAAAAAGTAAGGGAAAGACAAAAATATACGAGGTCAAAATTGTAAAAAATCACAAACATCCACATGGGGCATCAAATTAAAAGGAATTTTAACCAAAATCTGAGAACAGTGCTTGTTTTTGAAAACTTCAAAATTGTTGGATGCCAAAGCCCAAAAAGTAGGTCAAAATTTTGATAAAATCACAAAAAACTATGTGAGGTAACAAATTAAAGAGAATTTTATCAAAATCAGAATATAGTGTACAATTTTGGAAATATAACAATTTTAGGATACCAAGGCATCCTAAATGTCAAAAAAGAGAATATTTCTAAAAATCCAGTGAGGTGTCTGACTAAACAGAATTTTAACCCAATTCCGAATTTTTAACTTTATGCGTACCAAAGGCAAAAAATGGAACTCACAATTTTAAGAACATTATATAATAAGTCTTATAATAAAATTGTATAAGTTTGAGATCAAGTTATGTGATATTTTATTCAAAATACAAACTTTGTATCTTTGATATCGTGACAGAACTAGGTATCAAGCAAGTGTGTATACGAGTCATTCCGTGTCAAATCAACACAGTTTTAATTAGTTTTATACCTTACCATGTCAGATTTTTATGAAATTTGGTACACACGTATTATTCATATAGAATAAGAAAAATGCCAAATATTTTTGAAATATATCAACCGGTTTTCGAATTACAGCTACCTAAAGTTCCCAAAAACCGCTAAAAATGGTGCGTCCGGATAATTTTCAAATTGCAATTGTGGCTCTCCTAATTAACCTAAAGAGCTGGGAAAGGTGTCATTTTAAAGCTTTATTGAAGGACCTTTCATATGACATGCAACACTATACAGGTTAAGAGGAAATTTTTTTTTTAAATTCAAAATCCTGAAAGTTTCATGATGGGATTCATATGGGTTTACATTCAAAATTTTTGTTTCAATTAGATGTTTTTTCCAAAATAGGACTACACCCTTGCATTCATTTACAATGGCAACTTTAGTAGTCGTAATTACACAGAATCTGATATTCAATATGTATGTAGGCTACAGTGGAGTTAAAAGACAAGATATTAAAAATTTTTAAACTTATTTTTTTATTCTTGGATTTCGTTGTCCATGACGTGTCCGTTACTTAACTAAATATCACTATAATATTGACGACTCGGAACACTAAGTTTTTTATAAGTAAAAACGTAAAGTTTTACCTTACAGCCTAAACCGGCTTTCACCTATAGAAGGCTTCATCAGAGGCTGTCGTTAGTAGCGCTGCTCGTCTTGTTGTTGAATACACAACACCTCCAATCACCCAATACAACACAAACTAGCTGCTTTTAGAACCATGATACATAGACTTAACAACATCCCCTTAGATGAAATAGACTACAAAGACGAACTAAACACGATAAAATATCTAGCAGAATCTAACGGTTATGACAGAACAATAGTCAGTAAACTCCTACACAAAACACAAAACAAACAACAGACAAAGACAGAAAACAACAAATTCATAACACTAACATACATCAACAAACAAACAGAAAAAATTGCCCACAAATTCAAAAAAGCAGGATACAGAATCGCTTACAAAACCACTAACAAAACAGAACACACACTATCAAAACGCATGCCCAAAGCACAAAACAAATTCGATCGACCCGGTGTATATAAACTAAATTGTTCAAATTGCAGTAAATTCTACATAGGCCAGACAGGACGTAGCTTCAAACAGAGATACATTGAACACACAAAAGCACTCCACACCACTACAGAATCTACCTTCGCAAACCACCTCATTGAAGCAAACCACACATATAAAAACATCGACAATAACATGAACATACTACACGTACACACAAAAGGCCGAAAACTAGACACTCTAGAACAATTAGAAATATACAAACACACAAAAACAAATAAAAACGACGTCCTAAACGAACAGACACAATTCAAATCGCACGCATTATTCGAACACATCTCACCACACACACACAGCTTCAATCTTTCGAAACACTATCTCCTCGCCAACAACAAGACGAGCAGCGCTACTAACGACAGCCTCTGATGAAGCCTTCTATAGGTGAAAGCCGGTTTAGGCTGTAAGGTAAAACTTTACGTTTTTACTTATAAAAAACTTAGTGTTCCGAGTCGTCAATATTATAGTGATATTTATTTTTTTATTTAACTGTCCTTTACTAGTGCATCTAGTCGTGTGTGGTACAAGTACTTATCATTTAAGTTTAATGATTCTTTTGAAGGAATTTTCTAGAAATACTTCAAACTATTAAAATAGTACCTAAGTATTTTATAAATTTTACTACTAAAGAAGTTTAAATGAAATAAACTCACCCAGTATGTGTGGTGTACGTATTTTATTTCCATTTAAGTAGAGGTTGAAAGTACATTATTTATTTAGCGTCACTTGATTTCTAAGTGTCTTTTTCTGAAAGTCTGTATACTCTTCCAGTGGAATGATTGGGTTAACTTTGAACAAAATGTCATTCAGTGATACACAAAGATTGTCAGCTCTCTGAGGGTAAGAATAAGAGGGGGAAGGACCAGCAGGATGCAGATATGTTACTTTTATTTCATCTTCACTTTCATTTTTGTCTAGAACATATGCCAACCACCATTTTCTGTCATACGTCACAGTTACATAGCCATTAACTTCCGTCATTGGCAATTTATTTTCTAATCTTGTGGTGCGCATAATGCTGTAATTTGTGTCAGAGGAAAATACTTTTACTTTAATTTGTGATGGATTTTTGTTAACTGGTAAGTAGGCATGGAATTGTTGTGTTCCTTTAATGGCCACCGGTCTTCCAAACCAATCATTCAAGAGTTTTTCAGTCTCTACATACTCTTCTTGTTTAACAAATTCAAAGTTAACAGTTTTGATATTTTGCACTGACCACTCAAAAAGCTGCTGTGGTGTGAGAATTTGGTTTTCGTAAGGTCTTTGTAAACTTGCCCTTGCTGCCAGTCTTTTAACCGTGACACCAACACCATCGCATGGTCCCTTTCCATGGGCAGTTGCTGAAAAGTGCCACTCTGCGTCTATTCCAAAATCACGTTTGTGGAAACATAGGTTAGAAAAATTCTTTTTGTTCTTGTATTGGGCAGCACTCTGCAAATTTAGAGAATCCAACTTTCATGTGAGGATACTTTTCTTTAAAAATAATATATGCTTCCTTTAAGTTACTTAAAATTAATCTCTTCTGAACTGCAGTTTTCTCTCCATTTTCGTCTTTCACTGAAATACAGTCTTTTTTGCCTGCCATTACTCTACTTATTTCATCACTTTCGTAGAACACACGCACTGTTTGAGCGACTTCTTGTGGTAAGTTTTTTCCAGGTTTCTGATCTGGATTTTCCAGTATTCCTTTTTCTTTTAAAAGTCTTTTAGCCTGACGTACCATGTAGTTAGTGGCATCAAATTCTCTCATTATTTTGCGTACACTCCAAGCCTCGGGCAAACAAGTTAAAATCATTATTTTCTTTTTCCTACTTGCAATGGAAAAATTGGCTTTAAGGTTATTTAAAACAGATTCTTCAAGTTGGACATGTTCATCATCAGACGATTCTTGAGAGTGTGGAAATAAGGTTCGCTTTAAAGAAGATTGTATTTTTCTAATTTTTTTACTTGAATACTGTTTGGACTGAATTTTTTTCACAGCTATGGGTGACTCTCCTAGTTCTTTTAGGGATGAATTTAGACTATTTACAATCTGTGAGGATGTAGCTGGGTTAGAAAATGTTGGATCATTTTTATCTGAATCTGAATCAGGTTCTCTCTTATCTTCTTGTGTTCTCACTAAAGTAATTTCCTTTCGACAGGTGTCACAAATCTTAGACGCCTCTGGTATATCAGGGAAAAAATGGCGCATCCACTTGGTAACATTTCTTAGTTTTCTCTTATCTCTTACAAGGTGGTTTTGTTTCTTTAACGGATCAACACATTTTAACACTTGGAAACATTTATTCTCCATTATATAATTTTTTATATAATTTTATATAATAATATAATACTCGGAACGACTGTCTTTCATCAACTACATTCGATTTAAAGTTCGGCTCGCAACGATCGTTTTCTACCCGGGTATTTTAAAAACTGTGAAAGGTAAAATTTTAAAATGTCAATTAAAAAAGAAATTAAACTGGTAATAATAGTACAGTTTTATGTTAATTAAATAAGAAGCCAGTGTTAGGGTTAAGTTTTTAGAAATTCTTAAAAGTAAAAACTTACGGAATTTTATTTGAAACGCAACAAAAAAATTATATTACCGGTACTTTATATTATTCTCAACTTCACTTTTCACTTAGCACTATTAACAAAAAAATTTTAAAAAATATTTGAAACTATTAAAGTATAAATAAAATAACACTGTGCAATAAACCAATGCAAGCATGTCCATAATCCTGAATCTTAAGAGACACTGAGCTGCAGAGCTAAACAGAGTGTGACAGCCGGACACGGACATGTCATAACATGAAAGAAGAGAGGGGAGGGGGGAAATAAATTTTTCGTTGTAAATCACCACCACTGGTCCGCTGAACAATAAATTAGTTACTCTCAGTAACTTTTACTCTCAAAAATTTCTCTCAGTGTACTTTTATTATTTTTCCCATTATCTACCTATTTTATTTAAACATTTTATTAACTAATTTATATAAAACTAATGTTACTATTGTTTCTTACACAATTCTACAATTACTATTCTTGTTTTTTAAAATACTTTTGACATAGCCTACATAAAAAATAAATATGAAATAAAAACACAGTTTTTGTGCATTTTACTTGAAACAGTGTTTAGAAAAAAAGTAAAAATTTAGGGAACCCATTGGAATCCCATCATGAAACTTTCAGGATCAGTTATCAATATTACAAAGAACAACATATATTTTTTTGAAAATTTTCAAAGGTATGCATTTTAAAAAAATTCAAAATCAAAATTTTGATTTTGAATTTGAAAAAAAATTTCCTCTTAACCTGTATAGTGTTGCATGTCATATGAAAGGTCCTTCAATAAAGCTTTAAAATGACCTTTCACAGCTCTTTAGGTTAACTAGGAGAGCCACAATTGCAATTTGGAAATTATCCGGACGCACCATTATTAGCAGTTTTTGGGAACTTTAGGTAGATGTAATTTGAAAACCGGTTGATATATTTAAAAAATATTTGGTATTTTTCTTATCCTATATGAATAATACCTGTATACCAAATTTCATCAAAATCTGAGATGTTAAGGAAAATCACTGGAATGACTCGTACACACAACACACTCGCAATTTTTGTATGGACTCCACATTCACACTTAATTTTGGGAATCTAACTCCTGTGAATACCGAGCATTTACTGCAGTTTTCACTTATACATTATTCACTGCAATACTTATACAGTATTCACAGTATTTGATCATCTCCCAAACAGCACCCGTCTTGCTTAATACAAGTTTTTGTGAGTTCTGTTCAAGAACATTATACAGAGTTTACTATATTATTTGTATTTCATGTTCAACTTTTCAATTTATGTTAGTGTAGTACGTTTCTAATGTATCATTTTTTAAACGAATAATTTGACTGACCATATTAATATTTTTACAATTGTATTGTATTGTACTAATAGCTGTTTGCATTGTTTATTTATGTAAAGTAAATAGAAATTTATAAATCTGACTTATAAATAGGATTCAAAGTTGTAATAAAAGTAAATAATAGAGATCAAGTCTTTTCACATATAGTTTCATGTAATACAATTTGTCAGTTTTACAATTTAAGGCATCATATTAATTGTAAAAAAAGGGTTTGCACGTATTTATTTAAAAATGCTACTCTTGAACTCCTAGTTTTATTCGTTCTATGTCAAGCAGAGTAGAATAAACAATTTATAAACAAACGGGAAATGCAATTCTAAAAAGCACACAAGTATTTGTTACATAAAATAACTACTACAAATTTTCGTCACCGCGCTAAACATTTTTAAATGACATTCTAGAACTGTTGTGACTTGGGTATACCATTATTTCATATGACGTTTTGGTAAACATGATAGTCATATCTTTTCTCTTACCTAAGAGTGTGCTGGCTCCTACTTCTCACTTGTTCAATTCATGTTATGTTATAATTATTATCACAAACGGTACTGCTTGTTTCAAACATGCTGATTATAAATACAAAGAACTAAACATGATTCTTATCTAAAAGTAGCACAATATGTTCATAAATATAACAAATTTTTACGTTTAACCTCCTGTCAAGGACTCAATTTCAATGCAGCTGCTAGCCAACGATGGCTAGATTTCGCAAAAGCTGTTTATGTAAGGTAGTGAATGACGCATTGACAGCTGCTGAATCAATTCATTTTAAAATACATTGTATATATTTATATAAAATACATAATGTTTCCTAAACGAAAAGAAAACCTTCTTTGAAATGTGTATAGAACACGTTTCTGGATTTCTGTAGATAAACCAGTGAGTTTCAATAGCGTACTTTTGCATACCGTAAGCCATCAACAGCTTATCAGAAACCAGCAGACAGGTAACACGGTAGACAATGAAATTTGGTTACCTACCTCGAAATTAAGTACTTGTAAGAAGATGGTAGCGATATCGAGCAGTGCGTTGTTATGAAAGGTGCAAATTTTGTTAGTATTTTTGTCACGGTTAGTTTAATGTATTGAATTATGTGACTTTTCTGTTAACAATGAAAAGGAGTTCAAAAACCAAAGAAATGTTTATCGTGAGAGCTCTAGAAAAGATTTTAAGTGATAAGGAAATTAAACGATCTCACCACTCCCAACTGAAAAAGGCTTGTGAGGTGGCATTAGGTATGTAATTACTGACATAAGTGCATGTTTTAATATCTAACATGTTTAACGTTAGGCTACATGTAACGATAGTGGCACTGAAAGACATTCTTCAAATATTGATTTTTTTTTTTGAACAGCAATATCCTTTCTTGATTAACATAAATGTTTTTGAAAGTAACTACATTAACAACCTTTAATAATTATCGTGCTGTAAATTTTACACATTATATTAACCTATTTTTGTGCATATGAAAATATTCTGCATCTTCATAATAGCAGTTCATTGCTGTTCTAACCTATTGGTCAGTAGACCTGCATGATAAGAAACTGCCCATATTTATATAATTGAAGATTTATGTTACTAAATAGGACATATGAATAGGGTGTAATTACATTTGTTACTTAAGGGAATTACTAAAATTTGTCTACAGTAAATTCATCTTGTTGAGTACACCATATTGATTGCAGGCCTAACCTGATTTTTGCAGCTACCTGTGCAAGTGAATGTTTTGGTCTATTAATTTTCGAAAATTGGTTTACAAGTGTGTAAGTGCAGTGACAGTTGTGCTAGTGTGATTGCTCAGCCAGTTTATAGCGTGTATTAAATCATAGTTTTGTTACTGGGCATTTTAAAGAATAGGCCTAATTGCACATTTTATTGTAAGATTCAGTTGCATCAGCCAGAGATGACATATGGTGTAACAAGTTTCAATTTTGGCCTTTATTATTATATTATTGTCAGCTAAATAAAAAATAACTTGGATTAGTATAAGAGCATAGAATAATGATTGTCAAAGGGTATTATTGCGTCTAAATTGTTTTCTTTTTTATTAGTGTTATGTCTTAGGGTATTTACATCACTCACGCTTTCTTTATATTAGATGCGGTTTTTTTGTTATTTTTTGGCATTACAGTATTATTATTTATCAGCTGTCATGTTATCGGTCTTGGTATAATTGGTAATTATGACATTTCTAGCCAATGCTGGTATTGAAGTGAAATATTTTTTTTTATTCTTCTATGTTATATAGACACGTGAAAAATAATTTTAAACAGCGGTCGAAGCTATTTATGAAGAAAAAAATAAAATAATTACTCCCATAAGCACGCATGGAAAGGTGAATGAGCGCCATATTAACTGTGGCAAATGACATTTAATCTCTCTCCCCCCCTCCCCCTCTCTCCCCCTCTCCCTCCCCTCTCTCCCTCCATCCCTCCACTCCACTCCCCTCTCCTCCCCCTCCCCATCCACCTTCACCTCTCCCTCTCCCTCCTTTGAATTATTCTGGCTCAATTATTCTGTATGTATGAGACATTTCTTGTCAGTGATAATAGTAGTAGTTATTCCATAATATAGAACTGAAGTTTTAAGGACCTGCATGTATTTTGTCATTTATAAGCTGTTATTACTCTAAGTATTGAACTGTAATTTTGGACTTTTTGTTTGGTGTGCGTTTTTGTATCATTCAAACATATTTCTGTTATCAGTTATCATAATTATATATTGTGATTCTGTTAAATGTTCCTTTGAATGGAAACCATAATAATAAACAGTATTACTTTTTTATACAGAAAACAGAAGATACCATAGATAATTAATCATATTATTGAAAATTAATGGATGAAACGTAGTTAGTGGTTAGCTAAAGTACCCTGTATACCACACTTCTTAAGGTGGCCGCATATTCTCATCCCTTATATTGTTTTAGGGATTAAAATAACAATGGAATGTGGAGCATGCCATTTTTATTATAATAGACAACACATTATTATTGTTATTTTGTTGTCTCAGACGTAGAATTATAAGTTAGAGTATCCCTCAGGGAGCACAGATAATCCTTATGTAACACAATAAGTAACTTTTAAAATCACATAGCCTATACATTTTTCATCAGATCTTTACCGTAAGTAAACATGTAGCTCATAAGGTCATCCATCCAGCTTTTGTACTAATGCTTTACTTTACAAGTGGAGAGACAGTCCTTTAACCACATGTTAGTCTGTTCTAATAATTTGTTGTAATAATAACGCATCGGGTTTTAAATAAATTTTATCAACTAACTATATAAAATAATACTGACCCGGAACACAATTATCTTCAATAAAAATGATAACATTTTTAGTTTACTGCGTTAACTAGCTTTCGCTCGTAACAAAAGATAGCCTCTTATGATGCTCGTAATGAGTGAAAGCTAGTTAAGGGAGTAAGATAGAAATTTAATATTGTTATAGAAAATAATTTTGTTCCGGGTCAGTATCATTTTATATAGTTAGTTAATAACTTCAGACACGTCGTGGACAACAAAATCAAAGAATTTAAATTTTATTATCTGTGATTAATTTATGCTATTGATGATACGTGTCATACAAAATCATAGAAATATTAATTACAGAAGGTTGTGGCATATTAAAATTTCTACAATTTATGTTTAAAATTCAGGTGTATTCAGCTATTTAAAGTATAAAGATAATATAACTTATTTGTAAAATACCCTGAAATTATACATAAACATAATGTAACATACTTTTTTTTTTGGATTATAACAAATAATAAAATAGCACCATTAAGTAGTAGGTATTTATTATTTGTACAGGCTTCATGTGAGTTTTCATGTAACTTGTCACCAGCGTAATTCACTTTCACTTGACCCTATTATTACAGATTACATAACACCTTTCTTTATAAACTTGTACATACCTACTACAATGTGTACATTAATAGTTGACTGATAAAGTTAAATTGCTATCAGGAGTCATATCTATGGCTTCCACTCCCTGAAATTTTGGGAAATTATCTTCAAATTTACAGAAAAAACTCAAAATTATTTTGTTTTAAGCCATAAGTTTTTTTGTGTCAGTTAAAGAGAAACCAACTCCTGTGACTGTCTTATGATTTAATTTAAGATACTGAAAAGATGTTATTTAATCTTGTGAATATCATTTGATTAACTCTTACTATTTAAACTAAAGAATAAATTTATTTGTATGCATTATAAATATATTTATACATTTTTTTTTGTAAGTAACTCGTTGAGTTTCTTGCAGGATTCTTGTATATTTTATTAAATTATATTACTTGTGTAAGTCGAATGTTATTATTTGTATCATTGTATATCAACCAGCTGCACATTTCACAGAATACATCTGTATCTTCAGAGTTTTCTAAATGAATTACCTTTTATCTGAATTATTTATAAATTCATTTAGAAACCTCTGAAGATACAGATCTCTTGTGTGAAATGTGGTGATGCAGGTTGATATAAAACAATAAAAATAATAACGTTCTACTTACAGAAGTAATATATTTTAAATATATTTATAATTTATAGTGTATAATAAATAAAGTTAACTGTTATACTTCACTTGAGTTACCCAAACTGAGGTTGTTTGTATATAAGTACAACAGAATTTTAAGATCTATTACTTCTGACATTAAAAATTATACCATATTATTACTTATATGTAATACAAAGGTTTTGTAAAATATATAAAAACACTTGGTAAGTTTAACAAATTTTTTTTTTTTTTAATTAACTCTGACAGCTGTTTCGACTAACTTAAGCCATTGTCAAAGAGCGAGTGAATGAAATTACTGAACACAGGATGTTAGAGTAGTGTAGGTGGTAAACATCTGTTTAGGGCGTATCTGGAACATCTGTGTTGTGATGGCGAGGGGTGGGGAGTGTGTGCATGAGACAAGGGAAGGTCTGGTGTCTTTAAAAACTAAATACAATCATGAATGCAAAATATAAAATTAACTGAACTAAATATAAACTGAATGCAAAATTTAAAATAATGATGAACATTCAAAATAATATAAAATAAACTAAACTAAATAACAGATTTTAATAAAGGGGATACACAAAATTCAGTCTGTTCATTGGTTAAATTTTTGTTATTTTTTATTGCTTTTTTAATTTCTAAAATTTCTAACAAATCCATTTTTCTACCTTTTTGTATGTTGTGGAGTAGTGTTATGTTTTTTGTGTCTATAAAGTGATTGTGTTGTAAGCAATGATCTGCAAAACCTGTATTAGATGTATTGGTTAAAATCGCTTTCTTATGTTCAGAAATGCGATGTTTCAGAGCACGGCCACATTGTCCGATATAAATAGCATCGCATTCTGCACAGTGTATTTCATAAACTCCATTTTTCTCCAGTGTATTAGAATTATTACTTATATGTTCTGTAAGGAAATGACAAAAAAAATGTATGGTGATTGCAAAAAAAATCGCGTTCGAGATAAGGGCTGATTCTGATTGTTCTACCCTCAAAACATGAAGAAAAGTCATTTTCCGAAAAGTGTCTGTGTATAATATTTTCTATGGCGAACGATAATTGCTGCAAATTCAAACAGAATTAATTACTTTTTTGCATATGTGCTCGAGTTGTAGAGGATTCAAGGCCTATTGATTTTGGTGAAGATCGGTTAAGGGGAAGGGGTAGTTTACTTGCAATGCTTTATGTTTTAACGAGAGTAAAGTACTTAATTTTGATAAATAAAGTATCCTGAAAAGAAGGGCATAATAATCTACTATAGAAAGGTAGATGAAATATCTATAAATGAAAAGGGTAGTTGAAGGGGGAGGTGGTAATTTTGTTTGAAAACTACCTTTTTGATGTTGAATAAAGTTTTTTTACTTCCATGTTCCTTAAGGAAATGGAAGTATGGTGATGGCAAAAAAAATCGTGTTCGAGATTATTGCAGAGTCTGATTGTACTACACTCAAAACATGAAAAAAAGTCGTTTTTCGAAAAGTGTCTGTGTGTCTGTAGATTTTTTTCTATGGCAAACGATAACAGCCGCAAATTCAAACAGAATCAAATAATTTTTTGCATACAGCCCTGATTTGTAGAGTACTCATGACCTGTTGTGTTTGGTGAAGATCAGTTAAGGGAAAGGGGTAGTTTACCTGCAACATTTTTTTTTATCAAGGGTAATTTTTTTTTTTTTATGGCAAACGATAACAGCCGCAAATTCAAACAGAATCATATAATGTTTTGCATACAGCCCTGAATTGTAGAGTTCTCAAGACCTGTTGGTGTTGGTGAAGATCGGTTAAGGGAAAGGGGTAGTTTACCTGCAGCATTTTATGTTTTAACAAGGGTAATTTTTTCTATGACGAACGATAACTGCCGTAAATTCAAAGAGAATCAAATACCTTTTTGCATGGGGTCCTGAATTGTAAAGGAGTGAAGGCCTGTTGATTTTCGTGAAGATTGGTTAAGGGAAAGGGGTAGTTTACCTGCCACTTTTCATGTTTTAACCAGAGTAATTGTTTCTATGATGAACGATAACTGCCGCACATTCAAACAGAATCAAATATTTTTTGCATGCTTCCGTGAATTGTAGAGGACTGAAGGCCTATTGATTTTAGTGAAGATCGGTTAAGAGAAAGGGGTAGTTTACCTGCAACGTTTTATGTTTTAACAAGAGTGAAGTACTTAATTTTAATAAATAAAGTATCCTGATAAGAAGCTCATAATAATCCACTGTAGAAACGTACATGAAATATCTATAAATGAAGAGGCTAGTTGAATGGGGTGGGGGTAATTTTCTATTAATGAAAATTATAGTTGAAGAGGGAGGGGAGAATTTTTTAAATGAGTACCGTACTACGTTATCGGCAACAAAGGAGTAGTTTTTTGTTAAAATTCCTTCCCGGGCTGTTTAGCCGTAGTCCAATGTTTTCTGCAAAACCAGACGTTTCGGCAGTGCCATCGACTGCCATGATCAGTGAAAATCGAGTGCGAAAACGTGAGGTGGTATACGTTAGTGACCACAGTACTGTGGTTAAGGCTGAAGCAATAGAAAGAAGTAGTTTCTATGGAAATATTTCATTTCGAATATGATTTTAAATATAAATCTTAGAACATGGAAGTCATGTATATGTTTCTCCATAGAAAAGTCAAATGTGGAATAATTTTTTATAAGTTTTATATGTGTACTACAAAGAATTAGTTTCTATCGAAACATTTTATTTCACTTTAACAAAATTCTATATTTTTTTAGGAATTATCGAACCGAATTCAAGTAAGTGATTGGAACTGTATGAGTACCCGCAATACATTTCGATGTTTTTAATATGCGATTGTATCGATATATTACGGTGTGGAAAAGAAGAAGTGTACTAATTGTAATTGTCCTATTTCTTAATGTAAAGCAAAAATACGTGTTTTCATTTGGTAGTTAGTTAGGTAATAATGGTTTTGGGTTTTTAGTTTACTGCTAAAATAAATAAAAGCTGTGGTTGAGAAAACAACATTAAACGTGTAATACAGTTGCTATAACAGAGTAACACTTAAAATAAAGAACCTAATGTTTTTAAGTTGACAAATTGGAGAAAACAACAGCAAATACAAAATGAAAAATACAAATATTTATGGTTAATGAAAAAACAAAAAACAATGTATTAAGGAATGACAACATATGCTCCACAAATTGTACATAATGGATAAATACAACTATTTCATTAACGACTCTGAACACACAAGTTTTTTATGAGTAAAAACATAAAATTTTACCTTACAACCTGAACCGGTTTTCACTTTTAAAAAGCTTCTTCAGAGGTTGCCGCTGGTAGCGCTGTCCATCCTGTTGTGGGCGACGGAATCGAATTTCGAAAGATCGATGTTGTGAGTGTGGGGTGAGATATGTTCGAATAATGCGTGCGATTTGAATTGTGTCTGTTCGTTTAGGATGTCGTTTTTATTTGTTTTCGTGTGTTTGTATATTTCCAATTGTTCTACAGTGTCTAGTTTTCGGCCTTTTGTGTGTACGTGTAGAATGTTCATGTTATTGTCGATGTTTTTGTAGCCTATGTGTGGTTTGCTTCAATGAGGTGGTTTGCAAAGGTGGATTCTATAGTGGAGTGGAGTGCCTTTGTGTGTTCAGCGTATCTTTGTTTGAAGATACGTCCTGTCTGGCCTATGTAGAATTTGTTGCAATTTGAGCAATTTAGTTTGTAAACACCAGGTAGATCGAATTTGTTTTGTGCTTTGTGTGTGTGTTTTGATATTGTGTGTTCTGTTTTGTTAGTAGTTTTGTAAGCGATTCTGTATCCTGCTTTTTTGAATTTGTGGGCTATTTTTTCAGTTTGTTTGTTGATGTATGTTAGTGTTATGAATTTGTTGTTTTCTGTCTTTGTCTGTTGTTTGTTTTGTGTTTTGTGTAGGAGTTTATTGACTATTGTTCTGTCATATCCGTTAGATATTAGAACAATGCTAGATATTTTATCGTGTTTAGTTCGTCTTTGTAGTCTTTTTCCCCCTAGATGTTGAATAAAGGTTTTTTTTTTAAGGATAAGATACCTTAATAATTTCATATAATAAAACTGTTACTCAATAAAACTGTAAATATCAAAAATGGGGTTCTATTGAGTGGGGAGGGGTAGTTTACCAGCAATATTTTGTGTTTTAACAAGAGTAAAGTACTTCATTTTGATAAATAAGTGCCCTGAAAATAAAGTCATTTTAATTCTGTGTAAAATGGTAAATGACATATCCACAAATGGAGAGAGTAGTTGAAGGGGGAGGGGGTGATTTTTTAAAATTACTTTGCTGATATCAAGTAAAGTACAAGTATTTAATTTTGAATGTAAAGATACCTTAGCAATTACGTATGATAAAACTATTACTCTATGAAAGTGTAAATATCATTAATATGAATCGGTTGTGGAGAAGGGATGATTGCGTAGTTTAGTTTCTTTATAAGAATAAAGTACCTAATTTTTATAGATAAAGTGACTCGAAAATATCATTATATTAAACGACTACCCTATAAACGACTATGAATAAAAAAGTACCTGTAAATAGTGAAAGTAGTTTGAGGATGAGGGATATTTTTTTAGAAATTATCAAACCGATTTCAAGTAAATGCTTTTAAATATAAATCTTAGAACATGGAAGTCATGTATGGTTCTGCATACCGATATTTTATTTATATATAATATAGAAAATTATTTATGACAGATTTTATGCAGTTTGTTACCTTGGTATACAAAAACATTTAAAAAGATGTTTATCCTATATAGATGTTGATTATAATGCTTTAATAGTATGAATTTTGTGAAACACGAAAAAATTATTACAAGTTTTACTTCTAATAATATACTTTGATAACAATGCTCACCATGTTTTCAACAAGTATTTAAATTATTTTGGTAGGAAAAGGCTTTATCAGATTATCTCACTCTGTAACGATTTTTTTTTTTAAATATTAGTCACCGTTTTATTTCATTATCTCACCAGCACGTATATAGGCTTTATCAGTATACCAGGTGATGTAGTTTCTACTGGTGCATGCCTACAATCTTAGCGTGCCCTTCAGTGCTATACTAATTCTCTCTGTGGTACAGCGTTTTACGACAGAGAAACTTTGATAAGATATAATTTACTAAGAACAGACACACATGTGACACCCGGTTCTAAATCTGTTTTAATACAAATTACATTTGTTTAGTATAAAGTATATACATAACGTTATGTTGCAAGGATATATTTTATTCTTTCTGTTTTGATAGATTCAGGGTAATACAGAAAGGCAAATAGGATGGTATAAAAAAATAGATTGCACTGACCAAATGGTTGTTTGCATGCAATATTAAACAGAAGATTCAATTATAATATGCAAATCATGAAATACATGATTTAAGATATAGCGCATGAACCCTGTGCCATCGAAAGTAGTGTAAATTACTTTGTAGAAACTTTGGTTAACCGACAGTATATAACTACGGTTTATATGTAAGCATCTCTTAATATAGTCTGACAATTCTCTCAAAATTATTAGCATACTACAAAAACGTTTACAAACAGAAATTACAATGTTGCACACCACTATAGAAAAAATTCTCAATTAGCGCTTTCAAGCTTCACAGCTCATCATCATTAGATTGGAAATATGATGATGTGATGATGAGGCTGTGAAGCCTGAAAACCTGAAAGTGGTGTGCAACAGTGTAATTCTGATTGTGATTATAACCACTAACACAACTTTTTTTTTGTATCGGCCATCTGAAGGCCACATGCCAATTTCAATTTTTTATTCTTTGTTCTTTTCTTTTTCTCCAATATTCTTTCATCTTTTTACTATGTCTCTTCTTCCTGTCTTCAGTTCACTTTGAACTTGCGTTTTTCTATCTCCTACGCTGGACTCCTTCCATTTGTAACACTTTTACCCAAAAAACTTCACTTTCAATTGCTTCTTCTGCGTATATATTATTTTTTTCTAAATCCTTTTTGACTTCTCTAATCCAACTTGATGTTGACTTCTTTCCCCACAGATATTTGAAGATCTATTTTGTTAACCTATTGTTGTCCATTCTATATAAACGTCCAAAAAATACTAGTCTTCTTTTTCTCACTGTTTCTGTTATATCTTCTATACTTTGATATATTTCACCATTACTTCTTAATTTCAAACCTTCTGAAGTTTTTTGTTGGCCTAATATTTTCCTAATAATTCATCTTTCCAATATTTCTAGTTTGTCTGAATTATAATTCGGTGCTAAACATTCACTTGCATATAGGCATTCTGGCCTTGTGTACTGCAATGAAGATTTTGTACTGGTAGAACATCTTATTAATACTTAAATTTAGTAAAGAAACACTCACTGAACTTGGTATAGTTCTACCTTAGACCATATATACCATAGACACGCTCCCAGTCTCTCTAGGTGAGACCAACATGAATCCGGCCTGTGACGTCAGTTGTAGGCAGAAAACCCGTGAGCCCCCGTATAACCGTGTACTGAAGGAGTCACCCGACCCAGGTTTTTAGTGAAATTAATAATTTTTTCAAAGCTTTAGCAAGGATTTGTTTTTTAATAAACAATATACTAATTATACACCTATTTTATAATAAAATTGTTTTCGTCTAAAAGCATAGATATTATTATTTTTATTTTATAATATGTATTTCAAATTGACAAAATTAATACAATTACTTTTACTTACTATACATTATTTATAATGCAATCAAATTAATTTTACAACCTTTAAACTAAGTTAAAATTTTACATTTCTTTAAATTGAATTAATTTACAATTAAAACTAACTAATTATAACTAAATTAAAACTAATAATTATTGATTTTTGAATAAAATAGATTTAGTAAGTTTGCTTCTGACTCTACAGTTAGTGTTATGCAAGGACTTGGCCTCATGGTGAAGCCTAACTTTGCAGTAATTATAACTAATAGTTTTTATAAGATTAATTACATGATTTCCCTCTACGTCGAAATCAAAGGCGTGTTGATTCAGCACTTTTAAAAATACAGTTCCTCACATTCTTTAATATATTAATTATTAGTTTAAATAACAGATCTTTCTGTTGAAAGTTACCTTTGTTTTTCAAGATGTGTAACTCCGATTCAGCAAAACGGCATACATGAATTACATCTTTCGATGGTTGAACAAGACATTTTTTGTCAGCTTTGTAGTTTTTTATTTTTATAAAATTGTTTGTAATGTTCGGCTCCTCCAGAGCAGCTATGTAGGTTTCGCATTTCAGGATTCTCTTCAGTTTCACTACTACAAAACCTGCAATGTACTCGGAAACATCATTGACATTTAAACTTAAATTATTGTAATAGGTTGAACTTGACATAGCATAGTCATGATCTGTAACAGGGTCCTCGCAGGTTTCGTTTGGGATTTCCGAAAGCAGGTAATCAATGGTCTTCACCTTTGTCTCCATACTCAATGACAGAATAAAGGAGGGGCTCTGGTCTAAGCAGTTAGTCCTCTCCGATGCGGTGAAGGCCGTATGCATACAAGGCGTTTATAAGCTGCCATAAACTGTCTGGCTGAGGGGTTATTGTTATTACCCCCCATACTCCGTATCGAGCTAAAAAATACTTCCAGATGGTCCTGACAGACCTTATAACCCAACAGAAACCTCAATCCACCTTCACAATTTTTTGTGGAGTAATGGTCAAATATTCTGAGGAACGATCTAAGCCCGAGTACCAAACCAATGAAACCAGGTTTGTTGAGTGTTGTATATAATGGTTGTCCTTTTCGTGCAGTTTTTAATCCCTTGATATATTTAATTGCTTCTTCAATTTTTTTGGCGATTATCCCTCTATTTTTTGCCTGGAGTCCCGCTTTAAACCATTTGCCTAGCAAACTTCTACTATTCAAAATGTTGAACACATCATTAATTAAGGTAGCAAAACGTTGGGTTGCCTCACTGCCCTCAAACTCCTCTGAATATATTTCATTTTTTCTTAAGTACTGCAGACCCTTGGCAATGCTGAGACTTAGGGTCTGTGCAGCAAGTTTTACCTTCATTTTTTCTTGTTGCCATTTTACATGCCTGCTTGTTAATTTATTGGCTAAATGTAGACCTTCTCGTTCCTGCGTTTCCACCAATTTCTCAATATATTCCCGTAATATGGGTTCACTGTCTTTATCGTACATTATCTTCTTGTCTCCTAGAGCAGTGGTTCTTAACCTTTTAGTGATGAGGGACCATTTGACAAAATTTCTGTCTTGCCATGGACCACCAACTGTTTGGAGGTAATATACAGTAAATGTAAACGAATAAAGGGTTGTTCTATTTATAAATAAAACACGCATACAATTGTTCAAAGCCAACAGTATTTTAATTTTTTTATGAAAATTTTACATTACAGCGATAAGTATATTATTTTAATGCGATTTTCGTGACTGCATACTCTTTACTAACTTCTGAATCCTTGGTTCAGTGCTACTCAAAGCCAAATGCATGTCGGCACTGGCATCCAACCGATTTCGGTGCTTATTTTTAATTATCAGAAGCGCCGAGAACCCCTGCTCGCATAGATATGTTGATGAAAATAAAGTTAGGTAACGTATAGCAGTTTCTCGAATCTTTGGGAAAGAAATTGCCTTTTGGCTCCAAAAATCTTCAAGATTAATTCCTGTCTTGAATGTATCTTTCAAGTTACTATCGTGTTGCATTTCAATCACTTCTTCTTGAATTTCATCAGGCACCTCAGAAACGTTGACAATGAAAGGATTGCGGATCAGTTTCCGAATACCTTTGTCCTCGCAGTCAGGAAAATAGCGATTGAATTCACTTTTTAAGTTTTTCAAATGGAGTGTAATGTTCTTTTGTATTTCTACTTTAATCTCGGCACACTGTCCGTCAATAATTTGATTCAGTGTATTAAACGCAGAAAAGTTTTCTCTTTCAACTTTGTTGATCCATAGCTCGATTTTAGCGATAAATGCACTGATTTTATCTTCATGTGCAGATATATTACTCGTGCCTTGCAACTTCAAATTTCCTGACCCTTGCAGTTGAAGGTTCAATTTATTTAGTTGTGCGAAAAAATCGACCAAATAAGCAAAACGTATTTGAAATTTGGACTCACAGAACTGATCTAGCAGCTCTTTGTTCTTCGTTAAAAATATTTGTACTTCCTCTCTCAGTTCGTACAATCTCGACAGCATGTTTCCTTTGGAAAGCCAACGCACTTCCGTGTGGAAAAGCAGAGTTTCGTGTTCAGAGTTCGTATCAGAGCACAATTGTTTGAAGAGACGAGTGTTAAGTGCACTGTTTTTAATGAAGTTAACTACATTTATAGCTGTTTTCATCGCAATAGCAAAGCATTCCGGGAGCGTTTTGGCAGCCAATGCTTGACGATGAATAACGCAGTGCGTCGTAATTGCAGATGGATTTTTTGTTTTTATCAACGCTGCAAGACCAGAGCGAGAACCAAACATAGCAGGAGCACCGTCCGTACAAAACCCCGCAAGCTTTTGCCACATAAGTCCATGTTTCTCCAAATATTGACTTATTACATCCATAACATCTGCACCTTGCGTCGTTGTTTCCAGTTCTTGAGAAAATAGTAACTCCTCTTTAAACTTCTTATTGTCATTCAAAAATTGAATAAATACAAGTAATTGACAACATTGTGAAACGTCGGTTGATTCATCACATTGTAGCTCAAAATAAGGACTACATTTTATCTTGTCAATAACTTGTTCTTCAATATCATTTGATATTTTTTGAATACGCGACTTCACTGTGTCGTTTGAAAGTGGTATTTCACGAATTTTCTTTTGAGCTTCCTGCCCTAAAAGCTCTTCTACAGCTTTAAGCATACAAGGCTTTATTAGAGATTCACCGATTGTGTGTGCTTTTTTGGATTTGGCAATCAATTTTGAAATTTCAAACGATGCAGCTAATGTTTTTTCAGATGTTGCATAACTTGTTCCACTGGGTCCAAGTTTCATTTTTTTCAGATTTATTAGTTTGCCTTCGAAGAATTCTCGCGGACGGTCACAATAATTCGGATGTACTGTCTTTAAATGACGTTCCAACTTTGCCGGTTTAAAGCATCATTGGCAAGAACAGTTGTGCATATTATGCATTGAGGTCTAGTCTCCCCATTTATTTCTATTGAAGTAAAGCCCAGTCTGATATAATCGTCGTCATACTTTCGTTTCGGTGGCATTTTTCTGAAAACAAAATAATTATATCATTCCCACCTACTTAGTAACCTATATACATTAATAATTGAAAGTGGTCACAGAAAAAATACGGATAAAACATACCTAATTTTAATGACAAACCCCTGGAACTGTGGTACAAAGTAAATCGCAATGAAAAAGAAACCTAGAAGATTTGACAATGTGACGTAATATAGTAAAATGTTAAATACGATGTAGTGTTCACAGTACCTACTTAGAATTAACGCGTGACAAACAAAACAAACAAGGTTTAGTTTACTTACGTATTAAAATCTGGAGCAGTTACTTACTATAAAGACCTTCGTAGACCAACGATATTTTCCCTTTGCTGTTAAACTTTAAAATTGAAAATAAGCAAGCACTCAGAACAAAACAACGAACGTAGGTAGTTGGACTATCACTAACTAGTTCAAACAAAAAGCGAACGGAACAAAACGAATGAGACACTGGCTGCTCGCTGCACGTGCTACGCACACCACCGCGCACCTCGCCCCGGCCGACGGCTCCGTCCGTCCGACGACTCAACGGCTCATTGTCACTTGTTTAATATTTTTCAGATGTCTTCGCGGACCACTTCGGGTGCATCCAGGGACCACTGGTTAAGAACCACTGTCCTAGAGTATTTCTAACTAGTTTTAGCATATGTGGGGGATCAGGCATGATAAAAATCGGGTCACCCAAGATAGGGTGTGGAAAGCATGTTTTCTCCGTGCTTATATCAAAATCCACTCCCAGTTTTTCCACAGCACTTACATTACTTCGGGCACCATCGAACGTCAAGCTGCACACCTTCACTCCGACATCATGAAGCATTCCCAAACACATTTTTATTAGATTGGCCTTTTGCTCACCAGAAAGAGCAGTTATTAGAAAATAGCCTACAGGCAACTTCCAAGAGCCATTTACGCAGTTCAGAAGAAATACAAAGGCCTCTTTCGCTGCAAGGGCATTGTCAGCCTTTTCCTCCTTCCCACTGCTCATGATGTCAGCATACCTAAAATAAAAGCCTAGCGTTATTACATATATTATATAAAGAGGGTAACTTGGGTGCGTTGTGTTAGAAAATCAGAAATTTCTGATTTTTCATTCAAGACTGTAATCCCGGCACTAATAATTTTATTATTACAGTGCCTTATTATTTACAATTGTTTTTTAAGGTTGGGAGGATTATTATCATCCCTAAGTGAAAGAAACGTGAAAAAGGACCTACAACCAATGTAGTTGTATTAATTGGTGTATATTATATGTATAATTGCATACATATTGCATAACTAAGTACATACCCAACAAATTTTTCACCGTCCCATTCTATCATACTGCGAATTGACATCTCATCAATTTGCAATGAACAAATGCAAAGTTTTCCTTGCTTCTTCAAATCAACAACTTTTTCGGCAAGGACAGCAAAACCCGCTTTTTGGAACCCTGGCTCGCAGTTAACCTACTCGTACCACTTTTGCAAGGTTCTCGGATGCGCCAGAACTCTATTAAATGTTTTTCTCACGTAATTGTACGCCCTCGGTGAATACAAATTTAACATAAGTGCAAACATCTTTAATTCGTCTGGGCATTTCCCTCCTTTATGATTTAACAGTTGTTTGAATAAAGTTTTGGAAAATGGAGACATGGTTTCCTGAAAAAAATACAAATCATGAAGTGTATTAAATTTATGGGAGACATGACTGAAAACAGTGCCATAATAATATGAACAAATGTATTGCGGACTTTCTAAAAAAAAAGGTTAAATTTACTGTTGAACTTACGGTAAGTGTCAATGTTTTGTCAGAAATCAGATGCTTTCTTTTTAAGTGCATTAATAAGGTCTCCAGATTGCTTACGCGTCTATTGAGCCGGGTATTCCTTTGACGCAAACTACGAATCAGCTGGTTTTTTCTAAACATAACTTTCTTGACAGAAGCTCTAAACTGCCGCTCTCTTTCTGATAAAGGGTTTTCTTTGAAATCTCCAATATAACCTCTCCTTTTTTTGGAAGCAGGTTCCCCTTCAACAGTTGCACTGGTTTCTACAACTGCATCTTGAGCCTCACAAGTGCCAGTGCTGTCACTGTTGTTTTCATTTACACACCCTGAATTGTTTTCATTTGCTCTAAAAAAACACAGACAAATAAATCCTCCAAATATGCCTAACATTAATTATATAATTTAACTGAGTAGGTACCCATTAATAACAGTTACAGTAAACAATCAGGTACTAGGTAGGTACCCATTATTATTGGTGTTTGATTTCTTCGTATTCTGTGACAGCAGCGGTATGCGAACATCTGCTCTCCGGTACCAGCAGTGGACACAGCGAGCCAATCCGGCATCAGCAGCCGCCGAGACGTGACCAACTACGTGTTCGGAGCTAACTAATCAGCGATCCCGGTTAGTTAATAAAACCCGGGCCAGCAGAAAATTTTGAGCACAAAAGCCGCAGGGGCCCCTCCCGAAGCCACGGCAGCCAGTTTTGCAGCCCCAACCTCAGAGGCAGCCTAAAACACAGGCTAGGCCGCAACCGAAGGCACAACCGGCACGGCGCGCGCCCTCTCCAGCTCCACCTCCAGCCCCTACAAAGGCACCAAAACTTATCGCGTCTCCTTCAGAAGCAGAGACAAGCCCTGTAGCCGTCATCTCGGTTATGGAGCCGGAGAATCAACCCTCCACCTCCGCGGAACCTCCAACTCCCGCCTCTGAACCAGAGGTAGCCTCGCCACCACTGCCACCTCCGCGATTTCCGCGAGCAGGCATCACAAAACCCCAAAACAAAGGGATAACCACACCGGATACTCGGCCCCGAGCTCCTGCCTGCCCACAGCCCAAGAAAAGTCCTGCTTCCCGGTACAACAAGTCCGACGAAGCGCAACAGCGTACTTTTCCTGCCGCTGATTCAAAACCGTCTGCCCCTGGTCCTGTGGCTTCCACCACGACCCGATCTGCCGTTAAACCTGGTCGCTCTTACGCGGCCTCAGTTTCCAGGCAAACCGCCCAGTCCGTCATATCCGATGACGCACAGTTCGTCCGCGACTTTCTGTCTGGCTACGACCTCAAGAAAGTCCCATCCACCTTCAGGTCCATCCGAGACCGCCTGGAAACTGCTGACCCAACTGAGAGATTCATGCTCTTGGTGGAAGCCTGCGAAGTAATAGGTCTTCTATGAACCGAGCCCTTAGACGAGATCTCTCGCTCGTAGCCTGGAATGCTAACAACATCGGTTCCAAGCATTCCGACCTTCTTGAATTTCTGGCTCGGTTCAAACCCGACATACTTCTCCTCACAGAAACCCACCTGACCCCGGCGAACCGGTTTCGATTACCAAATTACGTGGTCTATCGGGATGACCGAGTTGGCCGACGAGGAGGCGGCACGGCGATCGCGGTGAGGACCTCCATAGGTCATCATCGTGTCGCTTTGCCGCAGCTTACCAACCTAGAGGCCACCGCCATTGAGATCCACGGAGCTCTTGGCGGCGTCCTCGTGGTTTCAGCATACAAGCCCCCACAAGCTGAACTCCTTGTCGGCGACCTGGACGTCATCTTCGATTCCCATCGAAGGGTAATTTTGGCCGGCGATCTGAATTGCAAGCATCGTGTTTGGAATAGTCGCCTGACTACTCCGAACGGGAGGCGCTTGCTCAGTTTTGTTGAATCGTGCCGGGCGATGGTGTTTGGTCCAGTGCAACCCACGTTCTTTCCGTCAAGGCCTAACACGGCTCCCGATATTCTGGATATTGCGGTGACCCAAGGAGTTGTCTGTCCGGTCGAGGCATTCTCACTTACGGAGCTGACATCCGACCACAACCCTATCTTGGTCCACTTCGCTACCCAGCACGCCTATGCACGTTCTGACAAGAAGAAGGTCATCGATTGGGATCGCTACGGCCCGGCTTTGTGCCGTAGATTGCCGCAAGCGGCCCCACTCGATTCCGTTCGCCTCCTAGACGAAACAGTTGCGGGAATCGAAGAGGCAATCATCTCGGCTATAGGCGTGTCTTCACGTACACGAGCTGGTTTCACGCCTGACTACCAACGCATCCCTGAGGAAGTCTCTCTTCTCACTCGCGAGAGGAATTACTTCCAGAAACGTTGGCAGAGGACCCGTGATCCGGCCGATAAGGCAGCATACAATCGGCTCACCGGACGACTGCGTGGCAGTCTGAAGGCGTTCCGACGTAGCTGTTGGGAACTCGATGTCGCCCGAACGGGGGATGTGGACCCGCTAAGTCACCCGTACAGAATACCTACCGCATTGACGGGACGGAGGCGCCGACCTCCACTCCCTGCCATTGTTGGACCGTTTGGTCGACTCCTGGGTCGCCCGGAGGAGAAGGCCGAGTACTTGGGCTTGTGTTTCGAGCGACAGTTCGCTCCCAACCCGCCCATGGACTGGGACTTCGACGAACATGTCGAGATGGCTGGGGAAGACTTTCTGTCTCTTCCGATCACGGCGGAGCCCGAACCCATCTCTTTGGAAGAGGTCTCAGATCGGCTCGCTGAACTTCAGCCAAGAAAAGCTCCAGGCCCGGACGGTGTTATGAACACCGCTCTACGACTTCTTCCCGAGCCTGGAGTTCAATTCTTGACTGATTTGTTCAACGCGTGTCTTAGACTGGCCTACTTTCCCAAGAAATGGCGAAAGGCGACGGTTATCGTGATCCCGAAGCAGGGAAAGGATACCACCCGCTCGGAAAACCTCCGGCCTATCAGCCTACTCTCCGCTACGTCCAAGGTTTTTGAGCGCCTCGTGCAGCGTCTTGTACAAGAACATCTAACCAACTTTGACGTGCTGGTCCCCGAACAGTTCGGTTTTCGTGTGGGGCATTCGACCACTCATCAACTGATGAGATTGGTGGAAAGCATCACGGAAGCTGGGTGTCGGAGAGAACGGACCGTTGGCTGTTTCTTAGATGTTGAAAAAGCCTTCGACAGCGTATGGCATGATTACCTATTATTCAAGCTTAGGGAAGTCCAGCTCCCGGACTGCTACCTCCATCTGGTTGCTAGCTTTCTGACGGAGAGGACCTTCTGCGTGAGAGTTGGCGATTCAGTCTCTTCCGAGAGACGAATCACAGCCGGCGTCCCTCAAGGTAGTGTTCTAGGCCCCCTTCTGTTCTCGATCTACGTCAACGACGTGCCGAGACAGCCTGGAGTCCAGATGGCCCTCTTCGCTGACGACACGGCCGTATTTATGGCCGATCGTCATGAGGAAAGGGCCGTCCTACGACTGCAGCGCCAGCTCGACACGCTCATGGACTGGACCGAGAATTGGAGGGTGCAACTCGACGCTACCAAGAGTGTAGCCGTTGAATTCTCCAAGCGACGGAAGAACCCTGTTAGGCAGCTACGTATCGGCAGAACGTACTTGCGCTGATCCAACGAGGTCAAGTACCTCGGATTATACCTTGACCGTCGGCTCACCTGGCGTACCCATGCACAGGCAGTTCTCAAGCGAGCATCCACTCGCCTGTGCGCACTGTTTCCACTCCTGATCAGCTCAGCCATGACCAGGAAATTGGGCAGGATGATCGTCGGCGCGTATCTGCTGCCGGTCATTTCCTACGCCTGTCCGGCCTGGGGTTACCTCGCCGCAATGCATAAAAAGAAGTTACAGAGCGTCCTCGACAGGGGTCTTCGGCTAGCGGCCAAAGTCCCCCGTCGCTTTTCATC
Source organism: Magicicada septendecula (assembly GCA_034769895.1). Classification (NCBI taxonomy): domain Eukaryota; kingdom Metazoa; phylum Arthropoda; class Insecta; order Hemiptera; family Cicadidae; genus Magicicada; species Magicicada septendecula. Next base: position 45,313,461 of record CM068368.1, read on the forward strand.
TCGCCTTCTAAGGAGAGGACTTGGCGTCCGCTCCTTAGACGACACATTCAGGCGGCTTGCACGCAAATTTTATGCACGTGCGGCGAGGTTCCCAGGCAATCCTCTAGTGACTGGGCTGGGAAGGTACCGTATACGTCCAGGTGATTCGTGGAAACGCCCTCGGTGTATACTGCGCTAGTGTAGGCTAGCACAACAGCCGAGAATCGGCCTGCTATAGAGCACACGCCCTACTTGGGCAGGGCCACGAGGCAGGAGCTCCAGAAGGTAGCTCGGAACTCAGTCTCTGCGACGCACAACCGCAAAGCCCAGAGCGAAAAAAAAAAAAATTTTGAGCACTCTTCATCGCCACGCCATCGGACACACTTCATCTCCTCTCCTCTCTCGGACGACATTGGCGCGTAGTCAGCCGGAAGGAACGGCCGAAAGAACGGCGTTCTTGCGTCTTCGCCCTCCAGTTCTGCGCCAGCGATGGATTTCGCTGGGCCGGCAGCCAACTCTACAACCGGTGCTGGAAGAAGAGGAGGACTACAGTACGCCACGATCAGCGGGCGCAGCCGCCGAACATCTCAGCGCGGCACGACCAACATCAGCTTTCTCGCCACAAGATCCTTTTTAGGGCCACCAAAAACGATAGTGTGTACGATTGGCGCCATTTGTCATGCGGCAAGCCTTTTGTCCGGTGACAAGTGGCGTCCAACGTGGTGCAGCGATCATCTTGCAGATGCAAGATCCAGCCATGCCAGCGAGCTACCAGCCGGCACACCAATCAACATGGCGCCCAACAGACACCTCCACAACATCTGGAGAAGAGCAGTAGGCTGGCTACCGGAGAGCATTCAAGACCCGGTGGAGTTGTGACAGCAGCGGTATGCGAACATCTGCTCTCCGGTACCACCGGTGGACACCGCGAGCCAATCCGGCATCAGCAGCCGCCGAGACGTGACCAACTACGTGTTCGAAGCTAACCAATCAGCGATCCCGGTTAGTTAATAAAACCCGGGCCGGCAGAAAATTTTGAGCACTTTCATCGCCACGTCATCGGACGCACTTCATATCTCCTCTTCTCTCTCGAACGACATCGGCGCGGAGTCAGCCGGAAGGAACGGCCGAAGAATAGAACTGGCGTTCTTGCGTCTTCGCCCTCCAGTTCCGTGCCAGCGATGGTTTTCGCTGGTCCGGCAGCCGACTCTACAACCGGTGCCGGAAGAAGAGGAGGACTGCAGTACGCCACGATCAGCGGGCGCAGCCGCCGAACATCTCAGCGCGGCATGACCAACATCAGCTTTCTCGCCACAAGGTCCTTTTTAGGGCCACCAAAAACGATAGTGTGTGCCATTTGTCATGCGGCAAGCCTTTTGTCCGGTGACAATTCGTATGCACTTACCTAGTTGTTCTACAATTATTATTATTCCTTATTATTGGAGGTTTTCTTGCCTGTTTTGTTTTTGATAAATGGTCAGGGAATTCAAAAATAGTTGGAACACCATCATCTTTTAGTTTTTTTTTTTGGAGCTCCAAGGATTTGTATCATAACACTCATTTGAAAAATGCTTAGAACAGATTCGAGAACTTTTTTTGGGACTAAATTTATCTCTCCGCATAGCTGTGATCCATTTCTTTTGTAGATTGCATTGCATTATGGATGCGGGGTGTCTTTGCACCCGTGGCTTGATTGCAGCATCTGGAACGTGTCCAATGGCTGCCAGAAGTGAACGTAGTGCTGGTACAATGTCGACTGGTTACCTAAGACTGGAAAAGGAAACCGCCAACCAGTTAACTGTGAAGGCGGGGGAGTATAACTTCATTGTTTGGTGCACTGCCGCTGGTACCGATTCGAGCAACAGATGTTGCCTGTTTCAAGTCCAGTCAGCAGACGCCCTGAGGGCGTCAGTCGCTCCCCGCGAAGCGGAGAGCCTCCGTGCCAGTGATTGATGACAGCGACAAGCAGCCGGCTCAGCGTGCTAGGAGGTAGGCAGGAAGGAAAGAAGGACAGTTTGGTGAAATACTCTGGTCTAGGGCTGATGATTACAATTTGTTTTTATTTAATTTAAAGAGGATGGTGTTATGGCGGGTTGTCGAGAAGCGCCCGTGGGCGCGTGACCCGAATGGGCGGTGGTGGTTCTGATGCACTGATGGTTCGTATGTACGGGAAGGTGGAGGTCGAGGCTTTAGCAAAGAGAGTTAGAGCCAGTGACCGGACAAAGGAAGTCAAGGTAGGAACACGGAGACCCCTTCGAATCACGTGGTTCCTTACAAACCAAGGGGACCCCGTCAAGGGACGGAGTGTACGGGACTGGAAAGCTTTCAGCCTACATCTGTTGGTGGTGGATAAAAGAGACCACCAGGCGGGTGCCGCATAGGTCAATACAGACCTGAGAAATAGTAGATAGAGTGTAAGTTTCGTGCGCATGGCCAGGCGGCTGTGACACGAGAGGAAAGGAGATAATTTGGCTCGGACGCCGCGAGCCTTGGCAAGGGTTTCCGTCACGTGGGCGTTGAAGCAAAGGCGACGATCTAGCCGAACGCCTAAATACTTCACCGATTCTTTGTAGGCGATGGGCCTCCCTGCTAGGGAGAGGGGCTGGCATCGGGAGATGGACTTACGGGTGAAGCAGATCGCCTTGGATTTCTCCGTATTGATCGTCACCCGCCATTTCCGTAGCCAGTCCGGAAGCTGGTTCAACTGACGCTGCAGCTTTGTACTCGCAAATCGCGGGGACAGGGAGCTGCAGTGATACATAGCATGGTCAGCGAACAAAGACAACGTGACTCTGGGCAAGACAGGCAGGTTGTTCGTGTACACAAGATACAGAACGGGGCCGAGGACAGATCCCTGAGGTACGCCGGCGGCGACGGGTCGAACTGTAGAACAGGACCCGTCGACGCTCACCCTGAAGGTTCGGTCGCTGAGATACGACCGGAGGAAAAACACTATGGGCGATGGTAGAGGGGAATTGGCAAGTTTGAAGAGAAGACCTTCGTGCCAGACTTTATCGAAGGCCTTGCTCACGTCCAACAGTACGGCGGCCGTAGCCGCTCGCCTGTTGGTGGCGTCTGACAAGTGCGTAACAACGCGGACCAATTGAAGCGTGGTCGAGTGCTCTCTGCGAAACCCGAACTGTTCGCTGCGGATGAAACCATCTAGCAGCGGCGAGATGCGAGCCAGCAGGAGACGCTCGGAACACCTTCGAGATGACTGGCAAGAGAGAGATTGGTCGATAGCTTTCAGGAAGCATGCGCGGCTTGCGAGGCTTCGGAATCATTACGATGTTGGCTGATTTCCACAGGCGGGGAAAGTACTGTAGCCGGAGACAGGAGTTAAACAGCTCAAGAACGAGGTCAACGCCTGAGGCCGGGAGATTTTGTAGAGCAGCGGCCCCGATCCGGTCAGGACCGGGGGCGCGACGGCAATTTAGTCGGCAGATAGATGAAACTAGTTCATCCCTGTCGAACGGGAGGGCTGGGACTTCGGGAGGGCGTGAAAAATGTCCAGATAGGAAGTCACGGACTTCTGCCGAGTGGGCAGGGTCCGAGACGCCTTGGTGAACAGTAAATTGCACCTCCATGCAGTCGGCGAAGACCTCGGCCTTGCCTTCTGATGAAGATACAACCCCGTTTGGAGTTTCAAGTGGGTTGCGAGTTCTCTTCTCGCGGGTCAGTCTACTCGCCGCCCTCCAGACGGAGGCGTGGTCGACTTCAAGAGACTCAAGGTATGAGTCCCATCGATCAGAGTTTACGTCCCGCAGTAGCTGCTGGACGTAAAGAGACTGGGCCTGAAAGTGCCTTTTGACGCCGGGATCACGGGTTCTTTGCCATCTGCGGCGATTTTGTAGAACCATATCTTTTGGAAAACTGTGGACAAGTTATTTTGTTAAGAAATAATAATTTTCTAATAAATAAAATATACTTAATTAGGTAACAAAATACCAAATCTAACCTCAAAACCAAACGCGAGGAAAATGTACTTACCTATGAAAGGATATTTCTTTATTTTTATCATGTCTTTGTGTGCAATTATAAGCACAGCAAGAGGTTACCATATTGATAAAATCAATAAAAATAAAAAAAAAACTTAAAAATCTTTGTAAATAATTAAAATAATAAACTCCACAAAACATAAAATACTTGACTGCTGCTACAGTAATAACAATGTTTTGCCTACAATTGACGTCACAGGCCGCTGGAGATGTTGGTCTCACCGCTCTGCCCAGGAGTGGGGCTGAGGCCGTGTCTATATCACGTTAGTGGTATATATGGTCTAAGAGTTCTACAGATATTTTTTATTTTCCTGACTATTGTTTCACCAGTTGAGGAAGCTCCAGAGGTTAGATTTGAACTGAGAGATTTGAAATGTATGTTAGTCCCATATTGTTCAATCATTTACCTGGGACTTTCCAGGTGCCCCCTTGGCCATACACTATCCCCCCCCCCATCTAACTTACATTTCAGATCTCTCGTTTCATATCTAACCTCTGAAGCTGCTAAAACTGGTGAATAAAAAAATATCTGTAGAACTAACGACATGTTTTGTAATTATGTAAATGATGGTTAACTGTAAAGGCCCCTACACACCTTCCAATCCAATTCGATCCGATGTCCAAAGTTTAGGATGAAAGTAACAAATTGTATAGTATGTAGGACGATCGTCCTTACAAAAAAAAGTTGGAATCTGATTTAGGAAGGTCGGACGTTCGTCCCGATCTGACAAGCCGACTTAGGACAGATCCCCTCCACCTTCCATCCTAGATCGTACAATCAAATATATTGCAACTTACCGTCTGTGGCTTTTAGAAACAACGTCTTTACAAAGTTGACATGTTTCGGGACACTTGTCCCATCATCAGAACTTAAAACAATCGCGTATCATTTAAAGTTGATACACTTGTCAATCAATTAATACATTAAAATCCAATATGAAACAAATAACTTAAAATAATATGATACTTAAATGTTTAAAGCGAGCGCGAAGGTTTACCGATGTACATCGTATGGAGATTGAGCGTGCACTGAATTACGTTTTGCTCCCACCACGACAATAGCGCAAGGCAGTGTCGTACAATACATTTGACTTGAAAACCAATTTATCATTTAAAACACGCGGCTTGGTATCAGTATTGTTATATGCTTTATAAATTTCGTACTCTTCAAGAGCGTTCAAATATCGCCCTTTCTTACATATGTGAAGGGGTATTAAATTAGTTTTAAAATTAGTGTAATTATGATTCTCGGAAATGAGGTGTTCTGCAAATTTTGACTTGATATTGTCCAAACTGTGAAAGTGTGTAGGCGGCCTATGTTCTGTAAATCTTTTTAAAAAACTACGTCCTGTCTGGCCCACATAAAAGGTGTCACAATCGTCACATATCAATTTGTAAACACCAGTTTTGTGTTCAAGGCTGGTAGTTCTGCGGACACGAAGATTATTCATGTGGGCCAGACAGGACGTAGTTTTTTAAAAAGATTTACAGAACATAGGCCGCCTACACACTTTCACAGTTTGGACAATATCAAGTCAAAATTTGCAGAACACCTCATTTCCGAGAATCATAATTACACTAATTTTAAAACTAATTTAATACCCCTTCGCATATGTAAGAAAGGGCGATATTTGAACGCTCTTGAAGAGTACGAAATTTATAAAGCATATAACAATACTGATACCAAGCCGCGTGTTTTAAATGATAAATTGGTTTTCAAGTCAAATGTATTGTACGACACTGCCTTGCGCTATTGTCGTGGTGGGAGCAAAACGTAATTCAGTGCGCGGTAAATCTCCGTACGATGTACATCGGTAAACCTTCGCGCTCGCTTTAAACATTTAAGTATCATATTGTTTTAAGTTATTTGTTTCATATTGGATTTTAATGTTTTAATTGATTGACAAGTGTATCAACTTTAAATGATACGCGATTGTTTTAAGTTCTGATGATGGGACAAGTGTCCCGAAACATGTCAACTTTGTAAAGACGTTGTTTCTAAAAGCCGCAGACGGTAAGTTGCAATATATTTGATTGAACAACACGTGGCTTGGTACTAAACATTTGGAATTTATTCCTTTTAAACTAGATCGTACAGTGTGTAGTGCAGTCGGGCGTCGGTTCTGATTAGTTGTTTCTTTTCTTTTCAGCGGACTGCAAGTTGTTGAACGTGTTTTTCATTTTGTTTGAGTATATAGTGAGTAAAATGGCTGAAGACGAATGTAGAAATAATTTATTGAACTCGCAAAATGGTATTGCGTTTTTCTATGAATGGCTTTACCATTCTCAGAAATTCCATAAAACAATTGTTCATTCATTCGTAAAAAAATTTGGAAATCGTCTGAGTTCAATTGCTTCAACAATATCAAATGGGTAAATTTCTTTCTTTCCTTTAACAACTTTTTTGCCCAAAATTTCCTTTCTGGCGGGGGCTTTTGGAGGATCAACAGTGTTGTAAGAGCAACCCCGATTTTTTGATTTTTCGACAAAAACGGTGCCATTACGAGGGTGTGACCAGATCGGGAATCTCAATGGTACTGACTAGGGATGTGCCGGTCTTGACCGAATGGATCATTAGATACGAATCTGCTAGGGGAATGAATGAACGATCGTTCAGAAGAAAAGAATGACCGTTCACTTCAGAACTAAGAACATAAGAACGGGCGTTTATTTCAGAACAGAACAAGGTCCGAGAGACCAAGACTGAAGAGGATCCGACTAGAGTGGGGGAGGGTCTGAGTTTTGAAATAAACGGCCGTTGTTCTGTTCTGAATTGAAGAGCCGTTCATTTCAGAACTCAGAACAACGATCGTTCACCTTTACCTTCAGGTTCGATGTGTAATTAATTTTGTAACAGTCAATTTAATTATTAAACTAAAAAACTTGTCTGTTACAAATAATTTATATTGAATTTTTTAGAACCTGCAACTAATTAAAAAATTATTGTAATTTTCATTTAGACATTTTTTAACCAGTATAGAGGAATGAACAGATAGAAATTAAAATTCATGTTAAAAAAATGTGTGTGTGTGTGTGTGTGTGTGTGTATATATATATATATATATACTGTATATGTAGTATTTTAATTTTAAAAAAATATTTTGTTTTAAAGAAAAACACATATATGAAAAAAATGAATATTCATACAAGAAAAAAAATAGGATAATATTGTAGCCTAATAATTAGTGTATTTAAAAAAAGTATTTTATAGAAGCGTTATTTTGATGCAGTTTCATTAGTAAAAAGAAATTGTTAGATGTTAGAAGAAATGTTAACTTTTTTCCATTGTTAACAGGGTTAATTTAAAAGTAAAATAATTTATCTAATGGGCAAATTTGATTGACAATAAAGTACCCTCTTATAAGGACTAAGACTAAGGAAACGTGAAGGGAGATGAAAAGGACCGGTGAACGGATCTAAAAGAACGGATCACTGCAGTGATCAGTCAAAAATGAACGGATCATTAAGCAGACCGACATTGCCCATCCCTAGTACTGACTAAAATGACGAGATCGGAGAAAGAAATTGGACAGTATGGACAGCGATCTCCTTTCCTAAATTGGAGGTCGGTTCGGATTGGATTGGAAGGTGTGTAGGGGCCTTATCTGAATTTAAGAAAACATTTTCAGCTTAAAAAAAAAAATTTTAATTAATAAAGTTGTGTTAGTGGTTATAATCACAGTCAGAAATTACACTGTTTCATACCGCTTTCAGGTTTTCAGGCTTCACAGCCTCATCATCACATCATCATATTTCCGATCTGATGATGCGCTGTGAAGCTTGAAAGCGTTAATCAGGAATTTTTTTTATCATGGTGTCCAACAGTGTAATTTCTGTTTGTAAATATTTTTGTAGTACAAAGGTTTTGTAAAATATATAAAAACACTTGGTACGTTACAGATTTTATTTTAACAGACGTTTAATGAAGAAATTTGTGTTAGTGGTTGAAATCACAAGCAGAATGATCACTGTTGCACACCACTATATAAAAGGTTCCAGGATAATTTTTATATAGTGGTGTGCAACAGTGATCATTCTGCTTGAGATTTGTTTTAACTCTGACAGCTGTTTCGACTACCTAAGCCATTGTCAAAGAGACGAATGAATTAAAACCTAAACACAGGATGTGTTAGTAAAGGTGGTGGTGGTGGTGGTGTCCATCTGTGTAGGGCGTATATTGAAACATCTGTGAGGGTGTTGAGATGGAGAGGGGTGTGTGCAAGAGCCAATTTTTGTAGTAGGCTAATAATTATTGTTAGTAAGCAGTTGTCATTATTTATTACAACAATTAAGTTAAAACGTTTTCTAGTAATTGATCGTGTTGGGTAAAATATTATGTTGTGATAAAAGGCTTTGGGAATGCAAATTATACCTCTTGTGCTGAGGTGAATGAACAGAGAAAATGTTGAAATATAAATGAGAGAATTGATCAGACTATTTATATTAAGAGGCATGTACATACAAACCGTAGTTATATACTGTCAGTTAACCAAAATTTCTACAAAGTAATTTATACTACTTTCAATTGCACAGGGTTCTAGCACTATATCTTAAATCTGCATAAACAGTGTATTTCATGATTTGCATATTATAATTGCATCTTGTGTTTAACATTGCATGCTGGTCACTGTGTGTATTCACAGTATTGCATAAGTAATAAGGCAGGTGTGTGCGGTTGGTTACAAATGAAGCAGTATTGATGTTTTGTTAGTGACCATTATGCATTGCTGTTTTTTTCTCTCCGAAATTTTCTGTTTGTTTTTAAATATATTGTTACGATGGTCTATGGATCGTCATATGGTACACTGGAAAACAAAATACAAGACACCATTTAAGTCACTAATCACCAGCTTTAATTATCACAATTAAACACTTTGTAATCAACATGATAGTCTCTTACAACAAATCAAATGAAAATTGTTGACGCGCAATAATAATGTCAACTAATAGTCTTGCACAATTATAAAACACACAACACTTTGCCACAATACTTCGAACCGCACTGGTCTAAATCGCCATTTAAACTGACCTAAGCGTCACTGAGTGCTTGTATTTATACCTCACTTATATCTATACTACGTGTCGACAACGAACAGTAGAGCGTAATTGCTTGCCACCTTGAACACAGTGTGCGCGGACTGGTGAATTCTGGATCAGTCTCGGCTACGGACATGTGACAAGTGTCACGTAATTGTCCTTCATCTTAAAGTAGCAGCAATGTGTACGCGCACACACATTACAGCCGAGAAACACGTAGCATGTTCTGTAATGGTGTAACAGTATTGTACATGGGTATTGGCTGTTCATGGTTCCAATATATTTTACACATCAGCCAATAAAACGGTCACAGTTTTAATTCAACACCTGTATCAAAGTCACACTTATTCAACACTTGTATCAAACTCATACTTTATTCAACACGTCTATGCAATTACAAAAGAAATAAATATATGTATTACTACTTTATAGTAATTAATTGTAAACAACTTCAAAATATAAAACTAGGAAAGACACTAAGCTTAAGTTTTATAAGACTATGGCTGTACTGGTGGTGCTGTATGGGAGTGAGCTATGAGAATCTTCATTACCTCAGAACTCATCACATTGTTGTGTTTAGACAGATAATTCTCTCCAGGCACTTGGCTTCTCCAACTGTTTCAATTTTGTGTGTGTGTGTGTGTGTGTGTGTGTGTGTGTGTGTGTGTGTGTGTGTGTGTGTTCTCTGCACTTTGTCTTGTACATGTCCACAATAGACAGACAATTTAACACGGAATGCTGTAGACTCCACTGGAAGCAGCATCTCAAAACTTTTGCCCACTTCAGATGTTGCTGGATGCCCTGTGTCAGTCTCAAGATAGTCTTTACTCCATCTTTTCATAGTAGCTTCCTTAGCCTGTTTAGTGTATATACTCTGTTTACATATAGGAGAAAAGCCTTAGGCTGATTCTCAGCACTGTTTGACTGGCAAGACACATGAGTCTTCTTATCTCAGTAACCAAGCTGTTAGTTTCCAGGGCAGTATCCAGGGTCCAGCTCATCCTCAAGAACGTGTAGTTCACAGATCTGTGAGTCCTGGTCAGTGAGGGGATCTAATTATTCATTTGGAGTGCTAATTATTTACCATGCTAGTAATTGACCGTGTTGGGTATAACTAGTATTTATAGCTAGTTGAGTATAGCATTTATTTAATGCTATTACTCAATTAATAATACAAAGTTTTGTCAGTTTGTTCGCTGTCCATTCTAACTAAAAACGTCTGTATAGTATTGCAGTATGTAGAGGTCACTAGTTTATTTTGTTGCCAAAAGAGATAATTAGCTAATCGAGGTGAGAACCACTTGTGTAGGAATCAACAACAATGGACAATCTATGTACAAGAATCGTATACAGGGTGGGCCAGAGTCACTATCCATTGTGAGTTACTGAGTTACCCATTGTAAACATTAAGATAACTTTGGTTGTGATCTTCCCATCGATTTTAAATTACGCGCCTTTGGTTTGTGTCAGATAGTTTCTTATGTAAACACTAGAGTGCAATTTTATCACAACCAAAGTTATCTTAATGTTTACAATGGGTAACTCAGTAACTCACAATGGGTAGTGACTTTTGGCCCACCCTGTATAGTAGATTACTTTTTGCACTAATCGAAATGGCTTAGGAGAGAAGCAAAGTAGGCTAATAAGATTGAGCTATAGCATATACAAGGAAGGCACTGTATTAATATGACAGTTACTCAATTTTTAGGTTGAATTGACCTGGAAGTTGAAAAACGCACCCTGATTTCATAGTACTGTATGTTGATAGTCAAGTCTCCATATGCAGTGGTATTCTTAGGTCACAAAAGAGTCGTATGCATGCCTGCGAATTTGGTATCATTGTTACAGCATTGGCTGAAAAGGTCACACAACAGACACAGACACATTCATGACCAAAACAGTCAGAAAAGCAAAACAAAGTCAAGATTGAAAAACATGTAATGTTATAATTGGTTTCATTTAGAATGAATGTGGTCAATTTAACTTTAAGTGCGCGCACACGCACACACACGCACACACACACACACACACACACACACACACACACACACACACACACACATTAAACAATTTAAATCACGTATCTATGAAGTAGTTGTTTTGTGTCATCATGTACAGCAAGGATTAGTAACATGCAAGATTTTAGTATTTTATTTGTGATCGTAACTGTCTCTACCTGACAGTATAACTAGATTTATCTTAGGCCATTGTGGGTTATAAAATAAAGTTTTACAGCTTTATAGATGTAGATAATTTGCAACTAACAAATATAGATTATAATTGAACGTCAATGTGATTAATAATCAGAGGTGTTATACTTGTCTCGTATGAATGCATCACTGTCAGGTGATAACTCGTTATAGCGTTTCTACTCTTTCAGAATAGAACAACCATTGTTTGTGTTTCACACCAAATTAGTAATAGCCCGCCACTGTTATTCTATAGGTGGGTGTTAAGTTTGTGACATTGTCAGTTTGTGTTATGTAACACTGTGTATTCATCACCCACGTGTATTGTACACTGTGACATCATGAAAAGTCACAGATACAGCTTTTCTAGGTTGTAGAAATCTTTTTTGTCAGATTTAAAATATTATGTATTATGGAGAATTCTTCAAGCTAAGAGTAATGGAGCAGGAAAGCGTCTGAGAGTATTGAAGTTAATATTCTTGTTGGAGCAGGATCTATAAAAAATGTTTTAGGTAACATTAAAAAGTTGATAATTTTGAGGGTAATTCAACAAAATACAGGCTCATTAAAAAATAAAAAATTGTAATATGGGAAAGAACTGAAAACATATTAAGTTACAGACAGGATAAAATAAAATCAACAGAATGGTAATACATGACTGTCGCATGCTTGTTGGAAGTTCTGAGCAACAAACCAGTTGGTAAAGGATTCACGGCAGATCACGTATATGATCAGTAGCATGGCGTCCATGTAACCGCTGTTGCCGGCGGCAACAGTACTGGAAATAAGAGAAAATAATATTAATTATATTACAGAATAAATACTTTAGTTGTTGAGTGATTTGAAATCCGAACAATATTAGTAGGGAAACTTGAAGAAAAGTGTAGCATTGCTTTCGAACAGCTGGGCGCTTGCATCACCTTGTGTTGCCGGCTCACACATCGGCAGTATTTTACTATGTATGGTCATTGACCTTGTAGTACTTGTACTGTACAAACTGTGGAGGTGGGACACATTTGTCCACCCAATGTGTTGCCGCTGTATAAACGCTCAGTTAGCAGCTATGTTTGTTTTCGGAACATGTGAGCAGATACTACGTACCTATTTGTGTTTTGTTCATTTAGTCATGTGTTTCTCTGTTTGTCTTTATTATTTTTAATTTGATTATTTGTGTTCTGATTTATTCTGTCTAACTATAATGGACTCAGATCTCGTTGAACCGGGACCCTCTTCTTCTCCCAGTGAATTATAAAAAATGCTCTAAAAAGAACACTTGGTATTAGAAAAAATTTGAATTAATTTTTAGGTTAAGTTTTAGGCCTATCACAACTGGCAACAGGTGTTATGTACCCACACCACGCCACTGTATATGATGGTTTGATACTGTGTGCAGGTCTGAATGAACTGAAGTCTAATATGAAAGTAACTAATTAATATAGAGTAAACAAGGAAGCTACACTTTCCGTGTGTAGCTTTTTTCCTTGTATATGTATTTCGCATTTTTTCTTATTGGTGTCTGTAGCCAAGTGTTGCTGTGAAAAAAATAGTGTTATGTACACAAGTTACATGCCTGAAATTTCTCATTATTCATGTGACAATTTGTTGGCTACCAATAAATCGATTATATATATATATCTCTTTGTATGATAAATACTTCGTCTTCTCCTCCTCTCAAGGATTAGGTTATATAAACCTGTTCCGGCACCATCTCATCCTCGGACGACCCACATCTCTTCTACCAATGGCTTTATAGTTCAGTGCCGCTTTTGGCAATCAATCCTCTCATCCTTTGCAGATGATCCCACCATTGTCTTCTGTAAATTACAATAATTTCATTTATGTCCTTTACTTCGAGTTCTGCTCTGATATCTTCCATTCCTTATTCCATCTTGCAGTGTATAATTTAAATTATTTTGAAGAAACTGCATTTCAGCACTCTAAATCTCACCTCTTTCCTTTTTTGTCATGACCCACGCCTCACTATAATAAATACTTATTCAGATAATTGCTGTTCTTAAACCATTGAACAGTGAATGTGAATTGTTTTTGTCTGTAACATAATGTTTGGAGGTAGAGTGGTTATAAGTTAGTAGTTCGTGGCAGAGTGATGATAGAGTCCCTACCTCACCATTTCCTGTGGCTAACCTCTCACAAACAGCCTATATTATTAACATTGTTTTCCTGTAAAAGTGTTTGAAGAAGCGATATAGTTTGTGAAAAATCTTCCAATATATAATAGATTGATTGAGTTTTTATGGATGTTTAGGGAATTATTCCTTTAAATTTTATTCTGATGGCTCCAGTGATATAACAATTCTCCTATCTCATACCTCATTATTACAATTTCACTTATCATTTCTGTCTTGAAAATTTCTGTATGTTTCATTTGTATATGTCATACTAGGTATTGTATTTTTGAAGATTAAAATTTTGTAATTAAATTGTAAATGTTGTATAATACTATAATTTTACTGACATAAGTATCAGCTAATAAAACAGATATTATGTCATTCCTTGACAGATGCAAAGTTAAGACAAAACATATAATAACAAATGCATAGTTGATCAAGACACTTATTTCCAGCATGGAGAATGTAATGCGTAATAATATTGCTATATTGCAATAACTGGCCTGGACTTTTATGTGGTGTCCTCTATTTAAATATTGTCAGCCAAGGTCATGACATCCTCCCCCTGAAAGCAGGTGTAGCTTTTTTTTTTATTGAGACTGATCTAAGCCCATCTATCAATTTACATCTCATAACAATTTACATGGTGTAGGATGGGCATCCTATGGCGCACTCCTTTAAAAACTAATCACTTTGTTCTCGTGATGCCTGTCACTTGAACACACTACACTAAATCAAACGGCTTCATTCTATTTAGCCTTCACACAAGTTCAGTATTGTCGAGAAGTTGCAGCATCTCCATGGTCTTGTGTTTATGCAGACATTTCTCATGCTTCTTGGCGAATCGCTGAACTTCATCTTCAATTGAAGCAATCTTCAGATCCCTGTGAATGTCCTCATTTCGAATGTACCATGGGGCATTAACAATACACCTCAGTACTGCAACAGTACAAACAGTAATGATACTGTGCATTGCCCAAATAAATAAAATAAATAATAAAAATGAATAAATATAAATTAATAAACACGATTCAGATTGCATAAGCTGAATCGTAGTAAAAATAGGGAGTACAGAATTCATGCATGGACATGCAGTTTTGACACACCTGTCGCTAGCGTTGTGTACGCGTGTATTTTGTTAGTGTGTGTGAAACCTGTCCGTTCCTGAAATGTAACCAACCCTTTTCAAGTAGAATAGTTATGTTTATTGTTAATTATAAGAAAACTATGTACGATAGGATAAAACAAAAGACACCAAAGTGTGTAGAAATTATAGATAAATAAAATGTTAAAAAACCATACAGAGGTGACGAAAAGTGCAATTACTATATGTAAAAAATGAATAACTCTTTTTGTGAATACCATAAAGAAGTGCAATTTACATATAGTAATCATATAAAAATTAGTGATCGATTGAGCATCGAGTGAGGTGAAACAAACTGCGTAATTTGCAAAAATAAGCGAAAATAGTGAATTGAACCAGAGTGGGGGTAGTAACGCCTCGACAGAATCTGACAAGTTGAAAAGTGTTCAGACAGGAATTTTTGCCCGACCTGACTATACATACCAGGTCGCGCTAATAAAGTTTCTTCTTCTTGATTCAACCATTGCCGCAGGATCAACTAGCTATACAGCCAGAGCTGCAAAATACACACGATGAGGTCTATGGACACACCGGCAGCATATGACGTGAGACGAGACGACTATTAATCAGCACATATGGAGGACGACCAGAGGGCCAGAAGCACATGCAGAGGACATGACCAGAAGGACATGGAGGACGTACAGATGAATGACCACGTCAAACGAGGTGATAAAAAACATTTAATTACACACAGTTGAAAGACACTAATTAAAGTTTGAATGGAAGACATTCAACCAATATTAAAATAAATAAATGATACATAAATGTAATAGCAGTAAAAATTAGAATAATTTTTCTTGTATCAAATTTAGAAATTAGTAACGTAAATGATAAGAGAAATAAGTAATTCTTGAATTAACATAATTATTAAAGTCTTTGATGATAAAGAAAAAATAATGCGTATGCAGTAGAAAGTAAAACAAAGTAATATAAAAGAAGTTTGAATAGAAGTAAATTCATTTTTGAAGCTAATGAATCAGCAATTGCAAAGATATGAACACACCATGAGTAAGCCGAGAGCAAAATAAACATTTTAAAGTAATTACAATTAGATAGTAAGAGTTGTATATAACTTATGTATGTAATTTGTTAGCAATAAGTTATGTACGAAAACTTCGTACAGACGATTTAATAATGAGGTATTATTTAATATCCGATATGAGAGATGTTGTTTAAATAAATAAATAATGGAACGATTTTAAACTGAAATAACGTATCATCTTCTTATTACGATTACACCCATGAATTCAATACACAATATGTAAATGCATTTAAAGTGGTTAACTTGTCATGTTGTAATTGTCACCCAAGAACGTGTGGCATGATTCCGACCATTTGACTATTAAAAATTTTTTTTGTAGCTAAATGGTTGCTCTAAAAAAAATAAAGGTGTGTTAAATAAAAAAAAATATATTATATGTGATAATTATTTATATTAAACATTAATTGTATGTTATGTTAATTGTTGTGTATTAAGACACAACTGGGGCTCAACGAAATAATATCATTATAAAGGTGTAATGGTAATAAGAAAACTAATAATTAATAATAATAAATAAATAAATAAATAAAATTAGTAATTCAGTTCCATAAGAATAATATTCTAAAACATAATAAATAAATACAAAATATTCATTATGGCAACACCAGAAAGCTTAAACGTGGAAGCACTTCAAACCATAATGCTGCTTGGGTAGATGAGATGAGCACAAAACAGACAGAAATTATAGATAAGCAAACAGAAAATCTGAATGCTAAATTCGACGAAAATATAGGTGAGATGATCGATAAACAGACTGAAAATTTTAAACAGGACACCATAAAAATAATGAAGAAGGTAAAAGAGTTAACAGAAAAGGTTGGTGATACCAACTCACATATTGACACTATCACAGAAAATATTATGTGAAATAATTGATAAACAAACGGAACAAATATGTGAAACGATGATATGGGAAGAAACCATAATAGTTGAAGATACAAAAGAAAATTCGTTCGTAATTAATAATGATAATCATAGAGAAATAATTAACATTAAGGAAGAAAACAAAGTAAAAATTAAGCGAGCATACCTTATTGATAGGAATATCCAAATCGCAAGTTACACACACAGCAATAAATCACATAAAAGAAAAATGTGTGTAAAACACTTAACACACAATAATTATCACTGTAACGAGAAACGTAGTAATAAATCATCTATACGAAACACTACGCAAACTTGTGATAATTATAATCTTAACTATATGCACGATAAGTATAAAGCGAACGATAATTGTAATAACGATAATTATAACTGTAATTATAAAAACTACAGAGGTTGTCATAAACGACGGATGAAAAAACAGTCGACAGCTGTTTATATGGGCCTCAAGCAGACTGACCATACGCAATGCATTAGTGACGAGAGAATTGTGGAACGTGCAGGAGAGAAGAGAGAGAGGTTATTCATCACAGCTAAGAAACAGATTCTTGCTGTACGAACAGGTGGAATACAATGGAATGTTAACAAGGGTGCGAAGCGGAAATTGCTATATGTCGACGACTATACGGCAAAGGAAACAATGTCCGGCAGCTGGTCAAACAATACAATGCATTGTTAACTTAAACTAGGGAGGGTGTAAATTGAACCACACTCAATGCCCGAAAATAAATAATTATTTTTAGAAAAATACTACTGTTAATTATTAATAAGATAAAGAATTAATTAAGAAGGAATGTTAATGTTAGAAAAGGAGTTAAATAATAAGGAATAATATGTGTAAAAAGGTTAGAAATTATATTTAAGAAAATGTTATGATTGAAAAGAAAAAAAATGATAAAGAATTAAATAAAAGGAAATGCTAAATAAATATAAGAAATAAAAGGAATATTATTTTTAAAAGAAAGTTAAGAAATGTATTATTAATGTTGAGGAATGTTAGTGTAAAGAAATATGTTAAGAAATGATTGTAAACAATGTTATTATTGATGTTGTTATTAATATGAAGAAAGGATTAGAGATGAGAAATAAATGTTATAATTGTCAGAACGGCTGATCAAGCGAAATCTTCATACCTTAGTGGAAATGCAAGGACACGGAAGAAAGCGATAGTGAAAAGTCAAAGGGCAGAGACTACTTAAGAATTTAGGACTACGAGTAAAATATCGATGTTTTCTAAGGCAGTTCATCTGTAACCGATCATGCGACACACTACAAAGCTAAAAAAGTATTCTGTTACGGAAGTGTATTTCAACACAGGGTAAGAATGAAGACAATTATTAGCGATCAGGAAGTAATGGTAAGAATGAAGAAAATTATTAGCGATCAGAAAGTAATGGTAAGAATGAAGAAGATTATGAGCGATCAGAAAAGAATAAGAGAAGATTAAAGAATGTAGGAATGTTATGATTAAGGAAATGTAAAATTACAGAGTGAAAGATGGCATAAATACATAGAAATGCAGAGCATCCAGAAAGAAAATAAGGGAGAGCTAATTGCAGTGGATTTTCTGGGACCACTACCATGATCAAGTCGAGGAGTGAAACACATATTGGTATGTATCGATGTGTTTTCCAAGGCAGTCCGACTGCACCCAATTATGCGACCCACAATGACTACAGACTGTACCTACAATAACTGCATCAACTCTACTCGCATAGAGGGGGGAATATTGCGTAAGACCTCCAAATAAGGGTACAATTGAAAAATCGAATACTCATTATTAGTCGCACATAAAATAAATAAATATGTCGATAAGTAAAAAACAATACATATTATTTGTCTAATAAAAAGGCAGAAAAAAAAATTTTTAATTTTGTATTAAAAAAATTTTTTTCACCAGGCTGGGAAATAATGCAACAGTACAAACAGTAATGATACTATGCATTGCCCAAATAAATAAAATAAATAATAAAAATTAATAAATATAAATTAATAAACATGATTCAGATTGCATAAGCTGAATCGTAGTAAAAATAGGGAGTACAGAATTCATGCATGGACATGCAGTTTCAACACACCTGTCGCTAGCGTTGTGTACGCGCGTATTTTGTTAGTGTGTGTGAAACCTGTCCGTTCCTGAAATGTAACCAACCCTTTTCAAGTAGAATAGTTATGTTTATTGTTAATTATAAGAAAACTATGTATGATAGGATAAAACAGAAGACACCAAAGTGTGTAGAAATTATAGATAAATAAAATGTTAAAAACCATACAGAGGTGACGGAAAGTGCAATTACTATATGTAAAAAATGATTAACTCTTTTTGTGAATACCATAAAGAAGTGCAATTTACATATAGTAATCACATAAAAATTAGTGATCAATTGAGCATCGAGTGAGGTGAAACAAACTGCGTAATTTGCAAAAATAAGCGAAAATAGTGAATTGAACCAGAGTGGGGGTAGTATGCCTCGACAGAATCTGACAAGTTGAAAAGTGTTCAGACAGGAATTTTTGCACGACCTGACTATAAATACCAGGTCGCGCTAATATAGTTTCTTCTTCTCGATTCAACCATTGCCGCAGGAGGCTATGTCAGTCGACGACACAAATCACAATTATCGTAAGAGTCACAGGATCAACTAGCTATACAGCCAGAGCTGCAAAATACATACGATGAGGTCTATGGACACACCGGCAGCATATGATGTGAGACGAGACGACTATTAATCAGCACACATGGAGGACGACCAAGAGGACCAGAAGCACATGCAGAGGACAAGGACAGTGGTGTCATCCAGCCGGTTCGCACCGGTTCGGCCGAACCGGTTGTTAAATTTAGGATAGTTCGGCGAACCGGTTGTTACTTGTTACGAACTGTAATTAGAGTTTTAGTAGTGAATCGCTGAATCACGGAAAATGGCCGACGATTTCGACAACATATGATTTCGGCGCTGAGCAGTTTTGATGTTGTGGTGTTCCATCGTTCTGCGACAATATAAATCTTTGCAACTTTCGAGACACTTGCCGTTACGCGTCAGTGCCAGTGACCTTCACGCCATGTTTGGAAGTTTTTAGGTTGTGTTTGAATTTTTTTTTTTTTTTTTTTGTGGTGTACACCGTGTACTGTACTGATTAGTGTAGTTTTGAATTCTGTGTTTGTTTATAACTCGAGTCTTTTAAAACATTCAGTCAACATTTTATTATGAAACGACAGTCAAACCTGATTAGTTTTTTCAGTAGGCCTGTTTGTTCCAGCCAAAAACAGTCTAAACTTGTTTGTGTTTGTGATGACAGCACTGAAGATTCAGAGAACTCGCTGTCGCTACCATCTGATGACGGGGCAGTTTCTAATTTGCTGATATGGTCAGAAAAGCAGCGTGAATATTTTATGAGTAAGTACTCATGGCTTAATATTACTGAAAAAACAGTGTAGGATGCAAAGTATGTTCCAAATAAATTCTTTAAATGTTGAAAGTGCTAAACACATTCACATTTCAACTGAATGGAAAAATTCAAAAATCGTCCCAAACGGATCAACAAAGGAAATACAACAGGCATCTATCCGCAAAAAACTTAATGAGCATGCATGTTCTGAATCGCACAATAAAGCAATTCAAATAATTGAAGAGTCTAAAAAAACAAAATTGTTGCATCTGTTGATAAATTCCATGAAAAGCAATTACTTTCCACCAGTCATGTATTTACTACAGTGTACAGTCTAGTAAAACGTAACAGACCCATGCAAGATATTGAGGCAGAAATAAAATTGCAAGAAAAAAATGGCGTAGACCTTGGAGTTTCTTTACACTCAAGGCAAACTGGAATGGCCATTGCCCAACATATATCTATTGAGTTAAGGAATCAGATTTTTTCTAAAATTGTTGAACAAAATTCCAAAATTTGTATTGTAATTGATGAAGCCAGCACAGTATCAAAAAAAAGTGCATTGGTCGTTATATTGAGATGCGATATTTTAGGCTCAGATGAGCCAATAAACGTATTTGTTGATTTAAAAGAACTGGACTCTACAAATGCAGACGATTTCTCATATTTTACTTCTTACATTAGAAAGTTATGGCTTTAATGATCCCTATCTAAAGAAGAATTTGATTGGAATTTGCTCTGATGGTGCCAGTACTGTGTTAGGTTGTAAGTCAGGAGTTTCAGTTAGATTATTAAGTAAATACCCTGGTATAATAATTTGGCATTGTTTAAGCCACCGAGTACAACTGGCTCTTGATGACGCTATCAAATCTATTTCACAAGTCAATCATTTCAAAGCATTTCTTGAGAAGATCTATTGCTTCTACCACACATCAAGCAAAAATCAAATGGAGTTAAACAATATAGCTAATGATTTGGAATTGGAAATCATAAAAATTGGTCGTGTTTTAGGCCCTAGTTGGGTAGCGTGCAGTGTAAGAGCAACAAAAGCTGTATGGAAGGCCTATCCAGCCCTATATAACCATTTTTCTCAATCAAATCAGACAGGTTTGAAACTGCGAATGGAAAATTTGAATTTCATAGAGGACCTTGCTCTAATGACTGATCTACTAGAAGAACTGTCCCTCTTATCTCTTGCATTGCAAAGCCAGGATGTAACTGTAGTGAAAGCAGATCGACTGATCAAGAGATGCATAAGAGCATTAAGTATATTAAAAGACAGCAAAGGAAAATATGAAAGTCTTGTACCTACAATGATAAAATCAGATACCCATAAACATATTCCATTCAGTAGAAATAACAAATTTGTAAAATTACCAAGAAATCAACTGATACAAAGTGTCATAGATAACATGACAATCAGATTATGGAGTGAAGAAAATGAGACATATAAAAATATGTTGTCTCTATTTACCCTATTGGACTCTACCACCTGGCCAAGTGAAGTCACACTTTCTCCCTGGTGTGACGGAGAAAAAAAGCTTTATAAATTAAGCAATCTTATAAAGTTTGACATTCCGGTAAATGATTTTAGAGATCTAATTGATGACAGAGACATGCCTAACAAAACACAACCTGGAAGCATATTACAAGCTAAGAAAATCATGAAGGTGATTGCTGTAAGCTCAGCAGAAGCAGAGCGCGCTTTCAGTTTGATGAATATAATAGCTACTGATCAGAGGAATGCTCTTCTTGTCACCAACATCTCCCACTTGATGACCATAAAGCTTATAGGGAAACCTATATCAGACTGGGATCCAACCCTGTTTGTGAAATTGTGGCTACGACAGGGGCACCACACGGCAACCGATACGAGAGTGAGAAGGAAAGTGAAGCAAGATTTTTCGAAAAACCAAAGTACCATTTGGAGCCTTCTGTAATATCAACCTACATACATTTTGGCTATAAACTGAAGATTAGAAATTGTTTTTTGTTTCAGAATATAAAACAAATTTAATGTAGCTTAAGTAAGAATATATCATATTTTCTTTCTGTGTATTTTATATTACATCTTTCTTTCCCTTCCCCATAATACAGTTCACATCCAACTCGGTCTACAGAACCGGTTGTTAAATTTTTAGGGTGACGCCACTGGACACGGAGGATGTACAGATGAATAACCATGTCAAACGAGGTGATAAAAAAACTAATATAGATTATTAAACTTTCACTTGTGAAACTTACTTTGTTGCCTCCCATACGCGTTACGGCGTGATGTGCGCCTTCATCAGCGGTGTGAGACAGACTGCCAGTAACTTGTAACGCTTTTAGTTGGTAGGTTGAGTGGGGGTGTTGTGTGGTGGAAAGGAATTGGCGCGGGGATCCGAATTATTGTTTGTTTTATGTATAATTGTGTCAAAGAGTGTGTGCAATTTATAGTGTAATTGGTCGTTAAGTATGCTGTTTGGTTGTGTTGTGTAGTGTTTTGCTGTGTTAAGTTTTCGACTTTTAGGTAAGTAGTGTAATATCTCAAGATTAGTATCTATGTTGGTGTAGCTATGGTTTTTTGTGTGTATGTGCGTGGCGAACGCGGAATGTATGTTGTTGCTGGATAGAGCTTTTATGTGTTCAGAGTAACGTGATGAAAAAGATCTTCCTGTCTGGCCCATATAGAAACTATTACAGTTTAATTTGTAAACACCTGTTTTGTTATATTTGTTTATGTCCATGTTTGTATCATTGATGTGTTTTTTGATGGTATTGTTTGTTCTGTATGCTATTTTGTACTTGTGTTTCCTGAATATGTTGGCGATTTTGTGTGTGTTGGAGTTATGGTATGTGAGTGTGATGTATTTATTTTGTTGTGTGTTGTTGGTATTTATTGTTTTGTTGTTTTTGTTTATGATGTGTTTGTGTAGTTTGTTAATTAAATTAGGGTTGTAGCTGTTTTTTATTGCTATATATTTGATTGTGTTGAGTTCTTCGTTATAATCCTGTTTACTTAATGGTATTTTTGTTAGTCTATGGAGCATATGGTTGAATGCCGCATGTTTGTGTTGTGTTGGATGGTTTGATGTGTTGTGTATGACCATGTCAGTTGTGGTTGGTTTTCTGTATATTTTATACGTGTGTGTATTGTTTGTTTTGTTAATTGTTAGGTTCAGAAAATTTATACTATTGTTTTGTTCTATTTCCAGTATAAATTTTAGTTTTTGGTGTATTGTGTTCATGTATTTGTGGAAGTTTTCGACCTGTCTTGTATTGCCATTGAATAAAAGTAATATATCATCTACGTACCTGTGCCAATAAATGATTTTGTTGGTGTATTTGTTGTTGTTTATTATATGGTTTTGTTCCATGTTGTGTATGAATATTTCAGCCAGTATTCCTGATATGGGGGATACCATAGGGAGGCCGTCTGTTTGTGTGTATATCTTGTTGTTGTATGTGAAGTAATTTTGTTCTGTAATTATTTTGGTGAGTGTGATGATCTCGTGTATGTGTGTTTCGGGCGTGTTGTTTTGTCTGAGTAAATGTTCAAGTGTTTGTATGGTGTCTTTAATGGGTACATTGGTGTATAAATTGGTTATGTCAAATATAACACATATAAATAATAAATACATAAACACAATACACCACAAACTAAAATTTATACTGGAAATAGAACAAAACAATAGTATAAATTTTCTGAACCTAACAATTAACAAAACAAACAATACACACACGTATAAAATATACAGAAAACCAACCACAACTGACATGGCCATACACAACACATCAAACCATCCAACACAACACAAACATGCGGCATTCAACCATATGCTCCATAGACTAACAAAAATACCATTAAGTAAACAGGATTATAACGAAGAACTCAACACAATCAAATATATAGTAATAAAAAACAGCTACAACCCTAATTTAATTAACAAACTACACAAACACATCATAAACAAAAACAACAAAACAATAAATACCAACAACACACAACAAAATAAATACATCACACTCACATACCATAACTCCAACACACACAAAATCGCCAACACATTCAGGAAACACAAGTACAAAATAGCATACAGAACAAACAATACCATCAAAAAACACATCAATGATACAAACATGGACATAAACAAATATAACAAAACAGGTGTTTACAAATTAAACTGTAATGATTGTAATAGTTTCTATATGGGCCAGACAGGAAGATCTTTTTCATCACGTTACTCTGAACACATAAAAACTCTATCCAGCAACAACATACATTCCGCGTTCGCCACGCACATACACACAAAAAACCATAGCTACACCAACATAGATACTAATCTTGAGATATTACACTACTTACCTAAAAGTCGAAAACTTAACACAGCAAAACACTACACAACACAACCAAACAGCATACTTAATGACCAATTACACTATAAATTGCACACACTCTTTGACACAATTATACATAAAACAAACAATAATTCGGATCCCCGCGCCAATTCCCTTCCACCACACAACACCCCCACTCAACCTACCAACTAAAAGCGTTACAAGTTACTGGCAGTCTGTCTCACACCGCTGATGAAGGCGCACATCACGCCGTAATGTGTACGGGAGGAAACAAAGTAAGTTTCACAAGTGAAAGTTTAATAATCTATCTTAATTTAGTGCTGTGAAAAAGAACTATCAAAACAACGATAAAAAAACATTTAATTACAGACAGTTGAAAGACACTAATTAAAGTTTAAATGGAAGACATTCAACCAATATTAAAATACATAAATGATACATAAATGTAAAAGTAGTAAAAATTAGTGTTGAGATCCAGTCCGAGTGGACCTAAAAAATGTGTTGATGTCGGCACGTGTGTACTAAGAATTTTCTATCAGGAAGAATGATGTTTGGGGTGCTATTGCCAGGATGCAGAATGGTAACGATAGTGGACTGTATTAATACATTTATTAGGTTTCTTTATTACACTTAAATCATAGTGTTGAGATTGTCTAAGTCTGAAAGTTTTTAAATTTGAAGAAACCGATTTGTAAATGAAGCTACATGTTAGATGAGGCGCAAATGTGTGCCACTCAGCTTACATTGAAAAATTGAGGCCTAAGGCCTAAATAATTGTCGCGACAACAAGAAAATGAAAAAGACAGAACAGGCAGCAAACGTAATGACGTCCGCTGCCAGCCAAGGCTCGTAGAACTGTATCGTTGTAAAAACGTGATAAGCACAATTTGAAAGCGTACAGATTAGCCAACCTATGAATGCGAAAATTACCACATTACTGTCCACAAAAAATCAAAAGATTTTTTAATACTTTTAATAACTTATTGTAGAAAAATACAGGGTTCTTAATAATAAAGGTCAATCTCAGTAAGTTGTATTGAACCTTGATTTGAAATCTTAGATAACAGTTATGACATTAACTGCTTAGCGATAAGCTTGAGTGATGATAAGAGTTGAGCAGGCCAAGGTCGGCGTGCAACTTGATTTGTGCATGAGTATAAATGTAAAAGTTAGCAATGTATTGCCAATATATATTGTATGTATACAATATTAAACGATATAAGACATGAAAATACATAATTTGACAATGTTTAATGATGAATAATCGGTGACTCATCACATGATAGGCCCGATAAATTGTAACATTTATGCAAGTCATAGTGGTTAGGTTGAACCAGTTAAGGCCAGTAGACCTATACAATAGTATTGAATGTAAAGTGAACAGACAAAGTATTATAAGATTATACATGTAAAGACATAAATTTAGCATGACGCCATATAGTTTGAACGAGGCTTGCTATACCTGAAGTTTCAGGAATTTACAATAAATTATTATGTGAAAACAAGCTATACATAGTTGAATGATTGCAAGCACAAAGTGTAATGACATGTATGTCATAATTAAACCATGAATAATAATTGTGCAATGCGTTATCACAAAATGCAATATAAAATACAATATAAAAATAAAAATATAGGCGTGGCGTGGTTATAGACAGTAAATGCGAAAAAAAAAAAGTGTTTTACATAGATAAGTTATACATAATAAATACAATGGAAATCGGTCTAGATAATTACAAATATATGAATACAAGGCACAATAGCATAAGTGACAAGTACAACAATGTGGTTATACAAATGTAGTACATGTGTTGAACAATTGTGAGAAATACATAGGGTAATAAGTATCACACATATTGACAAATGTGCAAGAAAATGCATACATGGTTTGTATAACTGCAGACCATGCGAATATTATGTAACAAAATTTTTATATAAAAACAATACCACCAATGACATGACACATAACCCAATACCAATCTCAAAATGTAAATGTGTAGGACATAGTATGTCTCACAAATTATTAACATATAAATACAAAAATAGCAAAGTGTACCACCATGAAAATATGATAAGTATAGATATAATAGCACAGTGCATGGTTGTAAAATTACAAGTCACATGCAAATTTAGTATAAAAACACACAATGATGCAAGTTAGCATGAAAATGTTGTGGTGATACATATCACAATTAAGTTGACCAAATTGTCAGACAATAAGGTAATGAAAGCCAGTGGCCAAGTGAAATAGCATTGTGCTAAATAATTGTAGTAACCTTGTGTCTAAGCCTCGTCCCGGGCTGGCAACAAGCATAGCTTATGAACTGGTCTCCGTAAAATGCCAGTAGGCGTGCGAATGTCTACTACTCTAATTAAGTTGTCTGGGCCGGGAAATGTAGTGGTAATTACACCAAATTTCCATGCTAATGGAGGTAAGTTATCCTCAATCAGTAAAACCAGGTCACCAATGGAAACGTTATCCTTGGCGAATTTCCATTTGTGACGTTGTTGTAATTGATGTAAGTAGTCGCGAGACCAAGCCTTCCAAATGACTTGGACAAACTTCTGGAGAAGTTGCCAACGTGCAAGACGAGAGATGGGAACGTGAGATAAGTCTGGATCAGGTATCGCCGTTAATGGTGCGCAAATCAAAAAATGGCCAGGTATAAGTGGCACTGGATCATTTACATCCGATGAAATGGCAAATAATGGACGTGAGTTTAGACATGCCTCTATCTGAGACAAAACTGTCGTAAACTCCTCGAAGGTGAGTATAGACTTGCCTACCACGCGGCGCAAATGATACTTTAAACTCTTTATACCGCTCTCCCAAAGACCACCAAAATGAGGTGATGAGGGCGGAATAAATGACCATGAAATACCCTGAGAGGTCGTAAAGGATTTGATTGATGAGGTGGCATCCTTATTATGCCAAAGATTGTAAAGGTCATGTAGAACATTGCGGGCCTTCCTAAAGTTCGTGCCATTATCAGAATATAACTGGCTGGGTATGCCCCTATGGGACATAAAACGACATAAGGCAGCTATAAACGCGTTGGCTGTAAGGTCAGAAACCAATTCCAAATGAATGGCCCTGGTTGCTAAGCAGATGAACAAAGACACGTACGATTTTGACAGGTCCTAGATTTCTGCCCGCCATGACGAATCATGATGGGACCACCATAATCAACTGTGCAGAATAAAAACGGCCGCGAAGGAGTGACTCTAGGAGATGGTAAAATACCAAGCCTCTGAACCTGTTGTTTGGCACTAAACCTGAGGCACTTGACGCATCTACGAATGATGGAGCGAATGACTATCTTGGCGTTAATAATCCACCAACGTTGACGAAGTGAGTGATGCACGAGTTGAGCACCAGCGTGGAGTAGGCGAATGTGTTCGCGTTCAATAATACATACATACATACATCCTCGGCGCTACAGCCCAGTCCGGGCCCTGGCCTCCAAAAGAAATCTTCCCCACTGGTCTCTACTCCCAGCCAATGTCCACCAGTTTGCTGCACCCAGCCTCACTGCCTCCTTACCAACCTGGTCCAGCCATCTTGTACGCGGTCTTCCCCTCCTTCTCCTTCCCATCGGCAAATAATTCATCACTCTTTTTGGGATTCTATCCTCCGCCATTCTCTGCACATGACCAGCCCAACGCAATCTGTTAATTTGTATGAGTTGCACGATCGGAAGATCTTTAAACCTTTCGTACAACTCTCGATTATGCAGTCGCCTCCAAATGTTGTTTTCCCTCACAGGGCCATAGATTCTCCTCAGTACCCTCCTCTCAAAAACGGATAGTCTCTGCTCATCTAGTTTTTTTAACACCCAGCATTCCGAGCCGTACATCAGGACTGGTCTAATCAAGGTCTTGTATAGGGAGGCTTTTGTATCTTTAGTTATTAATTTTGATTTAAAATGTTTCACCAGTCCGTAGTAACACCTATTAGCAGATAATATTCGTCTTTCAATATCTCTAGAGGAGTCATTTCCAGAGTCCACATATGACCCGAGATATGGAAAACCCTGAACCTTTTCAAATTCATAATCGTTAATGCGCAGGGACAGGGTACGAGTATTGGCACCTACAACCATATATTTGGTTTTGCTTTGGTTTATAACCAAGCCCATAGCCTTAGCGGACAACTCCAGTTCCTGAAAGGCTTCCTTTAAGCCAGATTCAGACCTACTTATGACGTCAATGTCATCGGCATAGGCCAGAAGCTGTACCTCCTTGTGAAATATGTGTCCGCTAGTTTGAATTCCTGAATCCCTGATGACCTTTTCTAGAGCTATGTTGAACAACAGACATGCTAAGGCATCTCCTTGTTTCAACCCATTCAATGTTTTTAAGGAGTTAGATAGATTTGATTGTATTCTGATTTGGCACTTAGAATTGGACATAACTACTCCAACCATACGCACCAACTTAGATGGTATATGCAACTCCTTCATAGCTCTATATAGCATTTTCCGGTTGATTGAATCATATGCCGACTGGAAATCCACAAAGAGATGGTGAGTGGGCACTCCATATTCCAACGTTTTTTCCAGGATTTGCCTTAGTGTAAATATTTGGTCTGTTGTTGACCTATTCCTAGTGAATCCACACTGATATTCTTTTATGTTTTCCTCAGCGTAGGGAAGCAGCCTAGAAAATATGATGTTGGACAATACCTTATATGCTGTATTAAGTAGAGAGATGCCCCTATAATTTTTACATATAAGCGGATCACCCTTTTTATGTATTAAACACACCACCCCATTGTTCCACTCATCAGGCATTACCTCCTCCAGCCATATTCGCTCTATAAGATGGGCAAATTCCTTTATGAAATCTCCTCCTGCGCTCTTTAATAGTTCCCCTGGTAAACCATCGGAACCTGCTGCCTTGTTATTTTTAAGCTTTTCTAGAGCTTCATACACCTCGTCATAGGATGGCACCAACTCCTCTCTATCATCCTCGAATTCTCCTACCTCCTCTTCATTCTCAGATGCCTCCATCGAAGCCTCCCCAACTGAGCCTAGCAACTCTTCGAAGTGTTCTGTCCATCTCCTGATCACGCCAGCATTATCACTCACAAGGCCACCATTATTATCCCTACAGGCATTTGTTCTAGGCTGAAATTCCTGTCTCATATCATTCACCTTCCTGTTCATATCTCGGCTCAGCCTTTTACTCTTATATTCCTCTATCTTTTCCATCTGTCTCATCATATACTCCCTCTTTTTTCCTCTATGAATCTTCTTTTCCCTCCGCCTGGCCTTCCTGTATTCCTCTTGAACAGCCCTAGTGCATTTCCTTTGGATCATAAATTTGTATGTCTTGTTTTTGAAGTCAGTTGCCTCTTCACACTCCTTATCAAACCACTCATCTCGCCCATGTCTCTTCTTCAAACCAACGATTTCTTCTCCCGTGGTCACTAACATGTTTTTTAGATTAAGCCAGTGGTTTTCTATATCTTGTTCCTCACGGCATTCAAGTCTCCACTGTCTAATTTTCTCATTAGTAACTTCCTCGAACCTCCGTTTTATTTCTTCTTCCTTTAGCATTTCTGTATTGTATCTAACAGTCTTTATTCCTTTTTCATTTCTATTATTGGAGATTCTAGCTCTCAGTTTTGCAACTACGAGATAGGTTGCTAAGCAGATGAACAAAGACACGTACGATTTTGACAGGTCCTAGATTTCTGCCCGCCATGACGAATCATGAAGGGACCACCATAATCAACTGTGCAGAATAAAAACGGCCGCGAAGGAGTGACTCTAGGAGATGGTAAAATACCAAGCCTCTGAACCTGTTGTTTGGCACTAAACCTGAGGCACTTGACGCATCTACGAATGATGGAGCGAATGACTATCTTGGCGTTAATAATCCACCAACGTTGACGAAGTGAGTGATGCACGAGTTGAGCACCAGCGTGGAGTAGGCGAATGTGTTCGCGTTCAATAATAAGGCGAGTAATATGAGCCGATGGCTGCAAGACAATAGGATGCTTATTGTCATAAGGTAGTTGCAACTGCTGTAAGCACCCGCCGACGCATATTACGCCAGACTCATCAAGAAACGGGTCCAGAGAAGACAACTTACTCCTAATAGAGACAGCATACCCATTACGAAGACAATTAATCTCGGCAGCGAAGTGGATCGACTGAGATTGTTTTATGAAAAAATTAAGAGTGGAATGAATTTCAACGGGGGTAAGAGCGCCCGATATTTTCTCAGCACTGGAGAGTCTAATATTTTTGATGAATCGAAAGCAGTAAGCGTATACGCGAGTCAGACGGTGCAACGAAGAAAAGTCCTTTGAAAGATCAATAGCCAGGGTAGACATTAGAGAAAGTTTGGGGGTTTGTTTTTCCACCGCAGTGAATTCAGAAGACGACAGATTATAAGGTAAAAAGGGTGGAAAAAGATTGGACTCGGAAGATTGAGACAAACAGGCGGGACCGTGCCACCAAAGCGAACAATCGCGCAAAACCTCGGGATGACATCCCCTAGAAATAATATCAGCAGGATTATTTGAGAATTGATGTGATGCCATGTGTAGGCTTCCGTAAGACGCTGAATCTCGGCCACACGATTAGCGACGTAGGTTTTCCACCTCGAAGACTGGGCATGAATCCAGTAAAGGGACACCATAGAGTCAGAATACAGATGAACACTATTAATAAAGGAATGAAGAGCAGGGACGACCTTGAATACGAGTCGCGATAACAACAAGCAAGCGCAGAATTCAATGCGAGGTAATGACACCTGTCGTAGGGGGGCCACGCGAGATTTAGAACACAGTAGGTGACAAGAGGCCGATGAATCTTGATAAATGACTAATGTAAACACAACACCCAAATCCCCTTTCAGAAGCATCCGAAAACCCATGTAATTCAACTATCTTTGCTTTAGACTAGCAGCGAATAGAACGTGGGACAATAATTTTACTGATCAGACATAATTTATCGCATAATGAATGCCAATGCAAGCGTAATTGCCCGGAGATTGGCTCATCCCAACCAAGATTACACAGCCAGAGTTGCTGCATAAACTGTTTGTACAGGAAAACAATGGGACCGACGAGTCCGAGTGGATCGTATATGCCTGCGATAATCGATAGGATTTTCCTCTTGGAGATGCTTGATTCAACGGGGAATGATTTGATGTCAAACAAAAATGAATCGGTAGTGTTATTCCAGAGAATGCCCAAGGTACGCACATTACCCTGTTTGTTTAAAGGGAGTGATAAATTGTCATGATCTGCGACCACATTGGGTTCATTTGATGCCCATTTATGCAGCGTGAGACCTTATTTACTCAACAACGTACCTAAGTCAGATTTCAACTTGGTCAGATCAGAAATGGTGTCTGCACCGGTTAGCAAATCGTCGACATAGAAATCATTGGTTATAGTTGACGCTGCGTCAGGAAAAGAAGGTTCATGATCCTTACCAATCTGATTAAGACAGCGAGTAGCCAAAAACGGAGCACTAGCAGTGCCGTATGTTACAGTTCGCAATACAAAGTGTTTAAACTGTTCGAGGGGAGAGTCACGCCACAGAATACGTTGATAATGACAATCCTTCTCAGCTACCAGAATTTGTCTATACATCTTCTCGATGTCGGCGATGAGAACATAGTTATGCATACGAAATCGCAAAAGAATAGAAAAAAGGTCTTGTTGGACGTTTGGGCCTACCAACAAAATGTCATTGAGAGAAAGGCCATTGGTAGTTTTGGACGAGCCGTCAAAAACGACGCGAAGTTTTGTCGTAGAACTAGAATGTTTAAAGACGGCATGGTGTGGCAGATAGTACGTATTTGTTAGCTAAAATTAAATCTAGGTAAAATTGCGCTCCTAAAAGTATGTCGATGTCAGCTGATATGTTGAAATGTGGATCAGCGAGGAAAACGTTATCTGGAATGTTAAATTGATTTATGTCAAAAGATTGTGCTGGCAGTTTATGGGTTAATGGAGATAAGACCGCACATTTTGCCTCGAAGCTAAATCTTTGATAGCAGGAAATAATGCGTATAGACGCTAGATTAGTGGCACAACATGCGGTATTATTTATACCTGTAATCGGTATGTTAGATTTAGTCAAGTTAAGCCGTAATTTCTTGGCAAATGATTCCGTGCAAAAATTTATTTGTGAACCCGCATCCAATAGAACTCTTGCGAGTTGTCTATTGCCAGCCCGGTCGATGACAAACACAATTGCTGTTGATAAAAGAATATTATTTGTAGATTGTAATTTAAGTGAACAATAGTTACTGCTGCTGGCAGAAACTGGTTTGGACACATTGTTTATGTGCAACAATGTATGGTGTCGTTTTGAGCAGATCTTACATGATTGTTTAATCTTACAATTAGATGAGAAATGATCTGGTCTTAAACAATTGGTACAGCATTTATGATTTAATATAAATTGACCTCGTTCTGATATGCTTAGTGCAAGAAATTTATCACACATGTAAATTGGATGATTGGATTTACAGCATAAGCATGAATAATTATTTGACGCTGAGTGATAACTTTTAAATGCAGTGCTGCCAGCAGCGTTTCGTGATTTATGTTTGTCAGATTTATTATTGAATCTTAAACTTAGCTTGTTGAGCTGCTGTCCGGCATCGATAGGCAGTGTATTTTCTAACAACTGTCTACATGCGTTTAAAAACTGAGTAAAACCTTGAAAGTTAGGAAGATTATCGGGGTCTATAGACTCCTTCCATAATTTAAACGTGGTATGGTCCAGTTTTGCTGACAATAATTGTACAGTGATAAGCTCGAATGAATCCACTGACAGTTGCATGGCTGCCAGTGAATTAACGGAAGACGTTATCGTATTTATGAATTCTGCCAAACTTTGGACAGAGTCCTTAATTGTTGACTTTACTTCAAGTAAATTTTGAATATAATACTTAGCTAGTATGAATTTGTTGTCATATCTAGCGGACAGCAAACTCAACGCTATCGAATAGTTTTCGTTACAAATAGGTAATGCCTTAATTAAATCTAGCGGCTCATTTTTCAGAGACTAATACAAATAGTGTAATTTCTGCACTGACGTTAGATCAGATCTGGCGTGCACCAAGTCCAGAAATATTGAGTAGAAATGCTGCCATTCTAAGATATTGCCTGTGAAGCAGGGCAAACTTATCGGTTTTAGTTGCATATTGCTTGTTAATATGGGAGATACAGTCTGAACGTTAAAGGTTTCTATCAATTGTAAGATATTGGCTTCTGTTGAATATAACAGCTCTTCGACCTCAACTCGGTCTTCTTGAGCAGCGTTTATGTCTTTAGAAATGAGTTCAATTTCGGACTGTACCTCATCGTATTTTGTTGCCAAGCTTTTTAGACTTTCAAGTCTAACTGTTAAAAAATGTTTGGTGTTAGTGTTTTTGTCAAAGTTAATGATAGCCGAATTAATATGCACTATGGCAGACTTTAAGCCACCTCTTTTTCTGACCAACACTTTGAGGCCTTCTTCAGCCATTGTACGCACCTGTTAATGATGTGGTACCTGGTATGCGATGTCCTGAAGCGTCGAGGCCATGGAGAAGATGGCAAACACACAGACCGGAGAGATGACTGTTTAAACTGGAGTATTGACGCTAGCACATGGATGGTCTTGCAGTGATGTCGTCATGAGGCTCAATGGCGACGAAAGAAATGCTGGTTAAGTCCCGACACGTTCGGATCAGTGAATATGCTGAGTCGCCCGTGATGGCCAGAAATTGGGGCAGAAAAATAATGAAAAGGTGAATGACGAATCCAGGCACGGAGCGACCAAAAAAATGTTGAGATCCGGTCCGAGTGGACCTAAAAAATGTGTTGATGTCGGCACGTGTGTACTAAGAATTTTCTGTCAGGAAGAATGATGTTCGGGGTGTTATTGCCAGGATGCAGAATGATAACGATAGTGGACTGTATTAATACATTTATTAGGTTTCTTTATTACACTTAAATCATAGTGTTGAGATTGGCTAAGTCTGAAAGTTTTTAAATTTGAAGAAACCGATTCATAAATGAAGCTACATTTTAGATGAGGCGCAAATGTGTGCCACTCAGCTTACATTGAAAAAACGTTGAGGCCTAAGGCCTAAATAATTGTCGCGACAACAAGAAAATGAAAAAGACAGAACAGGCAGCAAACGTAATGACGTCCGCTGCCAGCCAAGGCTCGTAGAACTGTATCGTTGTAAAAACATGATAAGCACAATTTGAAAGCGTACAGATTAGCCAACCTATGAATGCGAAAATTACCACATTACTGTCCAATTAGAATAATTTTTCTTGTATCAAATTTAGAAATTAGTAATGTAAATGATAAGAGAAATAAGTAATTCTTGAAGTAACATAATTAGTAAAGTCTTTGATGATAAAGAAAAAATAATGCATATGCAGTAGAAAGTAAAACAAAGTAATATAAAAGAAGTCTGAATAGAAGTAAATTCATTTTTTTGAAGCTAATGAATCACCAATTGCAAAGATATGAACACACCATGAGTAAGCTGAGAGCAAAATAAACATTTTAAAGTAATTACAATTACATAGTAAGAGTTGGATATAACTTATGTATGTAATTTGTTAACAATAAGTTATGTACGAAAACTTCGTACAAACGATTTAGTAATGAGGTATTATTTAATATCCGATGTGAGAGATGTTGTTTAAATAAATAAATAATGGAACGATTTTAAACTGAAATAACGTATCATCTTCTTATTACGATTACACCCATGAATTCAATACACAATATGTAAATGCATTTAAATTGGTTAACTTGCGTTGTATAAATAATTGTCTCCCAAAAGCATGAGACTCCACCAATTTAAATAAATACAAAAATTTGTCATGTTGTAGTACTTTATTTTGAAATATCTGGATAAGTTTCCTGTTACTTTTCTTTGTGCATCCCCAAAGTTGTACACCATATGTCCAGACAGGTTTAAGGACTTGTTTATATACCAGTAGTTTATTGTGTATAGATAACTCAGAATGTTGCCCCAGGAGGTGTAGCTTACACCTAAAAAGCGGCTGCAACTGCCTCATACCAGCAAGCCTATATGTTCTTTGTCATGAGAAGGGTAGCTTTAGGTATGAGCATCACACAATGAAAATAAACAAACCAATTGCATCCTTAACTACATGTGGTTTGAATGTTTTAGTGAGTGGATGTAGTCTGGCAAGGTCAGTATAACAAACATTAATTTTATGCATGTGTTTGGGGGGGGGTCTCCATCTGGATGTCTTCATATGATTCATCTGTCTTTGACTCTGATATGGTCCTCTAATTTGGAGCTTTCAACACACACTTCAGAAAGGTCATTTCAGAGGTCTGAATGTTATGTAGATGTTTCCACTTCTAAGTTTCAGAGTCTAAACAGAGGCATTAGACTTATTTGAATTTTCAAACTGTCCACAGGGGATTCAGATGAAATTTATTTTCGGTCATTTCAAGGTGACCAAGTCATTATGCAGTATTGTAGTTATTTAAAAGTGAATCGTGCGTTTCAGAACAAGTAACTTTTCCTTATTTTTGTTTCTTATGCTGTATAAGGAAAACCAGTGGCAAACATCCGGTTATATTTTCCTTGTGATGGTATGGACAGACATATTTAACAGTGTGGCTGATGCTTGTTTTCATGGCTTATGTAATATTACTCTGATTATTCTTGTTTTCATGGCTTATGTAATATTACTCTGATTATTTAAGTTGTACCCTTTTATTACTGTTCTTTAGAAAATTTTTCAGTTGTTTGCCATAGGCCTACATTATTATGTTTGTGATACACATTGGGAGGTGGTTAGCCATGAATTACGTGTTCTAATTACGACTTTACAACATTGGAAAGGTAAAATAAAAGTTTAAAAGTATTTTGCAACAGTATTATTTAAAAGTGATCAGAATTCTGTTATGAAAAATATATAAAATTGAAGCCGTAAGGAAATAGACTCATAGGAAGGTCTAGATTGAGATGGGAGGATCAAGTCCTGAAAGCTATTGGAGTAAGAACATGGATTAGGAGAATAAGTGATGGAAAGGGGTACTGAAAAGTGGTTGAGGAGGTGTGAAAAGCTGTGAAGCGAAGATGTGATCGGAAACGAGTGCTGTTACTAATCGGTTCCACTTGTCTTGAAGAGCCAGTAGAGATGAAAGAGTAGCTATAACTGTAAAAAGAGAGTTTAAACTATGATGATAGTGATCATCATCATTATCATCATCATTAACCTCAAGGATTAGGCTCTTCCTGAACCTGTTCAGGGAGCCACTTCGCTCTTGGCCGTCCTCCATCTCTCTTCCCTACCGGTCTATATTCCATTGCTAGCACTGGAATCTTGCCACCTGCCATTCTTCCCAGATGTTCACACCACCTTCTTTTGTTGCTGCTTAGCTGTTCCAACAATGGGTCGACTCCCAGTTCCGTTCTCATATTGTTACAAATCGTGTTCTCCTCTATAAAATGTAACTTCGAAACTCTCGCCTAATTAAGCCCCACTGTTGGGTTCGCCAATTTGTTACAAATCAAACGTGTATGTAACTAGTGCAACACCGTTACGGGTTTATCGTTATTTCAGCCCTATGTTATGAGCGTCAATTCATAATAAATTATGTGTTGTTATTTATTTAATTAGATGAAGATCAAAAGCTCCACTGTGGAATGCATCAATCTGTAATATTTTACTGTAGATGAGATCTCCTGCAAATCAACGTTAATTTATTTATAAAATTATTAAGTGGTTGATATTATTCGGTTGTTGATCATAGACCTGTGTTAAGTAGTTATCAAGTGTTTTACTAGAGAAAAACGCTATATTACAGTTATTATGGTGAATAATTCAGTATTTTTCTCCAACCCTAGTCGGTATGTATTATCTAAATTGAAAAGAGCAGAGAGAGTAAGTTAGTTCTCTATTCTCCCGTATTCACCAGCTGTCTGCAAACAAGCGCTGTTATTGGCGATTGACCCGTTATTATAGGTTAAGTCGTTCCACTTGATGCTTTTATCACTTTCCTTCTCTGTAAAATACACCCTATTCGAAATACAATAATTATTCTACAAATAACACAAAATCGTCAAATACAAGAAGGGTTCTTTATTTTATATATATTTTTTTTTAAATTCCACAGTTGCTTTCTCCTGCTATTAATACATCATATCAATCATACAATACAGAATCGATTTGTTATTGAACTCGTGTTTTAGATGTTACAATTTAATTATAATTTTCAGTTTGTCTTTTATCTCAGGGTACATGTAGTTCTTTTAACTATTAGTAAGGTCAGGTAATGCAAATTCAGGTTACTAGGTATTACAATTTAGTTTAAAATCTTATTATATAAAGTATCAACATAAGCAGGTTTGTTACCAAACATTTACAAGATACTCGTTAAGGCCGTGTTCCACTAAACATTGACGGATAGCCGAGTGATGAAGAATGGCTTGAATATATCCACCTCCAGCTTCTCAATAAAAGTTGGTGTTAGTGTCCCAGGATGTAATGGAAAGTTCAATTCTTCATCTTCTCTGATTTTTCGTTTCTGGTGGTCACAGGTCCCGACGGAATTAGTGTAGTATTAAGCTCTTGCTCTGTTGTTAAAAGTGAGGTTCTGTATGTAAATTTAATTCTCTTTATTTTTTGTTGTATGGTATTTATTCACTTCGACTTCTCCAGGTCTGGGTTATCTTCATTTATTTATTGTTTTCCATTATTACTCATTTGACGGTAGGTTTAGTTAATTTATTCTTTAGATTTTTGATTTGAATTTTGTTGATAGGTATTTTATATTCTCGAAGTGATAGTCTCGGAAGTCGTCCAATCCGTCTTTTTAATCAGTTATTATGTATTAATTTGAATTGATAATAATTTTATTCATTAGGTTTCTTGGTTTTTTCAAGATTTATAACAACTGAACTGTCCTCGTTCATATGCAACAATTGAATGTTGAATCAACAAGATATCTTGCATTTTGTTGCCCTAACAACCATCTTCCTCTTATGTTATTGGATAATATTTGTTATCCTAGAGCCGTAATTAGGAAATATTCTTACACTTATTTAATAAAAACTCCCTTATTATAATTACATTAAATCACATAAAACTTTCACTTAATCTGCCTTATTAAACCGTATACATTTTACTACATTTTCTTCTTAATCAACTTATTTTAAAAGGTATTATTTTCCCTTTACAAAATACTAAATTTAGGCCTATTGGTTTTATTACATGTGTTATAATTTTTTGTTTTTAATTTAATTTTTCTGACCTGACCTACTGTACAAAGAGTCACTGGCTTATGGCCAATTATTCCAATTTTAATTTCCTGATTTCAATTTATTATTATTATTATTTAGCTTATCATTGAACCCTTCATTGGTTCTTAACATAATCATAATGACCACTTGACAATTCATTAACAATTATTGTCTTCGTGGCCAAGTTTACAAATATTATTTTAAGACATCTTCATTAATTATTCAAAGTAAATTCACTTAACATGATACCATATATAATAAATACACTTGTATTTAATTACTTAAATACAAGTTTAACATGAATGAAATTAGTATCCATTACTTAATACTTTCTTAAAGCAATGGCTTCACACCTGCTACATACAAAACACAAAATAAATATCCTGTAAACACAATATCATGATAAAGCACAACAACAGGTACATCTTTATAAAACATTAAATATTAATTAAACAGTCTATTATATTCAAACTCATCCACAGTAAACTCATCTCCTTAGACACAGTGTTTATAGTTTATCTTACACTGATCACTCCATATTTTATATTTAGATACACTTTTACCATTTCATTACCTAGTAACCTTACTAGGTGTCATCAATACATTTTCTTATAGGTGAGGTTTGCCCTCCTGACCTTAATTATGGCATACATTGGGTATTGTTTTAAGTTTCTACTGACAAAGTGTTTATGTAACGTTTGTGACCTTAACTTTGTTACGTTACATAATACTCCCCCTCCGGAAGAAGTTTATTTTAGCTGAATATCGTTTAGTTGAAATAAACTTATAGTTTCTTCATGCCTTGGAATATTTATTTGATAAAATTATCAATTTATAATGGTTTCAGTTTTAGTATGCAATTCAATGGGTTCTTTGGGGTTTATTTTCTATTTCTATTCCTTAAACTTTTAATTGCACCGGAAAACTGTGTTGATACTCATTGTGTATCTGGTCATTAATTCTCTACTGGTACCTCCCTCAGTTGTAGATCTGTCCTTTTCTCTGGTACTCATAACTTCTTCTAGCTTATTACGCCATCATTTATTATAATCATATTTAATTACCTCGCTTGGTGTAGAATCTCTAAAATACTATATTTCCCTAACATTTTTCCCTAATATCATAGCTGGTACGGAATCAGAGGGGCACTATTGGCTTCCATTACTCTGCCGTTTCCCTAACTATATCTTCTGAGATCAGAGGAACTTCATCTCTGTCCAGAAAAAAAATAAACGTTGCACTATCACAACACAACACATATAATTATTACCTATAAGGTAGCTCCTTCGCTACAAACTTATATTCAAGGGATGATTACTATTATTTCTGAGGTATCCTAATACTTTTCTTAACTTATTTATCTCGTTGTTCTGTAGTTCCATTTATCATATTATTCACCAGTATAGTAGTTAAAGCTGTTCAATATTGTAATAATATGATAATAATAAAAAGTGATGTGTGTTGATGATATAGATATTATGGAGTATGTGACTCCGATGTAATCAAGTCCAATGTAATATGTTTAATTGGTGTTTAATTGGTGTGGCTCTCGACGTCTTACTGGCCTGAAACACTTCCTTAAGTTTCCCAGCTGGTCGAGTTCCAATGGTAGCAAGATCGGTCGAGTAGCGTAAAGTTGATGAAGGAATATATCTGTTCAGCTTCGCCGAAAGTTTCAAAACAAAATTTATTGTTTTGAAGGAAATTTAAAAAAAAAATTATGTTTATAAAAAAAAATAATTAAAAAAAATTTTTAATTTTATTAATTAATTAATTAGGATCAATTAATTAATATAGGGCTGTGAAGTTTTAAACAGTGTAATGCTCTTCTGAAAATTTTTATTAAAGTTTTAGTATATTTTAAATAATCTATCACCACTCATAAGACTGTCTGTAAACCAATCGATACTTGTTTACCTTTTTATTTTTTAGGTTATCTTCACTTACGGGTGGTAAAGTCCTTGTAGATTATCAATTAGAATTATATTATTGGTAATTAGTATTATTTAAGAAATAAAGAACTATTAAGTATTGAAAAGTATTAATGTTTTTTATTAATTAATAGCAATATTGACTCTTATCGATTAGTATCGATTCTCAGGATATCGAAAAAAGTTACAAGTATATGATATAAAAATTATATAGGGTTCTTTAAACAGCCAGTTATTATCAAAGTCAGAGAAATCGGGCTAATATTTAAAAAGTATAACGTTACAATCAAATTAATAGTTATTAATAAACACAGACATTGAATAATAATTTGTAAATATAATAATTGTTTTCACCAAACAGCTGAGTTGTACTAAGAAGAAGGCACTGGAATCGTCAAAGCAAATGGCCGCCGTCAAGTTGATCAAAATGTTGCTCGTTCCTGCAGTGTTCCAAATAATGTATTTTCTGGCAAAATTCCTGTTCTTGTCTCTGCAAATCTCTTGTTAAATGTTGTGTAGTGACTGGTGTAGTGATTCTGGGTTGTATTTAGTATGTCTGTGTAATTATAAGTCAAAACACTTTTCCCAATTCCGACACTAATTTGGTTAATGTGTTATACAGTTTTCTGGTGTTTTGTGGTGTTTTTCAGAGTAGAAATGTATTGTTTAGTGTTAATTAGTGTTTCTTGATCGTTTTTGTCACAATGTATAGGTTCTGGAAAGATTTTATAATTCACTCCCGACTTTACAGTAACGTACTGTTCGCCACTAAACTTCACCTTTGTAAGATAGGTTAGATCGTCACAAAACTCTCGTTTATGTTATCCGTTCAAATACCAATAATCAACTAACTGTTTCCTTTAGTTTCAATTAAACTCTTAGCCCATATAATATTATCCTTAACATTGTTCAAATATTTTTCACATCCTGTGTGCACTTTTACATTTTCACTATATGAATGCCTAAACTTTGGTTATTTGTCAATTTTATTCACTAGATTTGATTTAAATTAATCTTTCAGTTCATTCTGGTTATTTTCAGATTAAATAATGCCATTTTATAGTGTTTTCTGTCCAAAAAATAGTAATTTTACTTTCAGTTTGGTATACTCTGATAAGTCAAACATTTCCAAAATTTACTTCCTGTTATAATGTAAATTCAGTAAATTCAGCCATTTTATCAGTTATATTTAATATTAATAATCCTATATTGTATTAAAAGGTTCATATTCCCTTATTTTCTGGTAATTAATTGAATTAGTTGTATTCGGAAACATTATTCTGAAATATACGACTCCCATGTCCAAATTTCTGAGTTTAGTCATTCTCATTTTTATTTATAATTCTGAATATAATTTATTAAAATCTCTCTAAATGGTATGTGCAATTATATGGCATGATCTCAAGTTTATTTTGTCTAAACCCCTTTTGTTTATTTGCTTTTAAATGAGTAATTTCTCTGTTTTGATGAAGTTTGGTTTCCATTCTTTTGGCCTATGATTTTTTAACAATTTTTCTTACAAAATAATTTACAAACAATATATGATGTGTGATACCCTCTCTGACTTTTACAAATAGTATTATAAATTAAACATGTTTTCAAATTACACAAAAACAATTAGTATTAGTTACAATACAAATAATAGTTAAACAAAATTAAGAATATTTTTTTTAAATAAATGGTTGTCTTCAAGTCAGACATTTTGCAACAAAATCCCCATGTCCAACATGGAAACATGGTTTACGAAAAAGGTTTTTTACTAACTAACATCTTAATTACCCTCTACTATTTACAAGTGGTAACTATTTTTATAGTTCTGATGTTAGTTGTTACAGACCCAAACAAATGTCCTTATATCTA
The DNA here is from genome assembly GCA_034769895.1 of Magicicada septendecula. Lineage (NCBI taxonomy): Eukaryota > Metazoa > Arthropoda > Insecta > Hemiptera > Cicadidae > Magicicada > Magicicada septendecula. Next base: position 45,355,645 of record CM068368.1, read on the forward strand.
AAACATTTTTAAACATTCTTATACTATATACATAAAAACCTTATATTTATATTCTTATTTCTAAACATTATTATAAGTAGGATTCTACAGTTTTTATACTGTCTTTTACATATTGTCTTTGGGTAATTGCACCCTGTCATTAACAAATAAATAGTATGAATTGTTCAAAAAGCACTATGAAATCTGTTTTTCTTTTTTCATGTAAAACAAAATGTTATTTTAAACAGATTCATGACTTATGAACAATATATTGTCACAGTACACATTTTAAGTCATTGAAAAATGCATATTTCATTGCATCCAATGTTTGTGATTGCCAAGAATGAAACACAAGGTTCATTTTTTATAATACCCAAAACTATCAGTGGTTCACTTTGCACTTATATAATTATGTTAATGCTAAATGGTCGTATAGTCTTATTAACATAATAAATTGGTTAGCGTTTTTCAATGGAGATTTGTTCCATGGGTACTATATTATTGTTTCATCTTAGTTCACAGGAAACTTTTACTTTATACACTCCTCTCTCTTAAATTTATATACATGTGGTTTTTATTTCGTTATACTTTTATTTTTAGATATTTATTTTGGGGATATAGGGATTTGGGTGTCTTTTATAAGAGCATGACATCTTCTTCAGGATGCTGCCCTCTTCTTCTTTCTTCAGTCTTCTTTTCTCCTGCCTTCTGGGACTGGTATCTTCTCCATCTTCTTCTTGATGCCATCAGGTTTCTTGGGATCTTCTCCATCTTCTTCTTTAATTCAGAAATACACAACCTGTATTGGTTGATCTTGGCTTATTTTAGGGTTTCTCTTCTATTTATTCTCCCTCGTTGTGTGTTTAGTCATATTCTGCACTGCTTTGTTATTTACTATTTTACCTTCCTGGGTTATACCTTGAAAACCTTTGGTTATGAGACTGGTCTTGGATGACTCATCACTAGTAACTCCTTTTATTTTAACTTGTATTTTCTTTATAATAATGATTTCTTTCCACAGTTGCTATCAATTAATCTTTTTATATTAAACTTAGTGCTTTCTTCCAAATTTAAATATTATAACTTCATTATTCTAATGATCAATTGCCATTCAATATTATGCATACATCTGTCACGCTACAATATTCATTTTAAATTCTTCTTAGTTCCGTGCTGTCAATTAATTATTCTTTAGCATACGTATTTTACTATTTTTAATTCACTCCCATTTACTTCTGCAATTAAACACTGAATCTCCTCCTTATCATAAATTGTATGGCATATTCTTCCTTCATCTAACTCCTTTCTAACCCTTCTTTCTCTTTTTTTATGATTATTAGTTTAAAATAATTTCTTCTGAATTATATAGTAAGGTGTTCTTACTTATTTTTGAATTTTGTGTTCTTTAAATTGATTCCACATAATTTCTCTGAAGTATCGTGTAATTAGTTTATTTCATTTAATAGTTAGTTTAATATATTTTAATTAGTTTCTCATTATTTTCCTTTGGTTTGCTTTATTTGTTATCCATAAAATCCGTCCCTTTTCTCTATATTCTGTTTGGAATCTATTTAACCGTGGTCCATTATTTCCTCTGTAATGATTGTTCGGATTTCTCTATTGTGTAGAATCATTTCCGTCCTTGTGACGTATCTCACTATCATCTGGTTCTTCCATCTTGTCGCTATAAAATTTTCATTTATGCTAAAGTTCGTCTTTCGAACTCATTCTTCCGTACTGTTTCTTAATTGTTTGAATGGTTCATACATAATCTCCATAAGTCCTCCATGCTCCTCGGTTAGTTTTGGCTTTTTCGGTCTTTCTAATCTATCTGGGAACTCAATTGTGGTTCGTCTAGAGTTTCTTAATTGCCTTACTTCTCTTGGTTCCGTAATCGGTATATAATGCAGCTTAACTAATCCCCTTTTAACCATCTCCAATCCTTCCCGTATATTCATTAATTTCCTTTGTGTTTGTCTCCTTTTTATTGTCTTCATTTCATTGTTAACTAGCTCGATTTTTCCAGCTATGTTGATTCGTACTTTGTTTAATTTTTCTTGGGTTTTTGCTTGTATCTTCTTTACTCTAGTATCGTTATGGTTTCCTATTTGGTTTATTTTGGCCTCTACTTCCACTCTGAGTTGTATGATGGTTTCATCCGTCTTTTCTAGACCTACCTTAGTTTCAGTTATTTGCTGTCTTACTTCCTTTTCGTAATTATCCACTCTTTTGCTAAGTGTTTCATCGACATTGGCAATCCTTTCATTGATGACTTCCCTCAACGCTTGGTTTTGTTCATTGATGATTTGCCGCAACTCCTTATTATTGTTTTCAATTCTTTCGTCTCTTTGTTTGTTATTTTCCTGAATCTGCTTTAAGCTCTCGTCATTCCTGTCAAGCCTTTTGTTAATTTGGTTTAATCTTTCATTTATCTGCTGGTTATTCTCATCAGTTTCCTCTTTATTTTTGTCAAACTTCTCATTCATTAGTTTGATTAAGTTCTCACTCAAAATTTCGTTTTGTTTCTTTGAGTTTTCGTTAATACTGTCTATTTTTTCATTAGTTTGTCTATTATCTTCTTTAATACTGTCTATTTTCTCATTAGTTTGTCTATTATCTTCTTTAATACTGTCTATTTTCTGTTACAAATCGTGTTCTTCTCTGTAAAATGTAACTTCGAAACTCTCGCTTAATTAAGCCCCACTGTTGGGTTCGCCAATTTGTTACAAATCAAACGTGTATGTAACTAGTGCAACACCGTTACGGGTTTATCGTTATTTCAGCCCTATGTTATGAGCGTCAATTTATAATAAATTATGTGTTGTTATTTATTTAATTAGATGAAGATCAAAAGCTCCACTGTGGAATGCATCAATCTGTAATATTTTACTGTAGACGAGATCTCCTGCAAATCAACGTTAATTTATTTATAAAATTATTTATTAAGTGGTTGATATTATTCGGTTGTTGATCATAGACCTGTGTTAAGTAGTTATCAAGTGTTTTACTAGAGAAAAACGCTATATTACAGTTATTATGGTGAATAATTCAGTATTTTTCTCCAACCCTAGTCGGTATGTATTACCTAAATTGAAAAGAGCGAAGAGAGTAAGTTAGTTCTCGATAAAATGTAGTTGGTGGTGGTGGTAATGATAGAAGCCACACAGCAGTTGGAATAATAAAATGTATAGGTAGCGTCTACTTGAAATTTAGCTACCTAATGGTATATTAAACCAAATTAAGATGCATGTGTGTGATTTTGATTTTCATTTGTATATGTATATTATTTGTAATACTCATTTATTTTTAAATGACTGAATATAATTATAGTTTTAAATAGTGTTAAGAAAAATGCTCTGATAATCTTAGACAGTATTCTAACAAAAATTTACATAAGAAAAATTAATGAAATAAGTACCCACATTTTGAAAACAAATGTGTGTGTGTGTGTGTGTGTGTGTGTGTATGTGTGTGTACGTGTGTGAGCGTGTGTTTCGTATTTTTACAAACATAATAAGTTTTCCGTGTATAAAAATGTTTTGTCCAATGTGCATGTTTCGCTGTATTATTTCCGTATTGTCAGAGACTGGGTCAGTATGGGAAATAATTAGTTTCTTTTTCAGTTCAAAAATTATTTAATTGTGAAGTTTGTTTATATGCAGTTATGACATCCAGTTATATTAAAATTTTATTGTTTATACTTTTACATATGATAATTATTGTTAACAATAATTTACTTTGTTTACAAAATATTGTCACAGTATGTATAAATAAATGTTTTAGTATATTTACCAAAAATATTAAATAGATAAATATTATAGAAGTTGCTTTAAAGTCCTAAATAACAGTTATTTATTCTGTAAATTATGTATTTAAATTTAAGAATTGAGAATTTTAATGTACTTCATGAATTTTGTTGTTGTGTTGAACTTTTTTTTATTCTCGTCAAAAAATTTGAGGATTAATTTTGGGTGTTGGAAGATTGGACGAGTTCAAAGCTATCTTGGACGAGATCAGGCATTAGTTCTTATCAGGCTTGATAAATTATCTTCAGAAAATGAATTGTATTGTTGCATAAAAAAAGGATAGTAAATGGTTTTTAATATTGACATGTACAAACTTGGCTTTATTCTTTGGGAAGATTTAAATAAACACAAATGCTTGGTAATTTCACAATTCTGTTATAATATTGTGTGTGTGTGTGTGTGTGTGTGTGTGTGTGTGTGTGTGTGTGTGTGTGTGTGTGTGTGTGTGTGTGTGTGTGTGTATATACACATACAATCACTTTCTGCTACAGTCCGTTTCTTGATGTATATAATACATTTAATATTTATAACTAAATTTACCTCAAGATGTTATTTTTCCTTATTTGGAACATGTTTCGAGAGCACGGGAACTCTCGAAACATGTTCCAAATAAGGAAAAATAACATCTTGAGGTAAATTTATTATAAATATTAAATGTATATATATATGTTATTTATATTTTTAATATTTACATTACAAATATTTATAAATTGATAATTTATAAATTGTGAAAGTACCAAGAGTTTGTGTTTATTTAAATCTTTGTAAGTAATGTTTCACCAAGTGCCCAACATATTTATTCTCTTCAATTTACTCTTTAGCACAAATGTTATAGTTTATTTGAAGTTTTAAGTATTACATCGGTGTCTCTGTAATGTCTGGTATCAGTGTTTAAATGTTAAGAATGAGTTTAACGTTACCTGTGACCTTTTTCATTAAACAAATACAGTTTTTTTGTTGTTTAAATATTCATATAGCTGCTTGGTAAATGCTTTTCTGTTGCGTCTTGTTTGGCTTGCGTTTGGTTTTTGTGTTCAGCTAAGCTGTTAAACTATGTACAACGTAACTGCCTTTCCTTTCATGATACTTGGGAAGTGATGATTTTAATATTTAAAGAACTCTGCCACCATTCCATGATTATAGTTCACTGCTATTGAGCCTCTTAATATGAAACTCAATGTTTGATGTAGTTGCTCTTCATAATTGTGTGTGTGTGTACACATACACGCACACATGACATGCACACGCACATGTGCACACATGAAAATTACTGTTTAAATTTTTTAATTAGTATGCTCATGTGCAGTATATGTTTGTCATGTTTTGCCTGCAGTATATTAAAAACTTAATTTAAGACAAAAAACAAATTTAATGTCTCAGTGACATACGAAATACTCCCTCTCCCCCTCCCCTCCCCCTCCTGTCTATCTTATTGCTTCTGTTATATTGTCTATTATTTTTTCTAAATTTATTAATTGCACTATTGTATCACATTTTTTTGCACACTTACAACTAATGAGTTCACATACAAAATGTTCTGAAAAGATGATGTCAAAGTTTGGGAAATAATTCCGCTCTTTAAACTGAAGGAAAAATGTCCAATTAATGTATATAGAAAAAACCTCTGTTTTCCGTCTATATGTGTTTTTATAAAAAAAAAGTATAACTAAACTGATTATAAAACTAAAAAATTATAAACTAATTATAAATAATATTGAAAGATACTCAATTTGTGGAATTCGGTTAAAAATAATAGACTTATTACATTTCTTTCTTAAGAAAAAAATGTATACTCGAGCTATTTTCTATATAAGAATGATGTATTTTTCTGTGTTGTTATAAATTTAAGAAACTGGATTATTTTTTCAGATTCCCAAATGCTAAATAAAATATATTTAAATAAATATTCAATTATCTATTTACTTCTGTTTTCTAAAATATTGACTAGGGTATATACGTATATTTACAGTATTTATGCTCTACTACACAATATATATGAGCGTCCATTTGAGACATGAGTTGCCTTGTGGGATAAGTACAGTAGAATTAAAAATTGTTACAATCATGGTAAGCAACCTAAAGTAGCTTCAAACAATTACTCATGCAATAAATCATGATAAAATAAGCGGTTGTTATGAGTAAAATGGGCCAAATATTTTGTTATGAAAGAAATATAATAATGCCATTATTTTTTAATCCAAATTCAATAAAGATACATTTGGATTATACAAATAAAATGGCTAATTTTGTATGTAATAAGTACTGATTTTGTGAAATTAAAAATTAAAAATATGTCACCCGCCACTATGAAAATTTGTAAGATAACATTTTGGTTTATTTTGCACCAAATTAAATAGGAATACAAGAAATAGGACACTATGTGTACCAAATTTCAACCCCCACCCACCAGCTTATTACATTCAGAAATATTTTTTTAATGAAATATTAGGCTAGCGAAATGATATTTCTATCACCACTAGAAGTATCACGGAGGGACTGGCTAAGAAATGATGATATAAGGAACATCCTTGGGATATATACAAACTGAATGAAAGGATAAAGCAATACAGACCTTGTTGAAAGAATGTATAAGACCAGGATACCAAAACAAATTTTGGTTTATAATCTGAAAGGACGGCAGAATATTGGAAGACCAAAGATGAGATGGTCGGACCAAGGAGTGTGCAACGGATCATAAGGTCCACAGCCTGAAGAAGAAGAATATATATATATTGCAACGATACAAATTAAAACTGTATAGACAGGTAATATAGAAATTATTACAACAAAGTCTATCTGGAGGTAGGAAAATTTATTAAATTAAAACATTATATTTACTACTGTCTTATTACTTTACAATATTAAATTGTTTATAAAAAAAATTTGTCTTTTAATACTTGAGTCTGTGACTTGTTTTACAACTATGTTACTTGTTCCGTTGAATTCCGCTGTTTGCGTAGCTTCTCAACGCAGTTTGACTGGATCGCTGCAACACTGCATGTCGACCGTTCGAAGATCACTAACGCTGACAATTTATGTTGAAACTTCACGTCTTTGCACACACGCACACTGCGGTATGAACTGATATTGTATACAGTTTAGATTTACTCAATCTCAGGGATTAAAACTGGGTAAAATATATCTGGGTGTATTGATCTTACACAAACTCCAGTTTCTTGAAGTGTTCTCACATAACTATCAAAATATCTCTGCAGATATTTTGCACCTAGCGGATATCTTCCACTGTACACGGGAAAGCACTAGAATGATCTATTTTTACTTCCATGTTCCATAAGGAAATGGAAAAAAATCGTTCATGGCGAAAAAAATCGTTTCGAGATAACGTCTGATTCTGATTGTACTACACTCAAAACATGAAGAAAAGTCGTTTTTCGAAAAGTATCTGTGTGTCTGTCTGTAGAATGTTTTCTATGGAAAACGATAACAGCTGCAAATTCAAACAGAATAAAATAATTTTTTGCATACAGCCCTGAATTGTAGAGTACTCAAGGCCTATGTTTTTGGTGAAGATTGGTTAAAGGAAAGGGGGTAGTTTACCTGCAACGTTTTATGTTTTAACAAAGGTCATAATTTTTATGACGAACGATAACTGCCGCACATTCAAGCAGAATCATATATTTTTTGCAAACATCCCTAAATTGTAGAGGACTCAAGGTCTTTTGATTTTGGTGAAGATCGGTTAAGAGAAAGGGGTAGTTTACCTGCAATGTTTTATGTTTTAACAAGGGAATTTTTTCTATGGTGAACGATAACTGCCGTAAATTCAAACAGAATCAAATAATTTATTGCATACTTTCCTGAATTGTAGAGAACGCAAGGCCTGTTGATTTTGGTGAAGATCGGTTAAGGGAAAGGGGTAGTTTACCTGCAATGTTTTATGTTTTAACAAGGGTAATTTTTTCTATGACAAACAATAACTGCTGTAAAGTCAAACTTAATCAAATATTTTTTTGCAAACATTTCTAAATTGTAAAGTACTCAAGGTCGTTTGATTTTGGTGAAGATCGGTTAAGGGAAAGGGGTAGTTTTCCTGCAACATTTTATGTTTTAACAAGGGTAATTTTTTCTGACGAATGATAACTGCCGCACATTCAAACAGAATCAAATAATTTTTTGCATACGTTCCTGAATTGTAAAGGACTCAAGGCCTATTGATTTTGGTGAAGATCGGTTATGGGGAAAGGGTAGTTTACCTGCAATATTTTATGTTTTAACAAGAGTAAAGTACTTAATTTTGATAAATAAAGTATCCTGATAAGAAGATCATAATAATCCACTATAGAAACGTAGATTAAATACCTATAAATGAAGAGGCTAGTTGAACGGGGTGGGGGTAATTTTCTATAAATGAAAATTATAGTAGACGGCGGAGGGGATAATTTTTTATATGTGTACTACGTTATTGGCAACAAAGAAGTAGTTTGTTGTTAAAATTCCTTCCCAGGCTGTTTGGCCGTTGTCCAAAGTTTTCTGCAAAACCAGACATTTCGGCAGTGCCATCGACTTCCATCATCAGTGAAAATCGAGTGCAATAACGTGAGGTAGTATACGTTAGTGACCACAGTACTGTGGTTAAGGCTGGAGCAGTAAGTGGAAAGAAGTAGTTTCTATGGTAATATTTCATTTCGAAAATGATTTTAAATATAAATCTTAGAACATGGAAGTCATGTATGGTTCTCCATACCGATAGTTTTATTTGAGTTCTCTAAGTGGTATTGGTTTCGAAGACCTCGAACCGTGAACCAACTTCTAAGTTTAAATGATAACGAACTGTCTTGTCATGAAAAACTCGTGGCAGCGAGTACGTTCTATAACGAGTCCTTAGCAGAAACTGAGCGAAGTGCTCTCGACAGAGGACCAACTCAAATAATTTTTAAACCCTCTGATTGGTTGAAACTTTAGCAACGTCACAGATGAGAACACAGATAGACTGAAATAACGCTTAAACTGTCCGATTCTTCAAAGGCCTGTCTAGATTAATCTACAAATTTTATTACTTTCTAGGAGATAACGAGAATAAAAGACGACTGATTTCATTAAAAAAAAAAACATAAAAAGTATGGTTGTGGAGAACTGAGTATATGGAAAATGTAGCTTATAACCATGAGAATACTGTCTTCAGAATGAAATGTTAATTTTCCTCGAAGTTATTAAATAAAATGTAAATCACCCACGCACTTACACACAAATATTTCACATGACAAAAGAGAATAAAAGTGTGAACATTTTGACATAATATACTTTTTTAAACATAGCTTGGTTCAAAACTTATGACTACTTTACAGAGAATGAACAAAATCAATTTAAAACATGTCTGTGTCCATCAGAAAATGTTATATTATAGCATTAGTATTCCACTTAAATGAACTTAATATCCTGTGTACTGTTGCAATATATATATATATATATATAAAGTAATTTAAAGTTTATGTTTATATTACCTCAAGATGTTATTTTTCCTTATTCGGAACATGTTACGAGTGCTCCCGTGCTCTCATCCTCAGCCTTTGCGATCTTGCGTCTGGTGAAGTATTTGTGTGTTGGCTGAAAAACACATTTGTTCACTTGTGAAAAACTTACTTGTTGTTATTTCCTCAAACGTCCTCAAACGTATAAAATATTGTAATGGGGCAAAATTTACATTAATATTATTGTATAATTTTATAAATTTTATAAGATGTGAAGGTGAGGCACCCATAAGGTGAGGCGATTGCCAGTGAGAGTTTCATGACCATATATGGTTATGAAGCATAACGAGAGTCTATTTATAGCCAGTGATTAACACCGCTAGTATTCTGTTGACGAAAATCAGTTCGTGGCAAGTTGAAAAGGTGATACTAAGCCCAACGGAACTTTCCAATACTGAGGACGAGACGTATGGCGGGGAGTGGGATGACTGGTTTCCGAGACGCCACCGAACGAAAATTTTAATGCTGAAAGCCAGTCGGCAAACAACATCTAAATAAAGCGGATGTGGGCAGTTCGCTCGCCGCCGGCTGAGTACCGTTTTCGCCTGCATAAACCACAAATCATAAAATCGGGTCAATCCATATGAAATCAACCAATAATAAAATAATTTGTTGCTGACATTTTATTTTATTTTTAATTATACATTTTCTGTTTCTATATATATCTGGGAGTACAAAACGATTTTTTTCACATTTTTATCACTAACACTTTGGCTTCTAGCAGCCATTTTGTTTAGAAGGATAGATTTGTCATTTATGGCATTTTCAAAGGTTAACGGTAAGTTAAATAACTATTTTGTTTATTAAGATATCAACTTGAAATAAAAACCATCTTAATCTACATGAAACCATCTACAATTCATGTTATGTCCAAAAATTTGTTAGGTTTTAAGGAAATAACCTAAAACTTGATTAGAAAATCGTGTTTCGATTAGAATAAATTAACGATGTTAGAACAATTTTTTTCATAGAAGGGATGAAAACACACATTAAATATTTTTTACCCAGAAAGATATAATATACCACTAGATGCTATTATTTGAGATCATTTGCATCCATCCTTTAGGTTTTACGAACCTTCAAATATTGAGATTTGGCTAAAATTGCTGATTTTCAAATGGTATATCTCAAAAGGGACTGAACAAAAAAATCTGAAATTTTCTCAAAATATTCTTCTAGTAACTAGTAATCAACATATAAAATTTCATCATTGTGTTTTAACTACAAATTCTATTAAAAAGTTATAATTTTTGAAAAATTTAAATTTACGCAGCAGGTAAAAATCAATAGTTAGCAATCTAAAAATGATATTGGCAAATTGGCTTACTAAATTTTAATATTATAATTAGATGTATAAATACCTAAACTGTTAACAAAGACTAAAGTAATATATATATATTATATATATAATACTTCTCTCATCTTCAGCCTTCACCATCTTGTTTCTGGTGAAGTATTTGTGTGTTTGTATGATCAAAATAGAAAATAAAATCAAATACAAAATAAAAACTGAACAATTAAGAATTAATCAAAATGAACAACACATAAATAATAACAACAACAAAAAATTGGCCACATTCACATACATAAATAATAAAATGACAAAACTAACAAAACTATTTAAAAATACAGATATAAAAATAGCATACAAAACTAATAAAAATAAAATACAAATTCTAAATAGCTCACACAACAAAGATAATACAACAACTAATGGTATATACAAAATTGAATGCCAAGATTGCAATAAATGTTACATAGGACAAACAAAAAAACAGCTGAAAAAACGTTATTTTGAACACCTAAACGCATACAAAAAACCAGAAATATATAAATCCAATTTAGCCACACATGCAATAAACACAGGACACGAATTCCCAAACATAACCAATGTATCACTAATAAAACATATACCACACAAAGGCACCATAATGAACATTTGGGAAAATCTACAAATATACAAACATAAAACACAAAACAAACTAATACCAGAACAAATACAAATCAATACAAAACATGACACAATATTGAAAGCACTCAACATCGAAAATACACAAAATACAAAAACATATACCACAACCACACACAATAATACAACTTTAAAAGACCAAAGACCAACAAACAACCTTAATAACATCCAGCAGCCAACACACAAATACTTCACCAGAAATAAGATGGCGAAGGCTGAAGATGAGAGAACAGGAACTCTCGAAACATGTCCCAAATAGAAAAAACATCTTGAGGTAAATTTAGTATAAATATTGTAACGTTACCAAATATGGTAGTTACATAAAATAAGCTAATATAACGTCAAGTAAGAGAAAAGCATGGAAGTATGTCTAGATAAATAAACCTGAGTGTATAAAAGTGTGTATCTACAAATATATTAATATAAAAATCCAACGATGAGGAAGATAATATTAACATATCAACATCGAATACGAAATGAAAAAAGAAAATGACCATGAGCCAAAACAAAAATATCAGTAACCAGACCCAATAGGATCCAACAGTGAGGGGAACCAACAAAATAAGGACCAATAAACTCCAACAGTGAGGGAAACAACTGAAGATAAGGACTACAATAAAATATTGAAGAAGAAGAAAGAAGAAGGACAAGGAAACGTACCATGAAGAAAGAAGAAAATGGATAGACCATGCAAGGACTCAGCATAAACCAAGTGTACTAGAACTATATAGTAACCAAAGGAATAGTGATTATCAAATATGAAAAGAAAACCAGTGTTTAACATTTAAGGAACCACAAACAATTACAGTGAGTACTTAATATAGATGTGAAACCTGTGACCAGTTAACTAATTTCAACTGAATAAACCACACAAACAATCCCAGTGATAAGGTTTATAGTGTAAGAAAATATGTTAATTTCATAGTGAAAGCAGCAAGAATTAAATAGTCAAATAGACACAGACAATTAGTGTGACTAATTTAATAAAGACTGTGATCAATACAGATAATCATAAGACCACCAGAATAGAATAAAATCGAACAATTATATTATTGTCCATAGAGAACTGACAAATAAAAATCCTTTATGTATCAAACAAAGTGACAGGAATTAAGTTCAACCAATGACCAGAAAGATATTGTAATTAATACAAAAAGATTTGTGTTATTGTTTAAGAAGAAGTTGTGTAAACATGTGTAACAAAATAATTAAAATATTATAGTAAGATACCATACTGAAGTCATGTTAGTAGGAGCGAAATACTGCATTAAAACATGTGGTACATTGTTACATAACCCCATAGGGAAGACACCTATGAAACAGAAAATGATACATGTTAATGTAAATAAATGACCATCAACTATGATATCAATCAAGAATTTGTTATAAATAATAATAAATCCTAATAGACAGTGTATTATATTGCAACACAATGTAAATAAAACAAATCAAATATGATGGCACAGAGATAGGAGAAATGGAACAAGTATGCCAATTTAGTTAGACAAAATACAATATCAAAACAAGTAACAGTGTCAATGAAAGTATTACCAGTAGTTAGATAAACATCTGGTACTACTGTGAGAACAGATTCTGAACATAATAATAACAGTATTGTAACCAAAATATTGTAAACTAACTATGTACATATAGCCAGAAGTAAGCTGAACCATTGTATAACCAACTAGTTAAGAAAAATACAGTATTAAAGCTTGAACACAGATTGTTAAGAGTGTTACCAGTAGTAAGAGGGAAACCTAATGCTACTTTGAGAACAGACTATGACCATGAAAACAGTCATTTTATGTATAAATAATTAAAAATCAAATGACTATGATGAAGGAACCCAGATGTAAACAAACCATGAAGAGCAAGTTATTAATGCAAAATATAACATATAAACTTGTTTAAAAGTAAATGAAAGCATTATCAAGAATCAGAATAATGTCTGATATTACTTTAGAAACCCAAATCAAGTGTAAAAATAACAATTTAATTATTGTTTCAACAAAAATAAATGACTACTATGATATGACACAAAGTAAACAGACCCATTACTAAGAAATTGAAGGGTTCTGAGATAGCTAAAAGCTGACTATTATATGTAGTGAATTAGGTACAATGAGTGTACACTAATTACAATTAGTACATGATATAATTTATATAAAAAAACCTGAAATAAGGTAACAATTGTATGAGAGAGATAGGAGAGGACTAAAACAATGTAAATAGTAGATTAAATACAGCCATGTACATATATTCTAGTGTAAAATTATGTAAATAGACGTTTCTAGCATTATTAGATTGCAATATTACTATTATTAAATAAGAAAAACTAGTTTTAAGTACATTTATGAAAAATCAAATATGGACGCCCAAAAACGCCATAACGAGATATTGTTTAGGGAACAATTATTCCCAAGTTTTGAATCAAACCAGTTGAGATATGGACTCAGAGTGTTTATTTAAAAGTGTTTTAATATAAATAATTAAATTTGGTGTAATAGACTTATAAATATAAGATACACCATTAATAATTAATAAAATCGTTATAGTGATAAAAGAGATGAACGGAAAATTATCTTGTTTAGACTTAAATTAAAGCGCAGGATGTCCGCAATTCACTGACATTAACCATTTAACGATAAGAAATAGATTAAGAAAGTTATTGTGATTTTAAACTTTTCAATTAATTTTTGTACCAGTGCTGACGTCACAAAGCCTCAAACGCAAAAGCCAAATTTGGTAAAAAATTAAATATTTTAAGAAACCAAAGGGCTTTGGGTCGGAGAGTATAGTATTTTCAACCAATCGAATGAATGAACATTCGGCAGACGAGCCAGAGACGCTTCGAAGAAGCATCACAGTTCACGATCAGTCTTTCGACGGAGAGGTCATGTCACTCGCCGATATGAAGAAGTATAATTTTTGAATTGTGCGCGACAGAGACATAAGTAAATTAACATAAACATAACCTTTAAACTACACCAACACAAACGAGTGAAATGTGCGGAGTGCATATTTATATAAGTACGATTAGTGTATAATATCAATCGTACTTACGAGTGTTGTGAAAGATAAAAAACAGGGAGTACAATTTTTTATTTAATAACATTGAAACAGAAATAATATTTTCATAAATAAATAATTTTGATACTACGCAAGTCAATAAAAAAGCGAAGTATCAAAAAACGATGATTGAATTATCAGAATTAATAAAAGTATTAATTCGCAATTATTAATATATTGAATAAATATTTTAATTATTTATCATAATTAAAAGAATTATATTTGAAACATTTATGACCAAATACGAGCAATACTAATAGTCGCTAACTTGACTAAAATTGTTTTCTTGATTTTATTTCGATATTTTAAAGTAAACGTCTTTAACTTTCATGCGAAAGAATAAATGTAATACTGATAATGACACATCAAAATATTACGAATAATGTGTTTATATTTAGATTAAGAAATAATAAATGTTAAAAAAATAATTAACCATTATAACAATACCCGTTATAACATAACCTTAGAGTCGTAACGGTAACTTGCCAATTTCACTGTTACAAGTCTGTTCTCAAGTAAAATCCAAACCAGATGGAAATAATAACAAGAGTTTTTTAATAAATTTTTCTCTTGCAAGTAAATAATTCTCAAAGTGAATTATTAAAATAAAGTAATACATTTCAACCGTACAAGCCAACGAGCTTGGTAATTGTCAAACAAGTACTGTAGGTTGCGTACGCATTCCCGCGTACGATAATACCATAACTATCAGATATATGGTACTACTTTTCGATTTTTATATTTGTTTGTTTGTTATTAATTATTGTTCATTTTATATCATTATTAATATTACATCTTGTACCTGGTATCATGCTACCTAAAAGAACCTTACGAATATGGTAATTCACTGATACAAGAGAACATAACCTCTTGAAATTAAACTATTGTACAACTAACAGGTTTGCCAGCCTTGAGACAAAGAAGAGTCTTATTGTAAATTTTATTAATTGTAATTATTATCCAAAAGGTTATTAGCAACTGATTGTTAATTGTTCAAAAATTTTATAATATCTCGAATTGTTAATAAACCTCTACTTTTATTACCAGTGAAAAAGAGTATCATTTCAAATTTAAATTAACTCATTTATTCTTAGTCAGTTCTACCAAGGTGGCGGAAGAGTTTGAATAGATCTAATAATTCATAACGTTACTTAGATATTACATCATTTACATTGTATATGATAACCATATTGAATATTTATTTGTATGTAAAGTGTATGTATTTCAGCAGAACCGTCACTGAACAGGACTAAAATATCCACGTGTGGTAAGTGAGGGAGGTATATAACAGAGTGCGCGAAACATTTTAAATCGAAGAAGTGAACCATTAATACGCATCTATTAGACAATACAATCACACTAATAACCATAATAGTTATAATTAGAACATTTTATAAAAAACAACATTACCGTAGATACCGGTGCGTATCTGCAATCACAGTATCACACCACTACACATACATCTATTATTATAGTTGTATTACAACTTGGTGCTCCATCGCGGGGCAGAAGTGAGTGAAGATCCACTAAGAAGAGTTATAAAATATTATCGTACTATCTACGAATCTATAATAATAATACAACATTATACTATATAAATACTTGTATCTATAAAGTTCATTTATAATATTAAAGTAATATATATATATATATATATATTTATTTATATTTTGTGATGTTTTCAATTTGTTTCTTCTGCAAGTAGATAATATTGTATATTCTTTTTTTAACACCTGACACACGTTTCACTGAAAAATATCAGTATCATCAGAGGTTTCTAAGTGAATTAATAACAATCAAAATAATTCTATTATAAAATTAACGAATAATCGAATTTGTATCGATTTTAATGTAAAATAAAATAACTGATAATCGATTTAGGTCGATTAGTTAACGATTGTTTTAATGTTTATTTTCTTAAGCAGCTGTTTTCTCGGTTATATTTGAAATTTTGTTTATATTTTATTCATTTTTATTTTTATTTTTTATTAAATTTATAATTTTAAATAGATCGTCTTGTTTTGTTTTTATATAGAAAATGATTTATATTTATATATATTGTAATCAAATGGTGTTTTCCCGGGTTACGTTATTTTTTAAACGTGTTGCTTTTAATTCGTTTATCGTGAAGAGTTTTTTAGTGTAATTTGATTCCACTTGTGTAAAAACGGATTTGTTGCCGCGATCGATTGTGTCTTCGAGCGCCCTGTTCTTCTTTCCAATAATCTGGTCTGTTCGCTGCTCACTCTCCTGGTGACTTGCCTGTAATTGTCCTGTAAATTTGCTAATTTTCTACAATGACAACTCTTTCCAGTCAAAATAACAATATTTATTTTTATTCAAATTATTCAGAAAAAAGGAACAGTCGACTTGTGTCGAAACAAGATATTGGTTGGGTCGGCTCTACTGCTCAATTCAACGATGGCACTAATAATCTTCAATAAACAAATTAATTACAATAATTATTAAATCTCAGGGTTTAAGGGTTCTTTGAGACTGTCATTGAATTCAGAGAATGCATACAAAAATACAATAAATCACAAAAGGTAAGTAAAATTTAAAATCTTAATACTATATTCTATTAATCGTTGCTAAGCAACGACTGTCATTTCGTGTATATAGCTAACAGCGGTACTTCCACAAAATGGCCGCTCGCACGTCTAACCTCGAGCTGCTCCCAATTATTTTAAAATAAATGTTTTAGTGTTCACAGTTTTAGTTTTTAAGCTTTTCTTCCAATCAATGATCACTGGTGTTTGTTCTGTAAGTGTAGATAGTGTCTATGATAGTGTGGTGTAATCGTATCTGTAGTGTGGCTATTAATTAAGTTGGCCTCACTCACATAAGTTACAAACGTGTGTTCGTTTTAGGTAGTCAGGATTTTCTGAGTTTCTGCATTTAGTTTTATGTTTAATTTAATTATTTCTGTTTTCTGTCTTCCACAGTGTTTACCGCTTATGTTGGTAATTATTGTTGACTGCCAACAGTCCAAAAAACATTACTTATATTTAAATAATATTCGCTTCATCAGAGCACATCTGCCCTCTGCAATGGTTAACAATACAATTATAAATTCTTGCTTCTTCATCAGCGGTCTCCTGACCTTACAATACTGGCCTGTGATTGGTCAAAATTGAGAGTTCATAAGGTCACATGGTCAGTTTACAAAAATCAAATGTTCATTTGCCTATAAGAAAAATACTCCTTTTTTAGCTTTAAGTTTCCTTAAATTTAAATTACATCATGTTTTTCTTTATATAATTATGAGCATTTTGATACCTTATTTACATAAATTGGTTATTATAAAGGGTGATTTCCCACCTTACAAAATTTCTAACTTTGGGCCTACACTTTTAGTTTCCTGACATTCATTTACTAATCTATTTTATAATTTACATTTATTATTACTTAAACTCTGATTTTGAACCCTTTTTCTCTGCTTTTACTATTTACTAAACGAGTCTGGACCTTTAACATTATTTAACAAATGGCTACAATAAAATCCTTTAACATATAATTCAATATACTGCCTCTATGGCCTAGTCGACAATTATCAATTTACAAATAATATACTTAGTGTTAATACAATAATTTGATTAGAACAGAATCATCTGCATGCTATGTTTTAAGTATGGCCTACATGATTAAATATTGTATTTTACAATTAGCCACAATGATTAGTTAACTGGCATACTATTCA
The DNA here is from genome assembly GCA_034769895.1 of Magicicada septendecula. Taxonomy (NCBI): domain Eukaryota; kingdom Metazoa; phylum Arthropoda; class Insecta; order Hemiptera; family Cicadidae; genus Magicicada; species Magicicada septendecula. Next base: position 45,373,657 of record CM068368.1, read on the forward strand.
GCCATCCCATTAATCTTAACTAGTACTATTAATCAGTGATTAGATTATTGCCCATGGGTTTTTGGTTCCTAATGCATCACCTTCTGATTCTGCTCATAGGCTCCAACTATTTCTAACAACATGGTTCATAAATGTTACCCATAAGCTTTGGCATAAAACACAAACATAACTAGTCATGCCAAAACCTTTATGAACATCTTAACATTATTTAAAACCCCCATCACAACTCTCTATTAACATGGTCCATGGGTTTTCTTTTTATATAAAAGTATTTAGCCCACACTTCTGCCATTTCCCCCTCACTGACACTTTTTGTGTTTGGGAATATCACTGGTACTTCACTGACACTTTATTAATTGGGTGTTTGTTTGTTTGCACTTTCTAATATCAGGGATCACTAGCTTTATCCCACACTCTCACATTAACTTAATTATAAAAGGTTTGTATGTTATTTTATATTTATAATACATTTTGATTAGTTTATTTACTATCTGCATTGTATTTTTCTTTTATTATTTATATTAGACAGTCTTTCTTTTTCTATAACTAAAGGTTTTCTATTATTTATTGGTCTATGTTGATAGCATAGGCGACTCTGCCTACTATCATCCCTACTGAATTGAGCAGTTCTAGCTGTGGGGCAGGGTTACTATTATTGTCGCATTACAATATTTATATACAATGTGCAAAAAAAGTTATTTGCGATTAAGCTGTTGCAACAAAAAAATTGAAAGTCGTAAATAAAACTAGGCCTACTTACATTTTATTGTAGTTTGGATTTTACTCAATCCTTATTGACTTCTGAACATATTTAAATCTTATATTAATAGAATATTTTTATAGTTCTTGTGTTTAGATTGATCCTTAGGCATGATAAAAAGTTCTTTTACTCTACTGTAATTGTCCAAAAGAAACCACTGTATTGTACAAATAAGTTATTTGTAGAGATAATTTTTATGTTATGTTGTATCCACAACCAGTCATGGTTGTAAGTTCCAATGGTGATAATTTTCTCAAAACCTTTGTCACTGGTACCCACACTCTGTCACTCTTTGAAATCTTGAATGATGTTTGAGGGCCGTGTGGATGGTAAAAATGAATCAAGTAACCGTTTTCCATACTCACATTTTCAACTTCACCAATCCACCAGTTCTGATCATAAATACAGGCTACAATGTCATTTACTTTGAAAGACCTAATTTCAAAATATGGTAAAATGGAAACACTATGTTCACTGTAAATGTCACTGTTTGAGTGAACATAACACCTTATGACGCTAGAATTTTGTGGAACAAACTTGTGATATGTTCTTGTTTCTGGTAATTTTTTACATGTTTTAAACCTTTGGCTCAGTTTTGCTTCATTTCTTTCAACTTCTTCTAAAGGTACAATATATAGGAAATACCTTTAATTTCTTCAGAGCAAAATTTGAACATTTCTTCTGCTGAAAGTGTATGGTCCGAATATGGTCTTCGCAAACTAGCCATTGAGACAGCCCTCTTTGTAGCCCCTCCAATCCTGTCACAGGCATTCTTCCCGTGAGAAGTGGCAAAAAAATGCCATTCAGCTTCAAGACCAAAGTCTTTAGAGTGGTTGCAAATATTCAAAAAGTTTTTGTTTTGTTTTTGTACTGGCTGCCAGCTCCATCGCTAAAATAAACTATTTTTGTAACTGAAGGGGCAACTTTTTTGACATCTTCAGTCAAATGATTTTGAAAACAGTGCACAGCCGCGGTACTATGGTCTAAACAGTCACTTATAACACAAAGGCTTCTGGAATAAACTTCACCATCATTTAAATAATAATATACAAAAGGGTGCAGGGTAACCTGTGGGTTATACCAATGGTAACTCTGAATTTCATCTTGAACGACGAAGGTGAAATTCTCAGCAAAGTCGCCCAGAGTGATACACAAGCACAGCTACTGAACAAATGAGATACAGTAGTTTGATATCGGTTGCCTGTAGATATTGCCTGTCCTAACATGTTATGGAATGCTCAGCCACTGTGACCGTGGAGTCTCCTACTACAGAAGTAGATTGAACATTACTACTACTACTATTAAACATTTAATTTTTTAGTTTAATGACAGGTATTTCATTTTACTAGCCATAACAAATAATTATATTATTTTGACAATTTTTGCTGTATTTTAACACTCAGTGTCATTCGCTTATTTTACGGCATATTTTTTGGCATTTTCTTTATTTTTAAAATACTACTTCTGGTTTCAACACAATGATGAAATTGTATATGTTGATTACTAGTTACTAGAAGATGTTTTGAGAAAATTTCAGATTTTTTTGTTCAGTCCCTTTTGAGATATACCAATTTGAAAATCAGCAATTTTAGCCAAATCTCAATATTTGAAGGCTCGTAAAACCTAAGGGATGGATGTAAGTGATCTCAAATTTTAATAGCATCTAGTGGTATATTATATCTTTCTGGGTAAAAAATATTTAAGGTGTGTTTTCATCCCTTCTATGAAAACAAAATTGTTCTAAAATCGTTAATTTATTCTAATCGAAACAAGATTTTCTAATAAAGTTTTAGGTTATTTCCTTAAAACCTAACAAATTTTTGGTCATAACATGAATTGTAGATGGTTTCGTGTAGATTAAGATGGTTTTTATTTCAAGTTGATATCTTAATAAATAAAATAGTTATGTAACTTACCGTTAACCTTTGAAAACGCCAAAAATGACAGATCCTTCTCAACAAAATGGCCGCTAGAAGCCAAAGTGTTAGTGATAAAATGTGACAAAAAATCGTTTTATACTCCCAGATATATATAGAAACAGAAAATGTATAATTAAAAATAAAATAAAATATGTCCGCAACACCCATTCAACTTGATATGGATTGACCCAATGCGAAAGTTTAACTAATATTGGAACGTAAAAAATATAAATCATGTAAATAATCAGTGATCAGTAAAAATTTGGAGTGACAATTTCGGCCGTAAAAACGTAAAAGTGAAAAAACAACAAAACAGTGCATGCACCAGGAGACGGCCCATGTGGTGGAACTCTACGCATTTATAAGGAAAGTAAATACTGGCATTATATTAAATTGAGCCCAATAAAAAGAAATGTAAAAGTATGGAAGTGTGTATCATTGTGTGAGTGAAGAATATGAATATAGGCCTAATAAGGAGTGTTGAGTTTGCATAATCTTTAATATACATATTCGTATTTTGATGTAATAGTTATTGGTGATCAGTTTTACACCTTAAGGCGGAACAAGGGTTTTCATGACCTGTTTCATGTTGTCAAAAGAAAATAAATAACATTATATTTTACTTGATATACGCATTTTGTTATTTGTATTTGCCCATTGTTCTCTGCCGAAGTACACTAAACGAAGTCCTGGATCAACCTTTACACATAAAATCAATATTAAATTAATATCTGATTACTGATCATACTTCAGCTGATGTCCGAACAGGGACCAATTTAATATTTAATAACTGAACATACTTCAGCTGACGTCCGAACAGGGACCAATTTATTATTTAATAACTGAAAATACTTCAACTGGCGCCTGGTAACAGTGACATTGTAAATTAAAGTTGAATATTTACAATTTAGTCGAAATGGCAGGGGAGGATGCAAATACAAATTTATGCGAGAATATAGATGTAGGGTCCATCTTGGACGTTACACAAGATGATTTGGTAACAACAAATGAAAATTTTAATGAGAGCGTAGGCGAAATAGCGAATGTAATTGAAACGGCAGGAGTTGGGAGTAGTAAGAATGCTAATGTAGATATACTTAATCAATTAGCATTGATTATGAAGTGATGAATAATAAGTTTGACCAACAAAATAATAATAATGATAAGAATATGGAAATGATGAATAATAAGTTTGACCAACAAAATAAGAATAATGATAGTTTGAACACGAGTTTGAATGAATTCAAAACTGAAATCAAGTCAGAGATAAATGCAATTAACATAGAGATGAATAATAAATTTGACCAACAAAACACGAGTTTGAATGAATTTAAAACTGAAATGAAGTCAGAGATAAATGAAATAAATAATAGATTTAACAAACAAGACGAGAAATTAAGAGACATAAATAACGAATTTGTGAACATAAGAAGCAAAATAAAAATGAGTAATTTAAGTATGAATAACCAATTTGTAAGTATAAGTGAGAGTTTTAATGAAGTGAGTGAGAAGTTCGTTGAAATAAATAATAAACTAGAGAATATAGAAGTTGAATTAAAACAGATAAGTGGGTGTAGTGGTGTCAAAAATAATAACGACACGGGTGAGTGTGACGAAAATGAAAATAACAAAGTAACAGACGACCATGGTGTCAATACAGGTGAGAATAATGGCTGTAAAATAACGAAAAATTACGAAGAAATAATTAACGAGGTAAGTGTTAGTTATAAAAATGAATTAACAAGTAATAGTGGTAAGATAGTGGAAAACGAGATATATAAAGGTGATACAGTGAAAATAAATAGTGAAGATGATAATATAGAAACAGTGAGAGAGTAGAAATCAGTGTTTATAAGTTAGAGAGAGAGTATGAAGAGAGTTATTTTGTGGATATAGGGCAGAGAGTAAATTTTCCCCAGGTTTATTGTGAACCAAGATGTTTACAAATGTTTTTGAAGGGCGAATGTCCCTTATTGGAAAACAATGTGTTTTCAAGTAGTCCCTTAATTTTTTGTGATGTTCCTGGAAAAGCCAGGAGGTGTTTTTATGATTTAGTACCCTCTGCATGGGATGATATAGAATGTGAGAAATGGTGTTATGATGAGAGGTATTTTAAGAGAGAATTGTATTTTGATAGGAACATAGAGATGTTTAAGGTTAATAGAGGTTATAAATAATTAGTAGAGAGGTTATATGACAAGTTATATGATATAATAATATGGAATAATACTGTTGATTATTATGGTATTGTGGAAAATTATGAGAATTTAAATAGTCGTTATATTGGTAGAGATAATATAATGTATTTAATAAAAAATGAGTTGTGTAGACGTAAGACCAAATTATTATTCGATGATGGGGGGGGGGGGTAAACCATTAGTGTTTATGAACGTTTTAACTATGTGAGTAGTGGTTTTGAATTGGACTGTCTTATGAAATGATTTGTGGTAAACGATAATATATAATAATTTGGATTGTATATACTTTTGTATTGATGTTAAATTTAATGATGTAACAAGGTGAAGTATACTCAACTTTGTGAATTTTGTTAAAGTAATGAAATGTGTTTGATAAAATAATTGAATTAATTTGAAAGGAGATAATAAATAAAATATTGTACAAGATGAATGTTGATAACAAATTTAAAAAATTTTTAGAGAGTTTAATGGTATAGTAAATGATAAATAATTGATGATTGATTAGTAAAAAGTTCAATTGAAATTAAAGTGTAATGTTTATAATTTTATATGCAAATTTAAAGGTGAATTGTTTATCTTGAGGTAATAATCGCAATGTTTAATAAATAAAATGTTATGTAAAATGAATGTTGATAATAAATTTGAATTTTTGGAGAATCTAATGGTATAAGAAGTGGTAAATAATTAAGGGTTGAGTATTAACCATAGAGGTATTACAATAGAGGTGGGGAGCACGGTTCTGAATCGTCCACGCAAAAGAGAGAGACTGAGAATAACGGACCCTGACCTTTCCTTTTCTCTCGACGCATGCGCACTGTGCGTTTATTTGAAAGTGTATTACGAGCGCTGGGTACCTTCCCGTATACAACAACGTGTCAGAGAATAAGAAGTTTTGTTTCTTATACATTTTGATGCGTAGAATACATATTCAGTAATATTTATAATTAATAAAAGGTAGAAAATTATGGTTAACAACAAATAAAAGCAAGAATCTCCATGAATGCGAGTAACACAGCTTGACAAACACACGAGTAACACAGCTGTTCACGTTCGAAAAGCCGTTAACCTTAGTGACGACCGGTTCGTCGCTTCCCACGCATGCGTCATTAAACAAGGCGAGGTAGGGCTCTCTCATCTTCTCTCTCTGTTTAGCTGCTAGACGTTCTCACTTACCGCTCCTATGTCTCCCCACCTCTATTGTAATACCTCTATGGTATTAACAGGTTCAATTGAAATTAAAGTTTTGGAATGTTTGGAAATTTTATTCAGATGCATCTGAGATGTTTACTTTAATGTAATGAGGTTTATGTTCATTGTGAATGTTTACTATGTTTTATTATGTTGTATTATGTAAGTGTGTAGGAATCTTAAACATATAAGATATATGGGATTCTCCATTTTCGGGCGGTCACAGATTCACCGAACCCTGACCGTGGATTTGGCTTAATATTCTAAATTGGTGAACTTAGAAATACAAATGGGGGTAAGATCAGGGGAATCTAAGATGATATAACTTTGGAACACGGCTATATACATAAGTATGGATGATAGACCGATTAAGGGAATGTGAATATTAACTTAGTAGGATTACTGGTATCCGGGATACCAGTAATGCCGAATTTTGTATAACACCAAAGCAAGGATGGGGGAGAAAGAAAAGAAAAAAGTGTTCACCCCTTCCGCTTCAGTCCTTGTGGAGGCAACTGGGCGCTACAGTCCAGGGGGGGGGGTAATAGTGTGTGTGGAAGGAGGAATTTAAAATAAATTCATAATTTAATAAATTATAATAAATTATGTGATGATGGAGAAGATGGTTACTAGGTTGTTAGTAACGAGTTATTAGTTATTAAAATGAGTTACATCAGTAATGTAGAGTGTGTAATTGATTTTCTGATGTAAATGAATGATGTCGTATTGATGAGGAGTATTTTATTTTGATGTATTAAGGAGTAATATGAAGATGCTTAATGATTGTTAAGTAAGTAATTTGTTCTGATGTTGATTTAATGTGTTTTAATCTATATAAGAAGTTTGTTAATTTTGAAATGTGAATTATATAATGGAAGGTATTTATACGTTGTAATGGAATGTTTATTTTAATTTTGATGGGAATCAGAGCGATCATTTTGAATTTTGGGATAAGAGTTAACGAGAGAAGGTTATACAGAATGTTGGTATGGAATTCGTATAATGTATTTATACTTAGACTAAGTATTGATCCATGTGTAGGATAAAGAAAAAAAAACTCAGTACTTCTTAACGCAAACCAACACAGCTAAGGGGAACCAGACCAGTTAGGGATATGTTATTATACCAGGCCACTATTTGATATTTTTTGATTTCATGTTTCAGTGTCTGGTGATGCTGTGGCAGCGGTCCTGTGCTGGCCTGCACGCCAGAGCAGGAGCGTCAAGTGACTGTCTGGCCTTGCGGTGTTGGGCTCTCGAGAGAGAAGTCCAGTAAGGTCATTCAGGTGCGGTCACGGTCACTGGACCAGGGGGTAAGTTGACCAGGATTTTGAATAAAACGTAGAGGGGGTTGTGGCAACATATCTTGGCTGATCCCTTTAGAAAGTATGAGAGTGTCAATGAGAGCTTTTATGCTTCGGCATAAAACCTCTCATTGGGGGGGTATTCTAATGGGGCAAAATTTACATAAATATTATTGTATAATTTTATAAATTTTACAAGATGTGAAGATGAGGCACCCATAAGGTGAGGCGATTGCCAGTGAGAGTTTCATGACCATATATGGTTATGAAGCATAATGAGAGTCTATTTATAGCCAGTGATTAACACTGCTAGTATTCTGTTGACGAAAATCAGTTCGTGGCAAGTTGAAAAGGTGATACTAAGCCCAACGGAACTGTCCAATACTGAGGACGAGACGTATGGCGGGGAGTGGGATGAACTGGTTTCCTAGACGCCACTGAACAAAAATTTTAACGCTGAAAGCCAGTCGGCAAACAACATCTAAATAAAGCGGACGTGGGCAGTTCGCTCGCCGCCGGCTGAGTACCATTTTCGCCCGCATAAACCGCAAATCATAAAATGTGAAAGTTTAACTAATATTGGAACGTAAAAAATATAAATCATGTAAATAATCAGTGATCAATAAAAATTTGGAGTGACAGTTTCGGCCGTAAAAACGTAAAAGTGAAAACAACAAAACAGTGCATGCACCAGGAGACGGCCCATGTGGTGGAACTCTACGCATTTATAAGGAAAGTAAATACTGGCATTATATTAAATTTAGCTCAATAAAAAGAAATGTAAAAGTATGGAAGTGTGTATGATTGTGTGAGTGAAGAATATGAATATAGGCCTAATAAGGAGTGTTGAGTTTGTGTAATCGTTAATATACGTATTCGTATTTTGATGTAATAGTTATTGGTGATCCGTTTTACGCCTTAAGGCGGAATAAGGGTTTTCATGACCTGTTTCATGTTGTCAAAAGGAAATAAGTAACATTATATTTTACTTTATATATGCATTTTGTTATTTGTATTCGCCCATTGTTCTCTGCCAAAGTACACTAAACGAAGTCCTGGATCAACCTTTACACATAGAATCAATATTAAATTAATAATTAATAACTGAACATACTTCAATATTATACTTGCATAAGTTATCTATTCTTGAATAAAACATAGAAATACTGCAAGGAACTAAAATAACAAAGAGTTACTTGAAAAGAAAAGATGAAATTCAGTTGTATGTACTTAGTGGAAAATTTTGTAGACAGAATTATAAAATTGTACACTTCATGTATGTACAGAAATTATAAAAGTGATGTTCGTTACAGGGGGTGTTTAACTGTATATATGATTTGAATGAACGTTGATTGGCCAATATTATCAGAAATTTCATTGTGACATATGGTAGTAGTAATTTTTATATAATTCTTGCATGATACCATCATACTAACTTTTTTTTATTTGAAGTTTAGAACTCTACTATGAAATGAACAGAAAAAAAGGATTATTTTTCATGAAGTATCTTGAAACACAAACTGGGATATGAACACTCACAGAATATGAACGGAAGGAACTTGAGAGAAGAAATGTGTGTATGCAATGTTGTAGATAATCTCATTTTGAAATATGTTGATGTTGATGTGTTTACCCTGTGGCTTTCTGTATTTCTGTTGTTACATAATGTTATGTAACAGTAGTAATGTGTAGTTATGTAATGAATGGAGTTATACGAACATGTGTCTTTGCCCCCCCCCACACACACACTACTACACACACCTAAATTGTTAAGAAATTTGTAATAGAAATTATCAGTTATGGTTCTTCTTTTTTACTCTTGTCTTCTATTACTTCCATGTCCCATAAGGAAATGGAAGTATGGTGATGGCGAAAAATGAAATTGTGTTCGAGATGAGGGCTGATTCTGCTTGTACTGCCCTCAAAACATGAAGAAAAGTCATTTTCCGAAAAGTGTCTGTGTGTGTCTGTACTGCCCTCAAAACATGAAGAAAAGTCATTTTCCAAAAAGTATCTGTGTGTGTCTGTGTAAAAAAATTTCTGTGGCGAACGATAAACTGCCGCAAATTCAAACAGAATCAAATCATTTTTTACATATGTGCCTGAGTTATAGAGGACTCAAGGCCTATTGATTTTGGTGAAGATTGGTTAAGGGGAAGGGGTAGTTTACCTGCAACGTTTTATATTTTAACAAGAGTAAAGTACTTAATTTTGATAAATAAAGTATCCTGAAAAGAAGGTCATAATAATCCACTATAGAAAGGTAGATGAAATATCTATAAATGTAAAGAGTAGTTGAAGGGGGAGGGGATAATTGTTTATATGTGTATTCTACTACGTTATTGGCAACAAGTAGTAGTTTGTTGTTAAAATTCCTTCCCGGGCTGTTTGGCCATGGTCCAATGTTTTCTGGAAAACCAGACGTTTCAGCAGTTCCATCAACTGCCATCATCAGTGCGCTAACCTCGAGTGCACTAACGTGAGGTGGTATATGTTAGTGACCACAGTACTATGGTTAAGGGGAAGTATTTTCTATGGAAGCCTTCATTTCGAAAATGATTTTAAATATGGAAGAACCTGGAAGTCAGGTATGGTTCTCCATACTGATATTTTATTTATGCTTCAGTAAATAAATAAAAAGAAAACAATGAAGTCAACCAGAATTTGAGTTTAACTAGAATGCATGTGCACGTGCGCGCATGCACACACAAAAAAAACTGATTATTATTCACTCTTTTTTTTGTTCTTTCCAGAGGAAATCCGAAATGAAATAAAAGATGGCGATAACGAAGGCAGAATTCCATCTTCTTCAGCACTGCCGCTTCCGAAAGATGACTCTAGCAATATCGTTACTGCGGAGAAGTACTTTTTACCATTTGAGTTGGCTTGTCAGAGTAAAGCGGCGAGGATTGTTGTGACTGCTCTAGACTGTTTACAGGTAACTCAGCTGTTTATTTCACTTGTGATTGATTCTGTAGTTGAATCAGTGCATGCATTAAAATTTTAACAGAGAATTGGTTATTCAAATTAAGATCCGGGCTGAAAGGCCATGGTCTACTATTATAACCATGCCGACGGATGTTATCATTAGACGTTTCCGCTTCACTTGTAGAGGCCATCTTCAGTGAAACGGTTTTGAAACAACTGACAAGGTGTTTGTACTGTGGCCAAGGCCTTTGCTGACGAACACTTTGTTTAGTAATTTTCTGCAGCTTTGTAAACATATGCAGTAAGTTTTATCAGAAATTATGACAGCGATGATGTATTAGGTGTTATATTGATTTGTTGCACAATGCATGTTGACTTTGATCCCTCTTACAGGTGGTACACTAATTTGCTTCTATCCAAGTACGAAAATAACACATGGTTAACATTTCGCATTGTTTGTTTAATAGGAACTGTAGTCCATGTTTCTATATAAAACACACTGTTTACACCGAGTGAAGAATGCAACAGTTTTTGATTGGCAGGTCGGTATTTTAATGACATAAATAAAATATTGGAAAAATAACATACAGTACAGGAAACCTCAACAAACAACCCAAAACTTCAAAGTAATCCAAAAATATCTACTTATTAATACAAAAACAAATGTTTTTATTAACTAAATAATGTACAACATTAAAGCGAAATACAGTTTATATGTCATTATGTACAGTAAATTCTGTCAATAAAATAATGGAATAAGGAATTAACAATCGAAGGGGTACACAAAGATACCTTCTTCTTCTACACTTCAGGTATTAGGCAATGTCCCTGTTCCGACTTCACATTATCAGATCCATTTCTTTCTTGGTCTTCCTACATCCCTTCTTCCAGAAGGCTTATACTTGTTTTCAGTTACTGGTATTCCATGTGACTTCTAGAATAAGTAAATAAATAACACTGTTGTATTATTAACAAGTGTATATAGCGAGTTGGTGTATTGGTGACACATGGTGATCTTAATTTTATCTGAAGATGACTAATTGTTATTCCCATTTGGTGAAATGTAAAATTAAAATAATATAATGACGAAGTCTGTAATTAATTTCCTGAGAAGAGAAGTATGTTACATACAAATTGTATGGAATCTTCATGCAAATCACGTACACTTCAGTTTGAGTGAGATTTTAACTTATCCCAACATATATTTTGTCTTTGTTTTTGTCTTAAGCTTACACGGCCAGAATCAATAGACTCAAAATTATTAAATACCGGGCTGTTAGGCTGTGGTCGGTTGCTGTATAATCTCGACATCTTAGGCATAAAATCTCACACAAACTGAGGTTTATGTGATTTGTACAAAGTTTCCATACAATTTGTACTTAATATACTTCTCTTTTCAGGAAATTAAGCTGACGATGTTGAGATTATACAGCAACTGACCACAGCCTAACAGCGCGGTCTGAGTACAGTCATACCCCCCTTAACGCGAGTGATACGTTCCTCGGCGATTCGCGTAAAACGAAAATCGCGCTAAGCGGGTTTCATATTTTTTACCGACCAATACCTCGTTCTTCGTATTGTTTAAATTAGCAGCCATCCTTACTATTTCTTTTATGAATTTGCTAACTGCTATAATTTTTTATTGTTCGACTAAGCTTTTCGTCATTACTGACATCTTCAGGTCTTAAACAACCTGTTTAAATAGTAAGGATGGCTGCTAAGAATAAAACATGCGAATTGCAAGCAGATAAATATAAAAGGTTGTTTAAGACCTGAAGATGTCAGTAATGACGAAAAGCTTAGTCGAACAATAAAAAATTATAGCAGTTAGCAAATTCATAAAAGAAACAATACCTCGTTGTTTTAGTTTTTATTGCTTTTATATGATTTTCCTTGTCAAAATGTGTTATAAACATAATAAAATACGTATGTACGTATAAAGGTTTTGATAAATAAATATTCATAATACAAAATCTCAAAAAAGGAGATTAATTATATCTTTAATTTAAAAGATATACATACGTACATACAAATGAATATGTACAAAAATAATTTATACAAACAACTATCTAATTCACTTACAATTGATCACAAAGAAGATCCTTGAGAAGTTCCGGGTTGAGGTTCCTCATGTGGCTTCTCAGTCGCAGCCTTTTTGAAAATGTGTGTAGAGTTGGTTGTGATGCTTTTCGCTTCCTCTCATTTAATAGTTGTTGATAACAATCTATTCCATCATTGACAACTTTTTGACTTTCGCGATTCTCTCCCAATCAACTTCATTTTGCTCTATGAGGTTTAATCCTGTTTGAATTAACATTAAACCTTCCTGCAAATTTTAGTTGACAAAATTCGCAGTGTTTCTTCAGGAACGATCTCTTCTTTTTCCGCTTCATCTTGAGATTATAGATCCAGAAGTTCTTCGTTTGTCAAAGGCTGCGCGTCGGATTCAATCAGTTCAATAATGCCTTGTTTTTCTATGGATTCTTCACTTAGCCTCCCTGTGTTGGCTAGCTGTGTGATGTCATTCACTAAATTTGAAAACAATTTATTTTCTTCATTTTTGGCCACGTCCGGCCACAGTTTTTTCCAACAACCATTCATGCAATGTTGCGTAACTTCTTTCCATGAAAGATCAATATTTTCAATGGCTTTCATAATGTTAAACGATTTCCGCCATTCTTTCATTGACTACTTGTCTGCTGAATCTGTTTCATGAATTAATTGGCCGAATGTGCGGCGCAAATAATACGCTTTAAAAGCAGCAATTGTTCCCTGATCCATAGGCTGCAATAATGAAGTTGTATTGGTAGGAAGAAACACAACATCAACAGAAAAATCAGTTTGGAGGCTTTCCAAGGTAACAGAATGACCGGGCGCGTATCCAGAACTAACAGGGCTTATGTTCTAAGTCGTTCTCCTCACAATATTTTTTTACTTCGGGGATGAAATGGTTAAGATACCAATCATAAACACAGCCATTGTCACCCAAGCCTTCTTGTTTGATGTCCATATGACGGGAAAATTTTCTTTTTTATAAAATTTCATCGCTCGTGGATTTTCTGAGTGGTACACCAAAAGAGGTTTTAATTTCAAATCTCCACTTGCATTACCCCCCAATAGAAGTGTAAGCGATCCTTGGCCGCTTTGAAGCCGGGGGCCTGTCGCTCACTTTTAGAAGTGAAAGTGGGTGAAGGTAACTTTTTCCAAAACAGCCCTGTCTCATCCACATTGAAACAAGGTTAGGGGGATAGCTTCAACTGTTCACCAAATCCTTAAATGTGGAAGGATATTTATCAGCTGCTTCTATGTCGGCACTTGCTGATTCACCTTGAAGTCGAAGGCTGTGAAGGTTTGAGCGACGTTTGAATCGATCAAACCAACCTCGACTTGCTTTAAATTCAATGGTCGAAAATCTTCCTCCTTTTTTGTAATGTCGTCAAACAGGGACTTAGCTTTAGCCATGATAACAGCCTGGCTTAAAGGCATTCGCCGCTGGTTCATGTCTTCAACCCAAACTGACAGTAGGTGTTCCATTTTTCCATAATAGAGGATCTAGACCAATTGACTTTTGTAGCAGCAATAGATGTACCCGCGGACTGACTGCATAGCACAATTTTTTCTTATTTTTTACAATTGTACGTATGGTCGACTCCGATATGTCAAACTCACGACAACTTGTGTGGCACCAACACCCGACTCCATACGATTTAAAATTTTCATTTTAACTTCAGAGTCAAAGATTTACGTTTAACTGCTAATTTCGACATTTTATCAGCGCACATTGTTAATCCGTTCTAATTGAATGTTTGAACTAAACTGAAAGGAAAACGTATTCCCAATGTTTAGAAACAATAACAGGGGGGGAGTGAATGGTTTTCCAGGAAATTGGCCGAGACTTAAGTTCAACAAGGGCCCTAAAAAGGATGGATTAACCCGAACTACCATTCCAAGAATGTAAATTAGTACGTATACAGTACAGTAATGTTTATTTGGCTGAGACAAGATAAACAAGAAACGTGAATACATTTCTGGCGGGAATGGAAGATGCATTTTGCAAACTAACGCCTACGTCACAGTCACACACGTCCGCCTTTTCTACAAACATTGTGCACAGTTTAATCTGAGTTGTGGCATCGGGAACTCAGAAATGGTTAATAAACGTCAGCCACTGCTGTGTAGTGAAAATGTGTTTTGTCTATTCAGTGTCACCACGGGTCTCCAGCACAGAGATACAATTTCTCATTCGTCAGAATCCCGCCAACAAGAGTATTCAAGGTCAAAGAACATTTATAATGTGTAATGGCACAGCCATGTTTACAAAACGTACTCCTGTTTTGGTTGACACTTATATACAGATCTACGTCTGACCTAATGCAGCCTCTTATTTATCTGTACAAATCAGTTGTCTGTTTTTACATGGCTGTCTGTTTTTACGTGTTGGTAGGCTGACGTGTTCGTACTCCTTAAAAAATAATACATAATGTAATTGTGTGTTTATTTGTCATTTTCAAAATAAAATACACAAACTTTAGTTGTTAAATTCAAAATTTACATATTCATTACATTTACGATGATACGTATATATACAATATTATTGGTACTGTATATGTAATTGTTAATATGTATAAAAATATTTTCTCCCCAAAAAAAAACGTGTTATAGCGAATTCGCGTTATGTGGGGTCGCGCAAAGCGGGGTATGACTGTATAAATTTTCTCTTTGTTTATTAAATTCTTTATTGGATATTTATGTTAAAGCAGTACATGGTTAATCTTTAAGAAGTAAACGTTTCTTTATTGCGTTGACTAATAATTCATCCTTGGATGTGTTTAGAAAGATCTGGTGAGGCAAAAACAGCAGATTTTTAAACAGAAAGTTTATGTAACAATAGACAGATGTTTTTACGTTTATAAGAATTGTATGAGTATCACCATTTGATTGTTTACTGCGGATCAGATACATCTCCCCAAACATTTTCCAGTGGTTTGTTTGACATTTGGAGCATGTAGCTTTCATGTAGTGTGTCTATTCTTTCGTATTTTTGTTTTTTACCAGTTTGCTTGTTTTGTTCTAAATAACTCCAGCATTCCTCAACTTGTCTGAATTTTTGTTTCTTTTTACGTGTTGGGTCATCATCCCTCCATTACCCTATGATTATGTACTTGTAACTTAATATTGAGAGGTATAAGAATTCATAAATAAGAAGTGTCCATTCATTTAGGGCATCTCTTCTGAGATTTCTTTGCAGTTTTCTGATAGTGTAACCAATCCAAACCTAATTTCCTTTTACTTAATGGACGTATGATTTTTTTCTTTCTTTTAGACCAGTATTTGGTATTGTTACGACGGTCTACTTGATCGTCGTAGGTACAGTGGAAAACAAAATACAAGACACCAATTAAGTCACTAATCACCAGCTTTAATTTTGACAGTTAAACAGTTCGTAATTAACAAACAGTCTCTTACAACAAATCAAATAAACATTGTTCATACACAATAAAATGTTAACTAATATTAAAACACAGTTGTATTACAATATACTGCCCGATTATAAAACGCAACACTTCACTAATAACCACTTGAACGCACACAGTAATATTGCCCGATAATAACGGAAAACTAAGCAGTAGGTATGGGCTATTTATAGTCTACTGTGTTCTATAACATGTGTCCTTAACAAATCATCGAAAATTCTAGAGGACACTTCAGCGCAACCTTCGCAGAAAACGCACCATTGGGCTAATTGAGATGCTTCCAGAACGACACCTTCGAACATACGAGACGTGCCGCATTACGTAACTGCCTCACATATCAAATGTCACGTATGCATTACAGCTGCGGGATCGTTCTCCAGTGTACCAGAACGTTCTGTAATGGCTTAACACTTTTTCTGCATTATGTAACAGTATTATATTTGGCTTGAAGATGTTTTAAATTCTTTTTAAGCACTTATAAAAGAATGCTTGTTAACTCGTTTCATATTCATTACATTGCTGTTAAATAAAGTATACATTTTTTTTCATACAGTCAGCATTCTCAAGGCTTGTCTTGGTTTTCTTGGTCTGTGTTGAATACCTTCTGTTCCATTTTTTACGCGTACCTCATTGCCCAAATAGCCAAAAGCTGTGTATTTCTTAACTTTCTATACATAATGTGTGTGTGTGTGTGTGTGTGTGTGTGTGTGTGTGTGTGTGTGTGTGTGTGTGAGAGAGAGAGAGAGAGAGAGAGAGAGAGAGAGAGAGAGAGAGAGAGAGAGAGAGAGAGAGAGAGAGAGAGAGAGAGAGAGACTTGTTTTGCCAAATAAATACTAAAGTATTTCCTAAAAGTGTATTTTAGGACAAATATATAAAAATTATTACATTTTGTGTATTAACAAAAACATTTTCATTTAATTACATTAGATGCTTTCTTCTTGTTTTCAGAAATTAATAGCATATGGACATCTGACAGGAAATGTACCTGATTCAACGGTTGTAGGCAAATTGTTGATAGATCGAATTGTAGAAACAATATGTGGATGTTTTAATGGGCCTCAGACAGACGAAGGGGTTCAGTTACAAATCATAAAGGTAATTTGTAATTCTACATTAAGTTTTAGTATGTTTGTAATTGTTTATTTAAAATTTATAATTTTGTTACCTCAATATATGTTTATCCTTATTTGGAACATGTTTCGGGAATCTTATTGTTCCCATCCTCAGCCATCATAATTTTGGATCTTGTTGCGTATTTGTATTCTGGTTGGTTGTTGCTATGGTTTCATGCTGGTTTTTGGTATTTTAACTTATTATTGTGTGTGGGTGTGGTGTATATATTTGTTTTGTGAGTTTATAATAATATATTTTAGTATAATAATAGTTTAACATATATGAAAAAATGTTATATTAAGTAATAAATATTTTTTATATTCAGCTGTTTCTCATGATAAACAATATTTGGAAAAATAAATAATTAATGAATTTTATCACTCAGTTTTCTGTTGTTCAATCAGTGATCTATTTCAGTGTATATTTGAAATAAAAACAACATTATATTTAAAGTATCTTCAAAAATATTTGCTATCAGTTTACAATATCAGTGAGGAGGACACACACACACACACACACACACACACACACACACACACACACACACACACACACACACACACACACACACACACACACACACACACACACACACACACACACACACACACACACACACACTATCAGAGCATCAGGAAATTGTAATGGTATTATTAAAATGATATAATTATGGCACTTTACTTTGATTAAAGGAACAAGGAAGCAGCTATTAATATAAACAATAATGACAAATAATAAATAAATATATTTACCTTTTCCTGTCTCGTGACCAAATGTATTAATGCAATGATATTATTTATGCGTTTCGATACTATGTATCGTCATCAGAATATATATTAAAATATAATCACTCAAAGAGGTCGTTAAAATTTAAAACATTAAAATCACAATATCGAAACCAAATAAGTGTTTATACGAAGCGAGTGCGCACTCGACGTAAGCCGGCCGGACACTGATTGATATCAGTTACAGATAAATTTTATTGCTGTGTCATATAATGGATTCGACTTGAAATGCAAGTGGTCGTTTAATATGAAATTGCGGTCGTATTTGTCACTATGTGCTCTATATATTTCAAATTCCTCACGTGCATTTAAATAAGTACCTTTACCACAAACATGTAAGGGTTTCAAATTGGTGTCAAAGCTTGTATAATTATGGTTCTCCTGTATAAGATGAGGAGCATAGTTTGACAACACAATCTTGTATAAAGTCTAACTATGCTCGTCATCTTATACAGGAGAACCATACTTATACAAGCTTTGACACCAATTTGAAACCCTTACATGTTTGTGGTAAAGGCACTTATTTAAATGCACGTGAGGAATTTGAAATATATAGAGCGCATAGTGACAAATACGACCGCAATTTCATATTAAACGACCACTTGCATTTCAAGTCGAATCCATTATATGACACAGCAATAAAATTTATCTGTAACTTAAAACGTTACGAGTTAATAAAATTATTTATATTGAAATATTGAATTTTATTGTAACACTTACCTTCCGTAAACTTCCAGGGTCTCGTCTGGTGTACTTATTAGCAGAGAGAAATAGGTAAACGCAATGACCAATACATCTTGATATGGGAAACCACTACTGTTTTATTATATTTGACTTCAACATCTAAATAATATCAAACAATTTATTTTACGTTACAGGGCCAGCAATTTGAAATTTAATAAGTAATCCCCATTGTATATGTTTAATTTTACTCACATTGTACTGAAACCCCTACTTCATTTTGAGTAGTTAAAACAAAAAGAATATTTCTTTTTGTAAAGAGGGGTTACAAGTTAATTAAAACTAGGCTAAGGCCTAGAGAAGCTAAAAATTGCGCTGGATCCAGTAAGACGGGACTTGCAATAAAAACTCAAGAATTAAATAATTAACAATGGTTTTATTATTCTATCTCATAATATTAATAATAAAAAAACAACAGTGATTTAGAATTCCCCTTTTAAATGGTTAACTAAAGAAGTATATCCTCTCAACAAGGCCACCTGAATAATATAAACTGAATCCAAGAAAATAATTGCTATGTCACCATCAATGAATTGAAAATTTAAAATAATCATTAACCTCAAAATGAAACTCCCATTAAACTATTTCTTAAAATATAAATTTATATCATATGTTTCTTTTAAAATGCAGTATATAAATTGATGAAGGTAAATAATTTCATTCACAGTTACTATTAATAATTAAAATAATTATTCATCCAATTTAAATGAACTTTAAAGGTGACACTTACTATACTTGTTAAATAAAATAATTAATTTTCATAAAGAAATGATCAGCCACGATTATTGAGATAGAATACTCGTCTACTGGTGTATATAAATCCTAATAATAAATCCCTATATCCCACCAAAAGTACAGTAATGCATAATATTTATATATATATATATCCCCCAAAATGTACACAGAAATATACAGACATAACACGTTCCACAAGACAAATTACATATACAATAGTATACAAATACATAAAGGTCTCTTGCCACGCCCTTTTTATATTACCCTTCTGGTGTATATAAATTCTAAACTTCTTCTTTGTAGGAATCCCAATTAGGATTAAAGATTTATTTCTATAAATGTACCCCTATGGTGTGGGTTAATTGCGCGTCATGTGTATCATAAAGTATTGCATACAAATGTCCCCAGGACATTAAAATTTAAAACCAAGTGCCTAAGTGGCTAAGTGCTAAAATACTTAATTAAGGTGAGAAATAAAAAAATGTTTAAAATAATTAACGCCCCCCAGTTACCATGATTAAAATAAAGAATTTATATAGACTAAAATAGGGCCAATTAATGAAAGGGAAAAATTGCACAATATTAGCACCTTATATAAAAAAAATACATTTGTGTGTCAGAGACGGACATGTTTCTTCAATTTATAACCAGTCTCAACAACCTTGTTTCAACAACCTTGTTTCGACAAACAAGTTGAAAAGTGTTTCGACAGGCACAGCTTGGTTGAAACTAATTTAAAATAACACCTACCTCCCCAGTAATCTTTTTATACAAATGACCTAACCTGATTTTAAAAATAAGGGAAAATATATGTTTTACGCCTGGTAAATTAAACTTGAGAAAATATTAATAACAAAACTGACTTTAAATCTGTAGCGAAAGTACTATAAAGAAATGAGTGGAAATCTAAGTTGGATGCTGTGTGGTACACATGTCAGTCTCTGAACTGACAATTTACTATACATGTATTGAAATTTACAATTAATACTTAGTGTTCACACTAAACTGTCCCATCAATTGGGGATCCAAATGAATGTATACTTGAACGGTAAAACTGATGATTATGTATAACTGGTGCCATGTTGATTCTACGTGTGAATATAAATGGATATTTTTCACCTGCTTATATGTGCCCAGAAGGATGATCTCTTATTTATAGCGTGGCGATCTCATGATTGGCATGTTGTTGCGGACGTTGTTCTCTTCGGTGTCGAGTGTGGAGCTTTTAAGATGTCATTTCGTTCAGTGGCAGCAGGACTTGTCTCTGTTCAGTGAACCCTATTGTCACACATTACATTTTTAGTGAGAGACCACACACAAATGCCCCCACAGTTTGGACACCCTCCAAAATACATAAATAAAAACAACACCTAGTTATGTTGTACATAATAAAACTTGGTAACATTATTTTGGCCAACATGCCTTACTTAAAAAAGGTTCTCTAACCATGATTCTTTATAACGCTTTATAACTTGAACCTCACTGAATGTGAGTTGCTTTTGCAATACAATAATTTATCTTGGCTCTGTAACATCTTATGAACTTATTACTTTGAGTGAAATTGAGGTTACCACGTGGCGCAGAATTTATTTAAAACACATAGTTTTGTACTCCATAGAATCTGAGAATACTACTACTTTGAATGAGACATGATTTACGTTTAAAACGTGCCTGAGTAAGTTCCCATTTATATTTGTATAAAGTTTTACTGTCATTGTAGCAAAACTTTATACCACTTAATGACGACACATTGTGTAACAGGTTAAGTGCTCAACCGAATCTCGTTACATCGGTGTTAATGAAAGTGTAAAATTAAATATATTGTGGTTATTGTACTTTAGGTATTAAAGCCGAGATTCTGACACTCCAATAATCAAGCTTTATTGGTTTATAAAAACTTTACGAACAATTACGTCTTTCACCATGCATGATTCAACAAGTGGGCACGCTTACTCAAGCTTACTAACAAAAAACGTTTTCTCCTTTAAAAGTTTGGTATATAATTAATATAATGAAATCAAAACTTACCGCAGTCATTAAGAAACTTATCTCATATTTAAAAGAAGTCGACGCTAGATTTTCACACTAAACTCTCCACCGAAGAGATTTTCTACGAGGTCGTGAGTTAGGCTTCCATGTTGAGACAAACCTTAACAAAAGTTTCCGTTCATTGTCCGTTTGTAAGGAAATTCTCACCAGGCTGCAGCACTGTTGTTTAAAACTGCTGGAAAAACTCAGTAGATGGAAACACCGATCAAACGGTGAAAACTCGAAAACGGTAGCCTCTCCTATCCGCGGGTAGAGAGCAGCACTCCTTATTACATTAACTTTTGTACTGTCTTTACCGTCAAAAAAAAAAAAAAAAAAAAATGCCAATAAACTCGCGCTGAATCATTTGACTCAGCACAGTACAGGAAACCAAAGTTGTAAAATACTTAACGCTAAAGCTTATACCCTAACCATGTAAATGAATTAATAAAAGTTATTAAATTAATAAGGCCGCCCAGCCTGCTCTCACGCACACAAACATTCTTAAAAAATTTTGTTTTCTTCAAAAAAAATAGAGCTCTATATTCTAATATTGACATCATAGGTTTTGTGATACAGTTACGTTTTGAAGAGTCATCATTATTGGCCACGTGTTGCTCCTTGCATTCTTTACCACTTTACGTCCAGAAACTGTCACTGCTTTACTTTTTTAAAAGATTTCAATTAAGTTCCATGTTCTATTAATCACATTTTTTACTGGTTAAGTTTTGTTAAATGCACATTTATAAGCAAAATAATTTTCTTGACACAATGTACACACTAGAACCGGCCAGCTCGCAGGTTTGCTGAACGACAAAGACGCTTTTTCCAAGCGTCTGTCCTCATCACTTCCGTCCGCCCGATTGCTGATTGGTTAACTTCACCCACGTGACCAGTGGATTATTCACGTGGTGGGTACTTCTGGCAATGATTTTGAGTTTGAGATTATAGACATCAGCACACGAGCGCGCACTCCCAGCCGCATTCCTATGTTGTTTGGCGTTAGTCACGAAGTTTTTGTTACTTCTCCCCAACGGACGATACGCGCATGTGCGCATAGGCTTACATTCCAACGCTGTTATCGTTTGTGCGCTAGGCACAGCCCGGTACAGGATTGTATACAGGGTGTCCAAACAAACATGTCTGAGTTACCGTAAAGGGTGTCCAAACCGATCATTTCCAAATGTTGTTATTAAATGAAATAAAACTTACGTCCCTCAAAATTGTCCCATTACAAACTGATATCAATCAGTGTCCGGCCGGCTTTTGTCGAGTGCGCACTCGCTTCGTATAAATACTTATTTGGTTTCGATATTGTGATTTTAATGTTTTAAATTTTAACGACCTCTTTGAGTGATTATATTTTAATATATATTCTGATGACGATACATAGTATCGAAACGCGTAAATAATATCATTGCGTTAATACATGTGGTCACGAGACAGGAAAAGGTAAATATATTTATTTATTATTTGTCATGATAAGTGACCTGGATGCCGACAGACATGTTATTCAAAACAATAATGTCGGTTAATAGTCATGGTTAACTATTCGCACTAACATGATTTGTAACAGAGTGACAACAAACTGTACAATATAAACTGTGTGTGTGTGTGTGTGTGTGTGTGTGTGTGTGTGTGTGTGTGTGTGTGTGTGTGTGTGTGTGTGTGTGTGTGTGGTGTGTGTGTGTGTGTGTGTGTGTGTGTGTGTGTGTGTGTGTGTGTGTTTAAACAGTGTGTCATGTTCACATTTAGAACCTTGTGAAACAGCAACGACAGATATAGCTAATATAGAAGCATCTATTTATGAACAAAGTAGAATTAAAATTTTATCATAGAATTTATAACTGATGACCAATGCTTATTCAGTTCAAATTTATTTAATTGAAAAGAAATACTGTAATTTATATAACATTCAATAAAAGTTTAATTATAACAATGTGAAAGTTTGGATGCTCAGTTGAATGACCATGAGAAGCTAATTATAGGATGTACATAGAGAGATAGCCAATGTTTACATAGGCCTACACATGCATAGTCTGTTGTATATACTTACAGTGCATTCACATTATGTTCAAAATATTATACTGTAGCATGTTACGGGGCATTGTGGATTGCTTTACGGCACGCCTCCCCACTGATCATAAACCGTGTCTCACTGCTATTCAAGAAAACACGGTCAGCTACCGTTTTGTAAATTTTTTGATTTGATTTTGTCGTTTTAGGTTGTTATATGCTGTGTATTAAATTGTATGACAAGCTGCTGGGCCCAAACAGACGTAACACGAAAATTGCTTCAACACCAATAACTGCAATGTTACATTGAATGCAATAAATAAGGCATAATAGAAAATGATTAGTACCAAGCTTTAGTGAACAGAATCAGCATTGCCTTATTTTAGTAGGATAAAGATTTGCCTCTTTATGTGTAAAAAATTAAGCCAGCCAGCAGACTAAAATTAATGTCGGTGCATCAATCAATGTCAGTTTACAGAATGGTAATAGCTATTACATACATGCTACCATTAACTCATTAATTATAACAATGGTTTTTTTTTGTCACAAACGAATAAACTTGGTTCATTTTCTTTTCTGTCTGAAGTGTTACAAACTTGGAGTTCCAGATGTGTTTAATTAATAATTAATTAGTTTACTTGAAAGAACAAAAGGGCGTGTCCTCTGGAAGCATGATGTCGCCGACGATGTCGTGCGGGGGACTGTCGTAGAGACGTGTTTCTTGGGTACTCTCACGAAGTGTCAGCCTCCATCTCTTTAAATATGTGCAGGTTACATCAGCGAACAATAGCTTCCTGAAGAAAATCAAAAACTGCCGAGTACTCTTCGACCAAACCGATGCTGAAAGTCCCAGATGAGTTTCAGTACAAACCAGACTAGTTACGGGACACGCGCATTCACTCTCATAGCACGTAATTCAAATGTTACAAGATTACAGTATCAAATTAACAATACATAGCTGATATTAAGGGTTAAATATTTTTTTCTGACTGACTGCAAGGCAATTTAAATTAAGAGGTAACTCACATAATCCAACCATTGTTTGGATTAATAATAACAACGACATACGTGGTGGAGGTGCCGAATAACTGCAACACCATTTTGACTGTAGTATCTGGTCACACTTTTTGTTTTGAGGTGATGTATTTAGGGTCCACAATTATTTTACATATTTGTGTACTTTACTGTCCTATCCTTCATATCCTTTCCCGTATTGGTGATAAAGGTGTTCAGTCTGTCCTGGATATTCTCTGAAAATTTTTAGAAAAGATTTTTCCAAATTGATTGTATCTCAAAAGAGCTTTCTCCTAGAATACATCCACACAAAAGGATTTGTACTGTCGTTTTGGTATGACTCCGGCATAGGCTTTTACATTTATTTCGTTTAAAATGGTTAATTAAAAGAGTGAAACTACTAATTAAGAGTTAAACTATCTATGTATTTAAGTACTACTGAGTAAGACAGTTATGTTTTTATAGTTATAATAGGGGTCTTATCCAAAATCTCTCTCTCTCTCTCTCTCTCTCTCTCTCTCTCTCTCTCTCTCTCTCTCTCTCTCTCTCTCTCTCTCTCTCTCTCTCTCTCTCTCTCTCTCTCTCTCTCTCTCTCTCCTCTCTCTCACACACACACACACACACACACACACAAAATGCACATACTTCTTGCAATCCCAGTCTCAAACATATTGTAATGACAATTACAGAACGCTCTCGAACAGTCAAGAGCATCGTTCTTCACATTTCTCGCTAGCCAAGCAGGTGCGTGTCTCCGTGAAGGCTGTGTACTCAAGTAGCCTCTACACCTTCCGAGTGCTTGTTAACTACACAAATTATGTTGGCATGGAAAATGATTTTGGAATGTCTGCAGGCTATATTACAAGTGACAGCGACCACTTAGTTAGTTATGTTGGGTGATTTATTCAGTGCGGATCAAGCGGTTTTTGTGGAAAGTGATTATTGTGGTATAATTAGTGCAGAACTCTTTATTGTTGTCATTATTATTGTGTGTGGACAAATTTAACTTGAATTACTGTATGATAGTATCTTGTTGATTTCAAGTTATTTGTGACTCATTAGTGATTTAGTGGTAATTAACGGGTAATTAGTGATTTCATTGGTGTCTGTATTTGTTTCCACTGTACCATACGACAATCCGTGAGAGCATTGTAACGGTATTGTTCTCTGTTTAAAAGCTCACTGCCCACAATTATAATTTAAGACCTCCGACTGGCTTCTCCAATTTCTTACAAGTACTTCTTTTTGGTCTTTCCACAAGGGACATTTCTGCCATCAACATTGCATTGTAATATTGTAGGCCTATAGCTGCTATGCAAAACTGAGGTCTCCAACATCCATATTTCCTTCTGGTGAATTTTTGTCTCGTACGCCTTCTTAGAGATACTTTGTTGTTGCTCATCCATCCTTCCGTGTAATCCTCTGCATTATCTTTCACCGTCACACCAGAAAACCCTCTCTGTTGAGTAATTCATCCTGTCTGTTGTCTTTCCTGGTATTCATGATTCAGAGCAGTGCACTGCGCAAGCGTTAAGATTTTACTTTGTGTTGGTTACGGTTATAGTAGTTTCATATTTGTTGAGACAGAAATTTACATGATGATATAGAAACTGTAGCAGCTGTATAATTGTATAATTAATATTTGTGAAACTGTGAACATCAGAATTTAGTGGTCAGATTTGTTTGCTTTGCTTGCCAAAACAAAATGATTTGCTGTGTAGAAACTGTGACCATTTGTGTATAATGACCTTGTTCACTAACTAAAGATTTGAGCATCGCATCACAGTTAACACTTATAATTTTTGTTTAGGAACATTGTTTAGCAATTACTTTAAAAAACTCACTAAAATAGCTTAAAAAATATGAAAAGAAATATAAAAATATAAAAGAAGAATGTAAAGAAATTCTTTTTTATGAGTCTGTTCCTGTGATAACTTTTGAATGGTTTTGAGATGTTGATTTTGAATATGTTATGTGTTGTACTCTGAGAGGCTTTAGATGCTTTTTGAGTGATATGATTCATGGTGTGGATGAAAATGAATGAATTTTATTCTCATTTCCTGTTTTTATTTTTATGAGTAGTATTGGATGATTTTAATCTGAAAATGAAATGCTGAAGAAGATCGCGCGCGCGCCGCGTGTGTGTGTGTGTGTGTGAACATTTTATGCTACAGTCAGTTTCTTGGTACATATTTTATTTATTTAATATTTATAACTATTTTACCTCAAGCTATATTATTTCCTTATTTGGAACATGTTTCGGGAATCATATTTTTCCCCATCCTTAGCCATCTTAATTTTCGATCTTGTTGAATGTTGTTGAAACCATAGCAACAACCAACTGGAACACAAATATTCAACAAGATCCAAAATTAAGATGCCTGGGGATGGGAAAAATATGATTCCCGAAATATGTTCCAAATAAGGAAATAATATATCTTGAGGTAAAATATTTATACATATTAATATATAAAGTTTTCTTTGAGAGAAATAAAGAAGATGGTTTCATTTATAAAGAAAGGAAAAAGTGTCTATTTTGTTGTTTCTGGGTTGGTATAATACTATAAGATCTCTGTATAAGTAATAACTTAATAGTTATCTCTGTACATAATAGTTATTGTTACGACATCACAAAACAATCTATGTGTTTATCGAATGTTCCAGAGGGATCCGGAATGTAATGGGTGTGGCGTACATGATTATCGACACATTCGCGAGACTTTTCTGGAAGCCACCAGCCGCACGTACTGTGACAAGGCCGCAATTAATTACATCGTACACACTGACGCTAACGCACATTTTGTAATATTCTGGTCTGTGAGCACGGTATAAATACAAGGCATCAGCGGCCTTAGTATTCAGTTGTAGTCGCGATGTATTACAGTGCGGTTCAGTTATTATCGGGCGATACTACTCCGAGCGTTCAAATGGTTATTAGTGAAGCATTGTGTTTTATAATCGGGCGGTATAATTGTAATACATTTGTGTTTTTTATTAGTTGACATTTTATTGCGTGTGAACAATTTTTATCTGATTTGTTGTAAGAGACTGTGTTGTTAATTACGAACTGTTTAACGGTGAAAATTAAAGCTGGTGATTAGTGACTTAATTGGTGTCTTTTATTTTGTTTTCCACTGTACCTACAGCGATCAAGTAGATCGTCATAACATTATTACAGTCCTTTCTCTCTATAACGATATCCAAGGGACTGGGGATTTTCATCGTTATAAAGAGAGATCGTTATATAGAGAGGAACCAAAATTTGAAGAAATAGGTTCAAATTTCTTTTCGCTGCACCATACTTGTGAGCGGTAACGCACTGCCCGTGCGCTATACTTTCAGCATTGGCATGTATACACGTACGGAGCATTCAGCCGTTCACAGAATTCACTCAGAAGTATTTGAAATGGCCGCAACAACAATTCTACGTATTCCTTATCGCAACACAATGATTACAAAGCCTCGAGCACATTCGCAACTTTCAATTATCGCACTGTTTACAAAACACTAGATACCCTGAATGGACAGTCTGTGTTAACTGCTGACGGAAAGTAACGATAAACCACTGACCTTGTACGCACACTGTTTGTTCCGACAATCAGAGACATAGGTGTATAAACGGGTTCTAAGTGCTTAACCAATCTAAAAACGATGTGCGGTTTAACACGTCTGGAGCACCACACAGGCATGAAACTTTTGCGTGTATACATGTCCAGAGCACCGAAAAGGTTAAAAATAAAGTAATACTGTATCATAAATTCACACAACAAATATTTATTATTAAGTTAATATTTTTCCCCTATTACAGTATTTTTCTACTCTTTAGAAAGATTTAAAGATTTACAGTACATTAATGGAAGAAGTCTGTCATCCTAGTTTGCTTCCTTTTCCCCTTCCAAAGCACTGACCTTACTTTGTCATGAAGCCGCACAGCATCTTCTGTTGCCGTCATGTCATCTTCTTGGTGTATGAATAATCTATGCAGGATTTTAGCTGCCTCCAAGGCCTGCTGAGGGGTTGGGTCTGGTTCCGGCTCTGGTTCAAGTTCCGTGTCACTGTCTCCGCCTTCTTCCACACGAACTGCATTTAGAATGTCCTCGTCTGAAACTCCTGCTGTTGTAGCCACAGTGTCATCGACATCATCGAAGTCCTGCAGCTCTTCCGGTCCATAGGTGATAGGCAGTCCAAAATGTCTGGCCCAAACAGCTAAAGGCAGGTCATCTTCATCTTCAGTCGATCCTTCGTCTTCCAGCCGTCCTGCGTGTTTGAAGGAGTGTTTTATCGTTTTGGTTGTCATCTCTCCCCAGGATTTGCTGATCATGTGTATAGCATCGAGAATGTTTATTTTAAGGTTTCCATTGCACTCGACCAGTTCCATTAAAAGCTTCCTTCTGTAGTGACTTTTCAAACTTTTGATCACACTCTGATCCATTGGTTGAAGGACACTTGTTGTGTTGGCAGGTAAGAAGCAAAGCTCTATGTTTTGAAGATCAGAGATTACAGGGTGTGCAGGGCAATTGTCGACTAGAAGTAGGATCTTCTTTCCCTTGAGCTCAGCATCCCATTTTCGGATCTCTTCTTCAAAAAGCTGAGAAGTCATCCAAGCACACTTGTTTGCTTTGTAATTGACAGGCAGGTGTTTGATGTTTTTAAAACAATGAGGATTTTTGGACTTGCCGATCACTAGCAATTTCCTCTTCACTGAGCCTGTCATGTTAGCTGCCACCAAAACCGTAATTCATTCTTTCGCTAACTTTCCACCAATACACTTTTCTGATTTAAATTTCAATATTCTGTTTGGCGTCCTCTTGTAAAACAATCCAGTTTCGTCAGCATTAAAGATGTCTTCCGCTGAATATCGTGTCTTCAGCTCAGGCCACACTTTCTCCAGCCAGCCGTCTGTGATGTTTCTGTTAACATCACGGGCCTCTCCGCTGATCTGCCCGTAGTTGATGTTGTGACGCAGCTTCCACTTGTTCAGCCAACCCTCAGATGCTTTAAAGTCAGCAATGCCAGCTCCGATGCAAAAAATTCTGCTTTTGTTTTGACTAGAGGCCCAGAGAGTGGGATATGGTTTATACGCTGCTGTTGAAACCACTGCAGCATGGCCCGATCCAAATCTTCATGCTGAGGTTTTCGCAACTTCTTCCTGCTGCCTCCCTCCATTTCCGCATCAAGCCACTTCTTCCTATCCTTCCAGATGGTAGCCACAGTTGACTGGGAGAGGCCCGTTCGCCGAACAATATCCGTTTGTTTCTCGCCTTTCTCTGTTGCCCGAATCAACGATAACTTTTCTTCCACGGTGAGCACTTTATGCTTTTTAGAAAACATGTTGACCGTTCACGCACCGAGAAACAACTGAGACTGTACAGTAGCGGTCAACAGCTGTTAACGCATCAGTGTGAAAGTAAACAAATGACGCACGGTCAATAATAGGGGAGTTTTGCGCTTGACATTCCTCAAGCGGGAAACAAAACACGCCGGGCGACGACCTTGCTACTCAGGTAGGGTGCGCGCGTGCTTTAGAAACAATACACAGTGGGCAATGACCTTGAACAGAAATGCCTTGAAAGACTGAAATACCATCGTTATAAAGAGTGAGCAATATCGGTATAGAGAAAGAGTATAAACATTAATGTTATGGCAAACCAAACAACCCTCATTAATTTCATCGTTATAGAGGGGTTATCATTATAGGGAGAATCGTTATAAAGAGAGACTACTGTATATCGTTTAGAGGCAATTTTAAGTATTTACTTAGAGTGCATGTATTCGTCTGTATGAGCGTACACAGTTGATCAGTGCCTTTAGTTAATAACATGTTGAGTATTCTTAATGTTTCATGATGTTTATAGCTTTGTATAACCCTGGTGAAACCTTTCAATGTCCAGTGTTTAATGAACACAAGATTGCGCTTATTGATTTCCTAAAACTGGCCTCTTGTGAAAGTATAATAACAGTTGTTGAAGGGTGTCTGTTTTTATTGACTGTTAATTGTGTTTTTGTGTAAGTAATGAGTCTAATTTAAGAAAATTAAGACACTTAAGTTGTCTCATGTTACAGACAGTATTCCCCAGAATATGTTTGAAAATAAATTAAGTAGAGAAGTATATTTGAAACTATAGTTCTTCTTTTTCTTCAGTCACCATACTGTTATGATGGTCTACTGATCGTCGTATGATACATTGGAAAACAAAATACAAGACACCAATTAAGTCACTAATCACCAGCTTTAATTATCACAATTAAACGGTTTGTAATTAACAAAACAGTCTCTTACAACAAACCCATTAAAAAGTTGTTCACACGCAATAAAAATGTTAACCAATATAAAACACAATTGTATTACAATGGTCTCGCACATATATAAAACACGTAATACTTCGCCACAATACTACAAACCGGACTCCAATAATTCACAACTCAAACTCACTTTGTAATCGCCTGATAATAACTAACTGTAATACTACGAACCACATTCCAGTAAATCACAACTCAGACTGAACTGAACATCTCCGAGTACTTGTATTTAATTATAGTTAATATTACCTCGTGTATCCGGGTACACTGGTGCTCCTCCTTGCAACTTCATTGATTTTAACAACTATGCGTTTCGGGACTCATGGTCCCATCATCAGGTTGGTAAAAACGAAAATCACTCACATGGAGTACGTCAAATTAATAAAATACAAATAAAAACTTCACTCGCACATCAATCCAGCACATAAAGTCACAGTACCGCGTGTATACAATTACACCACTACACGATGCGCATCGTATCGGACCTTGCGAGCGACTAACCAATACGCGTCGCACTATATCTACCTCTATCTATGTGTTGTTCCAACACGCGTATGGCCGTGTCATACAGTCCGTTGGACTTAAAAGAAAGCTTGTCGTTCAAGAGCTGATTACCTTGGGTTTTTGAGGCTTTATAAATTTCAAATTCTTCCAGCGCATCCATAAGCCTGCCCTTTTTACAGTAATGTAACGGCTTGAAGCTACTTTGAAAACTCGAGTAATTATGGTTCTGGTTGACTCTATGCAAGGCAAAGTTTGATTTTATCTTCTGGATATCACCTCTAGGGAGATGTTCTCTGTACCTATCCAGAAATTTCCTGCCCGTTTGTCCAACATAAAAATTGTTGGAGTCCTTGCATTCTATTTTATAAATACCAGAACAGTTTTCTACTAGTCTGTTGGTCACTGGTCTCAAGGCATTCAAAATACAATTACTCGTTTTGAAAGAAACTGCGAAACCATGTTTTTTAAAAATGTTCTTAATAGTATTAGGCAAAAGATTTGTAAATTCCGTTGGTATATATTTAGTGTCACTGTTGTGTGTTTTGTTTATGCTTCTATTTTTATATATGTTCCTCTTCTGCCTCGCTACTATTTTGTCTATAACTGTACTACTGTAACTGTTGGCCACCGCGATATACTTTATCGTATTAAGCTCATCGATATAGTCTTCTGCCTCTAACGGAATTTTTAGTAATCTGTTAACCAACGAGTTGAATGATGCCATTTTTTGTGCAAATGGATGAAACGAAGAAGCGTGAATAGTAATATCTGTGGCGGTTGGTTTCCTATAGATGTTGAACCTAAATAAATTATTTATTTTCCGCACAGTTATGTCCAGAAAATTTAGGCTACTGTTATTTTCCATCTCCAACGTGAACTTTATTTTTGGGTGTATACTATTTATGTATTTACTCAAGGTTTCTATTTGTCTATGCGTGCCATTAATAACAAGGAATGTGTCATCCACATACCGAGTGTATGAGATGCTATTTTTGTGAAGTTTGTTTTTATGCGATAATATATGTTCATTTTCAAAATGGTTAAGATAAAGATCAGCCAAGAAACCACTGAGTGGCGATCCCATTGCGAGGCCGTTGTCCTGCGCAAAAAATCGGTTATCAAAAGTGAAATAATTCTGGCCTAATATTATTCTTAACAACGCGATAAGTTCATGGATTTTTTGCTGATCTGAAGTGCCTGAATCCTCCAGGTTTTTCTGTAAAACATCAATCGTTTGGGGCACAGGGACATTAGTGTAAAGGTTCGTAACGTCAAAGGACACTAACTTATATTGTGGTAATACTACTATCGATTTCACTCTGTCCTCAAACTCAATACTATTTCTGACGCTGTGGTTAATGTCTATTTTAATATTACTTTTCAAGATCTGTAAAAGTTTCTTAGCTACCTTATACCCAGGTGCTGTGTAAAAATTAACCACAGGACGTATGGGCATATTTGTGTATTTTTGGAAGGCCGTTAAGTGCGGGAGCTTGGGCGTGTATTGGTTTTAGCAGACGCATAGTGCGTGTATCGAATAGGCATGTGGATCTATTAATACAGTTGTTGATATCTCTAACGTAGTTTGTAGTGGGGTTTCTTGTCAAAGTACGTATGTTATTATCGTGAATAAACTCATAAACTTTATGTTTGTATTCGTCTTGATTTAGGATTACAATCGTATTGCCTTTATCAGCTTTAGTTAAAAAACTGTACGCAATATTAAACAAAAACTTGAGAACAATAATGCTATCATAACTATCTTGCAGCACATGTCTAGAATCATGTACACCGTAACATTTCAGCCGTATTCCACTGGATCGTTCGAGAACCACGTAGGTTGTTCTGTAATGTCGTAACAATACATTAAGTCTGAGCAAAAAGTTTATGCGGTTTGTTTACTTAAAATATTAGTCTTTATTCATCTAAATTTATATTGTCCTCTTGAAAATAATCTGTATTGCGTATAACACTCAGATATATATTTTTTTCAGTATTCAAAGCACTTCGAGAATGCCCTTTTTGATACAAACTGTAGCTGGCTCAGTCTTTATTTAGCATTGACCTTATATTCAAAATTACGACTAAAACCCTGCCTGTTAGGCCGTGGTCGGTTGCTATTAAACGTCATTACGTCGGCAACGTTTCGATTTCTAGTCAGGAATCTTCTTCAGGCCGCTAAGAAGCGATAGAGGGTAAAAACACAATAGGGGCAGATGTATGCCGAACACTACCCAATACCTATAAGCAACTTTTACCTGATACAGGTATCGGGTAATGTTCGGTGTATGGATGCTGCTATTGTGTTTATACTATATGTTGTTTCTCAGTGGCCTGAAGAAGATTTCCGAAGGGGAATCGAAATAGTGCCGACATAATAGCATTTAATACCAACTGACCACAGCCTAGCAACCTGGTTTTTAATTTTAATTTTGAATTTATTGACACCGGCCCTGCAAGCTTCAGGCATGAGTATTGACCTTATATGTTTTCTTTTCATTATTTACACATTTCATGACCACTTTCTTCCATTACTTACACAGAATGTAATCCAAGTTCTTTAGTGTTTGTAAACTTAATTACTCTTTTACCAACCCGTTTTACAAACATACCCACCTTTTATATTTCTTACTCCGTGATATATTCTTCACACTTACCTTACGTTTCATTAGCACATTACAGGATCGCCAACATATTTTCAGGTTATATATGTAAACCGTGACACTCTTTCCCTTAAAAACGCTTGACTAATTTATACACTCTTTTTTCTTTTGCTCAGAAGATTCTATAGGCAAGATTAGGCGAGATTTTTTGATGCTGTGAATAGGCTAGGTTTCAACGCAATAAATGCACTAAACACATGGTCATGGTGACATTGAAATTGGTATTTTAATTGCAATTAGAAATTCAAAGGGGCTTTACCCCTAGTTATCTTGTGATTCACGAATCACCCAACAATGCACACACGTAATTATTAATCGTACAAACTATATTTACTTAATATTATGAAGGCTCACCAGTACCTCGCTTTCACTCCCTATCTCTCATTCATCTCAAACCCCCCTTTTATATTTGAGATCTCATTTTTCTGAATAGAATATTTGAATAATAGATCGACAGTTATTAATCGTCGGTCAGTTGATCTAGTTGGAAGTACATAGCTGTAGCAGTTATTCCAAATGTTGCACCATTGCTCGTTCAAAACTTTTTGCTCCAGTACTCACGAAAACTGTTCGAAACTGTTTGTTAACTTTTCCAATTATATTGACACTTGCAGAGATTTACTTATACTTGTTTTAAATACATTTTTTACACTTTTTGAAGGCCTAAATCGACTTTGTCCGCGAACTTGGGTTAACACAACCGTATGGCTTGGAGATGTTGATCGAATTGCGATCGGTGTCCGTATACTATACTGGCTGATCACGTGGTACCCCTTCCTTGCTGGTCAAGCCATATCGAAACGTCTGGAACATTGTAGAAGCTTGAATTGCGTTTCAATATTATAAACACGTGTTTATTTCATGATATTCTCGTGACATCAGTCGGATCAATAAAAATTCGTGACCATATATGGTTAGGTTTATTTAGTCTGAGACGTTAATGCCTACGTCACACTGGCTGATTCATACGACTTCAGATTTATAAAGTCGAATTTCACTCCGGTTTACATAGATCGTATGATTGCATAATATTAAAATGATCCTACACATTTTGTACTGTCACATGTTGTATTGTGAAATGTTAAAAATCAGCTAATACACAAAACCTAACTTACTCGGTTAGCTGTCAAATAAAAAAAACCTATGCATACAGTGGGACTTTATTACCACTGTTTAAAACAATTGTTTACCGTCACCACATAAAAACAGTTGTTACTGCGGCGCTTTGATCACTAGAAATTCATAAAAATTTCACAAACTTTGTGGCCAAACCTCATATGCACATATTAACGTACTTGATCTAAGTTAATCCATGTATTAAGTCACCTCTTAATATCATTTGAAGTGTTGGAGTGTATTCTGTTTACCGAGCAATCTCTTTGAGAAAAATTTTCTTGGCATGTTCTGTGGTCTCTGGCTTACTTTCCCACTGTTCAAAATTGTATACATCTTCAGCAATCTACAAACATCTATTTATTCAAGGTGGCCCTCTTCAGCTATGTATTCCAGTGCCTTCATAACCTTCCCCTTGTATCATCATTCCTAGTGAAAGTCTTGTTAGCTATCCTACTTATTTTCTGTTTTGTACATAGTTCACAAACACTTAAATTCAATGCGTATGTTACAGGCTCTGTTGACAGTGGTGACAAGTCAGCATGTGGAAGTGCACGAAGGGACAGTACTGCTTGCCGTCAGGACAGTGTACAACATTTACCTGGCTAGCAAAAACCTCATCAATCAAACCACAGCACGAGCAACGCTTACACAGATGCTCAACGTTATTTTTGCACGCATGGAAAGCCAAGCTGTAAGTATGTTTTGTATATTTTGACAGAAAATTTGTTGACGAAAATACATTGACTTTAGGTCTACGTAATACAAGTACCCGTTAACTCAAAAACATTAGGTTCTTTATTTTAAGTGTTGCTGTGTTATAAGCATTGTGTATAGATAGACATTAAACATTATGTTTTCCTCAACCATGGCTTTTATTTATTTCAGCAGTAAACTAAAAACCAAAAACCGTTGTCACCTAACCTCATAAATAAAAACAACCTGTATTTTCACTTTGCATTAAGAGATAGGACAATTTACAATTAGTACACTTCTTTTCCACTTCGTAATATATCGATACAATTGCATATTAAGAACATCGAAAATGTACTGCAGGAACGGATGAAGGTACAGTTCCAATGCCACTAAATACCATTTGTTTATTTACTTGTTACTATGTTAATTAATTCTGGTCTCCATGGTATTGTTGACATCTTTGTACGCGTCAACAAAAGGGGGTAATGAAAAGGGCCTAAATCGTGCAAATGGAGCAGAATATCAAATTCCAATTTAGACAGTGTTTTTTGCTTTGTGCCAAAAAGTTACCTGTGCAAAATTTGGTGGCAATCGGAGTAATGATGTGGATTTGTATTCAATACAAAAAAAACCTCAGACTTTGATTTTTATATAATATATAGATTGGGATGTTATTGGTGTAACTTTCTAATAATTTGTCGTCCATGTTATCTGCTACATTGAAATGTCCAAAGCAATGCTTGTCAAATTCTTGTGATTTGGGATACCTTGTAAGTTATAAAAAGTACGACCAATGTGATCCAGCTTTCTCATTTACTTCATTTTGTTGGATTGTACCATGTTTCAAAGGATATTGTATATAAGGTTGGAGCCAACATTTTTGTGTAAGATCACTTCTTGGTAGAAATAAACACTGTTTAGTCATGGTGGAGGGCCAGAAAACTGAAGGAGAAGGCAAAGTCCAGGTTATCAATAACCACACTGAAAAAATAGCCTGAAAATTTAAAAATGCAGGATACAGAACTACAAACAAAACAGAACGCACGCTGTTCAAACAGAACAACTTGAAATATTCAAACACAAAAAACGCAGAGAAACAACATGCTAAACAAACAGAAACAATTTAAATCATACATATTATTTGGACACACACACACACACACACACACACACACACACACACACACACACACACACACACACAATTGGTATTTTGAATGATGGTGCCGTCACCAAAAGCAGGACGGACAGCGCTCCTAGCGGCAGCCTCTGACTAAGCTCTAACAGAGCGTGTAATTTTACATACTAATTGGTTATTAAATTTTCAAACTTCCCTCCCAAAATACCACCTACCTTTGACATTCCAACTCTTACTTGTATCCAGAAAACCCCAGAATTTGTTAGGCGAGGATTTAAATGATGCAAACAGACTGAGGTAGCGTTTAATAAATTACACTAACACGTGGTCTTTGTAAATTGAACTTATTATTTTATTTGCAATTAAAACATTAACGGGGTTAGCCCCATATCTCTGGTGGTTCATAGTCCATATTAATGAACATACATAATGAATAATAGATTGAACATTTACTTATTTTTTAATAAGGCTCACCAGTACTTCATATTCACGCTCGCTTTCATTCTTTGAAAACCCCCCCTATTACTTTTAAAAGATCATTATTTATGTAATTTCATAGTTGCCTAGGTCTTTTGTACTCATCTTGACGAGTTATCCAAAGTGAGGCACCATTTCTCGTTCCACTAATTTCTGCTGCTCTCGATGATTGTCCGAAACTGTTTTAAAACTGTTTCATTTATTCGTCACTTGTTGTCGACACATGGTGCTGATTTTACTTATGCTGAATTACATTTTAAACTGTTTTACATTGCCAAAATGGATTTGTCCGTGGACTTGAATTATATACAACCAGCCGGTTTTAAGAGTTGAGCGGAACAGAACGTTTTCATTCTTGATGCGACCAATATATTTGTGTGTGTCATGTGATACCCCTTCCACGTTGGCGACGTCATTTCGTATGTCTCTGGACGTTTTCTCACTGCGTTTTCTTATGTTCCAGAGGTATAAAATGTTGATTTGACGTCATTATGATTGTGATGTCTATTGAAAATTGCGATGTTGAGGCCACTTTTTGGGTTAGATCGGCGACACTCTGGCTAGACAGCTAAAAATAGCCCTCGACTCATTTGTTTACCAGGCACACCCCAAATTCCTTAAGCTTCTTCTGCCACTGTTTCACATGGATTTCAAAGTAAAATGATTTTATTCCTAATTTTGATCTAATTAAAACTCTGAACCCCGGTTTTATACATGTGACTTGGTATGTACTGTCACAAGCGAAAAAATAGTTTTAGCCATAAGGTAAAAATGGTAGGCCACAATTAATTAATTATTTTTATTAATAATAATTTGTGATCCGATTAGGTAGTGTTATGTATGGTTAATTACTTTACAATTCATTTCCATATAAATCATAAGAGTTCCAGGACGTCCAGATTGTTGGCTATTGAAAACTGGCAGAATTTTATAAAAACCTAGGAAGCATCTGAAAGTAAGACTGGTCTGGATAGCAAAAATAAGCAGCCGAATAACAAAAGGAAGTGGGATTCGAATATAGCTAACGTGGAGTACGAACTCAGAGTGTATTAGAACTTAGCAGATAAAGAGATTTAATAAAGGCAGGTTTAAGGAGGGAAGAATAGATATGAATTAAATGTTATTTCTGTTTTTAGATAGGGCGTTTTAGACTAGTGGGTTCAACTTTGATTAATCTGCAGGTCTCATAAAATTCAAGGCATGTGTTTTGTTTCCCAGGTTGACTCAGCCTGTGGAAATGAGTACAAGAGTAACGCATGGAGTAATACAAATAGACAACAAAAGAATAATGGTGGTGTGTCTACTTTCTTTGTGTGCCATTTTGATCACTAACCCAACCTCTCCTAAGACATTTACATGGTATAATAAAGTGTGTTATTATTTTGAAGATGAATTTCATGTGATAATTTAAAAAAAAAACATTAAATTTATTCTCTTTTGTGCGTAAGATGTATAGAGTTGCATTTGCTTAGTATATTTTAAAGTATCGCCACTGGTTCCCACTCTTGGCAGCTTGTAGAAAATGTTTGGCACACATTTTAAAAGATTTCAAAACCTGCAGTTTTTAAGTAGACATTATTGCAATCTTATTGTTGAATCTTGTTTACATGTGTTGCTATAAATTTGTAGATGTCACCTACGAACAAGGAATCAAAATTTTTACACAAAAAGAGGCACACCAATTTTTTTCAAGTGAGACTATGATTTTAAAACATAGCATAAGTTTTAATTTTTTGTTTTGTTTTGTTTTGTTTTGATGGATGGAGACAATAATTTGCTATCGTAATAAGAAAACTGTCTCCCCCCCCAAAAATACAATGTAATTAATAACTACTTCCTATGAAATTAGTGGAGTGAGCACTACAGTTCTTTCTTATTAAAATTGTTAGTACTTTTTTACTTGTATATCATAAATAACATTGATGAGAATAAAATGATTGAAACAAAGGTTTAAAAAAAACATACAAACACTTTGTAAGTTTCACAGTTTATTATTTCCCGCTGACAGCTGTTTCAGCTTATTCTCAAAGAGATCATAGAAACAACTAAACAAAGAAAGTGATACAACAAAATCACTTCATGGATACAAAAAACATAACACTACTGCACAACATACAGTAAGGTAAAAAAATGGATTTATTAGAAATTCTAGAAATTAGTAAACACATGTTCACCATCCCCACTTTTTTTGTGTAGTTGTTTCTATGATTTGTTTGAAAATAGCTTAATAAGCTGAAACAGCTGTCAGAGGTAAATAATGAACTGTGAAACTTACCAAGTGTTTGTATGTTTTTAAAAACTTCATATTAATATGTTTCACCAAGTGCCCAATAAATCATCAAGCAATATCATGAAAATGATTGAATAATCATAGTAATTAAATTGAGGACTCGTTTGACAAATTTCGCCTCTTTGACAGTGGCTTAGGTAGCTGAAACAGCTGTCAGAGTTAAATAAAATCTGTGCAACTTACCAAGTGTTTTTATATATTTTACAAAACCTTTGAATCATAGTAATGTTATGTGAATTGATTATAATGCTGACAGGCAGACGAACAGTCAAGGCAGAAGGAAGCAGTCCCAGTTGTTATACAACAGGAGGTTATCAACGGCCCTCAAGAGCCAGAACCGCCTGCAGAAAATACTGAGATACCGTCTGTTCAAGTGCCATCTACTCCACAGGACGTATCGAGTCACCAGGTTGTCAAAGGGATCATCAATAACATGATTGACGTAGTAGTTACAGGTGAGCGTATGTTTTATAAGAAACTATTGTCTACGTTACATCTTCATGTAACAATATTATGACCTCTTTGCTTGTTTAAAAAAATAATTTTTAATACTTCATATGACTTTAATAATAAGAAATAAAGGAATATGTTAAGTTTTTGCATAGAAGAGAAAAATAATTAGTTTAATCAGGCAGTTTTCCGAAAGAATTTAGTGTCATTATGATGTGTACCTTCATTATTGGGTTCGGCAAGAATTTGTTAAGAAAGACATTTTCGATTGAAACTTGACTAATCAGTACTAAAAAGTTATTTTCAAATCTTCTTCCTATTGGCTATTGGCTCTACTTCCCTCTATGAGATTTGGCGTCCTCAACAATCCTACACCACATTCCCTTCTATTCTCAGCAACAGTCTTCCATGGAGATCCATGGTTCGCAGGTACACACTCCATCCACCTAGTTCTTGGTCTTCATCTGGGCCTAGACACCAAGAGTTTCCATTCTGTGATAGCTCTCATATTTCTGGTCTTCTCCATTCTAGAAATATGTCCTAGCCATCTAATTCTCTGTGACTTAATAACTGTGACTTCTGTAACTGTAACTGTGTGTAACTGTAATTCTCTGTGACTTTACTATGTTTTCACTGTTTATTAATGTATCAAGTTCAAGATTTATGCGGATCCACCAAATGTCATCTTGTTGCACTATTAGCCCAAAAAAATTCTCCTATTATTCTCCCCCCCCCCAAAATCATTTAAGATCTTCTTCTTCTTCTTCATCCAAAAGAATTTAGTGTCATTATAATCTTTATTGTCATTTTTGGGTTTGACAAGAATTTCTTAAGAAAGACATTTTTGATTGAAACTTGACCAATCAGTAATAAAAACTTATTTTCAAATAAGATTATTTATAATAGTGATATCTCTATAAAAGATTATCGTGCTTGTTTGTAATGTCTGTTCTTAATCAGTTATCTCAACAGTAAACAAATTGGTACCAGTGGTAACTGATTAATTAGATAACTAAATGTGTAATTATCACAAAATTTTGCTCTTATTATATGATGGCGACCTATGAAATGTATAACTCTAAGTGTAAAACTAGTAAGTTTTCATTAGTTACAATTACATAGTAAATGCAGTGGCGGCCGGTGAGTTCTGAGGAAGGGGAGACTACGAGACAGTCACATGAACCATGAACCGTGGTTAGCCACCATAGCCCCCCCCCCCAGTGCTCGTTATTTCACTCTTAAGTATGGTAGAGCTATCTGATTTGTACAGCATACATGTCTTATTGGAAAGACACCGAAAACAACGTATTTTTGTTCTAGCAAAGAAGTAAACTGCTGAGTATAAATTTATTTTGTAAGCTGTGATGAATTTATTTGTAGGCCTCACAGGCGGCAGACTTCTATGACTTTGGCATACAAAAGCTTGTAGAACGTTATGACAAATGTTTAAACAAAAATGGAAACTATGTAGAAAAATAGAGAAATATGTAAGGAATTAAATAAAAAAGTTTTTTGAAAAAATCTGTGATGGTTTATTTTTTATGAGAAATCGGACCTTACTTTCTGAATAACCATCGTACATTAAACCGTGCCGAGAGGCTAATTCATTCGTAGCCTCCCAGGCACGATTACAGATGCACTACTGCTCCCCCCCCACCACCACCACCACCACCTGCTGGATATAGTTCTCACATAGCTGTAGGAGTACTATGGTGGCTACTCAGATCCCTGCCTCAGTCTTCTGTTACTCTGCGCTATTATTGATAATGCATGATTAAAAAGTTTTTTGTAAGTTATAAGATAATTTAAAATGCCAAATTGTGGTTACAAATTGATTACAGGTTCAATTATAACAAAAAAGAACCTATTACCAATTCTGTTGTTTATTTTTTAATTTTCTAAATTTTATTGGGGAAGCTTAGCCTCCCCTAATGAGCCACCACTGGTAAATAGTTAATTTCTGTGCTTCAGATTAAGCATACACTACTGAGTTACCTTGTACATTGTATAAGACACTAGAGTATCATGATACTGTAGCTGTTATACATTTGGCAGCTCTGGTAACAGTATAGTAAAAGCTAAATGTGATTCTCATATGTAGTTCTTCTCAAGGTCAGTATTGAAAAGATGTATACAATGTCTGCAATTAGTGTCTACATGTATACGCAATAACAGCAACAGACTTAGCAGCGCCTGTAATCAACTCAGACAGGTGTAGATCAGTACTCATATTCAGTTTGAATGTAAATAGTCATTGGCATGTAAATATGTAAATATTTAAAAATTTGTTACCGGTATGTAAAATGTATTTGTCAGGTTAGTTTATGTAGCATAGCTTATGGTAATTAAATACAGAGCAGTATAGTTTTACA
The DNA here is from genome assembly GCA_034769895.1 of Magicicada septendecula. Lineage (NCBI taxonomy): Eukaryota > Metazoa > Arthropoda > Insecta > Hemiptera > Cicadidae > Magicicada > Magicicada septendecula. The sequence goes on from CM068368.1 coordinate 45,415,862, forward strand.
CTTATAATTATTTTATAAATTGTGAATTTACTAATTTTATATGAGATATTAACTTTTAAAAATGGGACACTTATTTTTATATGTTCATAGTGAGTGGAAGTGTTAAAAATATTTTTGTCGGAAATTGGTATTCACAATGGTAAAACTTGCTGGGCTGTTAAGCTGTGGTCCAGAAGAATCTCTATAATTAGTGCCAGATATTTTGAATGCATCCATAACGGACATCTTCGTTGGTGTGGGAACAGAGATCTTAAATGTCTGTACAGGACTAAAAGCAAAGACTATCCTACCCATTGAGGCACTTCTATTTATAAATGTTTTCAGGTATCAAACAGCACACACTGTTGGTCGGCCAATTTCAGACCAGTTGCACACCAAGTCTTAATGGTGGTAACCAGTGTTTATTTAGCACAAAGGACTCCTCTTGCTTTGGCAGTACTTTGCTCGGTTGTAGAGGAAGGCAGAAGGATACATAAGCACGGCAAGTACATAGCATGGCATGAATAAACAAGAGGAGTCCTTGCTCCATTGGGACGTGGTAAGGTAGCCTGACCAATCAGAGGAATGCAGTTGGTCTGAAATTGGCTATCTAGCAGTGAGTATTATTTGATATCTGAAAACGTTTATGAATAGAAATACCTCAGTGGGTAGGAAGTCTTTGTTTGTAATAAGTGGGCATTTAAGACCTGTATTTGTGTGCCACTGAAGTTGTCTGCCATGGGTACAGTTGGAACATATAGCACTAATTATAGACATATTTGATTACAGCCCCAGCAGTGACTTCGCTGTTGTTGCCTAATATTGACACCGGCCGTGAAAGCTTATACTTTCTTATCAATTGATATTCTTCATCATCATCAGTACCAGCAGATTTTGCTGCCTTACTGTCTACTGCTCAACAAGTGCAATTTACTGTTTTTAGTATAGTTTAGTATTTAACCAGATCGTTTGCACATCTTGCAAATAGCTGTCACTGTAGCCTCTGCTTTATGGCTCTTCACATCCAGTATCTTGTCCTCATATTGGGATGTCGTATGCCAGATCTGTTGCTCATTTAGCACCAGCCAGGGGACATGTATAGCTTATGGTGTGCTGTGGACGCGAGTAACGTTGTCCCCCAAAAGCTCTACAAAAACTAAAAATAAACATAATTTTGCATTGGATCCCTTCACATGTGGGATACCAGGGAATGAGGTGGGAGACAACCTAGGAAGGAAAGGTACCTCTCTACACCAACCCAGGGAGGTGTACTACTGTCATCACTGCAAAAAACTTACTCAGAACATCCATAAAAAAAGACAAGCGCAATTTATCAAGAACATCAATATTGACAAGATGTGGAAAAACATAGATACAGAGAAAAATAAAAACAAATCTAGGAGATATTCTGTTGCTTCATTTCGTCTTAATGCCGGACATGACTGCCTTGCTGCCCACATCAGTCAAATCAAAGTTTACTGCTCTGAAAGATGCACAAAATTCCACTAGCCGAACTACAGGATGGATAGTGAACACCTCCTCCACTGCCAAAAACTAGACGCTAGTCTGCGAGCTGCTGGAAACATCGCACTACTGTATTGGGATGCCAGAAAGCTGATGGACTGGAGTCCGGGCTAGCCATAGGAAACAACAACTATCTTGTCCTCATTACTGTCTTTGACCACATCCGTTTAAGTTTCTTACTCTGTAGAGTGGTATCATCTGTTTTGGTTTGATTGCATATCATTTAATGTTTTTCTGGTTTACATGTTATTTTATGTACAGGCCTGTACATATTTGTGTGAGAAACTTGGTGAGTAGTTGACAAACTAACCAGATTAAGGAATTCTGGTAAACTTGTGATGGCTAAAGAAAATTAGCCTACATGCAAGAACTATCCACTAAAAAAAGTGAAATATATTAACAATAAAGACAGGAGTATATATACAGGGTGATTCATGAAGAAACGGAAATACTTCGGGAGATGAATCTACATCGAAAAATAAGAAAAAAAGTTCATATAAACATAGGTCCGGAAATGCTTCGTTAGCGAGTTACAGCTAGCGAAAGATTTCGCCCGGGTTTCGGTTCCCCCGGGTAAATAAAGACTTTCTGAACCTAAGTTAGGTTCGAAGTACAATAACTTGGTTAAATGACTAATAAATTCATAAAAGTTAAAAACAAAACTTGTAAAGAATTTAATTCTGAGAAAAATGGTGTAAATAAAGTTAATAAAAATCAACAAAAAATTCGAATTGTTTCCAATTTTCCAAAATTTGTTTTTAGGCAAAGATTTTTCTGTTTTACGTCATCATATCATGATATCATGAAACTTATGGGAGATACAGTTCTGCGACCTGTTTTATTCCATTTTTCAGGTCAAAAACCATAAACAGCAGAATTCGCCCCTTCCCAGAATTTCAGAAAGTCTTCATTTACCCGGGGGAACCGAAACCCGGGCGAAATCTTTCGCTAGCCGTAACTCGCTAACGAAGCATTTCCAGATCTATGTTTATATGAACTTTTTTTTTCTTATTTTTCGATGTAGATTCATCTCCCGAAGTATTTCCGTTTCTTCGTGAATCACCCTGTATATTGCAACGGTACAACCATTAACGGTACTGTGCATTGCCAAAATAAATGAAATAAATAATAAAAATAAACAAATTTGAATTAATAAACATGATTCAGATTGCATAAGCTGTATCGTAATTAAAAATAGGGAGCACAGAATTCATGCATGGACACGCATTCCTTGCACACCTGTCGCTAGCATTGTGTTCACGCGTATTTTGTTTGTGTGTGTGAAGCCTGTCCGTTCCTGAAATGTAACCAACCCTTTTGAAGTAGAATAGTTTTGTTTTATTTTAATTATAAGAAAAATATGTACGATAAGGTAAAACAAAAGACACCAAAGTGTAGAAATTAAAGGTGAATAAAGGGTTAAAAGACCATGGCGAAATGACGAAAGATAAGCGAAAATAGTGAATTGAACCAGAGTGGGGGAAGTGACACTTCGACAAAATCTGACAAGTTAAAAATTGTTTAGACATGAGTTTTTGCACGACCTGACTATGACCAGGTCGCACTAATAAAGTTTCTTCTTCTCTATTCAACCGTTGCCACAGGAGGCTATGTCAGTCGACGACGCTAATTTAAATTTATAGTAAGAGGCACAGGACAACCTGAAGTCCAACCAGAGCAGCAGAGTACATACGAGGAGGTCTATGGACACACCCGCAGCATATGATGTGAGGCGTGACGACTCGTAAACCGTACATGCAGTAGAATCCGACCAGAGGACCAAGAGGACACGTAGGACACAGACTGAGGACCAAAGGAGGACGTACGGATGACAAACCACGTCAAACGAGGTGTTGAAAAACCAATGTAATTACAGACATTTGAAAGACGCTAATTAAAGTTACAATGCAAGACATTCAACCTGTATTAAAATAACTAATTGTACATAAATGTAAAATCAGAGTAAAATTTAGAATAATATCTCTTGTATAAAATTTAGTAATGGAGAGTAACATAAATGATAAGAGAAATATTTGATTTTTGAGTTAACGTAATTAATAAAGTCTCGGTTTATAAAGGAGAATGCATATTATAACGTAGTCGTGGTGTCATCCTACTTATTTCCTACGAATAACCAGGAAAAATAAACACTTATACTTAAACACTAATAAACAATTAAAAAAATTTATTATTATCAGCGGTTCCGCTCAGGCGGTGTGGAGAATTCAAACTTGTCCCGCCGCTTATCGATTTTTCAATCAAGCCAGCAGTTTGCTGTATTCGCTGCTTGAGCGCTAGTCGCCAATTCATAGATGTCCGCTATAATGTACAATATTAATAATACACTTTCCTACTGAAAATAAAACACATTGGTTATTCACCGTATTGATTTATTAATGAATGGTTATTACTGTTTTCATTGACACAAGTTATATTTGGTTTGTTATATTATTTTGCACTGGTCATTTATCTATGAGACAATCTCTCTCTGGGTTTGACAAATCGATTTTGAACATAACCATACACCGTAATGGCATTCTACTGAAGTAGTAAACAAATATTTTCGTTCAATCGTCTGGATTCTTTTGATTACGATAAAAGGATTAGATGCAATTACAATAATAAAAATACACAACCTTACAATATTTCTACTTAAATCTTATAACATGTAGCTATAATTGGTTTGTTGGAGTGTAGTTTTAAAGTGTTTTAAAGGTTCGTAAACTAACAATAGGTTAATTTTATAATTTGACAAATTTTCAGTGTCTTAATATTTTTATTTAATCTTTGAAAGAGAATAAATTCAGTTTAGTGATATTTCATAGTATAGTGAGAAATATTTAAAGTGCGTTTTTTCGGGAATTTGGATAATTTATATGATACTTAACAACTTCGTAGACTGGGGTTAATCAGTTGGTCTGGTACAAAGGACTGTATCTGCAATAGTATTCAATTTTCAATTATTCGGGCTTCTGGCATCTTTTTCAATTTACTTGGATTAATTTATTCACTTCGTTTTGAGTTAAAAGGTCTTCGCCATCTGTTAATTGGTTTCAGTCATAGTCTGCCTCCTTCTCGTTCAATTTTGGTAATTTGGTTAACTTTTGTAACATTTTAAATGAAAAAATTGGTTGTTAAAATTTTGGCTTCTGTTTTCCAAGAGCGTCACTTTACGTGTAACGATATTCAACGGTAAATCCGTACTTAACGGTGGTTGCTATGGTTACTCAATAAAATCTGATTGGGTAATAAGGCATAAATCCATTGTTATCAAAATTTGAATTCTTTTCAAAATCCTCATATATCTTCTGACTGTCTTCATTCCATTATCTTCCTTCCTAAATATTAATTATTAGCACGGTTATTTGTATTTTCTTCCAAAGATTATTTTGGTATCCCACAAGATTGGGTTATTTCATGTTTTATAAGTTTACAATTATTTTAATATTTCCTAATTACATTTCTCTGTTTATTTAACTCCTTATTTTAATATTTTGCTTTTAATAAGATTTACAATTTATCCTTGGTTGATTAGTCACCTTGGATTTGTTGATTACTTGGTTATTTTCGTACAATTAGTATTTGTTGATGTTTGACAGTTAGGCTTTTCTCAAGTCTAAGTAGCCATTACTGATTTTTGATATACATTTCATGTACATTACATCTCATTGTAGCCTAGAGCTTTATTTTGTTCTTATAACTATGTTTATTATCTATTGATGTGTTTTGGTTCTGTTTTTGTGTGATTTGTATGTTACTACTATTTTATACATCACATATTGCTAACTATTTACTAACTGGTTTTCTCGTTTTCTAAATCAAACATTGCTTTCCTTTCTTACTTATTTACTCCGCCAATGTCAACAATATGGCTATTAATTACTATTTTTTCATCACATAAAATACAACATTTAGGTTTATGGTTGGTATAATTACCCCAGCCATATCCTATTCATAAGTTTGTTTAAACAATTATTTAACACTTAATATCTAATATTGGTGTACAATTCATTACCTTTGATTTATTTTTTGGGTGATAAACAACCTCATCTCTATTGAACTTGCTTCAATAATCATCCCTTTTAACATGGGTGTTTATTGAGTGTTTTAAACTTCTTATTATATAAATACTCTTTGTCTTCACTCCATGGTAACTCTGATTACATTTTCATGGGGTTCTCACCTTTAAATTCTACTATATACTTTTAAACACTACAATAAGATTCTTTTCTAATCTATACAGTTAATATCACTCTTCAGTGTCCATTACTACTTAATTAATGGTTTATTTTAAATACTATTCTTAAAAACTTTCTTAAATATTATTGTTCACTATTAAACCTTTAGTGTTTGTTATTTTTACTAAGTGTTTATCTTAGCTTTCACTATTTTTCCTATTGCTATCATTGACAATATTTTTATCTACTCATCACCTGCACTTTTAAATTATCTTGTGTTTATTATAATTTACTTAGTGTTTCCTTTTCTATCATTTCACTTTAGGGTAGTTTCACTTTCACTATGTTAAATTCCGTTTACTTCTCACTATTTCAATATCTCTTTCTTTCTTTACACATATTATATATACTTATTAATATCATGTCTTTCTCTATTACTAACTTACATGTACTTCTAATTCTTTAGCTATCGTGTTTTATTAATGACTAATTAAAATTGCCACTCAATCAATACTAACATTTATTTTTTATATTGGTACTTTACCGGTTTTGTTTCCTTTATTATATTTGATTATATTATTTCTCCCTTCTCTATTCTCTATTCCTTGTCTGTGTTTTCTCGACTTGTTTCATTTTATTTTCTTCATCGTGGGTTTGTTCCCTCTTTGTTCTTATTTTTCTTCTCCTTCACTTCTCATCTTGTTTACTTTTATTTTGGTTCTTATCTGGCCAATCTCTGGGGTTGGGTCAATGTCGTTTGTCTGTCAGTCTATCTGTGAGTTTCTTTAATAATCACTTTTAGTTTATAATTCTTCCTCCTTCTTTCTTAATTACATTTTATATTTTTATTCTCTTCATTATTTATTTATTAAAATATATTATTTTTTAGCATTTCTTACATACTTATAGTTATCAAATATGATCTGAATTTGGAGATGTTATAATATGCAGTAGAAAGTTTTAAAACTAATTAATATTAAAGAAATTGGAATACAAGTAACTTCATTATTAATGTAAATTAATCAGAACTTGCAAAAATATGATCTCACCATGAGTAAGCCGAGAGCAAAATAAATATTTAATTAATTAAAATTAGATAATAAGATTTATGTATAACCTGTGTATGTAAATTGTTAGCTATAAGTTGTGTACGAAGGAGTCGTACAAACGATATAATAATGAGTAGTATTTCTATATGTGACATGAAAAATTTTGTTTAATAAAAATAAATAATGGAACAATTTCAAACTTAAATAACGTATCGTCTTCTTATTACGATTACACCCAGGAATTCAATACATTATATAATTTGTTATGTTATATAAATTGGCCCTGAACTTGGGGCTACACAAATTAAATTATCTATCAATCATTGTGTTGTTATAATATATATATATATATATATATATATATATATATATATATATAGGAATGTTAATTATCGACCGTATTATTATACTGTTAATGATTTTGAGGTTCGGTCAAATATGAATTATGAAAACTCAGTTTTGCGACGTTTCGAGATTTATTCTTCTCATAATCATGCCTACAACATTAAAATATAGTCTTACTACAATTATATTATTTGTAAGTGTGTATAGGTGTGTGTAAAGTCATACATTACTATAACTATTTACTTACATTAACTGTGAGATGAGCTACAGCAACCACATTACACTAAACACTTATCACAGTTCCATACTTATACACATATAACACATTACAATTGTATAGTGTTAGCGTTATGTAGTTACCTGATAGACTGCCAGCGATATAAAATTTTAATAGTACCTAACTAGAAAGTTGTTCAGTATTCCTATACCTGTAAACTATTGTCCATTTTAAAAAGAGTGAATAAGATTAGAATAACACTTGCTAAGACTTTGTACGTCCGTTTTCTTGTTAACTGAAAGGTGTTTATTCTTCTCTATTGTTAGCATTTCTAAGAATTGCCGTTTAAAATGATTACTTTCTGCATGAATTACTTTAGCTTTGTGAAACTGAAACGAGTGACCGTGTGTACGGGCGTGTTGTGTTAGGGCCGTGGGATCAGGTCTGTTTGTATTTACTTTCTGGCAGCTATATTTATGTTGATAAATACGTCTTTTAAAGTACTGTTCAGAACAACCGTAATATTTTTTTCCACAGTTTTCTTCACACGGTATTTCATATATTATGTTGGATCTTAGTTCTATTTCATCCCTGTCTTTAGTATGCGTAAAACATTTATTATTGATAGTGTTAACGTTTTTGAAAGCTATTTTTGTATTGTGATTAGCATTAGTGAGGATCTTGGAAAGTCTTTCTGATAATGATTTGACATATGGAAGGGAAAAATATTTTTTAGTTGTAGTAGTGTTATCTTGATTACTGGATGTTGTATTCTGTCCTACAGGTGTATTACCATTTATTTGGTTATTAGTCACGTCTAAGTTATTTATTTGGGTTTTAGTGTTATCTACCATATTATGATTATGTCTGTAACTTTCTCGCAATATTTTGCAAATTATCTTGTGGGGGTACCCATTTGTTAGCAATAAGTCTACTAGTCTATTATCAATTTCTTTTTTGTAGATGTCTGTTGTAAGTCTGTGTGCACGATTTATCAGATTTTTAGCAACATTAATTTTGTAGTGGTATGGACAATGACTCGTGTAATGAATGTATCGTCCTGAGGTTTGTGGTTTTTGCCACCATTTTGTGTCAAGTTTACCATTGGCTTGGTGGAGTAATAAAACATCTAAAAATGAGATTGTGTTGTCCGATTTTTCTAATTCTACAGTGAAAACTATACGTGGATGAAAATCATTGAATGTATCTATTATTATATTCTGCATATTGATCGGTATTGCTGTAATAATATCATCAACAAATTTGTAAAGGAATGGTATATCAAATGGTACAGTGGGAAGTTTTTTATCAAGAATATACTCAAGATATATATCAGCCAAGATAGGGGCTATTGGTGAGCCCATTGGGCATCCAAATAACTGTAAATAAAACTCATTGTTGAATTGAAAATATCCCCTCTCTAGGCATAACTTAAGTGCTTCTAAGAATTGTTTTTTAGGAATATTTGTGTGAGGTCTGAGTTCATCAAACCTGTCTGAAATAATTTTGGTTACTATTGGTACTGATATATTGGTAAAAAGGGATGATACATCCAGTGAAATAAGTTGATACCCAGGGGGTAATTGAACATTGGATATCTTATCGTGGAAGTCAAATGAATCCTTCACGTTATACTTGTAGGTGGAGAGACGTGTTAGAATAGTGGCAAGATGTCTAGCTAATCCATATGTTGGGGAATTTAAAAACGAAACTATGGGTCTGACTGGGTTCCCATCCTTATGGTTTTTTACTAGAGAGTACAACTTAGGGGAAGTTGGTGCGTTATTCACAAGTTTTCTGCAAGTATGTTCATCTATGTATTTGTTTTTTTGTAAGAACCGTACGTACTTGTTTGTATCATTCATCAGGCTGTGTGTGGGGTTACGTGAAACTTTTTTGTACGTATTATGGTCATTTAATAATTGTTGAGTTTTTTTTATATATTCATCTTTATCAATTGCTACCGTTTGATTTGTTTTGTCAGTTTTAGTTATGTATATGTCTGGGTTGGAGCGTAGGAATTGTTTTGTTTTTTTTAATATCAGTACATCCCTATGTTTTATACCATTTTTATTCTTATTTTGATTTTGATAATTTGTAATCACATTAACACATTGACCTCTGACTACTTCCCTGTTTTCTTCAATTACACTGTGTTGGATGAAGTATTCTACATCACTAATTAAATTTTCTATCGGAATTTTGTTATTTATAAATGGAATGGAATATTTGGGTCCTAGTGATAAGAATTGTTTTATATCTACGGGGATGTCTTTTTTAGTCAAGTTCACAAACCATTTCTCATTACCTATGATATTACATGTTTCTTTGTGTAATTTATTGAATTTATTTATTTGACGGGTTTTAATTATTTCATGTTTTTGGTCATGCAGTATTTTTTGTTTTTCTTCAAATTCTACCATTACTGTGGGCGGTAAAATTGTTTTGCAGTAATCTCTACATTCCACTATGGTTCTTTCTGTTCCAATGATCTTATAATTAGAGCTCTTAATTTCTAAATTTAACAATGTTTTCTTAAATCTATTAATAGCATTCTCAAAGTCTTTGTAATATTTATGGTGAATATGACAAGTGCGATGTAATTTCCTAAAATAGTTATTAATGTGTGAAGGTGTGACGTCTTCTGCTCGGCACCGAAGTAGGAAGATGCGGTTATTCTTAGCATGTGTCAATTTCTTGTATGATTTCGAAAGTAATTTCAATGTTGAGACTGATGAAGTACCATGTATGTCCTTTATATCCTTGTAAAAACCCATATTTCATGTTGTAGTAGATATCATAGCTCTCAGCAATATTATAGGAATGTTAATTATCGACCGTATTATTATACTGTTAATGATTTTGAGGTTCGGTCAAATATGAATTATGAAAACTCAGTTTTGCGACGTTTCGAGATTTATTCTTCTCATAATCATGCCTACAACATTAAAATATAGTCTTACTACAATTATATTATTTGTAAGTGTGTATAGGTGTGTGTAAAGTCATACATTACTATAACTATTTACTTACATTAACTGTGAGATGAGCTACAGCAACCACATTACACTAAACACTTATCACAGTTCCATACTTATACACATATAACACATTACAATTGTATAGTGTTAGCGTTATGTAGTTACCTGATAGACTGCCAGCGATATAAAATTTTAATAGTACCTAACTAGAAAGTTGTTCAGTATTCCTATACCTGTAAACTATTGTCCATTTTAAAAAGAGTGAATAAGATTAGAATAACACTTGCTAAGACTTTGTACGTCCGTTTTCTTGTTAACTGAAAGGTGTTTATTCTTCTCTATTGTTAGCATTTCTAAGAATTGCCGTTTAAAATGATTACTTTCTGCATGAATTACTTTAGCTTTGTGAAACTGAAACGAGTGACCGTGTGTACGGGCGTGTTGTGTTAGGGCCGTGGGATCAGGTCTGTTTGTATTTACTTTCTGGCAGCTATATTTATGTTGATAAATACGTCTTTTAAAGTACTGTTCAGAACAACCGTAATATTTTTTTCCACAGTTTTCTTCACACGGTATTTCATATATTATGTTGGATCTTAGTTCTATTTCATCCCTGTCTTTAGTATGCGTAAAAAATTTATTATTGATAGTGTTAACGTTTTTGAAAGCTATTTTTGTATTGTGATTAGCATTAGTGAGGATCTTGGAAAGTCTTTCTGATAATGATTTGACATATGGAAGGGAAAAATATTTTTTAGTTGTAGTAGTGTTATCTTGATTACTGGATGTTGTATTCTGTCCTACAGGTGTATTACCATTTATTTGGTTATTAGTCACGTCTAAGTTATTTATTTGGGTTTTAGTGTTATCTACCATATTATGATTATGTCTGTAACTTTCTCGCAATATTTTGCAAATTATCTTGTGGGGGTACCCATTTGTTAGCAATAAGTCTACTAGTCTATTATCAATTTCTTTTTTGTAGATGTCTGTTGTAAGTCTGTGTGCACGATTTATCAGATTTTTAGCAACATTAATTTTGTAGTGGTATGGACAATGACTCGTGTAATGAATGTATCGTCCTGAGGTTTGTGGTTTTTGCCACCATTTTGTGTCAAGTTTACCATTGGCTTGGTGGAGTAATAAAACATCTAAAAATGAGATTGTGTTGTCCGATTTTTCTAATTCTACAGTGAAAACTATACGTGGATGAAAATCATTGAATGTATCTATTATTATATTCTGCATATTGATCGGTATTGCTGTAATAATATCATCAACAAATTTGTAAAGGAATGGTATATCAAATGGTACAGTGGGAAGTTTTTTATCAAGAATATACTCAAGATATATATCAGCCAAGATAGGGGCTATTGGTGAGCCCATTGGGCATCCAAATAACTGTAAATAAAACTCATTGTTGAATTGAAAATATCCCCTCTCTAGGCATAACTTAAGTGCTTCTAAGAATTGTTTTTTAGGAATATTTGTGTGAGGTCTGAGTTCATCAAACCTGTCTGAAATAATTTTGGTTACTATTGGTACTGATATATTGGTAAAAAGGGATGATACATCCAGTGAAATAAGTTGATACCCAGGGGGTAATTGAACATTGGATATCTTATCGTGGAAGTCAAATGAATCCTTCACGTTATACTTGTAGGTGGAGAGACGTGTTAGAATAGTGGCAAGATGTCTAGCTAATCCATATGTTGGGGAATTTAAAAACGAAACTATGGGTCTGACTGGGTTCCCATCCTTATGGTTTTTTACTAGAGAGTACAACTTAGGGGAAGTTGGTGCGTTATTCACAAGTTTTCTGCAAGTATGTTCATCTATGTATTTGTTTTTTTGTAAGAACCGTACGTACTTGTTTGTATCATTCATCAGGCTGTGTGTGGGGTTACGTGAAAAAACAATTCTTAGAAGCACTTAAGTTATGCCTAGAGAGGGGATATTTTCAATTCAACAATGAGTTTTATTTACAGTTATTTGGATGCCCAATGGGCTCACCAATAGCCCCTATCTTGGCTGATATATATCTTGAGTATATTCTTGATAAAAAACTTCCCACTGTACCATTTGATATACCATTCCTTTACAAATTTGTTGATGATATTATTACAGCAATACCGATCAATATGCAGAATATAATAATAGATACATTCAATGATTTTCATCCACGTATAGTTTTCACTGTAGAATTAGAAAAATCGGACAACACAATCTCATTTTTAGATGTTTTATTACTCCACCAAGCCAATGGTAAACTTGACACAAAATGGTGGCAAAAACCACAAACCTCAGGACGATACATTCATTACACGAGTCATTGTCCATACCACTACAAAATTAATGTTGCTAAAAATCTGATAAATCGTGCACACAGACTTACAACAGACATCTACAAAAAAGAAATTGATAATAGACTAGTAGACTTATTGCTAACAAATGGGTACCCCCACAAGATAATTTGCAAAATATTGCGAGAAAGTTACAGACATAATCATAATATGGTAGATAACACTAAAACCCAAATAAATAACTTAGACGTGACTAATAACCAAATAAATGGTAATACACCTGTAGGACAGAATACAACATCCAGTAATCAAGATAACACTACTACAACTAAAAAATATTTTTCCCTTCCATATGTCAAATCATTATCAGAAAGACTTTCCAAGATCCTCACTAATGCTAATCACAATACAAAAATAGCTTTCAAAAACGTTAACACTATCAATAATAAATGTTTTACGCATACTAAAGACAGGGATGAAATAGAACTAAGATCCAACATAATATATGAAATACCGTGTGAAGAAAACTGTGGAAAAAAATATTACGGTTGTTCTGAACAGTACTTTAAAAGACGTATTTATCAACATAAATATAGCTGCCAGAAAGTAAATACAAACAGACCTGATCCCACGGCCCTAACACAACACGCCCGTACACACGGTCACTCGTTTCAGTTTCACAAAGCTAAAGTAATTCATGCAGAAAGTAATCATTTTAAACGGCAATTCTTAGAAATGCTAACAATAGAGAAGAATAAACACCTTTCAGTTAACAAGAAAACGGACGTACAAAGTCTTAGCAAGTGTTATTCTAATCTTATTCACTCTTTTTAAAATGGACAATAGTTTACAGGTATAGGAATACTGAACAACTTTCTAGTTAGGTACTATTAAAATTTTATATCGCTGGCAGTCTATCAGGTAACTACATAACGCTAACACTATACAATTGTAATGTGTTATATGTGTATAAGTATGGAACTGTGATAAGTGTTTAGTGTAATGTGGTTGCTGTAGCTCATCTCACAGTTAATGTAAGTAAATAGTTATAGTAATGTATGACTTTACACACACCTATACACACTTACAAATAATATAATTGTAGTAAGACTATATTTTAATGTTGTAGGCATGATTATGAGAAGAATAAATCTCGAAACGTCGCAAAACTGAGTTTTCATAATTCATATTTGACCGAACCTCAAAATCATTAACAGTATATATATATATATATATATATATATATATATATATATATATATATAACAAGGAAGCAATATCCACTAATGCCAAACTTAGGCATTCATTAATGACAAACTTAAACATTATTCAACAGTAATTCGCCAGGAAGCACTTTATGCAGCTGAGTGTCTGACTCTGAACAAGAAAAAGATGGAAGAACTAGAAGTCACAGAAAGGAAAATATTAAGAAAGTCTTGGATCAATAAAAGATGGAGAACAGTATAGAAGATACCACAATAATGAGTCGTACACACATGTTGAGAAAATTACAGACGTAATTAGAAAAAGAAGAATTACTTTCTACGGACATGTTCAAAGAATGAATCCTGACAGACTAACAGGGAAGTTTTTTTTTAACTATTTCAAAAAGCTCAAGATGTCCAATACATGGTTCAAAGAAACAGAAACAGACATAGAAGAACTCCAGGTTACTCAAGAAGACATTGAAGAATGCTTGCTACTCAAAAAGAAATTAAAAAATGCCCTTAGGGTTTCAGGAAACCCCCAAGAAGAGGACAGGTGCCATCTGGACAGATGAAAGGAGGGAGAGACAGATCAAGAAAGGATGAGATGTGGGAGAGAAGGAAGAGAGGAGAAGAAGGTAAGAACCAGTTGAACCAAACGTAGTCCACAGTAGCTCACATGCAAAAAAAAGACAGGAGTATAACAGACATATTCACACATCGGTTTTCTACTTACTTTTGTGACATAAAAATTCTTAATGCTGCGTAATGCTTGATAACGTTGATTAATGGAAATTAATTGAGATTACTCATTTTCTTGTGTGATAATACAATTTTTCATATATGTGATGAGAAACCAATTACACATAGAATTTTAATTTTATATAAAGTATAAAAAGTAATTATTTGTGCTTTATTTTCCAAATCAGGAAAGTAGACTGACTCTTGTCACGGTCTGTGCTATAAATCCTTCATGCTTTAATAATTGGACTATATGTCCTTGCTGACTGTTAAGTCCATCATTTTCTCTCAGAATATTATTTTTATTTATTTATTTTTAATATCGATGTAATTAAAATTTTATTTTTAGAATAATGCATTCAAATTTTACTGTATGAAATTGTGTAAAAAGGAGAAATTTTTTAAAATGCAAAATACAGTATAATCTGGCAGTTATAAATGTTATCAAAGAAGTTAAAATTGAATTCAAGGAAAAATAAAATAAAATCCTGATTTAGATGTGTTAGATGAAATCTGTGTGCTGGAGTTAAACAAAAAATATTTACCATGAGTATGTGTGTGTTTCCAGTACACTGTTTATGTGGTCTAAAATACACTTTTTTTAGTAAATAAAAACATATGTGAAATACATTAATGTACATAAACAGAGGGAGGGAGCGAGAGCGAGAGCGAGAGCGAGAGAGAGAGAGAGAGAGAGAGAGAGAGAGAGAGAGAGAGAGAGAGAGAGAGAGAGAGAGAGAGAGAGAGAGAGAGAGAGAGAGGCGGCCGTGTACGTTTTCTTTCTTTGAGCTTTACCATAGTATATTGTATTCTACAGTATTCTTTTAAAATTTAATTCTTTGCTCATTCTACCCACAGACTTTGGGTTATTCTGCAGGTCTTTAGTAAGTGTTTTTTTTTTCAATCTGATTTCTGATCTGATGATGAGCTGTGAAGCTTGAAAGCGCTAATCGGAATACTTTTTCTATAGTGGTGTGCAACAGTGTTAATTCTGCTTTAGTGAGTAGTTCCCCTTGCCTTCTGCATCTTGTTTCGTTTTTTAGTCTTGCATCACAAGAGCAAGAAGGTGTGTTAGGGTAAGTTAAAGTCTTAATCAGTGGCGAAGCTAATAGTTAATGGATGGATAGGCAAAAGTCTTACATTAAATTTTTTTAAGGAATCACTAAAAGGACGGTGGTTCAAATCGGACGCTGAGGTAGAGTTTGCTGTTAGCGAATGGTTGCGCAAACGGCCGTAAGAATTTTACTAGCGGGGAATCTACAGATTAGTACAACAGTGGGACTCATGTCTTAATGTTAATGGAGACTTCTTTTAAAATCGTTGAATAAAAAATGCTTTATAGCTGTAAACGTGTTTCTACTGAACAGTCCTTGTATAAGTCATACACAATAATACAGCTGATTGAACTTCAAACTTTTGAACTTGATTTGTTTCTACATATATGTTTAATGTTACAAATAATTCAAATAACTATCTTGATCATCTGTTATTTCAGTGGAATAACAGCCACACTTTTAATAACCACATAAAATAAACACACTTATAAACAACCCAGCGCGCTTTAACTGTTTGACAACAGAAGTGAGACATGCCTCAACGCTCTATGTGCACAGCGCGGGACAATCCCCCTCCCCTGAACTTCCCTATCACGCCGGCACATTGCTTACATACGGTGTACACAAACAACGCTGAGGCAAGTTCACGTTGCCTCATTCCCTTCAAACGAGCTATGCCGAATCTCACCTGTCACCATCTAGCGGTCGCTCAGTAAAGCACGTTTCGGCTTAATAAATTCGACAGTCACAGTAACAATGTATAATGTTTACGTTACATAGTTCATACGTATTTATAATTTTTATTCTACAGAATTTTTTAGGTAGGCATTGCCTCAATTGCCTCCATGTAACTTCGTCACTGGTCTTAACAAAAAAGACGCTGGACAGTACTCCCCATTAGTGTGCAGACTTTGTGTACCTTTTACAGGTATTATCTTTATTTACACATAGCATACAGGAGATGCTAACTTATCTATTAACACCAGCGTGTGTGCGCATCTTGACCTTCCATTGTTAGGTGTTACGCAGTGACAAGAAAGTGAATGTGTGAATTTTGTACATGTCATCCTCGTGGTCAAAAGGCTCATCCTTGTTGCCAAATCCAGTCGATTCTGATTTCTGGCTGCTCTTTTCATTTGGAAGTAACTATCAATCTTATTCTTATCTTGACTCCTTCCAAATGTGCTTTCCATGAGTTCTCCTTTATAAGCTTTTGCCTTCCAGGATTTTTGTGATAAACTCATTATGTCGCATGACTTGTCCTGCAAATGATATCTGTGTAGATTCCATGATTCCATTTCTAGTAGCAAGTATGTACTGCATAGTATGTATGTACTACATTCATTTTTTTTTAATTTAACATGTTAAAACCGGTGTGTAAGACCAACCATCAACTTATCTCTACTCTAATACCTCTTAACCATTTTTGCTGCATCAAGTCAATCACCTGGATAGCCAATAAATGGCATAACAGGACTGCAGTCGATTTACACAGCAAAAGGGTTAATACTAAATTCATAACAGCCAAATTAAGTCCAATGACATCCTTTAGTTAGTTTTGGTGTTTTAAACTAAACACTTTTACCCGCGCACAATGTTTTGATTTTATAACACAAAATACTACACAAGTTCAAATAACTTTGTTCTCTTCAGTCTTCGGAAAACGTGTTGATTGTCCAGCAGCTGAAGAACTTGTGCTATTTCGTGGAGGTGAAGCCTTTCTTCATGCTTCTTTGCAACCTTTTAATCTCTTCTTTAATTGTTGGAATACCTAGATCTCTGTGGATATCGATGTTTCTAACATACCATGGTGCATTCACCATGGTTCGCAAAACTTTGTTTTCGAATGTTTGTATTATCCTGATGTTACTATCTTTGCCCCCCCCCCCCCATGTTGAATTCCATACAGTCAGGTGGGTTTAATTATCTGATTATAGATCAGAGTTTTACTGTATAAAGACAGGTTGGAATGTTTTCCTATGAGCCATTTATATTCTCGGAATTTTATGTTAAGTTCCTCTTTTTCTTTTTTACATGCTGTTTCCATCTCAGTTTGGTAACCAATGTCATATCCAGGTATTTGGCTTTGTTTTCATAAGGAGCTACCATTCCATTTATGACCAATGATGGAAGATTATTCAGTCTTTTATTGGTGAAATTAATGTGTGCCAATTTGGGTTCGTTAAGTTTAATTTTCCATTTTTTGGTCCATTCATATATGGTATTGCTAGCTTTCTGCAATAATCGGGTTGAAATAACCTCATCTTGGCCTGTTGTAAGCAAAGCTGTATCGTCAGCAAAAGTCCATTAATTTATCTGACAGCATTCTTGTTTGTAAATGTTTAATTTTGTTAATTGATTTAGCTGTATGTTTGTTTAAATATTATGACTAATTAATTTTGTATTGCTTAAGAAAGACAAAGAAATCATCATTTATTAACAGTATTGAAACAAGGCAGGTTTTTTATTAGTGGTACAAGTAGACTATATAGTGTAGATTCTAAAAAGAAGCTTTTACAGTTTTGTATACGTTCAGGATGTGAGACGGACACCACACGAACAACGACTTCGGAAAGTGGCGATTCAGTCAACAATGAGGTGATCAGCAATCAGTCCAACAACTCCCTTATCAGAGTGCCTTCTCAGGTAATTAATGTTAAAAAAGAACTTATTTATTTAATTTTATGATTTAAATTTAATTGATTCGATTTTAAAAATAATGTAATATTGATATTAAAATAATAGTTATTGATACAGTAGACTCACGACTATCCGGCCCTCTGTACTGTCTGGTTCAGCGTAATTAATAAAAAATGGAAAATTTATTTTCTGTATGTACTGAACTTGTAAAACATGTCGTATAATTTTCAATTTATATGCTGCGTTATAAGAATTCAGTGAGAGAAGTGGACAACCAAATACTTTTCAAGCCATACTTTTGTATACTGTTAAAGTTACTGCAATTTTTGTTGGTTTTTTTATCTGTTCGTTCTTTATAAAAACGGCATAGTTATATTTAAAATTTAACAGTTTAAATAAAAATTTAAGCAACCATTTGAATAAAAATTTCCTAAAATAAATTTTTATCATAAAATAATACATGAAGATGTATCTTTAAATATACTTAAACGATAAATACAATTTAGTGGTTAAGTCTAACTTTTGCTAAACTTTTGTTGCTACCACTAATACTCACTTACACTTCCATGAGTGCTTTTAAACCTCTCGGCTCATCTTCAGATGGAAACAACCATGATGGTAATATAAAAATGTTAAAACATTGTAAAATATAAATAAAATATTGGTATGGAAAACCACACATGACTTCCATGTTGTAAGATTTATATTTAAAATCATTTTCGAAATTAAATATTTCCATAGAAACTACTTCTTTCTATTTCTTTCTTCAGCCTTAACCATAATACCTGTGGTCATTAACGTATACCACCTCACGTTAGAGCACTTGATTTTACTGATGATGGGTGTCAGTGGCACTGTCAAAACGTCTGGTTTTGCAAAAAACATTGGACCACAGCCAAACAGCCCGAGAAGGAATTTTAACAACAAACTACTTACGGCCAAACAGCCCGAGAAGGAATTTTAACAACAAACTACTTCTTTGTTGCCGATAACGTAGTACACATAAAATATTATTTATTATTAATATAAAATAATACAGTAGCTTTTAAAAATGTAAAGGTTTTGTAAATACTATATTGTCAGTTTGTTTTAACTTACCTGTGTAATTGTGTAGAATTCTGATGAAATTCATTGTTTTAAGAGATGCAGAGTGTAGAATCGCAAATATAAATATGCTAAGAAATGCTACTAATCTATAGTTGTAAAAAACAGCAGGTGTTGAGTGCAGAAGCAATGATTCACCATCAACCCTTGGCTCATCCAGCTTGGCCGACTGCCACATTAGGCTGGATAATCGTGAGTCAACCGAAATTTTATTTATGAATGACGTTTTTCATCAGCCCTGTTTGTACCCAGCACTGTGCATAGGTCTGCCCTGTGTTCTTCCGTCCGCATAATGACTTTTATTCATAGAATCCTACTAATCTTTTTTTATATTGTCATACCACCTTGTTGATTGCTTAAACTTTTCTTCCCAAGCCACAATCTCCAACTAGACCGACCCACGAGACCTGTTTCAGGTATTTTATTCTCCTTCACCTGTCATTCTCTAACACACTCACGTCAAGTACAGTACTCTGTTGAGATCTTGTTCATTATGCACTTTCGCATCTTGTCCTGCATGTTTATTGGGTGGGGGGATTAATGTTCCAGGCGAAGTTTATATACATAGTAGTTGTCACTTCATGTTTTTGTATCCTAAACATATCTCGTCACATCACATTGCTTTGACTTGGGCAGCATGATTGGAACACGAAAAACATTTTACAAATCCAAATATGGCTTCTGTGAAATTCCCACCTTATGACTCCTGTGGTCTAATACTAATCCTTAGGGATCCACTATTGAAGTTACAATTTTACTTTTGTCTTTTTTTGCTTCAATACTAATAATCATTAAATCGAGAAATTTACAGTTCAGTTATCGTTCAGTATATTTCTGAAGGTGGTCTTTAATATTAAAAATATAAGTGTTCGTTAAAATCATTATTACACTGGTCAACCCGAGCGTGGTTTTAGTACTTTAGATATGCATGTTTTTTTTAGCGCATTTCCTCTAGAGTACGCATGTTTTTTCATCTGTTCCATAATTTTGTGTGTGAAGACTTGTTAATAATTAATGAAAGCCTCTTATATCATGTAAAAGTTCAATTATTTCTTGTTACACTGATATAAAAGAAATTACAATACAATGATGTCTAATATTTTTTTTGTATTAATTTAATAAAAATACACTTTTAACATACAAAAAAAATTTTATGAAGTTTTGAGTCAGTTTGCATTTATAAATGTTACATAAGATCTAATTAAAATTAGATATTTAATTAAGAAAGTTGTGTTAGAGGTTATAATCACAAACAGAATTATCACTGTTGCACACCACTATAGAAAAATTATTCCGATTAGCGCTTTCAAGCGTCTCAGCTCATCGTCAGATCGGAAATAAAGTTATGAGCTGAGAAGCTTGAAAGCGCTAATCGGATTAATTTTTCTATAGTGGTGTGCAACAGTGATAATTCTGTTCAAAATTAGATAGTTTATACATCTAAACTAGTATAATATAGTATCTAATTGTCATATAATAACTTACAAATTCCATCTTTGGTCAAATAATGATCCTTAGAATCCATACTGCACACTTGTAAACAGCACCTCAGTTCATGGAATGGCTCTGAAAACATATGATTCCTATTTGCAATAAACGGAATGTGAAACGCAAAAGTGCTGTGATCTGTATTTTTTTCAGGACCGGAATATGAGAGATTGCGTTCCAGTTCACGCAGATTTTATGTAACTAAATTTGTACATACACATAAATAGACACATCCGTGGAAAGTGCGGGCAACATACACTGGGAGGAATGCCTGCCTGAGCTTCCTGCGGGCAATGTTACCAAAGTGTTAGCTTTAATCAAAGCATTTTTTTGTTGACAAAAACATTTTATTGTATGAGCGAGGCGAGTTCTCAGTTTTAACTTGCCTCTTTGTTGTTTGTGTTGTCTCATAAAGAATGTATGAATGCAGCAACCAATCTTTGTAAAACTTGTCCATACTAGTGTGTGTCCATACTTTCACCCTACAGAACCGTATTATACAATATAGCATTCATTTTTGAAATTCAAAATTTTTTGATTCAAGGGCCAAAGAATGGCTTATAATTTTCATAAATCACAAAATTCATGTAGGATATCAAATTAAAGAGAATTTTAACTAACATCTAAATGTAGCTGGAAACATTATTTTCCAGGCTCTTAGGCCGTGGTCTATTGTTTGTGTGAACAGACGTTTCGTACCATAGTCTCCACATCATCACTGGGGACACCATGCCTGTTGTTTCCGACACTGAAGATGTCCGAAACGAAGATTTCCGGGGCCGAAATGTCTGTCCACACAAACAATAGACCCACGGCCTAACAGCCCGGCAAATAATATTTCCAACTATGTTGACGCAGGCCGTGAAGACTTACTTTGAGTATAGTGTTAAAGATTTGAAAATTTCAAAATTTTGGGACTTCAGGGACCAAAAAATAGGCAATAAAAATGTTGTTTAATTGTAAAAGTCCGGTAGGGTGTCAGACTAATACACCTTTGATATGTAGTTTCTAACTTTTTGTTTTTCTAATTTAGTGTTCTGAATGTTTCTAATGTTTAGTGTTTATTGTATGATTGTTACTCTACAATTGTTATATTACGAGGGCAATTTGAAAAGTCTGTGGCCTGATAATGAATGACTTACCTTTTCTTTCTGGAATCGTTTTTATTTATACTTAATCCACCCATGCTCCAGCACTTTTACCCCGTTGAGGAAGCCCAATTCTTCTAGGTCCTCAAAATAACCATTTACTGCTGCTTTCAGCTCGTCATCTGAGGAAAAATCACTCCCCCCCCTGAGAAATTTTTTGAGGTTTGGAATAGATGAAAGTCAGATGGCGCTAAATCAGGCGAATAAGGTGGATGTGCAACAGATCATACTTCAACTCGGCGATTTTTGCCATAGACATGTAAAGTTACTCACAATTTACATAACACCTAACGACTACTTACCCCGATTCTGACGTACTTATCTTACTAACCAAACAATCTCATAAGGTCCTTCATATAAGAGGAAAAACTTCTTTATTTCTTTATCTTGTGCACTAGACAAGTCATGCCTTCTTACCAATACTAACTGTCCTATCTCATATTTGACCCATTTACCCTTTTCATCATGCTTCCGCTTTCTCCTCTCTCCCTTGGTGAGCAGACTCTCGTTTGCAAGTTGTATTTTTACATCCCTGTCCAGAACTCTTTCTTCCGGTGGATATTCAAAAAGTTGTTCTAATATTCTGGGTGGACGGTTTCCCTTGATTAGTTCGTACGGTGTAAATCCTGTCGAATCGTGGGTTGTGCTGTTTAACCAATCCTCCACCTTCTTTACGTATAAAGGCCACTCTGAGTGTTTGGAGTGACAATACGCCCTGAATATCCTGCCGATTTCTCGCATCACCCGCTCCGCCTGGTTCGACTGTGGATGGTAAACTGCCGTATGCTTGGGGATGATGCCTTCCCAGCCGAGAGTCTGTCTCCACTTACCGCTGATGAACTGCGGTCCATGATCAGACAAAATTACCTTCGGCTTCCCTACGTTGATCATGTAGTCCTTGGTGATCTTTTCGCTGAGCACCTTGCTAGTAGCTCTCTTTACACTGTACAACCTAACAAACTTGGTAAAAGTGTCTAAAACAACAAAAATATACACCACTCCTCCTCTACCTTTAGGCAATGGCCCATATAAATCTACTACAACTAAATCGAAAGGTCTTTCTACTTTAATATACTTCATTTCCCCTTCAACCCTGTAATTTACTACTTTAGACCTTTGACACAAATCGCAAACTCTTAATACTCTTCTAACTCTCTTCTCCATATTTTTAAAAACACAAGATTCTTTTAATACATTTGTACATTTTTTCGCACCAAAATGACCATATCTTACGTGGCAATCCCATATAATTCTATCTACTAATTCATCAGGTATCATCAACCGCCAATCCCGTTCACCCCCTTCCACTTTCTTAAACAGAATTCCCTTATGTATCTGGAAATGTGTATTATACTCTGAACCATTTATATCTGCTTCTAAACTAGCTATTATCTTACCTAATTTATTTTCTGATCTTTGTATGTTTTTAATTTCCCTTAATTCTTCCCCAAAAATTCTATCTTCCCTGGTTAATCGAAAAATTTCTATTTCTTTAAGGTCCCTACCTGTTTTATTTTCTATAACATCTACCCTGGAAAGTGTGTCTGGTACTTTATTATCTGACCCCTTTATGTACTCCCATGAAAAATGATATTCTTGTAAAGCTAACACCCACCTGGTTAATCTGCTATGCGTCAGCTTACATGTGTTCAGAAATGATAAGGCCTTATGATCGGTCCTGATGACTGTTTGGTTTCCTAGCAGGTAAGTGCGGAATTTCTTCACCGCGAAGACGATGCTCAGCAATTCTTTCTCTGTCGTGGTGTAGTTCTTTTCTGCTGCCAATAAAGTTCTGCTGGCAAAAGCGATGGTCTGGTGCTCCTGATCCTCACCCTCCTGGTAAAGTTCTGCGCCGAGGGCTATGTTGCTGGCATCTGTCTGTAAATAAAACTTTTTCTGAAAATCGGGGTGATTCATCATTATCATGTCTATAAATTTCTCTTTAATTTCATTGAAAACAATTCTTTCCTCCTCTCCCCATTTCCATTGTTTATTCTTTTGTAAAACCGCACTTAATTTAGAGGTAATATTCGCATAGTTTCTCTGAAATTTTGTATAAAAATTGCATAATCCTAAAAAGCTCTGCAACTGTT
This sequence comes from Magicicada septendecula, assembly GCA_034769895.1. Classification (NCBI taxonomy): domain Eukaryota; kingdom Metazoa; phylum Arthropoda; class Insecta; order Hemiptera; family Cicadidae; genus Magicicada; species Magicicada septendecula. The sequence continues at coordinate 45,439,912 of CM068368.1, forward strand.
TAATATTTTTGGTTCTGGAAAACGTATGATGGCTTCTACTTTGTCTGGGTTTGCTAAAATACCCTCGGGAGTGATAATAAAACCTAAAAAGTGTATTTCAGTTTGTAAAAATTTTGATTTCTCCCAGTTAACAGTTAATCCCCCTTGTTGCAATTTATTTAAAACATATTCTATGTGTTCTAAGTGTTCAGAGAATGTTCTTGATGCTATTAGTATGTCATCAACATATACAGTTAAAAAATCTAAATCCTTGGGTGGTAAAATCGTATCTAAACATTTTATAAAACTGGCTACGCTAGTGTTTAGTCCGAACGGCAGACGCTTAAATTGATAGTTCTTACCATTGAAAAGAAACGCAGTAAATTTCCGGCTCTCTGGCGCTAATGGAACTTGCCAGTAGCCTGTGGTCAAATCTAAGGACGTCATATATCTGACTCCACTAAACTTTTGAAAAATTTCATTCATGGCTTCCGGTAACTCCCAGTCAGGTATTATAATCTGATTAATTTTTCTGGTGTCTAAACGCAATCTTACCTTTCCATCCTTTTTGATGGCCACTACCAATGGATTCGAGTAAGGCGATATAGATCTTTCAATGATGTCCCCTTCCATCATGTGGAACGGCTTCATTCTTCTTGAACGGCTCTCCTCTTCGAAAACGGCACTGGATAACTTCTCTGCATGTAGGGTGAGTGTTCTCGAATCTTCAACTCGCATACGTAGTCCCTGGCTTTTCCAGGCAACTCAGCAAATACATCTCTAAAACGTTCAATAACTGCCCACAACTCCTGTCGTTGGGGACTCCCTACAACTCCACCCTCATTAAAAAATTTATCTGCCCTAGTTTCCCATACTCTCTCATCATTCTCCAAGCTCTCACTCTCTTGACATACATTCACTCGTGTTTCTATAATTCCCTCGCCTACTCGGTTTTGTATCATCTTTACACCCGTAACTCTAACCTTATCTAACACCCTCTTAAAATCTACCCTGACTGGTTCATGCCCCTTATTAAATTCTACTATTCTCTGGTTAAAATCAATCACTGCTTTATTTCTCTCCAAGAAATCATTTCCCAGAATTATATCTAAATTCAAACCCTTAACTACAAGAAAAGTATTCTCAAATTCTATTTCATTAATGTATATGTTTAATTGTACTTGTTTAGTGACTCGTTTACTTCGTACTCCAGTCACCCCCACTACTGTTACTCCCGCAACTGGTAACGATGGAATATTTTTATTTACCCTTTGTAATTCACCCAGTACATTCTCTGAAACTACTGATATCTCACTACCGGTGTCAATCAATGCTTTATAATCCTTACCTTCTATGGTTACAAATACCTCCGTCAGTCCCGTTTTGGTTTCTGTCATTTCTGCAGCATCCTCCTCCAGTAACTCCTCCGCCATGTCTTTGATAATTATGTTGCTGCAGTAGTTACACTCCTCTTGGACCCCCAGGTTCTCCTCCGACAATGGATGGGCCCGGTTCCCCATTGTCTCTTCTAGTTTCCCGTGGATGGACCTGCTACTGTCTGGTTGTATCCACCTCTGCCTCTGTTTCCACTTCCATTTCCCCTCGGTGCTCCTCTATTGTTCTCGGCTCCTCTCTGCGGTTGATTCTGTTTCTGGTACGTTCTCTCACTGCGTTGACATTCTCTCGGTTTGTGACATCTAAAACATGAGGTTCTTATTGAATAGTGTAACAGTACCAAAAATATGGTAGTTACATAATATAAACGAATGTAACGTCAAGTATGAGATAAACATGGAAATATATCTAGATAAATAAACCTAAGTGTATATAAGTGTGTATCTACAAATATATTAGTAAAAAATCCAACAATGAAGAAGAGAATACTAATATATCAACATTAAATACAAAATGAAGAAAGAAAATGCCACAAGCCCAAAACAAAATATCAGTAACTAGACCCAATAGAATCCAACAGTGAGGGGAATCAACGAAACAAGGACCAACAAGCTCCAACAACAATGGAGATAAATAAAATTAGCAACTACAATGAAAATATTTGAAAAAGAAGAAAGAAGAAGGACCAGGAAGAGCACCAAGAAGAAGAAAGAAGATGGACAGAAGATACAAGGACTTAACATAAACCACATGTACTAAAAACAATGTAAGTGACAAAAGAAATAATGATTATAAGTGTGAAAAGAAAACCAGTGTGAAACGTTTAAGGAACCACAAACAATTACAGTGTGTACTTAATACAAATGTGAAACCTGTGAATAATTAACCAATTTCAACTGAATAAACCACACAAACAATTACAGTGATGAAGTTTACAGTGTGAAAAAATATGTTAATTTCATGATGAAACAACAAAAATTAAAAATAGTCAAATAAACACAGACAATGAGTGTGACTAATTTAATAAAGTTGTAATCAATACACATAATCATAAGACCACCAGAATAGAACAAGATAGAACAATTATGTTATTGTTCATAGAGAACTGACAACAAATAAAAGACATTTGTTAAGTATCAAACAATGACAGGAATTAAGTTCCACCATTGACCAGAAAAATATTGTAAATAATACAAGAAAGATTTGTGTTAGTGTTTAAGAAGGAATTGTATAAACATGTGTAACAAATTAGTTAAAGTATTATGTTAATATACCGTAGTGAAGTCAGTTTAGTAGTAGAAAAATACTGCACTAAAACAGATGGTACATTGTTACACAACCCACAAGGAAGAGACCTATTACAACAGAAAATGATACATATTAGTATAAATATCTGATCATCAAATATGTTATCAAACGAGAATTTATTATAAGTGGTAATGATAAATATTAAGATACAATGTAATATATTGCAAAACAATGTAAATAGAACAAGTCAGACATAATGGCACAGAGAATAGCAGAGATGAGAAAAGTGTGCCAATTTAGTTAAGCAAAGTACAGTATCAAAACCAATATCAATGTTTATAAGAGTATTACCAGTAGTGAGATAAATATCTGATAATGCATTGAGAACAGATTCTGAACATGATAAGAACAATATTGTAACTAAATTATTGTAAACTAACTAACTATGTACATATGACCAGAAGTAAGCTGAACCATTGTATAGCTAATTAGTTAAGAAAAATACTGTATCAAATGTTGAGCACAGATTGTTACAATTGTTACCAGTAGTAAGAGGAAATCCCAATGCTACTTTGAGAACAGATAATGACCATAAAAACAGTCATATTATATACAAACAATTAAAAACCAAATGACTATTATGAAGAAAACCAAATGTAAACAAACCATGACAAACAAGTTATTTATGAAAAATATAGCATATAAACTTGTGTAAAAGTAATTGGAAACTTTACCAAAAGTTAGAATAATATCTAATGCTACTTTGGGAATCCAAACCAAATAGGACAATAACAATTTAGTTGTTGTATTAGAAAAAATAAATGACTACTATGATATGACACAACATAAACAGAGCCATTACTGAAAGATTAAAGAGTTCTGAACTAATTAAAAGATAACCATTATATACAATAAATTAGGTACTATGTGTGTACACTATTTATAATCATTACATGATATGATTTGTATAGAAGAGACCAAAAATAAGGTGAAAAAATTGTATAAGAGAGATAGGAGAGGACTGAAACTATGTAAATATTAAATTAACCACAGTCATATATAGATATTATAGTGTAAATTTGTATAAATAAACATTACTAGTATTATTAGATAGTAATATGATCGTTTTAAATAAGAAAAATTAGTTCTAAGCATATTTATGAAAAATCTAACATGGACGCTTAATGACACCATAACGAGCTTTGTGTAGGGAACAATTATTCCCAAATTGTATATCAAACCGACTGAGATATAGACTCAAAGTGTTTATTTAAGAAGTGTTTTATTATAATTAAGTAAAATCTGGTGTAACGGACTTATAAAAATAAGATACACCAGAAATAACAAATAAAATCGTTATTGTGATAGTAGTGATGAACGGAAAATAAGCGTTTTTGGACTTAATTTAACAAGCAAAACGCCCTGAATTCACTGATATCAACCAATTAACGATAGGACGTAAAGTAAGAAAGTTATGGTAATTTTAAACTTTCCAGTTAAATTTTTGTACCAGTGATGACGTAAAAAAGCCTCCACACCAAACTCAATTTTGTCAAAAAATTAAATATTTTAATAAAACGAAGGCTTTTGGGTCAGAGAGTACAACGTCTCCAGCCAATAGAATGAATGACTTTCGACAGACAACCGAGAGACGCTTCAGAGGAGCAGAACAGTCTATGATCAACCATCAGAAGAATAGGCCACGCCGCTCAAGACAAAAGAAGAAGTTTATTTTTTAAAACTGTGCGCGCCATATACGTCAGTACAACAACATACAGTTAACCTTAACACAACATTGATACGTACGAGTGAAAAAGTGCGGAGTTGTTTTAATTAAACAAGTAGGTCAGTGTATAATGTCGACCATACTTGCGAGTGAAGTGTTAAATAGGAAACAGGGAGTACAATTTTATTTAAACAATATTTGAACGAAAATAATAATTTTTGTGAATAGCTAACCTTCGATACTACGCAAGTCAGATAATGCTGAGTATCGAAAACAGTAATTAAATTATCAGAATTAAGGAAAGATTTAATCCATAATTATTAAAATATTATAAAAATATTTTAATTATTTATAATAATTTAAAATATAATGTTTGGAAATAATTATTAATGAATACAAGAATATTTAGTCACTCATTTGACTAAATTTATTTCTCTTGATTTTTACGATGTTTTGAAATATACTTTATTAATTTTCATACAATATGAATAAATGTGATTCTGATAATAATATATTAAAGGATTATGAATAATATGTTTACATGTATGGTTTAAGAAATAATAGCTATTAAGAAATACATATCCTTTGTAACAACATCGGTTAATTCTAACCTCAGAAATCGTTACGGTAACTTGATAATTTCAATATTACCGATCTGTTCTCAAGTAACATCCAAATCAAATAGAATTACTAACAAGAGTTTTTTGAGAAATTTGTCTCTTGTGAATAAATGATTTTTAAAACAAATTATTAAACGAAAGTAATACATTTTTAAATACTGTACAAGTCATACAGCTTGATAATTGCAAACTAGTATTAGAGATGTGTGCGCATGCCCGCGTACGATAGTTTCATAAATACCAGATATATGGTACCAATTTTTGATTTTTTATATTTGTTCGATTATTATTCATTATTGTTAATTCTATATCGTTATTTGTATTACATCTTGTGACTGGTATCATGTTACCTAAAAGAACCTAACGAAATATGGTAATTCACTGAATCAAAGTAACATAACCTATGCAGTTAAATTATTGTACTAATAACAGGTCTACCAGCCTTGAGGAATTAGACAGAGTCTTATTGAATTTTTATTGTAATCAGTAATTGAAAGGTTGTTTATTATTGCTTATTAATTGTCAAAGATTTTATTATTTATTAAATTGTTAATAAACCTCCAATTTTATTACCACAAAAGGAGTATGATTTCTATTAAAAGTAAATTCATTTATATTTTAATCAGTTCTGACACAGGTGGCGGAAGAATTTAAAAAGATTTAGCATAATTCAGAATATTCATCAGATATTGCTTCATTTACTATTGTGTGTGATGATATATTAAATATTCAATCCGAATATTTTCTTGTATTGAAGTGCATGTATTTCAGAAGGAACGACACAGAACAGAATTGAAGTATTCAAGTGTGGTAAGTAAGAGAGATACACAACAAAGTGCGCGAACCATATTAAAATAAAAGGAGTGAACTATTACTACGTACCCATAAAAAACAATACAATAACACCAATAACCTCAACGATTACGATTACATCTTTTGATAAACAACATTATCGTAGATACCGGTGCGTGTCTACACTCACACGAACACACCAAATTACAAACGAAGAACATCCAATTATTTATACTATACAATCTATACTTGTAAACTTGTTACATTACAATAGTTATCAACATTATAGTCGGCGCCTCTCCAACCCTCGCCTCAATTATCATTATTTCCCCCACGTGCCCCTCTGTGAAAGTTTGGCATTCCCCGGGATTGATTATAATTCCCATTTATATGTGTTACTGGTGTGTTTATCCGCCTACTCATATCACGTTCTCTTATATTTTGAAATATATCCAATATTTTCTCTAGTTCCGTAATCTCTAGAATCTCTCGGGTCATTAACGTAATCTGTATTTCTCTCGGCAAGTGCTTACTTATGTGATGGACGAATGACCGAAACGGTAACGGTAGCTCTAAATAATTTAAACATATTTAAAGCGGTCCAGGTCACTGTATGATAATTATATATAATTTACCTTGTATTTCCGTCCAGTGACGTCGAGCGTAATTTGTATTTGGTTAAGTGTTTCAGGCCATGTGGCCCATCATCAGACCATCACTCTGAGAGGAGCTCGTTAAACAATAAAAAAATCCACATAAAACAAACACAATAAATAAATACAAAAATATATTAAAACATATAAACGCGTTCTCTTACACGAACACGGTGCACCGCGTGTAGCAGACAGGCTACACGCGGTGCACCGTGTTCGTGTAAGAGAACGCCTTTATATGTTTTAATATATTTTTGTATTTATTTATTATGTGTTTGTTTTATGTGGATTTTTTTATTGTTTAACGAGCTCCTCTCGGAGTGATGGTCTGATGATGGGCCACATGGCCTGAAACGCGTAACCAAATACAAATTACGCTCTACGTCACTGGACGGAAATACAAGGTAAATTATATATAAAGCTCTAAATATTTTGCCTCATTATATAGTCGCATGACGTACATTGTCACGTTACCCCCTTGGGTCCCAAAATTACCTGGTCCCATAATTTTACTCCGCAATATTTCTTGTTCTTCTTCCGACCAATATTTCTCTCTAAAGGCCGTCTCAAAACTCTGATAATTTACCCACTCTACTTTATGTACCTCCGCCCATACCGCGGAATTCCCTCTAAAACACTTCATTATTTTTAACAACTGTACTTCCCAACTACTTTGACAAAACTGATTGAATTCTTTAACTCTATTTAAAAACTGCAGAGGGTGTACCTCCCTATTTTCTCAAACAATTCCAAATCAATATCACTATTCATATCTCTAGTAATTACTACTTGTTCAGTAACACTATTCAGTTTTTTACTAATCTCTACAGTTAATTCATCTTTGACACTAGCTATGCTTTGTTCAATTGATATAAACTTATTATTATTTAAACATTCAGCTTGTACGTTACGCTTATCTATAATATTCACTGTATTTTGTATAGCTTGTATCTCTGTTTTGCAATTATTCTCTATTTCATTTATTTTGAAATTTGTATTCGTTTCATGTATGTTAATCTTATCAACTGCACAGTTAAACTTATATTCACTACTGGCATTACATTCATTTATTTTACATTCAAAATTTTCAGTTACTTCCTGTATTTGTTTATCAATTTTTTCTACCATACTGCTCTCTATTTCATCGATTCTATTATTCATACTGTTTAATGAATGACTCAACTTTTCGTTTAATTCATATTTCAATTCGTTAAAACTACTCTCACACTTAATTTTTACCTCATTAATATCTCTTTTCAGTTCATTAAATTTTATATCATTGTTATCAAAACGACTATTCACACTCTGCTTAATATCATCGGACATTGCTCTCATAAAATTAAATATATCACTCGTTGAATACTCTTTTTCTTTTGTTTTACTTATTACAGGAGTGGAATTTGCTCCTGCATAACTAATTTTGATAGATTCGTCTACATTACTGTCACTGATTGACAGTGACTCCGAATACCTGAATCGCTTTTATCAGCCGATTCAGTTAACGTATTTTCATTGCTTTCATCCATCAATTTACATTCGGTTTTATCGCCTACAATTACATCAACTTCATTTTCGTTAGTAGCCATCTCTTATTCTTTATAATTTATATTTATTAATTTACTTTAATTAATTTAATTTATCATAACACAATTTCAATCTTATATAAATAATGCGTAAATTACGTACTTCTACGTATGTTTTGCATACCGTTAACCTTACATCAAACTTGCATTTCATCTGTAGGTGTGGAATTTAATTTCTAAAATTCGTTCCAAGTTCGTGGCGCCATCTGTGAAGTTAATTACCCTTTTAATGCATTAAATCATAGAATATTTTACTCTCCACTTACCTTTAAATTTTACCAAATTTTCTTCTTCGCCCAGAGTTCGTCACACGAACGTTGAAATGCAAGTATGATCATGAGGTTATATTAATAACAAACGCAACTCGCATTTATGAAGATACATAATTAAAACTTTATTTTACTCTAACTTTATTCATTTCTTTACCTCAATTTCTTTCCATCAATCTATTACTTCTTGCCAAAAATTCAAAATAAATAAAACATTCTTATGATATTTATAACATGATTGGATATACTACAATTATATTAAACACCTTACCTTAAAGGAGGCCGGCCAGCCTGCTCACACACCCACACACATTCCATTACAAAACCCCTTTTAAATATATATATACCCCATTTTATTCGAAATAATTATGAATTCGGTGTCATACTGTTGCGCAAGGTTCCTGCTGGCCGCGTGGTTTCTCCTCGAGTTAGCGACGCGTCACTCACTAAGTTCTCTTTTTAAGTGTCCGAAAAGTTTATGTGTTAAAATTTTGATACTGCACTCACTTGCACATTATTAGTTTAAATACTGCCCTCACTTTTGATTAATATTGAAACTTTATTGATGAGCCCCGTTTGGCAGCTGCCTGCGCAGGCTAGCGTCGGTGAGGAACTGCGAGTAGCGTCTCCCAAGTACCACACCACTAGGTTTTTTGGACAAGACGGAAAACAATGCCTTATGCATTAAAGTCTTAGCTGTGGCACATTTAACAAGTGCAACTCCCGTGTGTTGGACGTCGACGAAATCTGGTGTTCACTGGTTTCGTCACAAAGGTAGGCGGGATCTCTATTATGCTTCTGGCCGGTTCTGAGCACATGGCACACAGAATTCACAACCAGGCCATGTTGTTTTTGCTTCTTGGCGTCGTCTGCGCGCCTGCTGGTGTTAGCACGTGTCACTCAACACTACAGTTCCTGGAATTTTATTGCGTTGTTACCCCTTGACACATTCCATTACAGCTACACCTCACAACTTCTTTGTTTGAACAAAGCTTTTATTCCACACGTGGCTGGCCACACAGATGAAAACTAATTTATGATATTTTAATAAAACAAAAAGCCCCTCCTTTTAGCCCCGTTACAAGACATGGAAAAGATTGGCAGGAACATATATGTACTAATTGTATTACAGAAAGAGAAACAATTGTATGTAATAGAAGAGAAACAAAGTACAATTTACAGTCTACCTGACAACATCAACAAAACATGCAGGAAAAATGTGAACTAAGAGAATTCAAAGACAAACGCGCAAGCGCGTCTCATCCCACCAAGCATACTCAAAAGTCTGTCATTTGAATGTATGTTTTCCAGCTATGAATATCGTGAGCGTCGATTTGCGTTACAAGTACAAGGCTAATATTTGTGCGTGTTCGTGTTACAGAGTTTGTTATTTGAATTTATATTTGCTAATTGTGAGTATCGTAGCGTTGATCTGCGGTATAATTAATATTTGTGTGTGTTCGTGTTAGGCCTACAGAGTTTGTCACTTGAATTTATGTTTATTAACTATGAGTATTGTGAGTGTCGATTTGCATTAGGCCTGTAATTAATATTTGTGTGTGTAAACCCGATAGAAGTATTTAAACTTGAGCTTTTTATATAGTGTAATTTTCAGACTTTTAACACCACACTCGACATATAAAATTTATAACAGCGTAGAACGTGACAATACAAGAGTTAAATAATAGTTTATAATCAACTCTGAAATTAAATTTTATTAACTGTAGAATTGAAAGATGAAAAGTAACAAAGAAAGGCCTACAATTCGCAGTCAAGCACACCAGCCAAATAGTTGGGCGAGTTATTGAATTTTTTGATGAAGAAAATAACAGTGGTTGTTATAAGTACCCAGTAAACAATTCGATAAAACGAGCAGCAGCTGCAACAGGAAAGTCAGAAACTACAACTTGTAAGGTACGGAAAGAGATAAAAGTGTCAAAATCGACTGGTAGAAAACTGAGCACTTTATTCAATAAAAAAAAAACAAAAAAAAAAAAAAAACAAAAATGGTTTAACTTTTAATCAGTTAGTTTTTGTAACTATTAACTACAACTTTAACTTAGTTAGTTTGTTTGGACAGTAACTTTAACTTTGATCAGTTAACAATTATTATGAGGTTTCCCAAGTCCGTTTATAACATGATATCGTGTTTATAACGTGGTATACACAATATCACGTTAGAAACTTGCTAATTGAATAGAAATTAAGTTTACTTGTTCCTCATAATTTCACTCGTAAGAACTACTATTTGTAATAGCAAAACCTTTCTCTACCAGCTAACGTTTCATGTTGTAATTCGAAAAAATCGTGAGCAAAAGTAACATAACTTTATATATTTATGAAGAGTACAAAAAAATTAAACATTGAATAGCCTTATTGACATATTAAGCTCCAAACTGAAGTAACAATAATCAATTTATGTTGATCAACAACAGAGACACGACTAGTTATGTTTTACAGATCAACATCTAATTGAAATTGTGGAGTTTATTGCTCATATTGTTTATGTTTATGGTCAAAGTAATTTAATAATTTTTGAAACGGTGTAGAATAACATTTTTGACACCATACACGTACAGTTTAAGTATTATAATGCTCCAACTTTAATTTTTGGACATGTAAATTTTCTTGTCACGTATGAGTTTTACTTTGACTGTACAAACATCAAGCAGCGTAGGGGAACGTACTGAACCCCCGCGCAACTGGCAGTGCCAGTGCTGCTATGCTTCCCCTGTCCAGATTCTGTGTTAACGGAGCCATGTAGTAGAGAAATTGACTTATTTCTGATTTCTGTGTATTGGGGAAACTTGTCTAATCTGACAAGTTTTGCAATTTTGTTTCGACAATTGGTACTACAATAATGTCAAAAAATGTGATTGTTGAACAAAAAAGTGTTGTTTTTAAAAATTCTGATCAAACAAGTGTGCGTAAGTAAAAATTGTTAAAACTCTTAGACAAATGTATGTACAATATAATAAGTTATGGTCGGTATTTTGCTATTGTGATCACTAAATTTGTTTAATAATGATTTTCGTTTATTGTGTGCAGGAGAGTATGGATGTTAGCAATGACGGTGATACAAAAGTTACTGCACAGTTCACACATATCCTACAGAAAGACGCTTTCCTCGTCTTCAGAGCACTGTGCAAACTATCGATGAAGCCTTTACCGGAAGGACAGCCAGACCCAAAGTAAGTAAAACACGATATTGTTACTTCATAAAGGTTTACACCAGATTTAGGGATGATTTGATTTTTATATTAAGGCAAATGTTGTACAGTAAAACGCATTGAAAATGGAATGTGAATAAGATGGAAACTTCTCTGACATTGGAAATTTCTTTAGACCCAGTGGACAGAATAGGTATTGTGTAGTACTTGTCCATAGGGCTCAAAATGTTAATTTATGATTTAATGAATTTGTATGGGATTAGTGTTATTAGAATATTCATTATTTACTTTGAATACCATATGATGTTTTTATGTATTAATGGAAAAGGTATATAATAATTAGTGAAATAGTATTTAGAGAAATCATAAGAACTAGAATCTAGGGACATCACTTGTAACGGGACAAAAAGGGTAGAATCACTTTTTGTTCAATAATTGTTAATAATTATCAACAACTAATTCTGTTATTATGAATCATAATGTTGGAGACGTATTGGGAGTTAGAACAAAGGATACATGAGTTGCAGTAAAAGCACGTGGCAGTGCTGTGTAATAAATTCACCACCTGTTTGCAATGTAAAACGACTTTCCAGCTTCTTGAGAGATCTGGAACATTCGATAAGTCAAGATGGGGAGGGGGGTTACATCCGTTTGGGACCACGTGGCGAGTACACAAAGAACGAATAGCGTCACCACACGAGCCAAGCTCGCGCATTCAGTACAGCTCTTCAAATGGTACAGATGTAAGCTAACCGTAGCCTCGGAAATATTTTCGGTAGGCCGAAAATATTAAAGTCGGCCTACCAAGAAGTGTATTACAGTGTAATGCAACAGTAAACAGTAACACAGTGCAGTATTAAAAGTTTTAATATATGAATTTTGTCAGTTCAGTGAGGAAAGAATTCCACAACATAGTGCGCAACACCTGATACCTCGTGTAGTAAGTACAGTGACGAAACGAATTTAAGTGACCTAAAGTTTATATACTAAACGACAATAAAATGAGCTCAATAAAAGGGGATTAAAATATGTAAAAAGAATGGAAGTGGGTGTGAGATTAAAAAGGGGAAATATACAAAATGAAGTACTGGTTTGCTAACTAAGAGAGTTGTTTGGGTGTTATAATCATAGTATTAAAAGATTTATGGGTATAACATTTTGTATATCAATAGAGTAGAAAGAAAGGAATTGTTCTTGTTAAAATAAAATATGTGGGTATAACATTACCATAATAAAAAATACTTGTTTAAATTGAAATAAAATAAGAGTCATTTGAACTATAACCATGTGTTAACTAAATTATTATGCATAATTACCATAACCTGTTCCGTGTTGAGAAGCTCGCCTAAAACGAACCTGGGTAAGTTGTTGAATTAAGGGAAATTAAATTATCTAAATTACTTAAGGGAAAGAGTATTAGGGTTTCGATATATAACATTAAAACATCGTGGCGACCTTTGAACGAGTTTGGAATCTTCTGGTGGTTTTTGTAATAAGGTAAGTTTAAAAGAGTTGGGGTAAGTGGTAGGTTTGTGTTTTTCTTGTGTTTAAACAGTTACATACTTATAAAACATAACACACCCATCTGTAGAGCACAAATAATGAAGACTGATAATGTGGGCCTGATCTGATTTCTTGCAATAAAACGGAATCTGAAGTTTCTTTTTTTGAACAGTTTCAAGTCACTTATATAGTTATATAATACACAGTCTAAATTAATAATTTCAGTAATATGCATGCACACACACATCTTGCACCATAGTTAATATCAGAGTCACAACAAAACACTACAGTCTGATAAAAATTTTAGTTACTATGAAAAATCCATGTAATTAATTTGATGTACATTTCATGTTCTAGATCTCACGAGCTGCGTTCAAAGATTTTATCCCTTCACTTGCTATTGTCCATCTTACAGTCAGCTGGACCAGTGTTCAGATCAAATGCGATGTTTGTTACAGCGATTAAACAGTACCTGTGCGTCGCCCTGTCCAAAAACGGAGTGTCTTCAGTGCCTGAGGTGTTTGAACTGTCGCTTGCAATTTTTGTAGCTTTACTGTCCAGATTCAAGATGCACCTTAAGATGCAGATAGAAGTAAGTAAGTTGGTTGTATCGTTGTTATCTGTATAGTGGAATTATTTAGCATATTATACCGGATGAAAAACAAATATATGGTTAGTGTTTTTTTAAAAATAAGGAATCCATAGATTTGTGTTTTCTTTCATCCACAATGGAGTGAAGAATGTTTTTAGTTCACAAAAAAATTGCAGAATGTTGCAAGATTGCAGAAAGATTCATTTTTTTAATCCAAGCGTTATCATTTGTCACATGATTTCCATTTGAAGTTGAAATCATTTGATCGATAAAAACTTTAGTGACAAATAGTGGTAAAGTTATCTTTATTTTCTGTAATTTAGTGTTAATATGACTAATAGTTACGTAATTATTATTCATAAACTGTTTGGACTAGAATGAGCAGTTTATTCAAAAGTCATGATTTAACAATAAGACAAAGATGAGATTTTTACGCTGCTACATATTCTCGGTCCTCTTTTATGGTGTAGAATCTTGGACTTTGACTAAAGCCACAACTAAAAAATTGGAATCTTTTGAAATGTGGATTTATTGTAGAATACTGAGCATTTCATGGACAGCACATATAACTAATGTTGAAGTTCTTAGAAAGATGAAGGAAGAAAGGAAAGTTATTAACACAGTGAAGATAAGAAAGCTTCAGTATCTGTGACATCTTATGAGAAATGAACAGAGATTTTACTTATTGCAGTCCATACTACAGGGAAAAGCACTTGGAAAGAGAGGAGTTGGGCGACCGAGAATATCATGGCTGAGAAATTTAAGGACCTGGTTTGGCATGATTACAACTGACTTATTCCGTGCACTAGTACAGAAAGTTAAAATAGTCTGTATGATATCCAACATCTGAAACGGATAGGAACTGTCAGAAAAAGAAAAAGAGTGTTTGTACTGAGGATATGGAAAACATGCATGGCTTACTTGATGTTTGCACGCATTGTGTGAGTGGCATGACTATACACAATGATCTCATCTATTCTTGAACTTTTTCTGTGCCTTCAAAGGAGAGACTGTTTTTTAATCCAGTTCACCATGTGCAGGTATGGCCAAACTAAAACATGCAGCATTCGTCATGTACACACTACCTGAAACGCCATCATCTCCTTGCTTCCCATCACACATTCAAACTGTATTCTGTTACACTCACCACGACTTCGCCTTCTGACATTTTATACTTCCATAAAATAAAACATTCCATAACAGATTATTATGTTGTTTTGAAATAATCGTTTAAAAATAATCAGATTATCTTCATGTAACCTCAAGCACATTCTAACTGGACGATTGCTGTTCAGAAGTCTCATGTCTTTCTTGTTGTTCACCCTTTGTTTAAAACCTTTGTATCCTTTTGTAACATATTCCTGTTTTTTTTTTTTTTTTTTTTTTTTTTTTTTTTCCAATGTAAGACTAGATTATACATCGTCTAGCCACTATGGTTAAACTGTTCTGGTTTGATAAACCAGTGCTACTGTATTAGCACAATGGCATTGTTCAAATGCACTGATACATGCTAGAGTTGGAGCAAGATGACTGGACGAGGCAGGTGTACCCTACCCCCTGTAACGTGACGAATTTTGGGTTTTTTTTATTTTATTAAATTTTGGGGTTTATTAAAAAATATTCATAAATATAATTTCCATCTGTGACCAGGCCACGTGTTGAATTAAAACATTGCGCTAACAAAGGAAGAGTACGCAGTATCAGTTGTGTAACCGTTACAAAAGAATGTACCAGGGCGTCAATTCTAAGAACTCTACATTTGTGTGACGTCCGCGCCCGAATGCACCATACGAGCAGGTGCGCAGGCCGACGCGGAATTGTAAAACTCCAGAATGGCTAGGAGACGAAAGTTTGGACGCACATAATCATAGACGACGGATGTAGGTCTAAGCCCAACCTCTTTTGTGACGTCAACCAGTGCTGACCAAATGTCATCCACGTCCAACACACAAAACACTACGTGTGTTAAATGGGACACAACAGTGGCGAAGAACCAGCAGGCATTGTTTTCCACCTTGAGAGACGCAATCTAGTTGGTAGTGAGCGTAGAGACGCTCTGCCCAGTTCGCTTACAGACTGTGCCTGGCCAGGTACTGCCCCAAGGGGCTTTTTAAAAAATTCATAAGTTTCAAGTAAAAAGTGAGTTATCAGTTAACAGTAATGGGACAGTGGTGTGAGCAGTCAACCAAAATACATCAAATCTATTTCGGACACGCGAATAAATTAAAAATTAGAAGTCATTAGCGCGAGTGGACATCACGTTGCCGGCAGGGGTGTTTCATAATGGGTTAAGGGTTTGTTAAATAAATAAGTGTGAGTGAGAGAATGTTGGCAGACTGGGCTGTCTGTATATTTAATTAAGGTAAGATGCTAGCGTAAGTTAAAATTAGTAATTGTAGTCATGGAGTGAATCACAAAACAAGAAATTATTATGCTGTTATTTGATGTTCTAAATTTTGAGTAAAAATCTGACAAAGATTTTTTTAAAAGGTTAAAAAATAAAATTCATTAATTCTCTTCAAACCATGAGTAGCGTAAGTTATTGCTATAACCCTTAAACCAGGTTTGCATCTTACGTTCGTGCGACCGAATTCTGGACCCAGATAAATTTTACAGGTAGGTGGGAATAAATTATGTATTTGTATTTATAAGTAATTAATTAACATAACAATGGCTTCTGAACAGGGACAGTTTTTATAAGTCAAAATTTAATGTAAAAACCACATCTACAAAAGATGCAAGCGTGTTTTTAAGGTTGGAGTAATGAAGTAAAAGTGTGTCATTTACGCAAAATTGGTTATATTGTATATTATATATTGGTTATATTATATTTACGCACACATATCAATTATAAAGAATAAGAGATGGCAGGAAATAATGAAAGTGAGATTAATGAAATTACTAATATAGAAAATTGTAATGAATCAAGTAGTATGAGCGATTTTGAAATCCACTCGACTCCCAACGTGAGTCAGGAAAATAAAATAATAAATAATTGAGATGAAACAAATATTACGGAGGATTCAGGGGTTCAGTTAACCCTGACCTCAACAAAATGTAGTAAGTCTGATAACGATATAATGAGTTTTTTACAACAACAATTTAATAAATTTGAGACCAAATTCGATGTAATAAGTAGCGACATAAATAGTCGTTTTGACATAAATGAGATTAAATTTAATAAACGTTTTGACACTAATGAGGCTAAGTTTGACGTATTAACAAATTCATTGTGTAGTATTGAAAGTAAATTAAATGAAATATGTAGTGAAACAAAAAGAGAAACAGATGAGTTGAGAGAGTGTGTGTGTGTGGTAGACAGTAAAACAAATGAAAATCATAATGATATGTGTAAAAATGTGGTACTAGAGAATAAGTTAACAAATGATAATGATGATGTCGAAAATAATAAAAATAATATTGAGAATGGTAATGTATTTGAAAAGGTAGTATCAGAGTGTGATATGTTGAAAATAAATAGTGAGAGTACTGATGAAGTTGTAGAATGTAATAATGGAATGTTAATGTGTGTTTATGAGTCAGAGAGAGTGGAAAGATAGTATAGTGGTAGAATGGGGGCAGAGGGTAAGTTTTCCCCAGATTTATGATGAACCAGGGTGTTCACAAATGTTGTTTTTGAAGGGCAGGAGTCCCGTGTTAATGGAAGATTTAAGTTGTTTCCCCTTTTTGTATAAGTTAATACCCTCTGTGTGGAATGATATTAAAAGTATGAGATGGTGTTATGATGAGAGAGATTTAGATAGAGAGTTGTGTGTTGAGGGAGAGACAGAATTGTATGAATTAAAGAGAGATTATGATGAGTGGAAAGAAATGTTGGAAGTGTATTTAAACAAGAGTAATTTAATTTATGATGAAAAAATAACTGACCCGATAATGAATATAATTACTAACGGAGACTGGACAGAAATACATTATGTTGACTTGGTTCATGATTATTGTGATAAAACGAATGAATTTGATTTTTATGGTTATGACACACAAGATAGCCATGTGTGTGTAAATGAAATTGAAAATTGTTATGTGAAACAAAGACTAATTTTTGACGATGGAGGTTAAACTATAAAACAATCAATGGACAATTTTAAATACTTTGTTTTATGGTGCAGACCTTGCAATCTTGGACATTGAAGTATGATATAACTGAATAATCAATGATGAAGAAGTGTAAATAAATGTCTAGTGAATTTAATTGTGTGTATTGTAAAATGTTAGGTAAACAATGTGTATATGTAGTAGAAATTGTTGTGATAACAATAATAATATTTTGCAGCCTAAATAAATAACAAAAATAATTTGGAAGAAGATAATAAATGAGTTGTGATTATTGTAATTGGTGAAAATAATTAAAAATGTTGTTTTCAATAATTAATTTAATTAAACCAATTTGAAATGTTCAAATATTTTGATTGATTTAAATGTTGTATAATTGAATTTTGATAATAGTTTAAATTATTTTACGAGATGTGAATTTGGTAGTTAATTGTTAAATTGTTTGATTTGAAATAACATTTTTGTTAAATGTTTCAGAGGTAATGGGGTGTATGGTGTGTATATTTTGTGTTTGTCAGTAGGTGAATAAAGTGCTGTAAGTATAAAATTTATAATACCAAGTAAAATGTTTGCAGATGTAAAAAGAATTTCAAATTCAATAATGAAAATAATTTGAGATAATTGTGTTAAATAGAAACGATAATTAAAAACAATAGTGTGTGTGGATTGGGGGGTTGCTCAGGTGAGCAACGAATTCAAATTTTGTAAATTAAAGATAACTCATTTTTGCACTAATTAAATGCTTGTATTATGCTTTGATAAATAGGTGTTTACATGTCTATTATACTGTGTTTATTCTGTTTTGTAAATGTATTATTTTATCGTGTTAGATATAAGGATTGATAAAAATATGTATTTCATGTAATTTGTAGAGATTTGAAATGTGTTGGTAGTGAGGTCATCCACCTTGCTAAGAAAGTCAGCTGATCCGCAGTAGAATGTCAATTATTAATGTTTGCAAATTTCCAAGGTAACTGATGTTTGGATATAATAATTTTAATGTGTTGTTAAAGTTGTATTTGAATGATAGACTGAATTGATATATTTAAGAATTTTAAACGATTTGTGAAAGATAGTAAAAGATAGGTTTTGTGTGATTAACATTTTGTTGGGACATGTAGATCAGTCCAAGCTGAGTTTAAAGTGGAAATAGATAGAATAATGTTGTTGTGAGTTAATGTAGTAGAATCGGAGAAGTATTGATGCTGACACAGTAGATATGGGGAATATATGTAGAGTATTGATTGATATTTTGTGGTAATAAGTAAATAATGATATTTTGTTGTAGTTGAAGTGAGGTATTGAGAATGGTGATTTGGGGATGGTAATTTTGTAAGAGGGGATAGTGTAGTGTAGGAGTCCGCAACAAAAGTGGTTGGGACGGGAAGGGACCGATTGGCGGGAAGGGGTTGCCTTAGGTAGAATCCAGGGACCAGATTAAGGGAATGAGCTTTGGGGGGGGGGGGAAACACATATCCTAAGCACAAAGGGTTAGAGAGTATTTTTTTTTATATCGAGAGAATGATGCGATTTGAGTTTAGTAGTAAGTTGGGTTTAGAGATTGTTTGATAGATGTTTTGATAGAGATGGGTGTCATGTTAGTTAAAGTTGATGAGTATTAGAGTCAAGAGGTAAAGATTGTAAATGTATACATATCAAGTGGTATATCAAGTTAGTATAAATAATTAAATCACCCAAATTAATGGAGAATGCGATTTATAGTAAAAAATGTAAAATTTTGATTGAAACCAGTGACAATTTTAATAAAATTTGAAAAGCTAAAGTTATAAAGTGTTTATTTTGAGTAATTTAAATATCAATTTTATTGTTAATCATAAGAATATTTTGTTATTTTAAATGTCTTATTTTATTATGTTTTTGTGTTTAAAGATAGAATTTTAAAAATGTTCAACGTATTTTCAGATTTTCAGATGTAACTTATGTATCACTTATGTAGGTCAAGGTTCTTGACTTGACCCAGTTTGATCAGCTGATGGGTGATGTTCTATACTAAACCAGTTTTGGCAATGAAGTGATGCCAATTTTGTTTCTTAATTAATTTAACTAAAGTTAATAATTTTAATATTGAAAAGAAAAAAAATTTTAATAAATTTAAATTTTTTTTTGAATTTGAAAAAAAAATTTTTTTTGATTTTTGCCTGCCATCTAATTGATGTTTTGAACTCTGATTATATTATTGTCTGTGTGTATTAATAGTGTTTTTATTGAATTGTATTGTTTAGGATATATGTATAATCACATGTTAGGATAAGAAAGATCATGTTTTGAATAAATGTTCAATTTATTTGTTTTCTAGTTATCAATAATAACGAAGAGAATTATTCAATTTAGATAAAAGATTTTATTTTGATTTTAATGAAAATAGCTGGTGATTTTTAACTTAAATAAATTTTTGAAGCTAAGAATGTTTCAATTTTGATAGGATGTAGTTATAAGTGTGTGTGTGCGAGCCCAGTACTGCTAAAGGCAGCCCAGTGTGCATGAAAAGGGGGAACATATCGGTTGAGGATCTGGCATGATATAAGACCAGGGGTTGGATTTAGGGGTGGCATGTTAGAAGGTGAGGTGCGCTGTGGTGCGTATCTGTTCGATTTTACGGTGTTGGGATCTTGTACAGAGAAGTCCAGTGATCTTGTTCAGATGCGGCCATAGTCGCCGAGCCAGGGGGTTGTTTACCCATGAAGTATAAGAGCTAAAGGGGGTTGTTGGCACCATATCCTCACCGGTCCTCTTAGGGGTTTTAGCAATGAGATTTCTTCTGTTTCGGCAGAAGATATCTCATTGGGGGGGTATTGTAACGTGACGAATTTTGTTTTTTTTTTTATTTTATTAAATTTTGGGGTTTATTAAAAAATATTCATAAATATAATTTCCATCTGTGACCAGGCCACGTGTTGAATTAAAACATTGCGCTAACAAAGGAAGAGTACGCAGTATCAGTTGTGTAACCGTTACAAAAGAATGTACCAGGGCGTCAATTCTAAGAACTCTACATTTGTGTGACGTCCGCGCCCGAATGCACCATACGAGCAGGTGCGTAGGCCGACGCGGAATTGTAAAACTCCAGAATGGCTAGGAGACGAAAGTTTGGACACACATAATCATAGACGACGGATGTAGGTCTAAGCCCAACCTCTTTTGTGACGTCAACCAGTGCTGACCAAATGTCATCCACGTCCAACACACAAAACACTACGTGTGTTAAATGGGACACAACAGTAGCGAGGAACCAGCAGGCATTGTTTTCCACCTTGAGAGACGCAATCTAGTTGGTAGTGAGCATAGAGACGCTCTGCCCAGTTCGCTTACAGACTGTGCCTGGCCAGGTACTGCCCCAAGGGGCTTTTTAAAAAATTCATAAGTTTCAAGTAAAAAGTGAGTTATCAGTTAACAGTAATGGGACAGTGGTGTGAGCAGTCAACCAAAATACATCAAATCTATTTCGGACACGCGAATAAATTAAAAATTAGAAGTCATTAGCGCGAGTGGACATCACGTTGCCGGCAGGGGTGTTTCATAATGGGTTAAGGGTTTGTTAAATAAATAAGTGTGAGTGAGAGAATGTTGGCAGACTGGGCTGTCTGTATATTTAATTAAGGTAAGATGCTAGCGTAAGTTAAAATTAGTAATTGTAGTCATGGAGTGAATCACAAAACAAGAAATTATTATGCTGTTATTTGATGTTCTAAATTTTGAGTAAACATCTGACAAAGATTTTTTAAAAGGTTAAAAAATAAAATTCATTAATTCTCTTCAAACCATGAGTAGCGTAAGTTATTGCTATAACCCTTAAACCAGGTTTGCATCTTACGTTCGTGCGACCGAATTCTGGACCCAGATAAATTTTACAGGTAGGTGGGAATAAATTATGTATTTATATTTGTAAGTAATTAATTAATACGACACCCCCATTGTAAATACACACAGTCACATTCAGATGTTCCACCACAGTGTTGCCAACTTTTGTGGTTATAATTTGTTTTGTTTTTATAACATTTTGTATAGACTAAGTTCTTGACATCATGGTTCTGAAGAACCTTATCATCATGGTTACGAATATTACTGTAAAAATTTCACATTGGCTAATTTTTTTATAGTGCTGGGATGTTAGCCTGATGCCCAACTTTCAACCTGGTGGACCAGGGATGCTTCTGTTGGGATTACTATACCCTAGCCAAACAGTCTCCATTTTAAGGCACTGAGAACTCGCATTTTCACCCTCTTCCATCTTGTTACATAATGCCAACCCACATGCCGCAATGTACCCAGAGGCCAAACGACTAATGAGATCTTCAAGGACTCATGGAAGTACTGTAGTGGGATTTACTGGCAGAACCAACCAACTACATGTGTAGAAGGCTCTGTCCCATTTGACAGAAAACAGTAGACATTTTGCCAATATGAAAATGTTTAGAAATAACTTGATTAAGAGACAAGAAGCAGAATGAAGATTTACAGAAGTACGCTGTGCCCTGTTGAGACGTATGGCTGTAAAACATAGACATTAACAGGAAGTAATGAGAACAAATTGAGAGGATTTTTAGTGCGATTAAAGAAAGAGCTACTTTGACAGTACGGAAAAGTAAGGAATTGAATACCCAATTTGAAGTGGAAGATGCAGTAAGATTCATCAAAGCACAAAAAATAAATTGGGTGGGGCATGTTGAAAGAATGGTTTAAGAGTCTCTGGAAGGGGTGATTATGTGGAAGAAGAAGGAGGGTTTGACCAAGGAAAAGATGGATGCACTACATCACTCCACATCTTGCTACAATGGGTGTAAGAAGCAGGAAAGGATTGGCAAATAATAGAGGAAAGTGAAGGAGGATTTTTGCACAGACCAAGGCCCATCAGGGGCTGTAGAGATGGTGAAAGAAGAAGAATTATAAAAATTTCACAGAATATTCAATTGCCATTTCGTATGGCAAAATGTGAACACAACTGGTCCTTTTAATAATCCCTTATCTTCAAGTAGTTTTCAATTTTGAATATATCATGTATTTGTTCACACATATGTTTATATAATTATTTTGCTAAACATTATGCCACTGACTTGTTATAATATTATTTTATACATAACCACAAAAATCAGTAAAATTTCACCTTGTTAAGGTAATGAAGAAGGCCTTTTCGAAATTATTTAAATTTCATCATCAGTTCAGTGAACTGATAATGTATGTGATATTATCACTACGTATTACTAATGATACGTAGTAATAGTATGTGAACTGATGATGAAATTTAAATAATTTCGAATAGGCCTTCTTCATTACCTTAACAAGGTGAAATTTTACTGATTTTGGTGGTTATGTATAAAATAAGTTTATATAATTGGGTCAGTTATTGCCTAAAGTCAACTGAGAGTATGAATGTGTCCTGTTTTGCAGGGCATGTGTGGGTTATAGCAATCACCCTGTGAAAATGGAGGAGTTAAATTGCAGCAGTGAAACAACGATGCTCAGACCTCCTTCTTCTTAACACTTTGATGCCTATGGACGTCCTTCAAAAACATTCCTCCGATCGTCAATTGACGCCCTGAAGTTTCAGTGTGTTTTGAATGATTCCATATGTATAAATACATCCTTGGAGCTGTTTTGAAATGATGTCAGGCCTTGTAGTACCTAAACAATCCGCTAGATCGCATATGCATTCACTTTCGTAGGTACAATTGACATGAAACAGCGCGCGGCAAACTGTTATGTTAGTTGGCTAAACACCACTTACATGTCGAAATGTCAGATAAATGTTTCTTGTAAAAAAATTATAAAAGTACACCTTTATAAACCAATATATATTATAAACATTATATAATGTATTGTTTAATCCATTTATAACAGGTAAAAATAAAATTACAAGTTTCTAGTAACAACATGTGTTTTGGCCAATTTTTTTCTTCCAAACACATCACTTTTTTTGAAAAGCAATTTTAGGGAAAATAACCAACACAATGACATAAAGTATACACCATTTTAAAGAAGACACTTAGATCTTCATAAAAACGTAGGTAGCATATTTTTTTACCATATAGTTTAGAAGCTGCAGCATTTTAAATATATGCAAAAATCCTCCGCCATGGGCGAAGGACAACTGTGTTAAGGGCCTGGCGTCAAAGTGGTAACATTTCTCCCATCAGTCTTTCCCTTTAATACGTTATGCCTTATTACATTTCCCAACTATTTGCATTTCTTTCTGATGCTGCTTTATTTTATAAGTCCTCTTAATTTATTGTTCACCTTATCGCTCCATAAAGCTTACTGTTTTCTCCTCCAGTAAAGTTTCTCTAAAGTCTGTACTAATTACAAACCATTTATTAATAGACTATAGATTTTGTATAGAACACAACTTATTGCTACCTATTAGTTGATATTTACCCCTGATGAGTGCTTTTAAGTGATTCAGCGGATCATAAGATCAGAACAAACGCCATCTTTTCTGAGGTCAGAGCCATTGTGGCTGTTAATTCTGATCTGATTCCATTTTCGTTTTCACTCTTGTTAGTGAGTTCTGTATTCTATTTAATAATAAAAAACTAGTAATAATAATAATTATTATTATTATTTTTATGATTTTGCAGGTTTTCTTTAAAGAGATATTCCTCAACATTTTGGAAACATCAAGTTCCTCGTTTGAACACAAATGGATGGTTATACAAGCTTTAACTAGGATATGTGCGGATGCTCAAAGTGTTGTTGACATGTATGTCAATTATGACTGTGATTTAGCAGCTGCTAATCTTTTTGAAAGGTGAGGTTGGTACACACCCATTTCTTAATAAATATAATCAAAATAAAGTGATGAAACAGTAAGTACAAATGTTTGCTCTTTCATATTTTATGAAATCATTGTGGTTGCAGGCTCGTGAATGATTTATCAAAAATAGCTCAGGGTAGACATGCATTGGAATTAGGTGCTACTCCAAATCAAGAAAAGTCGATGCGAATATGTGGTCTTGAATGTCTTGTGTCTATACTGAAGTGCATGGTCGAGTGGAGTAGAGACCTTTATGTGAACCCTAACGTGCAAACAAATCTTGGTATGTATTAATGCTATATTTTTAGTATAAATTTTAGTTAAACTGTGTACATTCCACCTGTTTTCACATAAACTTGGTCTTTATGTCATATCTTGCCTGCTCGTTTGACCAAGTTGGTGTAGATTGAAATTTTTTATAAAGTTATAAATTAAATAACCTTTGAATATAGCCAAAAATGATTCAATTAAAAAAAATTAAGAGAAGTAAAGAAATTATCTAGAATATTGTTACGTTCTATTCTTTCTACTTACCTCAAACCATACCTTTACTTACCCATCACACTTACACGCCACTCTGACTTGATCAACACAGAAGATTCCAAACTATTTGTAGGTCGCCACGATGTTTTCGGCTTTACATCGAAACCTTTAAAACACTTTTATTTAATTGCCAGGTTCGTTAGGCGAAATTTTCCATACGGGATAGGTGATGTTAATGTGGCGTAATAATTAACTTAACACATGGTTACGCTACTAATTCATTTTATTAGAATTCAAACTATGAAATTAAAACCTTCTGTGAAATCTATTTTGAATACATTACTTTTTCTCTTCTCTCTTAATCAAGATAGCTACAAAACTCACTATGTGGTATATTACCTTTCTCAAACACTAAGATATATGTATATTGAAAATTAAAAAAAAAAACCTCAACTAACTTATACTAATTTTATTCAAAACGACCCAGACATGCCCACACTCAACACACATACAATTTTAAAACCCCCACCTTTACTTAATTTAGGCCTTTATTAAAAAAATGTTTGAATGAAATACTGTTACGGTACTTGTTGCAGTAGCGTCCCCGCCGACCGCATGGCGCGTCACACACAAAGTTCTCTTTTTTGATGCCCAAAATTATGCTTGCACTTTTGATACTTACTGTTTACTGTTACATTATGATTGCACTGTTGTACACATTAAAACTATACTGGGGTTTTGGCCGGCCGACCGTAATTGGTTAAGAACAAATTTTGATAGAACCACGCGTGGTCTGGTGTTGTTGTGTACTGCCCGCGTTACCCCCACATCTCCCACCACCTCGGATTGCTGGATAGGAAGTCAAAGCCTTTTGGTGTTAAAAGTTCGTCACTATACAGGTAACATGGGTTTGCATTGTGCCCACGTGTTGACAACGCCAACCTGTGAAAATATTGAGGCTGTGGAAGGCGTGGGCCTCTAAATGTATTCGGCAGCACCGGACCGCATGGAACAAAAGTCTTCGCCTCTCGCCATTTTTTGTGGCGTCGTTTGGAGTCTGATCTGCGTCGTCTATGCGCCCGTGTTCATGTTGCGCGTCTTTGTACATGCCAAAATGCTTAATTACTCGGGAGTCACACTCCACATCGCATTTCATTGCCCTGACTATGTTCAAACTTCGCTTCACTGTGCCTTTGTCTAACTGAGCCTGTATTATGTGTTGGGCTTGCAATTGAAATGAAATAAATTTAATAAAATGACAAACCTCCCATTTTGTTCCATTACAATATATATTTAAGTTGCACTTATCATCAGCAGGAAAAAATAGGAAATTTATTTTATTCATTTCTGCTCAGGCTAGCAGCACTATCTGTCTGTTTGCTATTACAGGAATAATAGAAAAGTTTTTTTTCAGACTATAAGAAACGCTAATCTTAGAAAACAACAAACATAAAAAATGCAACATCTACAAATACTTAGGAATAAACTATAATGAAGAAGGAATAGATGATGCTGAAATAAAATCAAGAATAAACAAAGCAAAACAAATAATTAGATCATAGAGTGGGATGTATGGAGCACAGAAGTTGGAAAGAAAGAAGACAAGAATATACGATAGTATAATTAAAAGCACGTTGATGTACGGATCCAAAACATGGAGATAAAAGAACAGGTGAAAAGAAAGTTAGAAGTGACAGAAATGGATGCTTTGAGACGAGCTCCTCTTCAAGGCTAGAGCGAATACGAAATGAAATGGTCATAGAAGAAATGGGCGTACAAAAGACAGTCATCGACTGCATTGATGAAAAACAAGTAATCTGGTATGGACTCGTTCAAAGAATGGGACAAAACTGACTACCACAGAAAACGATGAGATGGATACTTAGAGAGCACAGAAAGAAAGGAAGACCCAAGAAAACGTGGATAGAGATCATAAGAAGATAATGAGCGATAGAGGATTACACGACGAAAACTGCAATGACAGACAGCAATGGAGATTAGGCATTGGACAACGTCGTAGGACATTTTGACCACGAATTAAAGAGGAAAATAAAAAAAACCAAGAACACTATAGACTTACGCTTAAAGTCTCCTACTGATTTAAACTGTCCCAAAAAAGTACACATGAATATAACTAAACAGTTTAAATTGTAATGGCGCCAATTATTCCCCTCTATTTTTGTTTTTAACCAATTAAAAAAACTTAAATAAAAAGGAAAAACTGTCAAATATATCATATGTACAATTTAAATATGGTTAAACAATGTATGTACAATACGCATGCGCGTATTATTATTGTTATAACGGATGTATGTATTCTATGAAGGTTAGTTCAGTGAATAAAGTCTTTTCTAATCAACGTGTTGTCTAACTGTATTTGACAATATAATTCCAATATTAAATAATATCTCTCACAGGTTATGGGCCGACACTAGTAATTTGGAGATATATAGACGTGTGTTAGTTGTAATTACGTCGGAATTATTTACAGAGAAAAGTTTGTTTACATATACAGGCTCAAAGTGAAAGAGATCGCGTGCTTAATCTAAAATGGCTACATCTACGGTTCCCTTTCCCCTGCTTGTAGCGGGTCAATTTTTGGGTGTTTTTATTTTAACCGTTTGGGGCATTTACATATTTTTATTCATTTCGTTTTCGGTCGGGAGCCTTATAAAATATTGCGAAATAACTGTATTATTGTGCAACGTATTTGTCAGTATAACAGAGCAGTAAGACGCAGGTTGTTGTTGAGTAATGCGGCGAAGAATTTACCACCCCAATTTTTCGCAGAACTTTGCATGTGTATGATCACGCCCATATGCAACAGTGATGGGCGGCGCGCCGGAGTGACGCTTGGAAAACACAACCCACGCTGTGAAACATGGCGATGTAGCATACCGTTTGCCGCAGCTATCAACTCAATACCGGAAGTCGCATTAAACTCCGCCTACTGTTGGTGACATCAGCAGAGCCAAGTCCAATATTAAGCTCTGGTCACACACATATATCAGCTCCATTCCATATATAAAATGGTTACCCAACAGCATATGAGCAAGGAGCGACGAAAAATAGTGGCAGTGAACAACAGCTTCCCTCCAAAGAAAGCAAGCGGTACCTGTTACGTTCTCGGTGACGGCGGTCATACTCTGTGCGTATCGGCCGGTACAGAGCTAAGTTAGGCTCAGTATAAAATTTCATGTTTCACCGATAAAAAAAAAATGAAATAACAGTTTAAATCCATGTAACCGCGGTTAATACCATTCAGTGAAGAATATCTACGTTTAATTCCGGACAAACCAGTGATTGCCAAACGTTAAATAGTGAGTGCGAATGATGACCACGTTGCCGACTATAGAATTTCACAACATGTTTAAGGGTTCGGGGTAATAAAAAATGTTCAGGGGAGGGTGTATAAATTGAGAGAATGAGTGAATGGCAGGCTGGGCTCTGTCTGTATATTTGTTTTGTATAGTGATCAATAAGGTAAGATAATAGCGTAAGGTAGTATGTAGAAGATGCCAACAGAACAAAGAAACATGTAACGTAATCTGTAAAATGCTGAGAAAAATTTTGAACAAGATTTTCAAATGAGTCTGATTAAAGAAAAATATTAATTCTCTTCCAAAATGAGTTGTGTCAGTACTTTGCGTAACCCATAGACCATGTTTGTATCTAGGTACATGTGATCGAATCCTGTGACCCTGTAAGAGCTATCGTAACGGTAAGTAACAACTAATCTGAAATTTGGTAATAATAATAAATGTGATCGATTAGTACGTCACATGCTAAAGGCAGATAATTTTTCCACTTGGAAATATAGAATACGTCTTGTTCTGAATAAAGAGGGTGCACTCGTAGCATTAGATAAAACAGACACAGAAATCGCAGCACTCACAGGTGCAGATTTGACCAGTTTCCAAGCTAAAGACGTAAAAGCTCAATGCATCATCACACAGTCAATATCAGATAAGTATATTGAATACATAGAGAGTGCACAAAGCGCCAAAAAAATGATTGCAAATCTGGAAAATGTCTTCCAGAGAAAAAGCGCATTATCTAAGATGTTTATATTGCGAAAGCTATTGAAAATGAAATTCGTCGATGGCGAATTACAAGATCATTTCACTAAATTCGAAAAACTCATAAAAGACCTTGATGGCATAAGCAAAGTTGCAACCGATGATACCGACAAAACGTGTTACCTTCTTCTGACAATGCCGGAAAGCTTTGAGAGCGTCATTACATCGATAGAAACGATAATGAATAAAGATGCGACAGTATATTCGTATTCTGATGTAAAAACAAGGTTATTGGATACTGAACTCAAAAACAAAGAGAACACCAATGCAGGTGATAAGGTCGATAACGACGGAAACTGCTCTTTCTACTCTCCAGGTGAATATAAGAATAGCTCACAGATGAGGTACGAAAATGTAATATGTCACACATGTAGAGGAAAAGGACATTTCAAAAATGAGTGTCCATCAAACAAGGATGTGCAAACTCAACAGACGCCTCAGACGTCATATCGCGGCCATGGATATCGCAGTAAGAGAGGGAGAGGAAACTCTCGAGGACGTGGAAGAGGCAAGACGACAAGACATACGTCAAATGTTGCAGAGAGCGAAGATGATCAAGAAGAAGAATTTGATTTCTTTTCCGCTGAAAATATTGAGAAAAATGGCGCTTTATCCTCAGAATTACTAGGGAAACACTTGATCCGTTAAATTCATTTTAGATAGTGGTGCCACAAATCATTGGGTATCAGAAAATTTGGAAAAGCTAATGGAAAATGTTGAAGAAATGGAGAATAAAATGGAAATAAAAATAGCAAATGGTAGCACTATAAAAGGTACAAAAAGAGGTATAATTCGCTTGAAAGTGTTGAAGAATAAAAATAACAGTTATGTTTTCATAAAGATACCTGCTATTATTGTACCTGAGTTTCCTTACAATCTCTTATCAGTGAAAAGAATGAGTTCAAAGGGATTTGATGTTCAATTCAATAGTGGTGGAAAATCAGTTACTATCTCAAATAACAAATTGCAAATGAAATGTGAATCTGAAGGAAATTTGTATGTGGCTCAATTTTCAATAGGACACCCTTTGATGACTGAAACTTGTTGCATTTCATTAAGTTAGGATCTACTATGGCACCGAAGACTTGGACATCTCAGTGCTCAAGGTCTTGGATCACTAAATTTTCCACACAATTTTGGAGTATGCAGTCCCTGTAACCAAGGTAAAGCAAAACGAAAGCCTTTTAAGGATGTACCCCTACCAAGGTCAAACAGAATTGGAGAACTCATTCACAGTGACTTGGCTGGTCCTTTTAAAATACACACCATGAAAGGTGAAAAATATTATCAAACAATTATCGATGACTATTCACATTTTACCCAGGTGTTCCTTTTAAAACACAAAAATGAAGCAGAAAGAAATATTATGAATTATGTCCAAGAGTTAAAGGCCAGAGGATATTACTCTTCAAGAATCAGGTCAGATTGTGGTGGAGAGTACTCATCACATGTGTTTAACAATTTCTGTGTACAAAAAGGAATAGTCAACGAATACACTTTGCCACATACACAGCAGCAGAATGGAGTTTGCGAAAGAATCGATTTCACTCTAATGAGTAGAGTACGAACACTATTCGCTGAAACAAATTTGCCTAAGTTCTTGTGGGGTGAAGCAATACGTTGTGCTGCATACCAATTGAACCGCTCTCCAACAGTTGCCCTGAAGGAAAATAAGGTACCCGCTGAAGTCTACCTAGGTAAAGTGAATTATGACAAGTTGAGGGTTTTTGGTTCAAAGGCTTGGGCATATAAACTGCCTGTTCCAGCAGACAAGCTAGAAACAAGATCAGTTGAATGCATTATGGTAGGCTATGCTAAAAATGAGTATAGACTATGGGTACCCAAAACAAGTGAAATTATAATCTCAAGGGATGTTACTTTTGATGAAATTAAGATACTGGATTAATCACATATTCAGATGCAGATTGGGCAGGAGACATCACCAGCAGAAAGAGTACAAGTGGATGTATAATATGTCACTGTAACAACCCTGTATCCTGGTTTACAAAGAAACAAACATGCGTATCCCAGTCAACAGCTGAAGCGGAATACATAGCATGTGCAATGGCAGCGATGGATGTGGTATACTTTCAACGCATACTTGTGGACTTGAAGTGCAATGTCTTAATTCCTTTAATTTATGTAGACAACCAAAGTGCACTTAACATGTGTGAAAGCTATGAGAATAGCAGACGTAATATAGACATTAAATATCACTATATTAAGGATCTTATACACAAAAAACTTATTGAAAACATAAAAACCCAAGATAATGTAGCTGATATTTTCACAAAGTCCTTAAATAATATAAAGTTTGCAAAGTTTTTGGAAAAACTCAACATAAAATAATTTTCAGATACCAAAAATTTTCAACTTTTTATGTATTTTTTTTATTTAAGTATATTTATCAACTGTAATCATACCAAAACTGTTCCAAATGTAAATTAAGGGTATTTAAATTATATGGGTATTTAAATTGAGGGGAATGTCAAATATATCATATGTACAATTTAAATATGGTTAAACAATGTATGTACAATACGCATGCGCGTATTATCATTGTTATAACGGATGTATGTATTCTATGAAGGTTAGTTCAGTGAATAAAGTCTTTTCTAATCAACGTGTTGTCTAACTGTATTTGGCAATATAATTCCAATATTAAATAATATCTCTCACAAAAACAGAATTAATACTGTTGCACACCACTATAGAAAAATTATTCTGATTGTTATTTCCGATCTGATAATTAGCTGTGAGGCTTGAAAGCGCTAATCGGAATAATTTTTCTATAGTGGTGTGCAACAGTATTAATTATCAGAGGAAGAATAAAAAAAAGCGCTTTTTGCTCTTCAAAACAGTTCTTCGAAAGAAGTGATTCTACAAATGTTTTGGTTTGAGTTGATTTGCCCTGTTGGTAATTGCTGCTGAAAAATAATTTTTAAGAACTAATAACTATAGAATGTCACACGTATTATAATTTATGATTAAATTTTCTGTGGTGTGTACTTTTCTGTGGAAAAATACCACAGAATCTATAGTGAGTATCAGCAGTAACACAAGTTCTAATGCACAAATTTTAAATGTTTGTTTAAAATGTGATTAACAAATACTCCAAGTTAGTGATGTAACTAATATAATTTTGTTACTCACTTTCTAAAACAGTTTCATGTATGCTTATACGTGTAAAAACAGAATTGATTACTTTTGAAGTCATATGTTAAACATTTTGACAGTTAGTTGTGATATAAACAAGTAACATTGCATTGTGAGCCCAGCAACAAGATGCTATTCAAGGGTAGGGTGCTTTTGTATTAGGTGAAATTAATATTGTAATATTTTGTTTTGTAATGCACACTAAGAGTATTATGATGTCTAGGAGCAGAACGCAATGTACGAGATGCTGAGTCAAACGACTTGCTGCCACCTTCTACACCCCGTGACAGTTTACATTCCTACGGCAGTGTGACATCCCTGAACTCGGCAAGTTCTGGGAACAAAGAAGCACCCGATACACCGCACCAGTTACAAGTACTGAAACATCAGAAAGAAGTCTGGGAAACGGGCATCGACATGTAAGTTTGATATGCTCTGAACATACTATCTGGTTGTATATTTATTGTTATGTTGTAATAATATACATATGTTAATAAGTGTGTGATATAATATTATGAAAAATCTTCCTCTTCTGCCAGCAACTTTGATACTGTCTGTCACATGCTAGCTTCCAACGCGATAGACCTAACTAGTCATTTGCATGTAGATGTCTTCTGCTGATATTAGTATACACTATCTTGCCATGTTTTTTGCAATCTTACACCGTTGTGTGAGATCCCATTCTAGCAATCTTTTTGGCCATCGATCATCATTCATTTTACACATTCAGATTTTTAAGCTATGGCAAGATGGCCGTTATTAAATGTAGCTTTTTTTCTATGTAACGTTAACATAACATTTATTCCATTCTCCCTGGCTAGACTGTACGTTAGGTAACACAATTATCTATACTTTAAATGATGTAGGTTTTGCAATGCACCGGCTGATCCTTTTTTAACATGGTTTCCTTTGTTTAAAGTCTAGGTATAAAAAAGTCTAGTCTTGCTTCATTATTTTATTATTATCAAGTGATTACGTTTTTTAGATAAGTCATGACAGAATTAAACATAACGTAAAAAGCAATGGTTTTGTTATTGTTTATTAGAAGACAATGTAAACAGAAACGAACAGAATTAACACTGTCGCACACCACTATAGAAAATTATTCCGATTAGCGCTTCCAAGCTTCACAGCTCATCATCAGATTGGAAATTAGATCAGAAAGCTCATTTTCCGATCTGATGATGAGCTGTGAAGCTTGAAATCGCTAATCAGAATAATTTTTCTATATAGTGGTGTGCAACAGTGTTAATTCTGTTTGTTATTATAACCACTAACAGAACTTTATTAATTAAACAGAAACAACAAAGTGGTGGATACATCCAATAATTGGTGATCGACCTTATAAAGTTCAGTAACATACATGAAAAACTTCAGTATTACCCGATGTTGTTTTTTTATTATTATTGTATGTTTATAAATTTATTTCAATATCTTCTTTCTAAACTACATGAAAAAGTTAAGTGCAAAGATTAACATATTAACGTATGAGGGCGATTTGAAAAGTTCTCGGCCTACCATAGAAACGAATGTGTGGCGTTTCTGTTTTTTATCAATCTGGCTAACCTTTTGGGCCAATTAAATTAAAAAATTCGAGAAAAATACCAGGTTTAGTAAAGATCATTTTCCACACGCTAATGCACGCCCTCACTTATGCGTTGTGTCTATGGCAAAAATCGCCAAGTTGAAGTATAGTGTGTTGCACCATTCGCCTTATTCACCTGATTTAGTGCCATCTGACTTTCATCTATTTCCAAACCTCAAAATATTTCTCGGGGGGAAATGATTTTCCTCAGATAACGAGCTGAAAGCGGCAGTAAACGGTTATTTTGAAGACTTAGAAAAATCAGACTTCCTCAGCGGAGTAAAAGCGCTGGAGCATTGCTGGACTAATGCATTAATTAACACACGTGTAGCCAGTAACATTGTGTCATTTAACAGCAGTTGAATGGGCTGTGTCTGTTCGCCTGTGTTGTGACCTTGAAGATGGACTTGTGTTTCAAATTGTGCAATAAATTCAGTAGCATCTAGCCACTTCCTATTTCACATCACTACGTATATATTTCTTGAATTATTTAATGAAAAAATGCTACATTAAAAAAACGTCCATCTAGCTGTAGCCTAAGCTTCTATGACACCATATGATACCATAAGAACTCTTATACTAGGGCAAAATTTCCAGAGCTTTTAATTTTTTTGTTTGTTAATTCAACGCTCTTCCACACATTCTCACAATATGATATAACACTGTCAACATGAACTGTGTTTAATTGACATGGATGTGTAAAACCCACTTCTCATGTTTGTCATCCAACTATTATCTTTATCATCTGCAAATTGTAATGTGCAAGTATTATTATCATTCTTGAACACCCTCACTGTAAAAACTTTTCTCTGCCATCAGTATTAAAGGTGTTAAAGGATACTTTAAAAATATTATTTCATCATTATCACATCATCATCATCACCACTCCCAGGACTAGGCCTTAGACCTGTTCTGGAACCCATCTCCTCCTCGGTCTACCAACATCTCTCGTCCCAGTAGGTTGATAATCCAAGGCAGCCACAGGTAGACGGATATCAGGCATGCGATTCAAGTGTTCACACCATCTCCTTCTGTGGTTTTCAATCTTCTGGTGCAATGATACAATGTTTAAATTGCATCTAATATCCTCGTACCTTCTCCGATCCAAGAGAGAACAACCTTGCGTCCCTCTTTGAAATTTCATTTCGGCTGCCTGAATCCTCTGCACGCCCCTTTTACTAAGAGTCCATGTCTCACTAGCATACAGGATTGTGGGGACAACAACAGTTTTATAAAATTTCATTCGGGTATCCTTCTGTGTTTTATTTTTCAGGTACCAATGAATTGTTCCACAGATGCATCTAAATTTTGTTAGCTTACTATCCCAATCAATATCAGTTCCATATGAGATATTCCAACCCAGGTAATTAAAATGACTAACCTGATCCAAAATCTGATTATTCATCACTATCTTAGGTCTTATAGGATACCTGCCCAGAAATGCCATCATTTTAGATTTTGTAGCAGAGATCTGTAGCCCATAGTCTTGTATGTGCTATATTTTGGCGATGGACAGTTAAAGTTGACTAGGAAAAAATAGTATTTAAATACATAAATTCTATACAATATTAAATTAACGTGAGTAGAAAATAAAACCGAAAAGATGTAATCAAAATTAAGGGTTTACTTCAGTTTGGAAGCAACCCGTGTAAGTTGCCTGTGATCTGTTACCACGTCTTTCTCCTAGTGTAATCTACTGTAAATTACAATAGTTTCTTCCTCTTTTTCTCTTACGGTGACTTGTGGATTTTTTAAATGCTGTAAAAAAAATCTGACCTTCCTGTGTCGTATAAATGTTGGGACAGGTAGAAAAACTGTTAGTTTCAATACAAAATGTACTGCAGAATATCATATTCTAATTTGTTGCAGCATTTTCAGTTTAGAACTATTTAAATTGTTTTGTAGGTTCAACCGCAAACCCAAAAAAGGTTTGAATTTTCTTCAGGAACAGGGACTTCTGGGATCGTCAGCAGCAGAAGTAGCAGAATGGCTTCATTCAGACGAAAGGTTGGACAAAACCGGTATAGGAGATTTTCTTGGAGAAAACGAAGACTTCAGTAAGGAGGTGACTGTCTGTACAATACTATACGATGACTGTTTTCAGTATAATTACTTGGTAGAATTTTTGGAACCTCTGTTCACTGATGTTTGGCAGATGTTTGACCTCAACAGCAGTTGCATTCTTCCTCAAACGTACAAATCTGTTATAACATTGTTTTACTTTGTATTTTTAGATCATAATTATTGTACTTGTTATTACTATTATGTTTCATATGAGGACAAACAAAACCTTTTCTTTTGAAAGTTAGACAAGTATTACATTTTGAAAATATTGGTACGGAGAACTATAGATGACTTCCATGTTCTAAGATTTATATTTAAAATTGTAATTTTACAAATAATAAAAAATAAAACTGAAGAAACTAAACCCCGCTTATTACTCTTTACGGCTTACCTTTACGCAGAAGATTCCCAAAGTCCCCGGGCCGCCACCACATTTTCTGGAGGAAATGTGGAAACCAATTACATTCCGTGTAGAAACAATTTTGATAAATAAATTGTTAACAACTTAACCAAAATCCAGGGCCGTCTAGGTGAACTTATTGATACAGAGATAAGGTTATGAGTAGTGGCATAATAATTCAACTAACACATTGTTATTACACAATCATACTTTATTTTATTAAAATATGTTAATTTGTTTTTAATATGGTAAGACACAAAATCATAAGACGAAAAGTCATAAGATGAAAAAGTTGTAGATGCAAATCAGTACTTTCTACTCCCTCTCCCTTTGTTTCTTTACTCTCTCTCTCTCTCTCTCTCTCTCTCTCTCTCTCTCTCTCTCTCTCTCTCTCTCTCTCTCTCTCTCTCTCTCTCTCCCCCCTCCCTCCCTCCCTCCCTCCCTCCCTCCCTCTCTCCCTCTCCCCCTCTCCCTCTCCCTCCCTCTCCCTCCCTTCCTCTCCCTCCCTCCCTCTCTCTCTCTCTCTCTCTCTCTCTCTCTCTCTCTCTCTCTCTCTCTCTCTCCATTTTAATATTTTTTATGTTTTAGAATAATTTTACAATAAAAACCAACTTTAAATAATTTTGATTAATTGTTTTTGGTCCTTCCTAGTTACTTTTCTCACACGTGCTCTCCCAGTTGTTGCCCCACCAAATGCAGTTCACTATAAAACCACAGAAATGTTCTAAAAGTTCATATTTTCGTCTCCATTCTTAGTTCTGGTTTAGTTGGCACTGATCTCACACATTCATTTCCAAGTTTAACACTTTTTAAATAAAAACTCGGTAGGCCTACCTCGACTGCAATAGGTAGGCCTACCTACACTATTACAATACGACCGTGTGGTTCGACTGTTCCTTGGAGTCTGGCTGTATCGTCGTAAACACATGCCGTTTGTGTGATTCACTCTTAACTTATTTGGACATCGCATAACGAACTTTACTTCTACAGCTTTAATCAGATTTGCTTCATTATAATAAAATATTTTAAATTGGTATATAAATTTTGTTACCCAAATTTTGTCCCGTTACAAAATCATTTTTGAAATCAAATATTTCTGTAAAAACTACTTCTTTCTTCAGCCTTAACCACAGTACTGTGGTCACTAACATATACTACCTCACGTTAGCGTACTTGATTTTCACTGGTGATGGCAGTCGATGGCACTGCCGAAATGTTGGACCACAGCCAAACAGCCCGGGGAGGAATTTTAACAACAAACTGCTTCTTTGTTACTGTTAACGTAGTACACATAAAAAACTACCCCCTCC
Organism: Magicicada septendecula; assembly: GCA_034769895.1. Classification (NCBI taxonomy): domain Eukaryota; kingdom Metazoa; phylum Arthropoda; class Insecta; order Hemiptera; family Cicadidae; genus Magicicada; species Magicicada septendecula. The sequence continues at coordinate 45,477,359 of CM068368.1, forward strand.
CCCTTCAACTATAATTTTCATTTATAGATTTTCATCTACCTTTCTACAGTGGATTATTATGACCTTTTTTTCAGGATACTTTATTTATCAGAATTAAGTACTTTACTCTTGTTAAAATATAAAATGTTGCAGGTAAACTACCCCTTCCCCTTAATCGATCTTCACTAGAATCAATAGATCTTGAGTCCTCTACAACTCAGGCACACATATGCAAAAAATTATTTGATTCTGTTTGAATTTGCAGCAGTTATCATTCGCCACAGAAAAAATTCCACACACAGACACTTTTTGGAAAATTACATTTCTTCATGTTTTTAGGGTAGTACAATCAAAATCAGCCCTTATTTTTTTTTTGCCATCACCATGCAATTCCATTTCCTTATGGAACATGGAAGTAAAAAACCAACTGGCCATTTCAGTTAATGATGTTTCAGTTGACAGAGATTTTATTACACTTATTTGTTTCTAAATATATAGCTTTTTTAAAATACGGTTGTATGTCTGATTTTTATACATCTAAGGTGAATGTTTAATGGATTTAAAATTTTTGTTCTTGTAGGCTTTTTTAGTACATCATTCTTTAAAGAAAATTTGTTATTTTTTCAGGTTATGTATGCTTATGTAGATCAGATACAGTTTGCTGGTAAGGATTTAGTTTCTGGTCTCCGTTACTTCTTAGAAGGCTTTAGATTGCCTGGTGAAGCACAGAAGATTGACAGATTAATGGAGAAATTTGCCAGCAGATACTGTGAATGCAACCCAAAGTAAGTTTAAGAGCCAAAAGCTTTCTTAATAGAAATAAACTACATCATTACCATATGCACAGATATGACTTGTTTTATTCAAAACTGTTGCCTTGTAGTTCAGGCCTTTTATAACATAGTGTAAGCCCAATAGAAATAAAACTGATAATAAACCATCCCTCGTAAGTCCTGTATTAAATTCATATGTTCACTGAGGTTGACTTCATATTTTCACTTTTCCTTGTGTAATGCTCACTGTCATCTTTATAAGTCATACTGATTTCTAAGATAATCTAAACTTGTATACACTGTCGAAAGCTTGTCTAAAATCTATGAAAAGCATGTGCAGATCATACGTATCATCTTTCCATTATCTGCCTTACTATAAATTACTGGTCTGTTGTACTTCAATTAGGCCGAAATCCACACTGATATTCCCTTGTTTTAAGCAGTTTCTGTAATTCTTCCATTTAATACAGATGACAGGATTTTTTAATGATGTATTCAGCAGTGCTATTTGATACAGCGTATCATCAACATATGTTTTCTTTCTTTTTTTACTTCCATATTCCTTAAGGAAATGGAAGTATGGTGATGGCAAAAAAAATCGTGTTCGAGATTATTGCAGATTTGGATTGTACTACACTCAAAACATGAAAAAAGTCGTTTTTCGAAAAGTGTGTGTGTGTGTGTGTGTGTGTGTAGATTTTTTTTCTATGGCAAACGATAACAGCCGCAAATTCAAACAGAATCAAATAATTTTTTGCATACAGCCCTGATTTGTAGAGTACTCACGACCTATTGTTTTTGGTGAAGATCGGTTGAGGGAAAGGGGTAGTTTACCAGCAACGATTTTTTTTTATCAAGGGTAATTTTTTTTTGGCAAACGATAACAGCCGCAAATTCAAACAGAATCAAATAATGTTTTGCATACAGCCCTGAATTATGGAGTTCTCAAGACCTATTGTTTTTGGTGAAGATCGGTTAAGGGAAAGTGTTATACTCTAATCCATTTTAAATATATTAAAATACATAATTACAATTTCCACCTACCTGCACAATCTCTTCTATCAGGGTCCAGAGTTCAATCACATGTACCTCAGATGCAAACCTGTGTTAAGGTTATCGAAATAACTGACTCTACACATTTTATGAAGAGAAATGATTAGTTTTTTAATGATCAACTATTGCAATTTTAAATTTCTGTTTACCAAATACATTTTCTTACATGTTTTTCAAATATGGTGTAATTCTTGTTCATACATCTAACTACAATGTTTAACTATAATTACTTACTTTAACGAAGATAGCCCAGCCTGCCTTTCACTCACTACTCACATTCTTAAAAACAACCCCCCTTTACTTTGATTGATCAATCTATTACATGATATAATCTCCCCGCCGGCAACACGTGTATCCGCGACCTCGTGGTCGTTACGTGGTGGGTTTGTAATTGTCCCGAAAACAAAAAAAAATATATCAAATTTGTATGTTACTGTGCTGTAATTATTCACCCATCACTGTCACTTGTTTAAAAAGATTGATTCACTTTTATATCAAAAAAAAAACTGATGAAATTTAACAGAGCGCACTTGGCTCTGGTGTCGGCCGACACAACTAGAGTAAGACTGGGGAGCGTCCTTTGTTGAGCGGTAGGAAGTTCGTATCCACTGCCAACAGATTTTGTCGCCGTTCATAGCTGATTTGCTGTGGCTTATTAGCTATGACCACGATACATAATGTTTGTTTTAGTAGTGAGTGTTGACGATATTTGGCGCTGCTAGACTGACGTCACGCATAGGAGGCGGTCCTTAGCTACATTTCCTGTAGGTCGGCTGGTTGATCTTACAAATTGTTCGTTCCTGCGCCATTTTTTACAGCGTCGTTTGTTTCTCTTGGCGTCCCAACAGCGCGCATACTTGTTTCACTGCGTGCGTGCACCGTCACATTCACGCACAGTTCTGAGAAATCGAGGGTGGTACAAATTCTTTGCCTGGTTTCGCAACTGAATACAACGTTGCTGCTTTGTTTCAACACTGTTTTCTACACGTGGTCTGTTACAATGGAATTAACATTTGTCGGAAAATAAAACTTTCACAATATTTTTTATAAAAATCCCGAAATGAAATAAAATGAAATACCCCATATTTCCGACACGTTACAAAAGGGGTAGTTTACCGGCAACGTTTTATGTTTTAACAAGGGTATTTTCTATGGCAAACGATAACATCCACAAATTCAGACAGAATCAAAAGATTATTTGCATACAGCCCTAAATTGCAGAGTTCTCAAGACCTATTGTTTTTGGTGAAGATCGGTTAAGGGAAAGGGGTAGTTCACCTGCAGCGTTTTTTTATCAAGGGTATTTTCTATGGCAAACGATAACAGCCACAAATTCAAACAGAATCAAATAATTTTTTGCATACAGCCGTGATTTGTAGAGTACTCAAGACCTATTGTTTTTGGTGAAGATCGGTTAAGGGGAAGGGGTAGTTTACCAGCAACCTTTTACATTTTATCAAGAGTAAAGTACTTGAAAATTCATTTAAACTTTTTCAAACAATGGTAATTGTTAAAAATAAAATAATTTTGTTGCCAGGCAATAAAATTATAATTTTTTCATTTTAATGTAAATCATGTATAAGAGAAAATATATCGTGCGTGACAGGCAAGCATATCTCAGTTATGTACTGTTTACGTTTCCATTTTATTATTATGACTACCGCAATAAAAAGGCAGGGAAGACACACACACACACACACACACACAAAATTCGCGTTATTTCTGGCCTCATTCATGTTTATTTTCTTACATTTGCACGGTTTTTAAATGGAAAGTGCCGAACCCATACCAACATAATGCATGCAAGCCGAAAAAGTGTCCAGCGTGGATAGCGATTTGCTTCCTGTGGATCGCTGGGCAGTGTAACTGCACGTGTTTACAGAGGAACGATTCATAGACAGACTTTTCGTCTTTAGGGAATGAACCCTCTGCAAGATGCTGAGGGTCCATGAGTGACTTCGGAGCGCTCCTTCTTTTCCGCGTGTTTGTTCTGTGAAACGTACACTATAGATTCGCAGCTTTATTCTAAGCAACGCTCAATAGGAAATGTGGAAAATTTTTGTCCACGGTGTACCCTCATACACACTAAACCTGCTCTGATGTTTTAATTACGGACATCATAATATTAAAACTTTGGAAACTTGAGCACTACTTAATGGAGATCAATCATTAACTTATACAAGCCATTAATTTTATGCATATTTTTATATATATGTGTACAACGTTATCGGCAACAAAGAAGTAGTTTTTGTTAAAATTCCTTCCCGGGATATTTGGCCGTAGTCCAATGTTTTCTACAAAACCAGATGTTTCGGCAATGCCATCGACTTCCATCATCAGTGAAAATAGAGTGCGATAATGTGAGGTGGTATATGTTAGTGACCACAGTACTGTGGTTAAGGCTGAAGCAGTAAGTAGAAAGAAGTAGTTTCTATGGTAATATTTCATTTCGAAAATGATTTTAAATATAAATCTTAGAATATGGAAGTCATGTATGGTTCTCCATACCGATATTTTTCTTCCATTTTTCAACTTTTTCCCATATTTTAATGTTAAGGACTAGTTGGGATTTCTTCTTTGCCCCCAGGTCCATATTTAATTTAATCATATCCTGTGATTGTGTTGTCATTATTGGCTCTTTCTATATATTCAAAAGGTGTGCCCATATATTCACCAAATAGTAGTCAGTGGCAGAGTTTGCTCGCATTCAGCATCTAACGTAAATTGGTGATGAGAAATATTACAATAATACCAGCACATGATCTGTTTGGTCTAGCTCGCCACCCCAGGTATTTTGTATGTTCCAACATGGTTTGTTAAGGGGGGAATGATGTGCTCCTTATAAATAATTTGTACCTTGTTGCAAACTGTGTCAGCATTATGCCGTTCCCATTGGTTACACAGTATAATTTGTGCATTCCTACCATATGTCCCAGATCTGTTTTACGTTCAGCATGTCGTACATATTTACCTTGGAATATACCATCAAGAATGTCATAAAAATGTTCTTTTTCTGTTTCTTCTTTCTCTTCTTTTTGTGCATGAACCAATACAACAGTTGCATTTCCAGGCCTTCCTTTTAAGCTTGCAAATGATATATTATCATTTATTGCTTCAAAACCAAGTAAGCGGTTTCTCATAGCCTTAGTTTTTCATAAACTTGGTGTAAAACTGTCGGTTCTCTATTCGAAACTACTGTATAACATTGTGTATTCTGGCTTACCTAACCTTCCAAGTCCCTTTGTATTTCTTGTGATACCAAAAGATTTATTTTATACTTCATCATTTCAATGGATACTTCTTTCAATCCTCCCTGGCTGCAACATTGCCCTGACGTGCATATTGTTATACAGTGAAACCTAGATGTAATGCTCTTCTGCGGACTGGCCAAAAAGTGCTTTATATCGAGGGTCACTTTATATAAAGATCCCAAGTTTAACTATTTAATTTGCCGGGACCATGGAAAATGAGCATTACATCAAGGGTTGCATTATATTACAGGGGTGTTATATCGAGGTTCCACTGTAGTTATAGCTCTCTTAAATTTTTCTTTTGACTCTCCAGGTACAGTTAATGTTTCTGTTATTTTCTTTTTGTCCATCTAAGGCTGGTTGTGGGGTTTCTGAACAAATGAGATTCTCAACCTGGAGGACCAGGTCACTTGATTTCAGAGTTACCATTGCCTAGATCAACCCATTTCACCGCATCTTTCAGAACCTGCTCTGGCCATGGTTTTCTGTCAAGAGTTTCCTTCTTCTAGCCTTTTGGATCTTCTCCCATGCGGTATATAACAACACACTTGATAGTGTTTATTTAATAGCGATCCTTGCTCACTGTCATAGCTTTGTCAGTGGATGTGTGAGGTTTTTGTCACATATAATAAGGCTGTTGATGACGTGTCTACTGATGTTGCTGTCCCAGTCTGAGGCTGCTTATTCAGGACACCCATTATTTGCAGCTGACCCACGTATCTGTGGGCCATTTGCTGTCTGCCACTTGTGACCATGAAATTTTAATTTGCAGTGAAATTAAGCAACCTGAAAACGCCTCCCTGATGAATTGCATGATTCATCCACCTCATCACCTCCCTCAAGGCATGAGCAGTTCCATCCTGTTAAAACCTAAAAGCTATATTTTTAAATTTCAGCTGCAGGAAGTTGTATAACATCAGTACATAATAGTTGGAAGTTAGTGTGCTTTACTTTCTCAAAAATGTGGGCCTATTTCAGCAAAATCCAGTATAAAATGTGTAGATTGTACTTACATAATATAATATGCAAAACAGATTAAAGCTTTATAAGAACTAGCATTACTGAGTGGAAAGTTGTTGATGAATCCTCCTCCTCCTCCTCCTCCTCCTCCTTCTCCTCCCTCCTCATCCCCTCCCTTCCTCCTCCTCCTCTGTCCAGCGGCTTACTCCTCCAACCTGTCAATTGCATCTCTCTCAAATCCCCTACCACATCTTCATACCATCTTCTCCTCGGACAGCCTTTCCTCCTTACTCCCTCCGGTTTCCTTTCCAATGTCATTTTGGGGCCTCAATCACTTCTCATTCACACCACGTGGCCCGACCATCTCAACCTTTGCGCCTTCACTGCCGCAACTATGTCTGCTTCTCCATACAGGTCTCTTAGCTCACGATTCTTTCTTATCCTCCACATCTCTCCATCCCACACTGGTCCATAAATTCTTCTCAGAATTTTCCTCTCGAAAACGCCAAGGTTTTTCATATCTTCTAACTTCAGTACCCATGTCTTGCTTGCATATGTTACTGTAGATCTGATTACTATGGTGTAATATTTTCTTTTTGACATTTTTTGATACATTCTGTTCATGAATACATAGTTTATATTCACCATTTGTTGTTTCAGCAATGGATTGTTTGCTAGTGCTGATACAGCATACGTTCTGGCATATTCGGTTATTATGTTGACAACAGATTTGCATTCACCTCAGGTAAAAAACAAAATGACTAAAGAACAGTACATACGCCTGAACAGGGGCATTTCAGACAACCAGGATCTACCTGAGGAATATTTGTCGCAGATATATGATGAAATAGCAGGTCATGAAATTAAAATGAAAAGCACTAGCAAGCCAGGAAAGCAAGGTGAGTTTGTAATGTCAGTTGTATAAAATGTGAGCTTTTTTATAGTTGTGTGTGTGTGTGTGTGTGTGTGTGTGTGTGTGTGTGTGTGTGTGTGTGTGTGTGTGTGTGTGTGTGTGTGTGTGTGTGTGTGTGTGTGTGTGTGTGTGTGTGTGTGTGTGTGTGTGTGTGTGTGTGTGTGTGATTGCTTTCAACACTTGTTTTGGCAACAGTTTTAGCAAAAGTTAATAATATTTTTACTTCTGGAATAAAAGCATAGTGCATATAACATGCAGCTTTTATTTAAGCATAATTATGTAACCTTTAGACTTTATCAGCAATTCATGCTTGTGTCTAGAAATAAATTGTTTGCAGTGCCTTTTTTTTTGTTTCATTGTTCATAATATCTGTTATTATTGATTCCATATTAAAAGTAGCATTGTCTTGCAAATTGCTTTATGAATTTTTATATAAATCATAACTGTAAAATATAGATGAATTGTAAGTGTTCCTAACACCTACACTTTCAGTTGTTTTTACTGTCTCTTAGTTTGATAAATAGAATATAGACTGAGGCCCAATTTCACATAATGGGCATAATGGGTCTAACTCAGTGGGAATATAATCTGTTTTTCACCTGAAGATAATTATGTTTTAAATTATTAAATCACAAAAACTTAGAAGTGAGAGTATATGCAAATCTTCAGGCAGAAGTGCTTTTATGTGTATTTCAGTACTCTGTTCTGGAGGAAGAAATGGATTAAAGTATGAGGAGCGGCTGAAAAGTGGTGTATAATTACTCATAATTGGAAATGATGAAAGATATTAAAGTGAAACAAAATAGGCATAAAAATATATTTTTATTACTTATAAAAAATTTATTTCATATTTATTTTGTATTCATATTTATTTTTCAACATAGTCTCTATATACAGCTTTATATTCCTCCCAGTGCTGAACCAGTTTTCTCATCCCATCAATAAACAGAATTCACATGATCCACTTCACTATTAATGGTGAAATGAATACCCTTAATATCTTTCTTTAAAACCTGAAAGGAGTGAAAATTACAGGGCACCAAGTCTGTTAATTTGGAAGGTGTGGAATGAGAATGGGTTTGAATTTTAACTCCACAAGAGCCTCAGTAGTTGCAAAAGCTTGGGTGTGTGTGTGCGCGCGTGCACGTGTGTGTGTGTGTGTGTGTGTGAGAGAGAGAGAGAGAGAATCATCATGTTGGAGGGTGATGAGCTCAGTAGATTTTTGAACACAACACACGTCTTCAAACGTTTTTTATGTGTATCTATGTACCACAGTAATCTATATATAATTCACAGTAGAACAGCTTCCAGGTAGTCCATTGTGTAAACATGTTTGCCATCACAGAACACTATCAAGAAACGTTTTTTTATAAAGGATTGGGTTTTGAATTCCTTGGCTTGTGGTTAATCAAATTTCCAGTATTCCGAGCTTTGCCATTTTTCTCCTGGGTCATAATGATGCACTCAATTTGTGTCTCCTGTCACAGTGTTGAAAATGAAGGCATCTTCTTCACGATAACATCTCAGAAGTTAACTTAAGAATTTTTTACCTTGTATAATCCACTATGCGATCTCAGTTTTTTACATACAACATGTTTCAGGGACTAAACCCCCATCTTCAGGTACAGTAAAAAATTATTATTCCCCTAATACATAGGGGTCGTCGAAATGATTAAAATGTTTATACATAAAAACACACGCACAAAAATCACTGAATAAATTAACATATAACACAAACACATGAACACGTTAAAAGCGACTCAGTGTACCGGTCGACCACCGATCGTCAACTAGCCTGTGTTCATGCTTCATTGCTTATCATCAACGCGGTATCATATAATTTATTGGATTTAAATGATAGCTGATCGTTGAGTAACTGCTCTTTATTTACTTTGGATCAGTGGCGAAGCGTCCATATACGCTATGTAAGCGGCGCTTACAATTTGAAAATAGTTGATAAAAATAAACTGTTTTTGCTAAAACCACGGACTTCTCTATAATAAATATTAAATCCGAGAGCTTCCTGTATGAACAAAATGAGGTAAATATAGTGGATGTACAGCGCGTTTTACGTAAGCGGCGATTCGAGTGTGTATATTCGTTGTCCATATACGCTGCTGACTCTGTCGCGTGTTGGCTGCTACGGCGGTCATTGCCCCCGGCCACTGCCCTGCATAGACAGCCGAGTGATTCTCGCTAATGCGCTACAATAGTAGTCGCGTGTTCGCTGTTAGCATTTGTTAGTTGTGTTAAAACCGTTGTAGTGTTTGTTTTTGCAATGTCTGCTTCTATCGCTCCTTGTGATTCAGTTGCAGGAACTTCTTTCTCATGCGTGAGTGAGTGCAATTGTATTATTAAAGAATTATTAGTAAAGCCATTCAGTGCTAGATCTTTTACAGACAAACTGACCATAGTGTCGGAATGTAGACCTACACCCTTGATGCCCAATTTAAAATCCAAAGCCAAAAATTTCACTCGGCATTTGAAACAACTGAATTACGTTTCGTTCATGTGGCTGTGCGGTTGTAAAAAACTGACAAAATTGTACTGTTGACCATGTCTTCTTTTCTCTACAGCAAGGTCTACCATTTGGACTAAGTCTGGATTTACCGACTTAAGTAACCCGCACAATGTAGGAAAAGGGCATGAATTGTCACAAAGCCATATTGCTTCCCAAGTAGCTCTAAAAAGTTTGGAAAAACAACTAGAATTGAGTTTTCTTTAAGCGAGCAGCACAGAATTAACATAGAGAAACACAATGAGCAAGTTAAAATTAACAGGCATATTGTAGGTCGTTTAATTGATGTTACTTGCTTTTTAGCTGATCATGAACTTCCATTTTGAGGACACAATGAATCTGAAGATTGCAGTAACCGCAGAAACTACATAGGACTGATAAATTTACTTAGAGGATATGATGATAAACTAAATTCCCATCTTGAACGTTCAACAGTATTTTGTGGATTATCCAGCGACATTCAAAATGATTTAATTGATTGCGTTTCAGAGGCTGTTTTATCAGAAATAAAATTAGAAATTAAGGAAGCATCGTTTGTAGCCCTCATAATGGACGAAACTACGGACATAACTAATAAGTGTCAAGTTTCCACTGTGTTAAGATACGTTAATAAGCTGGGTGATATTCATGAACGGTTTCTTGGATTTGCTGATTTGAGCAATGATCGCAGGACAAAGGCATTAGCTGAACATGTTAAAAATGATGTTAATGAAGTTAAAAAAAGATTTCCCTCAGTTGCACCCACAAGATGGAATTACAACAACAGGCTCACCCTAACTGTTTTCGAAAAAAAAAAGGCGATGTTATCCGTCTCTTTGAATCCATAATTGAAAACGGACATGAATGGGACAGTGAGACATACCATGGAGCGAGAAGCTTTCTCGCCACTCTTAAGGACTTTGACTTCAACTTTTTGCTCATTATTTTCACTTCTATTCTTCCTCAAGCCGACATAATTTTTGATGTCTTACAAAAGAAAACCTCAGACATAGCCTACTGTCTAAAAAAGGTTGAAGAATTCCAAAAACATTTGGACCAAATGAGAAATAATTTTGATAACTCTTGGTCGAGAATCCTGACGGACAGTTGTCAAGAATCTGACCATCGCAGTAAAAGAATGCGAATTGATAACATCTCATATGACAAGAAAGACTCCTACAAGAGACTCTATTATGAAGTCATCGACACAGTCAAATCAAAAATGAAGGAAAGGTTTTCAGATGTCCATGAGCTTGATTTCATTGCTCTGCTTGAAACTAAAAGGTTTCCTCAGTTTTGTTCGACATTCCCTGAACAACACTTTACCTGTCTGAAAATGTCATTTGGAGAGTTTTTTGAATTGCCGCGGCTGCGAAGTGAGCTTTGTATTATTTATTGAGACAAAGATTTCTCCCACAAAAGTGTGTCAGACTTACTTAAATATTTATACATGCGATACCCTACCTCAAGTGCTTAAACTCGCAAAGCTAATAGTTACGATTTCCGTCACAAGTGCGTCATCGGAAAGGTCGTACTCATCATTAAAGAGAATCAAAACATACCTCCGAAACTCCCATAGTGAAAACAGACTCTCTGCACTTTCAGTGATTTCCATTGAAAAGAACCTTCTATCGGTAATGAAACAGCAGCCGAACTTTCACGACAACGTGATCGACTTATTTGCTAAGAAATCGAGACGTCTAGAACTCGCATTCAAACATTAAAAAGGAGATGCGGCCGTGTTGTTACAATTGATTCTTATTATAATTGTATTATTTATTGTATATTATAATTTTGTATTTTCCTTATGGTCATAAAAGATTTTACGTACACTGGCTACTATGTTTAATATTTTAAAACCAGATTATTTTTTTTAAATAAAAATTGTGTTTGTTAATTTACAATTGCATGATTTCAAATATAATGGAATGGAAACCGGCACAGCCAGTAGGATAAGAAGGTTTAGGTTCAAATGTATTGTCTCAAAATAGATGTACAGGAGTTACAATACATCGTGGCTAAAGTTGAGTCAATGTTGAATTGTGTTGGGGGGGGGGAGACCAGGTGCTTTCCGGCCGCTTACATATCACGGAAGTGCACGCTTCGCCACTGCTTTGGATGCCTTGTATATTTCAAACTCTTCTAAAGCATTCAGGAAATGACCTTTATTACAAACATGTATCGGCTCCATGTTCTCTTTGAATCCAGTGTAATTATGGTTTTCGTTTATTAGGTGGAGTGCGTAATTTGATGAGGTGGTTTGGGGTTTCTTTTTTGGTAGGTGTTCTTTAAATCTCTCGATAAATTTCCTCCCCGTTTGTCCGATATAGAACTTATCGCACTCACTGCACTGGATTCTATATACCCCTGAACATTCCTCCAAAGTTATTGGTTTTCGTGGCTTAAGTATATTTTTTAGATTATTTATGGTCTTGAATGAAACATTTATATATAATTTTTTAAATTCATTTTTTATTATGTTGGGGAGTATGTTCGTATATAATGCTGAGACATATTGTGTTGTATTTTTAACTTTATTATTGCCACCATTTATTTTCCATAATTGTTTATGTATCATTTTATCCAAAATTTCTGTGTTATATCCATTTTTCAAGGCTATGTGTTTTATTATGTTATATTCTTCCTTATAATCCTCCGTATTCATTGGTATGCTTATTAGTCTGTGTGCTAGTGCATTAAATGCCGCCATTTTTTGTGTGTATGGATGATTCACAGTAAATAAAGAGCAGTTACTCAACGATCAGCTATCATTTAAATCCAATAAATTATATGATACCGCGTTGATGATAAGCAATGAAGCACGAACACAGGCTAGTTGACGATCGGTGGTCGACCGGTGCACTGAGTCGCTTTTAACGTGTTCATGTGTTTGTGTTATATGTTAATTTATTCAGTGATTTTTGTGCGTGTGTTTTTATGTATAAACATTTTAATCATTTCAACAACCCCTATGTATTAGGGGAATAATAATTTTTTACTGTACCTGAAGATGGGGGTTTAGTCCCTGAAACATGTTGTATGTAAAAAACTGAGATCGCATAGTGGATTGTACAAGGTAAAAAATTCTTAAGTTAATCATAATAGCGATCAGGAGACTGCAAAAAAATGTATCTCAGAAGTTGTTCACAACATCCTTTGGTTTTTGTTTGTTCTCTTCTGTGAGTTTGTGTGGTACCCATTATGATCAGATTTTACGGTAACCCAGTTGTTCGATAATGTGTCCTGCTTGTTCTATCGATATGCATTCCTCAGTTTGTATGCATTATTGCATGACTCAACGAGCAATGAATGTCAATAGCATTCACCTTTTTGGCTGTTAAAAATTCAATCAGTGCATGTCATTTTAAATGTATTGTTATAGCAGACATCCTTGACTCCATGGCAAAGACGAAGTGGGCAGAATTCAGTGAGACTGGGGACATTTGTAATGGGGGAATATAGTTACAAGATGACAGTATGTGCTGCTCTGTATGATGTTTTGTTCTCCAATTACATATGACTGTGCATAACTTTAAAGCCAACCCTCTTAATAGTAGGGAGTAATGTAATGTTTCTTGTTGGTTGCAGTTATATCTAGTGAAAAGAAACGTCGGTTATTGTGGAACATGGAAATGGAAGTGATATCAACTGCCGCCAAAAACCTCATGGAATCTGTAAGTCATGCTCAGGCTCCGTTTACATCAGCCAAACATCTTGAACATGTGAGGCCAATGTTTAAGGTAAGTTTTGATACATGTTAGGTCTTGTTCGGAAAAAAAAAAAAAAAAAAAAAAAAAAAAAAAAAAAAAAAAAAAACCTGCAGAAAGTACCTTCTCCCTTCAAGCTTTGTGTCCTGTGACTCTTTCCCATCTGCCCATCCCGTATGGTCTTCCACACATACCAACACTTCACTTGTCTGTTCTCAGAAAAAGCAATGAAAACAAACTAAAAACTACGGTTTTGTGTTCATAATGTTGACTGTAGGAGAACAATTATAAGGTTTACTGTATCATTGGTGTATGTTTGTGTATGGTGTTGATTAAAAATATGGGTAAACGTATGTGTAACATAGATTATAGTGCTTCAGAATGTTCGTTATAAGTCCCCCACATGTACATCCCATATGAGCACATTTTTATGAGACAGTGACGTGTTTTGCATTCCAGACCACTAAAAAGGAAGGCATCTTCTTCTTCACGATAACGTCTCAGAACATCCTTTTTGTTTTTGTTTGTTCTCTTCTGTGAGTTTACCTGGTACCCACTGTGACTAGATTTTGTGGTAACCCAATTGTTCAATAATGTGTGTTGCTTATTCTTTCGGTATGCGTCCCAGTTGGTGATGCGTTATTGCATATTCAACAATCACTTTGAATCGATTTGTACACCTCCTGCCTGTCCATAGCAGCTAGCCTTGCTTGGAATATGGATGATGGATCATCATCATCACCATCCATCAGAGGTGCTCCCCCCCCAAGGCCATGGTGGAATTCCCCCATTTGATTTCGTGGGTGATCACAATATGAGGGTTTGGAATAACCCCCAAGTAATGGTGGATTGTAGGGCTTTATCCAAAACTTTTTTAAAAACTTAAGCCACTTAAGCAATTATTGGATTAAAAAACTGATTTTACTCTTTTTATGAATACCAAAAGGTTTTATAGTATGCCTGATTGTAACACTCGGTTACATTTTAATAATGAATTATATTGCAAACTTCCACTTACCTTTTGCGTCTGATCTCTAAGTGGGGATGAACCCCGTTCGTACGGCAAACTTGACAGCACATCAAATGAAATAAGGTTTTTTAAATGACTTTGTTTACCAAAATATATCAGTTAAAAGATACTGTTTTTTATTTTACGGTTGTTAAACAACTTTTCCATTTTTAAAATACAAAAAAACGTTATTCTCTCCACAAGGTGTTTTGATAGCTTTTGAAATACAGCATTATAAATTTTTTTTTTTTTTACAACATAAATACCTTACCTTATTCTATATCGTTCAGACTGCCCAGCCTTCATTTTACACACCCACACGCTCAGTTTATTTTAATAATCCCTCCCCTGATCATTTCAATTACCCCAAACCCTTCAACATGTGGTGAAATACTCCAGCCAGCAACGTGGTCTTCGTTCGAACTCACTATTTAGCGTTTGGCAATCACTGGTGTGTCCGAAAAAAAATGTATATGTTCTTCACTGCATGATATTGACCTCGGTCACATAGTTAAACTGTTAATTCACTTTAAAACTGGCAATTTATAAAATTTTTTAAACAGTAGCCCCGTGGAGCTGTACCTGCAGGTACGGTCTATGTCGGACTGCCCCGAGCGGCACAGCATTCGCCGCTAACTTGATTGTGTCTTTTGTTGTGGAAACCAAGGCCTCATAGTTCTTTGCTGCTCGTAAGTTCTATTCAACCCATGCAATTGATGGTGTTTTGATCATACCCGATATTCGCACAGCACTGGCTGACGTCACTAGGTAGGCGGGACTTAAGCTTTACGTCCGGCCGCAAGGTAGACTAAGGAAACAGAAATTGTTCTCTTCGCCATCTTTGGTGTTTCACCCAGGCGTCAGTCCGCGCGCATGGTCGTGTGATGCATACGGGCGCACTGCTACACACTTGCAAAGTTCTTGGAAATGACGACTTGGTACATTCTTCTGTACTGATTGCACAACTTGAGATATTGCGTATTGTGCCTTTGTTAGAAACTGTTCCATTCACCACGTGTTCTGGTCAGAGTTGGAAATTAAATATATACATATTTTTTATAAATCCCAAAAAATTTAATAAAATAAAATAACCCTCAAATTCGGCCCGTTACATGATCAATAACTAAATTATAAGGCGTAACATAATTAGTAGTAAATTAGGCCTTATCAAGATAATCTAACTTGATTTTGTAATTGCATTCTTTTTCTTCATTGATTTGTTTGATTTATGACACTTGTAAGAGGGTAATTGACCCCGTGGTTATGCAACTGGCTTAAATTCATGTAACTTCTATTTCCAACAAGGGATTATGAAAGGAAAAAGATGGCAGGGAAGGTTTTAGCAATAAAATGAAAAATTTACAAAATTTTGAAACAATTTATTTTTTGCATATACAGTGAGATGTATATGAACAGTGATTTAGTTTACACTGGTTCTATAGTCAGTTATTAAACAAAAGAGATTGTCTACTTTTATTTGTTTTAGCAAACGAATCAATTATTTCATCGTTCTTTATATCTTCTAAGATGTCCCTCTCACATGTTAGAACCATGAGACTTGACAGCCATGAATCTCCCATGGCAGATCGCAGTCGAGTTTGTATTACTTTCAGGCTGCAAATGAGTAGAAATGTTAAAAAAGAAATAACAAATTTTATATAAAAGGGAAAGAATTTCTAAAGAGAAAAGGGAAAAGTTTGAAGGCATAGGAAACAGAGGCATGAAATTTACTTATATTTATAAGCTTCCGGAGGTGTTTCTATTGATTTTGAAGGTGATTTACTGTTGTTATGGAGGTGGGCTAATATTTCCTTGGGGGGGGGGGTGAAATTATTGGGATATTGGTTGGGAATTAAAAATCGTTCTAAACTTTAGGGCCAAAAAAACATAAAGTTCACAAAGAGAAAGTTTGAACACTCTATTAGGGGTAGGCCTTATTCATTGTTTTTAGAGTGGAGGGAGGAATTTAAAATATGTGGGGGGATTTAAAAGTAAACGTTTGAGTACCATGTGGAAATCCCTCCTCAAAAGAATTACAAAAATCGCCTTGAAAAGACCCCCCTCCCCAAAATTCCAGTGGTACGACTTACACCATAGCACCATGCTGTAGGCACCCCTGTCATCCATATTCCAGGTACAGCCTTCTGATTCCCATCATGATGGCTTAAATGGCTATAGATACTTCAAGTGGCTGATCATCAGATACAAGTTTTATTATGTGGTATTCTCAGCAATTTCAATAATAAAGTTATTGTATTGGTATCCGCGTCACAATTATTATAATTAAACTTTAAAGTAAACTTTAAATTAATTAAACTTTAAGTTTAAGGTAATTAAACTTTACCTTAGTCCGTCTATGTGACCGCTTAATTTTTCTTCTTTGTCTTCTAACGCGTTTCGGATTGTGTTAATCCATCATCAGAGATTAAAAAATTCGCCGGTTAAGACTTCGTTAAACATTAAAAGTTACACTAAAAGACATTTAAAAAATATAGTCCACAAACACAGCGACGTACGCGGATGTGAGTGCGCACTCAATACTGGTTAGTGACGTACTGACAGGCAGGTCAAAAATGCTAAAAAATAATATATTTTAATAAATAAATAATGAAGAGAATAAAAATTTAAAATGTAATTAAGAAAGAAGGAGGAAGAATTATAAACTAAAAGTGATTATTAAAGAAACTCACAGACTAGACTGACAGACAAACGACTTTGACCCAACCCCAGAGATTGGCCAGATAAGAACCAAAATAAAAGTAAACAAGATGAGAAGTGAAGGAGAAGAAAATTGAGAATAAAGAGGGAACAAACCCACGATGAAGAAAATAAAATGAAACAAGTCGAGAAAACACAGACAAGGAATAGAGAATAGAGAAGGGAGAAATAATGTAATCAAGTATAATAAAGGAAACAAAACCGGTAAAGAACCAATATAAATAATAAATGTTAGTATTGATTGAGTGACAATTGTAATTAGTCATTAATAAAACACGATAGCTAAAAATACACTAGCCAAAGAATTAGAAGTACATGTAAGTTAGTAATAGAGAAAGACATGATATTAATAGGTATGTATAATATGTGTAGAAAAAGGGAGAGATATTGAAATAGTGAGAAGTAAACGGAATTTAACATAGTGAAAGTGAAAGTACCCTAAAGTGAAATGATAGAAAAAGAAACACTAAGTAAATTATAATAAACACAAGATAATTTAAAAATGCAGGTGAAGAGTAAATAAAAATATTGTCAATGATAGCAATAGTAAAATTAGTGAAAGCTAAGATAAACACTTAGTAAAAATAACAAACACTAAAGGTTTAATAGTGAACAATAATATTTAAGAAAGTTGTTAAGAATTGTCTTTAAAATAAACCAGTAATTAAGCAGCAATGAACAATGAAGAGTGATATTAACTGTATTGATTAGATAAGAATATTATTATAGAGTTTAAAAGTATATAGTAGAATTTAAAGGTGAGAACCACTTGAAAATGTAATCAGATAGTGTTAACATGGAACGAAGGCAAAGAGTTTTTATGAAATAAGAAGTTTAAAACCGTCAATAAACACCCATGTTAGAAGGGATGATTATTGAATCAAGTTCGAAAGAGGCGAGGTTGTTTATCACCCAAAAAATAAAATCAAAGGTAATGAATTGTACACCAATATTAGATATTAAGTGTTAAACAGTTGTTTAAACAAAATTATGAATAGGATATGGATGGGATAATTATACCTACCATAGACCTAAATGTTGTATTTTACATGATGAAAAAAAAAAATTAATAGCCATATTGTTGACGTTGGCGGAGTAAATAAGTAAGAAAAGAAAGCAATGTTTGAGTTAGAAAACGAGAAAACCAGTTAGTTAATAGATAGCAATACATGATGTATAAAATAGTAGCAACATACAAATCACACAAAAACAGAACCAAAACGCATCAATAGATAATAAACATAGTTATAAGAACAAAATAAAGCTCTAGGCTAAAATGAGATATAATGTATATGAAATAATCAAAAATCAGTAATGGCTACTTAGACTTGAGAAAAGCCTAACTGTCAAACACCAACAAATACAAATTGTACGAAAATAACCAAGTAATTAACAAATCCAAGGTGACAAATTAACCAAGGATAAATTGTAAATCTTATTAAAAGCAAAATATTAGAATAAGGAGTTAAATTAACAGAGAAATGTAATTAGGAAATATTAAATTAATTGTAAACTTATAAAACATGAAATAACCCAATCTTGTGGGATACCAAAATAATCTTTGGAAGAAAATACAAATAACAGTGCTAATAATTAATACTTAGGAAGGAAGATAATGGAAGGAAGACAGTCAGAAGATATATGAGGATTTTGAAAAGAATTCAAATTTTGATAACAATGGATTTATATCAAGCTAAGCCAATCATAATTCATTGGTAACCATAGAAACCGCCGTTGAAGACGGAATTACGGTTGAATATCATTACTCGAACAGTGACGCTCTTGGAAAACAGAAGCCAAAATTTTGAACAACCAATTTCTAATTTAAAATGTTATAAAAGTTGACCAAACTACCAAAATTGAACGAGAAGGAGGCAGACTACAACGGAAACCAATTAACTGATGACGAAGACCTTTTAATTCGAAACGAAGTGTATAAATTAATCCAAGTACATTGAAAATGATGCCAGAAGCCCGAATAATTGAAAATTGAATTCTGTTGCAGCTACAGCCCTTTGTACCAGACCAACTGATTCACCCCAGGCTACGAAGTTGTTAAGTATCCTATAAATTATCCAAACTTTCAAAATAACGCACTTTAAATATTTCTCACTATACTATGAAATATCACTAAACTGAATTTATTCCCTAAAAAAATTAAATAATAAACTAAGACACTGAAAATTTGTCAAATCATAAAAATAACCTATTGTTAATTTACGAACCTTTAAAACACTTTTACTACACTCCAACAAACCAATTATAGCTACACATCATAATATTTAAGTAGAAATATTGTAAGGTTGTGTATTTTTATTATTGTAATTGCATCTAATCCTTTTATCGTGATCAAAATAATGCAGATGATTGAATGAAATTATTTGTGTACTACTTCGGTAGAACGCCATTACAGTATATTTGTTACGTTCAAAATTGATTTGTTAAACCCAGAGAGAGATTGTCTCATAGATAAATAACCGGTGCAAAATAATATAATAAACCAAATATAACTTGTGTCAATGAAAACAGTAACAACAATTCATTAATAAATCAATACTGTGTATAACAAATGTATTTTATTTTCAGTAGGAAAGTGTATTATTAATATTGTACATGTTAGCGGACATCTAAGAATTGGAGACTAGCGCTCTAGTAGTGAACACAGCAAACTGCTGGCTTGATCGTAAAAATCGATAAGCGGCGGGACAAGTTGAATTATCAACACCGCATGAGTGGAACCTCTGATAATAATAAGTTATTTTAATTGTTTAAAATAAACAATTTGGCGCCACCCGGGATTTATACACTCCTAGTGAACCTCAGGTAAGGAATACGACACCTGGTTATTTGTACGTTCGCGACGGACTCAAGCAGCGGAAGTTACGCTACCGAGCGACGACGGATTGGTAAGACAATACACAAGTTACACTCTGACACTTCTATATTTTACAGAATTCGTTAAGAACGACGAGAGAAGGTTTGTAATAATATATATTGCAACTATATTGCAACGTATTTCAAAAATTCACACAAATACGTTACCATGTACTCAACGCAACTATGAAGTGTATTATATACCGGTCAGGTCGCAGGATTTTTTTTTTATTCTCGTCGCGTCATGTATATGTAGTTGCACAATAATTAAATAATTTTCAAAGAGGAGTGAGATGTTGACATGAAATAATTAATTAAAACCGTTTCAAAATAATCATTCTATGATTTATTAGTATTAATAGAAAATATGCAAATATTAAAAAATTTGAATCTTAGATAAATAAAATATTTTCTTTTATAAGTTTACACAAATACACTGTAACCTTTGTAATGTCTCGTATATTACGTTTTGTTAATGTCTTATTACGTTTGTATAAATACTTACGAATGTTGAACGTCTACTTACCAGTTCGGCCGTTCAATTCGAATTTACTGCCTCGCCATCTGGTTGACCAACACTGCTTAGTGAATCGACTTCGTCAAATTTATTTATTCTATTTTTTTATTTCTCAAACTTTTATACTACGTTGAATAAAATCAAACATACAGTTTAAAGTGTGTACGATTAACAGCTATTGATATGGTTGGTAATTACAATTTCTTCAAAATATAATGCCTAATCTTGTGCCGGCATGTTTACTTTTTCACAGTTGGCTATTCTGTTCGCTTATGGTGATGGTGGAGACTACTTCTCTACAGTTGACAATTTCGTTTAATTTATATCTCAGGGGAAAGTTCTTTTGACTACAGAAAATGTGGTTTTACAGACTAATAAAAGTACAAAATCTTAACAATATACCTTATAACTATTATTGAACAGGTGATATACTTAAATAATAATAGTAAATTACTGATGTAGGAATTAGTACTTTAGAGGTTATTGACACTTAGCAACCTTCCGTTTTTAAAACAGATTCATGAAAAATCCAAATTGGAGTGATATATTTATTCTATTTGAGGTGTTTGTGAAATAAAATTAAGTTCCAAACGTTTATTAAAGTGATTAGTGAAGTGAAAAGTTTAGTCCAGTTATTGTGGATTGTCTGGTGTTTTTTCGGTGAAGTTGTATTTAAAATATACTTAACGCTCCTTCGTCTCTGCTTATCATGGGTAACAATTCTCTGGAATACTGCTGCTTGTCCTTTCTTGTGTAGTTCGGTGAATTCCAGGTTCAATTTTCATTAATGGTCCAGTTACGGTGTTTAAATTCCCTCAGTCCTGCTGGCGGATGTTGGTTTCAGGTGTTTCAGATGTGGCCAAACGGTTAGGTGTTCATCTATATTCTTCCTTCTGTTGGTTGTTGATTCTTCACTGGGACTTCTTCAGCAATTTCTCCAGATTATTTCTTGTTTCTTGGGTTGAATTGATTTAATTCTCACTATTAGGTTTATTATTGTTATTATGTTTATCTGCTTAATCAATGTTGTAGATTAAATATGCTGATTTACTTCTTTTTATATCTTAGTGGGCTTCATACATCCACCCTACTCAACTTTCAATAATGGAATGAATTTATTAACGGTTTCCAATGTAACAAGGTTTCGTTGTCATGGCAACTCTCTGTAAAAAAACTGATTCCCTTTGGCTGATAATTTATAACATTGTTATATCAAACTAACGTTTTTATATTCAAAATTTTTATATTCAAAGATTAGTATCTTTTATAGTATTATAACTTCCTTGTACTACTTGTAATATTAAATACAATAACACCATTATTTTGCTTTTTGTTTACAAATTATTTTAATACCACTCAAAGTTACCTTTGGTCAATTTATAACAGATTACTAATTTTTCAGTTTGGTATTTCTTTAGTTAATTACATTTAAACTAATTATTACCTATCCAGTTTTGTACCCTATACTTTTACTTTGATACGTAAACAAATTATACACTTTATTTTATTATTGGCTATTGTTTTATCTTAACATTCACAAAATTCTGTTCATCAGTTCTAAGCCTAATGCCTAGATTTCATAATTCACCTACCCTATTCTCTTAACAATATTGTATAGTTATTTATATTACTTTATTAGATTACTGAACATTATTAATGAAACAAACTAACTTAACTCATAACATTTGATTGTTTTTAATCATCATATAACATTATATAATTTATTATTTAATACCTCTTTATAGGTCCATGCCTGTATCTGAATTTTTTACATGTTCTAAAGATTTTGTTTAACATAATTTGCCATCTAACAATACTTTGGTTATTTACCATCAAAGAATCTATAACAAAATTAAATTTTAAATACTCACTAATATTCCCTGATAAACTCATTTAATAGAATATAGTGTCTAACTCTCCTCTGTTTTCAATCTAACATATTACTTTTTTTATTTATTTTCTAAGTGTTTTTTATATAACTTTATAACATTCCTTAACAACAACACAATATATCTTTTATCTTACTTATACTGTACTATACTAACAAATTATTATAACTGGGTTGCTATATTACTTATAGTTTGTTATTACCAGTTTATTATTTTATTGTTAACTAGCAAAATACCCGTGCTTCGCTACGGAGTTTCACGTTGTACGTAATTGTACAATTATTGCTCGCTTAATAGTATAGGATTAGATAGATTGTACAAATTCTCAACTCTTAGTTTGTTTATTTACATTCATAGCAACAGCTATTTATTATTTATGTCGAGAAAATCGTTAGAGCCGTTTCCGAGAAAAAAAAGGACACATTTATTAATTAATTGAACTTCGAAATTTTCTCGACTATAAGAACCTGCAAACAACGAAGTTTTTCAATTTAAAACAATGATTAAAAACTCAGAACTAAATGTATTCGGGGTTTCCAATAAACTGAGATGTCAACCACTTCATTTACAAAGTATGCATTTCCCGCGATAAATTTCATTATTTGTTTTTTTGCCCCTTAGGAGTGAAAGTTTTTAAAACCGTTTCTTAGTGAGCACCTAAGACCTATGATGAAGCTACGTTCAAAGTTTCATTGATATCCATTCAGTGGTTTCAGAGATATCGTGATCAGTGAGTCAGTCAGTGGTATTTGGCTTATATAGATATCTATATCTAGCCGATTTACCCAGCGTTGCTCGGGTTCATAATTTATTCATAGGCTCATAGGCACCTATTCTTGTTCTAACGTTATATTACTTGTATATTGTATAATCTTCCTTATATTGTTACGTTCGCATTCTCACTGGAGGAATACTCTGTAGCGCACCTGTTTAAGAACATGTCATAAACTGTATTCTTATATCTGGAGAAGAATTCTGTTGCGCGTGATGCTCCTGCTCGATTTCTAACTCTGGGAGAGGGCGAACAGCTAAATTAGTTTTCAATAAAATGTCTACAGTACTTGCACGCGCTGCGTATTTACTGTCTTTTATAATTCATTGTGTTAATGTTGAAATAAGGCATTTGTTAAATTAGTGTCTCCTAAACTTATTCTAAGAATACAATACCTCTATAGATTTCAGCTTATCAATTTTTAAATTAAAACTGAAGCAAGTGCGTTTATATTGTCTGAACACTATGATCTGAATACATTTGCTATCAAAACTTTGTTTTTTATACTCGCTTACAACTTACTTCGATCTTAACTTATCCACTTTTAAATTCAAACTGAAACAACTCTGAATTCACACACTATTAAGAAGTTTCTTAAGATGCATACACCACCTTTGATATCATAACCTATATCTTTATTTATAAGAACTGTGGACTCTGGCCCCGCCGTCTTTTGTGGGATCCGACCTAAGACTCCCCGGGTTCCGTGGATGAACTCCGGGGAAGGCCCGTCGGAGCCGCACTATTTCCTACGCGGGAGACTTCCACCGATGCTATGGTAACCAGAATCTATTCTATTGGGTTGCCATAGTAACCAGATCTAATAGTTTTTAAGACCCAAAGGACCCCCCAAAGGATCGTATCGAAAAAACACTTGTCCTATGTTGGTTCTCCCGTTGCGTAAAATATTTGTGCCAAGTTTGGTTGAAAACGGTCCAGTGGTTTAGGAGGAGATGTGGAAGACCCCAAAGGACCCCCCCCCCGAAGGATCGTATCGAAAAAACACCTACCCTATGTTGGTTCTCCCGTTGAGTAAAATATTTGTGCCAAGTTTGGTTGAAATCGGTCCAGTGGTTTAGGTGGAGATGTGGAAGACCCCAAAAGACCCCATCGAAGAAAACACCTATCCTGTGTTGGTTCTCCCGTTGCGTAAAATATTTGTGCCAAGTTTGGTTGAAATCGGTCCAGTGGTTTAGGAGGAGATGTGGAAGACCCCAAAGGACCCCATCGAAAAAGCACCTCACCTATGTTTGTTCTCCCATCGCGTAAAATATTTGTGCCAAGTTTGGTTGAAATCGGTCCAGTGGTTTAGGAGGAGATGTGGAACATACATACATAGATACATACATACAATAGGTGGGGGGGTTTGCCCCTTAGGAGTGAAAGTTTTTAAAACCCTTTCTTAGTGAGCACCTAAGACCTTTGATGAAGCTATGTTCTAAGTTTCATTGATATCCATACAGTAGTTTTTGCTCTACGTTGATTCTATGTCAGTTAGTCAGGCAAACTTTCCCCCCCTTTTTCCCCCTTTAAAGGTCGAATTTCCAAAAATCCCTTCTTAGCGGATACCTACATCACATAAGGAACCTACATGCCAAATTTCAAGTTTCTAGGTGTTATAGTTTCGGAGATTTCGTGATGAATCAGTGAGTCTGTGATGGTACAATCATGGTACATTTCATAATATACTAAAATATGGTAAAGAGATCATAAATATTGTATTTTCCTATTTTTTGACATACCCAATCCAACCTCAAACACCCGATATAGAATTTACAGTGAGTGGACTATATTACAGTATTTGCCAGGAGTTGAACTAATTCATGACAAAAAACGGTGTCACATCACAAAAACAGTGTGCAGTTATTGAGATAAGCAGAGCCAAGCCTTCGTTACGTCAGAGGCGGAGAATGTGTTGACAGCAACCAAACTGCGATGTCAACACGTTAGACAAAGGAATGTGACGTCAATACACCCCACTTATGCAGATTTCAACCAGAAATTGCCGTCATTTCATCTGCAGCTCTGATTTGAGCCGGCCGGCCGCCCATTCACTTACGAGTGAATTTTAACTTTTTAGACCACTGTAGGTGGTTAAGAAACAGTATAAATACAGTGCACCAACTCCAAGATGTGACCGGGAAAATCGCCGAACTCGCGGTGCGCGAAGTTCGTGCAAAACGAGGACGCACAGCAACACGGAAATTGGTGAGAGCGTTCCTTAAATACTTTGAATCCTTTCTTTCCCAATATATGTTATTGTAGAAATCAATCATTTAACAAATTATTAAAATTTTCAATCTATGTAAAAGGAGCTCCAACATTAATAATCAAATTGTACCATGAGCATGAAAGAGAGAGAGGTTGCGTGTGTGTAGTAATTCCTAAGTGCTGGGTTGGGCGTTCATACATATATATAGATATATCTTTACATTACCATTGTTTACTATATGTTTATTAGATGTTTAGATTAACTAAAAGTTCAATATTCAATATATGTTTGTGTATTTGTGTATTTCATAATACGTCGGACTACGCCCCGAGGCGTGTTTGGCGTATGAGCGAGTCTAAAACTATGTAATTTTTTTGTTAATAATAAGTTTTGTTTTATTATTTCATTTTCAGAGTACAGAGTATTTATTTCAGATAACACTTCCTGTTCAACAACCTCGTTCGCTTAACACGAAACTTGGCCCGTAAAGTAAATAATATCAGCTGTTAGTAATTCCCAACATGGCGCCCGATAGTAAATACAATAATTACTGTTATTGTGTATTGGTAAAATACAATTAATTAATTAATTAACAAATATAATTAACAACAGATGGCTTCTGGAACAGGGACTCTAGATAATAAAATTTTATATAGAGTAAGTCTACGAGGTGAATGGAAATAGTTATCTGAGGTAATATAGAAATTACGTAAACATAACCAAATTTGACGAAGTTAGGTTATAATATTAGATGCATGCCTGTATTATAGATTGTAAACATGAATACTGATGAAGATAAAACTGAAAAAGTCAGCATCTCTGACGAAATAGTTATAAGTGAGATGGATGTTCCATTAACACCAATTAGTCAGGTTGGCGAGGCGAATGCGACCGAAAATGTAGAGACTGAACAAGTAACCTCCATCTCACTTCATGAAAACAAAACAGACGAAATGTTAACACGTCTGTATAACATGATGTGTAGCAATTTTAATGACCTCAGAGGGGACATGAATTTTAAATTTGATGTTCAGAAAAACGAAATTAAAGAAATTCAAAATAGTTTTAACAGCCATTTCAATGAAATGAAAAATGAAATAAAAGTGAGTCACAATAAACTTATTAAGAAATGTGACCAGCTGATTACAAAATTAGATAAGTTACATGTGGTAGAAAGTAAATTAGAAAGTCAGAAAGTACTAGATAGTAGTACCCAGCAAAATGCTGTACTGGATAACCTATTTAAAACTGATAATTCCAAAAATGAATGTACTCTAGATAATACAAATAATACAGGTAGTAAGATTGTGGTGGTAGAAGAGGATAAACATGATAATGAAAATATAATGCATGACAATGAAATATTTGAGTTTATGAAGTCAGAAAGAAAGTTGAGAGAAAGTATTTTAGTACAAGGAATGCAGGGGGTAGCATTTTTGAAGTCAGAAAGAAAGTGGAGAGAAAGTATTTTAGTACAAGGAATGCAGGGGGTAGAATTTTCTTTTAATGTTGTATTAGGGGGTGAAGACAAGTCTTCATGTAGTTTGATAGACGATAGTTCTACAAATAAAGTTTCTTTTAGTTTTTGTGTACCTAAGAGGTGCAACGATTTTATGATAGGGACCCTTGTATATTTGGAGAGAGAAAGTGTATTTTGGTGTTATGGAGAGAAATGTATTAAGAGAGAAAGTATAGAGAGATATTGTGAGAGTAAGAGAGTAATAAAAATATTTAAAGTAAAAAGAAATTACAGACAACTGTTAGAAAGGTTAGGGTTATATGTGGTATATGAAAATGATGACTACTTACCTGATAATAACAATAAATTGAAAATAACAAGAAATGAGAATAAAGACATTAGGTACTTACCTGTGGTGGAATATTATGGGGATAATTATAGTATAAACCGATTAATGACATATGATACTAAGACAAACGGAACTCTACTTGATAGTAACTGGAAGTATTTGATTAATAACAATTGCATACAGGAATATAAATATAATGTTGCAAATAATAAAATCTATGTATTAAATAAGAATTTATATAGACCTAAGATTCGTTTATTGTTTAATGATGGTGGATAGACTGTTATATTGTGAAATGAACATTAAATAATAATATGAAAAGTGGTTTTAAATTGGACTGTTATGGACTGATTTTGATTAATGACACAATAATGAAGTTGGAGTGTATATTTTATTGTATTAACTGTATTTATATATCCATGTATTTTTGATGTGTATTATGTATTACAGGTACCCCAGTGTGTATTATTATATATTCTATATATGTAACATGTTTAATAATAATATTTTAATTAATTACTAATGAATAATAATGAATGTTTAAATAATTATTATATTTGAATTTTGAAAAGAGGTATTGTTATAAGTAGGTAGGAGAGGAATTTTATAAGACAATGGTAAATGATTACAGTAAGGTAAGTGTTTAAACAGGAATATAACCTGGGTATTGAATTAGAAGCAGGTGAGTAATTAGTTAATGTAAATGGAGTTAAAAAGATAAGAATTTTTAAGAAAATATAAAGAGAATTATTAGATATTTAGGGACACAGTAGTTAGTGATTATTTGTAGAGAAGGTGTTTAAGTAAAGGTACATACATATAATTATTGTTGATGAATTCTGTAGTGGGGGTGAGGTGATAAAGAGTAGCCAACCAATAGTGTTGTGGCAGATATTAGTGTAGTTTAAGGGAGTGTTTGCCGAATTATTTGGAAGGGCAAAATATTAGAGATGTATATAGCCAGTTAGGGAACACCCAACCCAGTGCAAAGACGAGCGGTGCCATATGATTTAAATGAAAGTAGTAATGGAGTATATAATTGAGATATTGGTGTCATTGATAGGTAAATTTGATGGTCAGTTAGAAGAAGGTGAGTAAAATTATATAATGAAGTGTAGTGAATATAGGAGTTATCCAGACTAAACAGAGATAGAAGGTGAAAGGTTAGGTAGTTAAGGAGATAGAAAGTTCAGAGGAGAGAGGTAGTAGAAAATGAATAATGAAATAATAATGTAATATGAATAGTAACAATAAGTTCAAAATGTATTTTAATATTATAAATAAATAAATTTGATGTTTAATTAATAACTGAAATGGTAAATTTTAATTTAAATACAACTTTTAAGTAAATTATACAAATGTTAATGCATATCTTAGATATGATTAAATATGATTGAGTGTTTAAAATGTATTATTAATATATCAGTGTTAATTATTAATGTATTATGTATTTATTTGAAAACTTTTTAACATGATGTTATAATATGTGTAGGAAGAGAAAAAAAAAAAAAAATTTTTAAATGGCGCTGTTAATAATATTTATCAGCCAGATGATTAACTGTTAATAATAATAATAATAATAATAATAATACTAATAATCATAATAAAAGTTTATTTTAAGAGTTATAAATAAATAAATCGATTTATTAAATTTCTTGATTTGTTTTCTCCAAGTTTGGGAGATATATAATTATATTTTATATTATATATATTTTATATTTTCAATTATATTTCATCCAATTTTAATCCTTTTTCATATTCTTTTTAATCCTTGAGATTTATTATTTTTATAATTTTTATACTTTCTCATTTTATTTAATATAATTTATAATTTTATAAGTAGTAAGCCAACCCAGTGCTTATTGGCACAAACCAGCACTTAGCTAAGGGGAACCATATCAGTTAAGGAGGTAGTGATTCAATAAGCCACTATATTAATATTTTTGCTAACTATATTAGTAGTTTTTGCTCTACGTTGATTCTATGTCAGTTAGTCAGGCAAACTTTCCCCCCCCTTTTTCCCCCTTTAAAGGTCGAATTTCCAAAAATCCCTTCTTAGCGGATACCTACATCACATAAGGAACCTACATGCCAAATTTCAAGTTTCTAGGTGTTATAGTTTCGGAGATTTCGTGATGAATCAGTGAGTCTGTGATGGTACAATCATGGTACATTTCATAATATACTAAAATATGGTAAAGAGATCATAAATATTGTATTTTCCTATTTTTTGACATACCCAATCCAACCTCAAACACCCGATATAGAATTTACAGTGAGTGGACTATATTACAGTATTTGCCAGGAGTTGAACTAATTCATGACAAAAAACGGTGTCACATCACAAAAACAGTGTGCAGTTATTGAGATAAGCAGAGCCAAGCCTTCGTTACGTCAGAGGCGGAGAATGTGTTGACAGCAACCAAACTGCGATGTCAACACGTTAGACAAAGGAATGTGACGTCAATACACCCCACTTCCGCAGATTTCAACCAGAAATTGCCGTCATTTCATCTGCAGCTCTGATTTGAGCCGGCCGGCCGCCCATTCACTTACGAGTGAATTTTAACTTTTTAGACCACTGTAGGTGGTTAAGAAACAGTATAAATACAGTGCACCAACTCCAAGATGTGACCGGGAAAATCGCCGAACTCGCGGTGCGCGAAGTTCGTGCAAAACGAGGACGCACAGCAACACGGAAATTGGTGAGAGCGTTCCTTAAATACTTTGAATCCTTTCTTTCCCAATATATGTTATTGTAGAAATCAATCATTTAACAAATTATTAAAATTTTCAATCTATGTAAAAGGAGCTCCAACATTAATAATCAAATTGTACCATGAGCATGAAAGAGAGAGAGGTTGCGTGTGTGTAGTAATTCCTAAGTGCTGGGTTGGGCGTTCATACATATATATAGATATATCTTTACATTACCATTGTTTACTATATGTTTATTAGATGTTTAGATTAACTAAAAGTTCAATATTCAATATATGTTTGTGTATTTGTGTATTTCATAATACGTCGGACTACGCCCCGAGGCGTGTTTGGCGTATGAGCGAGTCTAAAACTATGTAATTTTTTTGTTAATAATAAGTTTTGTTTTATTATTTCATTTTCAGAGTACAGAGTATTTATTTCAGATAACACTTCCTGTTCAACAACCTCGTTCGCTTAACACGAAACTTGGCCCGTAAAGTAAATAATATCAGCTGTTAGTAATTCCCAACATGGCGCCCGATAGTAAATACAATAATTACTGTTATTGTGTATTGGTAAAATACAATTAATTAATTAATTAACAAATATAATTAACAAGTCAGTGGTATTTCTCTTTTATATATATAGATTACACTGCACTTTCTTTAACTAGTGTTTATGTAGTTTATTTTACTCTCACTGGGTCCTATACTGGTTTTTTATTTATTATCACTTTTTATTCACTTATCACCTCTTTACTAATAACTATTGTTAATCAGGTTTATTTCATTTTAGTGGCTTTTGATAGCTTTTTATTTAACATTGTATATTTTATTCATATCTTTGATTTTACATTTCCCTTTCTTTTATGTATTCTATAGATTACAGATTACTTATAAATTACATGTGTATTTCCTATGGATTACATATTGTTTCTTGTCCTATCCAATTTTGTACCTTTATTTAATATACATTATTTTATGAATATTTGGGCTCTCATAATTGTAGTCATATTGTTGTTTGGATTATTGTTTTTGTCTCACCTTAACCAATCTATTGGGTTTAGTCCTTGTCATTGTCTAAGTCAAAAATTAGTTAGTAATGTTGTGCTATCATTCTTCATGCTATAACCTTTTATTTTCCTTCAGTTTTCAGCCTTTCTTCCATTAATTATACTAGTAAGTTTTATGCGATATTATGTCACGTTACACCTTCTATGCTGTTCATGACATATAAAATAACCAACCATATAATCTTACTAGCTAAACAGACATGTTAAACAAATTATGTAAACCTTTTTATTTCAGTGTGTCTGACTTTGACTCAAATTTTAAATAATAGCAACTCATTTACAAACAAAAATAATATTCAATCTCAAGAATAAAACTAATTGTTGCTATAAACAAAATAGAAAATAACATTTACTTCCAACCTATTATTTATTTCTACTGACACACCCAAATTTTAATATACAACAAAAGATTAGTATTTTTAAATTTTTGTGTTAAATTAAATTATTTTCTTTAACTACTATTTAAATTTAAAACTTTAAGTCTTTACTGTTCATATATAAGTGTTTCTTTTGAGAGTTCTTTTCACAAACAAAAATATAATTGTTTATTCATCACCTGCGTACTGCCGATGTTACTGTTGCGCGCGCGCGCGCGTGTGTGTGTATGTGTGTCCTGAATCCTGAGAATTTGATGATGATGATTATGTCGATGCTGTGTTCTCTGTCTCTATGGGTTGTTTGCGACGGTCCAGAGTTCCTCCATAAGTCTTGGTGTGTGTGGTAAAGATGTCCTGATCGATCGGCAGACTGACAGCGTGACGTGTGAAGATTTCTTGAGTCTGAGACCGCCCTAAAATGCCCGGTGGTATTTATACTGGACGGGAATCTGACAAGTCCAGGACTGTTTGTGACCTGTTAGATATTGTCACTTCCTGCAAAGCGTCCTTTTAATTACAAATCACTTTTTGGTTCATTTTTGCGATTTCGTAAACATACTCGCAGCACAAGCGATATCATCGTTTGGGTAATTTTTTCCTGGTCACTCACATATAACACACGTATTAATTACTATTTAATTACGCTAATAATTAACATTAAATTACCTGGCGTCTTTATTATTGCAAATTTCTGCAATACTTTTACATCATTATATTCATTAAAAATTCCTTAATGTAATGGTGTTTTTATAATTGGGGTAATTCTTTGTTCACAGGTTTAAAACGTATTAATTAGTTTATTTTTATCCAGTTAAAACCTGATTACAGAGAATTCATACGCATCACCCCATTGTAGATTCTTGCCTGTCGTAGCTTGCGTTCACACATACAAACGCTGTATTCACTCGCGGGGGCAAGTGTACGCTTTCTGACAATTCTTATCCTGCATAATACTGTTAAAAACTGTTCATCATATATTTTCTATGCTAAATATTTACAAACATACTGCCCTGAGCAAATATGCAAATATATGTATTGTTGCAATATATATATTTGGCTCTGATAACAGTTTTGTTGTTCATTAGTTAAGTTCTTTTTTTACAAGGTGTTCACAAACATTTAAAAACAAATTTCATACTATTAAATCATATTCTAGTATCCCAAAACTGAGTACATTTCTTTAACAATGTTAGTTTTTATATCTGTAGCATCCTCTTATCTGTCACTGAATATTGGGTTTATTATATTTGTGTATATTGTAATCGGTACTTGTCTGTCTGTCTTTCTCTTTTCCTCTCACCCACTTTCACAAACAAACGCTCATGTTTTTATTAATTGAATAATGTGTTCAGCATATTAGAAGTAGTATGCAATAATAGTAAATACAATAAACCTTTTGAATCGTTAATATGACATTAACAGTATGTTAACAATACTGTTACGACGGTCTACTGATCGTTGTATGGTACAGTGGAAAACAAAATACAAGACACCAATTACATCTGTGATATTATTTATTAATACATTTAAATCACAAAAATTATTTCATAAATTATTCCACTTACCTTGTATTGCCCAGAGTTACATCACACGAACGTGGAAATGCAAGTGAGGTTTCAAGGTTATTTAATAATTCACTCGATTCGCTTATATAGAAAACAACTGAGATTTTATTTCATCATCTGTACTTTTAAAAAGGCATGAATTTGTTACTCTTTCTTTCAACACTGACATATTACTGCTTGATATTATTGCATCTAATCTAAACATTTATTTCAACATTGTAATTAATATAATATTTAATTAATTAATTAAGACGACCCAGATTGCTGCGCACACACACATATGCCATTACAAAACCCCCCTTAATATAATATAAAACATATTTCCTTTAATACATTTACATGATACGGTGGCCTAGTCCACGATCGCGTGGCACCTTGAGCGTACATCCACATGTTATTTCACATACTTAGAATGGTGCTCACTTCACTCCATTTTAATGTACTTTCCGTCACCACAGCCAATGCTGTATATCGACTGCCCGGTTTTTCACTTTTACATGCCGTCGAAATTAAATTGTGTCCAGTCGGCGGACGCACAAACGGCTCGCGTCCGGGGTGTTAGGATGTTATTTTCCGACTGGCTTTACATGCGGGCGGACATCACTGCCTTCTTGCTGCGCAATTTCGTCGTTGTTCATAGCCTTTTCTGCTAAGGTCTTAGTAGTTGTTCAGGTAACCCATTTTAATTGTGGGTGTTGGCAGTGGACGAAATCTAGGGTTCACTGGTTGACGTCATTGGAAAAGGCGTGTCCTTAGCCTTATATCCGCCTTGCTCCGGGCACATTGTTGAACAAAACTTCGTCTTTGCGCCATTTTCGGCAGCGTCGGTTGATCTGCTTAGCGTTCCGTACGCGCGCCTGGTCGTGGTTGCGCGTAACGCGGTATTGCAGTTCCGAGAATTCAACAGTTGTGGGCAACACGCACATTCCATTGTACTGACTTCACCTTATTGTTCTTTGTTTGCTAAGATTTATATTGCCATGGGATGGACCACACAGATGAAAATGAATTGTTACAAAATTTTTAATAAAATAAAAACCCCTCCCTTTTAGTCCCGTTACAATACCCCCCAATGAGATATCTTCTGTCGAAACAGAAGAAATCTCATTGCTAAACCCCTAAGAGGATCGGTGAGGATATGGTGCCAACAACCCCCCATTAGTTCTTATACATCATGGGTAAACTACCCCCTGGCTCGGCGACCATGGCGGCACCTGAACGAGATTACTGGACTTCTCTATATGAGATCCCAACACCATAACATCGAACAGACACGCACCACAGCGCACCTAACCTTCTATCATACCACCCCAAAATCCAAACCCCTGGTCTTATACCATGCCAGATCCTCAACCGATATGGTCCCCCTTACCATGCACACTGGGCCGCCTTCAACAATACTGGGCGCGTACACACACTTATAATTACTCATTAAATAAAATTATCCTTGAAAATTCTCAAACATTTCTCTTTATATTCAAAATTCATTTACATTAAAATCAAATTGTACTTCCTCAAAAATCACAATAAGAAAATCTTTTACATGAATCCCTAATTCTCTTCACTACTACTACCAATCCTAAAGAAAACAAATGGAATACCTTATTTAAACATGAATTCACTTACTCTAACATTTGTTTACACACATATTCTAAACAATGTAATTCAATAAAACCTTCGCAATACACATAAACAATAATACACTTAAAACTCAAAACATCAATTTGATGGCAGGCACAAAAAAAATCTTTTTTTTTTCAACAAAATTTAAATTTATCAAAATATTATTTTTATCAATTTTGGAAAAAATTTAAAATCATTTCAATCACTTAAACGACAAGATTTGCATCAATTAATTGCCAGAAACTGGTCTAGTTTGTAACGTCAACCATCAGCTGATCTCTCTGGGTCAAGTTAACGACCTTGACCTACATAGGTTATACATAGGCTACATCATAAAATGCATTAAACATCTTTAAAATTTTTATCTTCAAACATAATAACATAATAAAATATGACATTTAAAATTGACATAGTATTATTATAATTAACAATAAAATTGACGTTTAAATTAATTAAAAATTACACATGTATTGCTCTAATTAGTTTCAACTTCTATTAAAATCTGTCACTTGTTTCCATTAATTTGTTCATTTCAACTATGATTTACTTTCTTTAACATTCTCCATCTCCATTAGTTTGGGTGATTTAATTATTCATAATAACTCGATTGTATCAACTTGGCATTTATATATACTCTTAATCCCCTCTGACTCTAATATCACTAACAGCTTTAACTAACATGACACCCCTCTATCAAAAACATCTATCAAACAATCTCTAAACCCAATTTACTACTCAACCCAATTCGCATCATTCTACCCTTATATAAAAAAAAATACTCTCTACCCCTTTGTACTCAGGATGTGTGTTCCCTCCCAAAGCTCATTCCCTTATCTGGTCCCTGGACTTCATTCCTAGGCAACCCTTTCCGGCGCTAAACGGTCCCTTCCTGTCCCAACACCTTTCGTTGCGGACTCCTTACCACACCACCCC
This sequence comes from Magicicada septendecula, assembly GCA_034769895.1. Classification (NCBI taxonomy): domain Eukaryota; kingdom Metazoa; phylum Arthropoda; class Insecta; order Hemiptera; family Cicadidae; genus Magicicada; species Magicicada septendecula. The sequence continues at coordinate 45,512,561 of CM068368.1, forward strand.
CTTACAAAATTCCCCTCAACTAATTACTCTCCCATTTACTATCTTTCATCTACAACAAAATATCTCCACTTATTTATTAACTCAATATATATCAGTCAATACTCGACATATTTTCCCCATAGCTACTGTGTTGTAATGGTACAATTATGGTACAATTTTTAATTAACATAAACATGGTATGAAAGACCATAAGTATTGTATTCATTTATTTTGTAACGATTTGGTCAAAATTAAATAACCCGTTAATAATCTTTGTAAATCCACAGTGAGTGAACTATATAAATATTTGCCAGGATTTTGACTATTTCATAGCAAAAAACATGAAAACCAGCAAAAAACCGTATGTCGTTTATTGAGATAAAGTGCCAATCCTTGATGACGCCAGCGACGAGGAATGTGTTGTTGAAACTGTAAACAAACGGACAATAGCCGGGTGACGTAGTTTTACCCCACCTAAGAAATATGTGACAAAGGATCTTGGTCATTTCATCAGGAAACGTGATCGCAGCCGGCCGGCAACCCGTTCACGAAGGGTGAATTTCAATTTTTACACCACTAAAAGTGGTTAATTACAACAGTGTTTATTAACAGTGACACCTTACCATTAGGTAAGGTGTAATAGTACTCCAAGATGTGACCGGGAACGAAATCGATAAACTCGCGGTGTGCGTAGTTTTATCGCACGGAAACCGCAGATGAAATCGGCCAATTTGGTGAGAATTGGCCGATTTGGTGAGAAGTGTCTTATAATATATAAGTGCTGGGTTGTGCGAGAGATATGTATATCTATATTTATTAACTTATTATCTAATATTACATAATTACCCATTTTATATTACATGTTTCATGATTTTGGAGGGTTTAAAAAGTTCGCTGAATGCAGCATTATGTAAGATGTCTATAAAAATAAACAGGGTATATCATTGGTAACAATTTGAACCCGGTATTATTATTTCAAATAATTTCCGCTATTCAAAAGTTCGCGTAACGAATTCCTGCCCTATAGTGACTAGCAGTGGTAAGTAAAATGACAAAGTTATTAACACATATGTAATCAAGATGGCGCCCGACTTTTGAAAACAGTGTCTATACGTTTATCGTATATCGTATATTTATTGTCAGCAATAAACGTAGAGTTACATTTTGCGCCCGTAAGAACAGGGACAAGTTCGTAGAGTTACATTTGGCTTCTGGAACAGGGACTCTATATATAATCTAATTTTATGTGGAGTACGCCTACAAAGAAAGCGGAAAAAATTATTTGAGGTAATAAACGCCAAGATTTTAATACGTAAACATAACCCAATTTTACGAGGTTATGTTATAAGATTGGGTGCATGTCTGTATTAGAAATAAGCAAAATGAATACTGATGAAGATAGTAATACCAAAGTCAGCCTAACTGACGAAACAGTTACGAGTGAGATGGACGTTGAATTAACCCCAGTTAGTCAGATCAGTGAAACCAGAGTCACTGAGTTAAACACAGTTCCTTCAACATCCATTTCAACTATGTCAGAAAGTAAAACAGATGAAACTAGTGCAATGATGCAATTATTATTAAAATTAGACAAAAAATTAGATGAGCAAAAAAGCGATTCTAATATCAAATTTACAAAATTGAATGACAAATTTGATAAACAAAGTGACAAATTTGATAGTTTTGAGGTCAAGTTAAATGAATTACGGAATGAAATTAAAAACGGTAACGATAATCTCATTAAGAAATGTGACAAGGTAATTAAAAAATTAGACGAGAATTTAATGCAACTAGAAAAACAGAAGGTTAATAGTAGTGAAAACAGTACGAAAAACGAAGTACTGATTACTAAAGTAAATAACAGTGATAATGTGAATAATGAATTTACAGATAGTAAGAATATTACAGATAGTAAGAATATTACAGGTAGTAAGAATATAATATTAGAAAATGATAATGAAGTGTTTATGAGTGATAATGAGTCAGAAAGAGAGCTTGGAGAAAGTATTTTTGTACAAGGGATGCAGGGGGTAGAATTTTCTTTTGATGTTGTGTTAGGGGGTGAAGAAAAGTCTTCACGTATTTTTTATAAGGACAAGAGTTCCTTCAATTTATATTTGGGAGACGATAGGTCTACAAATAAAGTTTCTTGGTGTTTTTGTGTACCTCATAAGTGGTGCAGTAGTATTAAGTTAGGGACCCCTGCATATTTGGAGAGAGAGAGTGTAATTTGGTGTTATGGAGAGAAATATATTAAGAGAGAAAGTGTAGAAAGTTATGGTGAGAGTAAGAAAGTAATAAAATTTTTTGAAGTAAATAGAAAGTACAGAGAATTGGTAGAGAGGTTAGGCATAGATACGGTGGATGAAAATAATGAATACTTACCTTATAGTAACAATGAAATTGAAATAACAATAAATGATGAGAACAATGGTATTAAGTACTTACCTGTGGTAGAAAATTATGATGATAATTACAAGAGTAATAACAAAATTATAACATATGATATTACTGAGATAGACAGAACCCTACTCGATCGTGACTTGATGTATTTGTTTGATAATTGTTTGATATATGAATATGAATATAATGTTTCTCATCATAAAATTTATTTGTTAGACAATAAGATAAATAGAACTAAGATTCGGTTGTTATTCAACGATGGAGGATAGACTGTTGTATTGTGTAATGAACATTAAATATATGTGAAAAGTGGTATTGAATTGGACTGCTATGGACTGAGTTTGATAAATAACACAATAATGAAGTTGGCGTGTATATTTTTCATTGTTTCATATGTTTTATATATCAATGTATTTATATATTTTTGATGTTGTATTACAGGTATATTTTGTGTACACCAGTTATTATGTATTTTAATAATTAACATGTTTTGTTTAATTAAACAAGTTTAAACAAATGAATAATATTTAAAGGTCAATTACTGAATTAAAATAGTACAAAAGAAAGATGTACTAATTTGTAACAGAAGTAAATTATTATTTGTAATAGAAAGTTTCTATTAATGAAGTAAATTATTATTTAATTTGTAAAGAGGTAATTACTAATGAATAATAATAAATGATTAAGTAAGAATATATATTTGAATTCAGAGAGGTATTGTTATGAGTAGGTGAGAGATGAATTTTAAAATGCAAATGTCAATGATTACAGTAAGGTAGAGTGTTTAAACAGGAATAGAGCCTGGGTATAGATAAAATGCAGGTGAGTTATTTAATTGAAGAAAATGGAGTTAGATAGTTAAGAATTTTGAAGTAAATAATACAAAGAAAGTATTAGATATTTAGGGACACAGTAGTTAATGATTATTTGTAGAGGTGAGTAAAGTAAAGGCTTAACATATATTTGTTGTTGATGATATTTTGTAGTGGGGGTGAGGTGATAAAGAGTAGCCAACTTATAGTGTTGTGGCAGGTATTAGCGTAGTTTTAGGGAGTGTTTGCCGAATTTTTGGAAGGGCAAAATATTATGGATGTATATAGCCAGTTAGGGAACACCCATCTCTGTACAAAGACGCGCGGTGCCATAGGATTTAAATGAAATTAGTAAAGGTGTTTATAATTGAGATATTGGTGTCATTGATAGGTAAATTTGGTTGTTAGTTAGAAGAAAGTTGAGTAAGATTATAATAAGTAAAAGTATAGTGAATATAGGAGTCGCCCAGACTAAACAATGATTAGAAGGTGAAAGGTTAGGTAGTTAGTGAGGTAGAAAGTTCAGAGTAGAGAGGTAATATGAAATAGTAATAATAATGATACGAATATTAATAATAAATTTGAAATGAATTTTATAATTATAATAAATAATTAATGTCTAATTAATTAATTAATTGCAATTGTAAATTTTTTTTTTAAATGCAAATCTTAATCAAGATTAAATATGAATTTAAAATTGTAACGAGTTAATTCTCACAGTGTGTGTGTATGTACTTCCTTTAAAGCCCCTCGTTGGGTTCGTCAATATGTAACGAGTAAACTAGGTCGTACCTGTTAAAATGTATCACACTTGTTTATATGGTGTATTAGTGTGATTGTAGTGTGTTTGCCTCACACTGGTTGTTACATAAATTGACGTCACTACTGGAGTCCGTAGCGTTGTCAATGTCACCAGTACAACCTACCTGTCAATTCATAGGGATTACGATTCCCGGGTGGCGCCAAATTGTTTTTGTTAAAACAATTAAAACATCTAGTTTTTAAAGTAATATTTGGTATTAGCATGGACAGCTGTGGCGTTCGAATTATTCCCGCTGCTACACAGGTTGTCGACTCGGCCACTCGTGACAAGCGCTAGTTGGCTATGACTTAATCTTCGCTAACACACATACATTTACAACAAAAAATCCTATGAAATAACAAGATAGTATTGTTCTGTACTGCGCTTTTTAATACACATTTAATTATTAATAAACATGACAATTGAATAATAAACAAATTTATAATATTACGCTCCAGCTTAGAGCTTGAAACACAAATATCTCAAGGTTGGCAAAATGGTTTTAAAAAAATTATCGTTCATTTACTTTTAACAAAATTACTATGTTTTTAAAACCTGGGATTCTTTTGATCATGAAAATAGACATAAATGTTGATTACGTGAAAAGAAAGTACACTATTATACCTTATAGGTACTTAGGATTTATAATGTGTTTGTACAATTTGTTCTGCAGTGTCGTATTTCTGTTACAGTAGTTATGTTCACAAATAAGGTTATCTTGATAAATGTTTTTTTTAATATAAGTAAGTAACTTATGCCTTTACCTTTGAAAGAAAATACTATTTTTTAAATAGTGAGAAATTTCATCATTTACAAATAATTTAAGTGATTTGGGGTTTTAGGAGTAAGAAATTATTCGGTACTTATCAGTTCGTTTCACGTTGAAAGGTCGTCATCAGTATAGGCGTTTATTTTTCGTATTTGGTCTGGTTGAAGGCTTCCAGCATCTTCTTCAAACTGGTCTGAGTTTTTTCGTTAATTAATTCCTTTAATTTCGTTCTTGGTCATCATTAATTCAGTATAGATCGACGTCTCTTCATATTGGATCATCTGAATTCACTATTTCAATTTGTTATCACTGTTTAAATTAAAGTTTAGTTTATCCAATTTCTTGTGTGGCGTACCCACGCTTCGTTTCTTGGCGTCTGTCTAATTTAACGGAAAAATAAGCCTCAAATGACTCATTGTCATAGTAACTAATAATTCAATGCTGGTTTAATTTCTCATTACATACATTGTTAGAGATATTTGAATTTTTATTCAAATTTATTAAGTATTTTCCCAATGATTTTACTCCCTTATAATTCCCTTGGGATATTAAATGACATCACTATTATTTTTCTTTCCTTTCAAAGTTTACAATGATACCTCATAAGGTCATATTTTGTTACACTTTAACTATAGTCCAATTATTTGACATTTAATAAATAACATATCTTTCTTGAATTAAATTATTACAATATTATTTCTGTTTTAAAATAACTGATATATTAATACTGTCCCTTCACTGTTCTTAGATTAGTAAGATTTTTTGTGAAATTGATACAATTTGCATCTGAAAGTTCTTGGCAGTTAACTATTTTCATAGTTACAAACAGCCATGATTGTTTTTTAGTGTATTTCCCTTTTAAATTACCTTCTGCATTCAGCCTGATGGGCTTCACTTATTTGTTTGTGTTTTAATTATTATTCAACATAAATTTTTATTACTTTTCATTTAACATATAATAGTTAGGTTTATGGACTGTAAGTCCCTTTTCAGTCATATTCCTTCTTTATCATTGAATCAACTGTTCTTTGCAAATTATAAATTATTCTTAATACTAACATTGATTTCTATCTTGTCTTATAAAGTATGGTGGTAAACATTGTCACTTTCTCTAATATTATTAAGGTTGATTCCCCTTTCAACATGGGGTGTTGTATTCTTTATAAATGTAATCTTTAATAACAAACTTTACTTCTATCCTATCATGCCATGTTAACACAAGTTATGGTACTGGGCTTTCTCCCTGATATGTCACATGCTTTCCTTATATTAATTTTAAATACTATTTTTAATTACATCTAGGTATTCAACTAATTATAATTCCACTCTAGTCATTGGTGGTTTATCAATGTTTTAAAGAGTGTCCATTTCCTTAGCATTCTAACTTGAATGTTTCGCATTCACTTTTTTATAGGGCATTAACACTTCACTAAAACACTTCACTTTGGTTCACTGTTTTGTACTTAGTGTTATTTAATGGGTAACCCCTATATCTACTCCTACCATTTCTCACTATTTTGTTCTAGTATTATGTTTACTATAAACAACATTGGGCTAGTTGAGTTTTGGTTGAATCTAACCTTTCTGACAGGGTTAGTGTACTCTTCCTACACTACTTTGCTTTATAATTGTATTGTCTCAAAAATGGTTACATATGTTAAATCAATAATAATAATAACATTGGTTTTATTAATATATAATTATTTAAGGTTTATTGACCGTATTCTATCTTTAACATACAATCTTTCCCTTTTATATATGTGTGTTAGTTTCCCTTTGGGTTTTATCTGTCTCCTCTTCATTCTTCCTCTTCTTCTTCTTCAATAATCTTCATCTTCATTCTTCATCTTCTTCACTTCAGGTTTAAATTCTGTTTACTTGTATCGATCTGTCCTCTTCTTCTGGTTCTTCTTTAGTTCTGTGTCCATCATTGTTTTGTCTATCACCTTTTCTTAAGTATGTTTGGGTTGTCGGCTTAATCATGTCAAAATATTTACATTTTAATAAGTATGTTATGTGGTTCCCTTCTTTATGTTTATGTTTTTTGGCTCAATCACTTGGGTTGGGTAATATCGTGGTACGTCATGTCAAAGTATTTACATTTTAATCATTTTTTACACATTTTATTTCATATGAAGTAGCTTTTATATTAAGAATTATCTTTTTGGTTACTGGTACGAGATTTGGCTTAATTGTATCGTTACAAAATGTATTAAATGTATTAATATAATGATCACGTGTATTAATGTATCAATGTATTATCATGTATTATGTTATGAAATTTTAACTTGATTTATAGAAATAGTGTGTGTGGAGGAGAAAGAGGGATAAATACAATTGGCGCTGTCAATAACAATCTGTTAATAACGATAGTAATGATTTTAATAATAATTTTAATTTCAATAAGATTTTCTTAATGAATATGTTTGAATATTCGGGAGATATATGGGAATTTCCATACTTTCAGTTATAATTAATTTTTTTTTTCAATATGTGTTTCTTTCATAATTATACTAATTATAAAATAGAAAGAGTTAAATATTATCGATGGGAATCGAAACAATTTAATAATTCAGGGTAGTCCATAATGAGAAAGGAAGTTCTATATAATTCTTGTGAGTTACATTTTTTGTAATTATATTTTAGTAGTATTTCAAGCAAACCCAGTGCTTATTAGCACAAACCAGCACCTAGCTAAGGGGAACCAGATCAGTTAAGGATAGAGTGATTTACCAAGCCACTATTTTGATTTTTCATTTATTGTTTCAGTGTTTGGTGATATGACAGCGGTCCTGAGCTGGCCAGCACGTCAGAGCAGGGGCGTTACGTGCCTAAGTGGCCTTATGGTGTTGGGATCTCAAAGGAGAAGTCCAGTAAGGTCATGTAGGTACTGTCATTATCATCAGACCACGGGTGAGTTATTATTTTCTTTTATATAAATTGTAAGGGGGTTGTGGCGACCTATCATGGCTGATCCCTTTAGGAAGAATGAAAGCGTCAATGAAAGTTTTTCTGCTTCGGCACAAAATCTTTCATTGAGGGGGTTTTGTAATGGTACAATTATAGTACAATTTTTAATTAACATAAACATGGTATGAAAGACCATAAGTATTGTATTCATTTATTTTGTAACGATTTGGTCAATATTAAATAACCCGTTAATAATCTTTGTAAATCCACAGTGAGTGAACTATATAAATATTTGCCAGGATTTTGACTATTTCATAGCAAAAAACATGAAAACCAGCAAAAAACCGTATGTCGTTTATTGAGATAAAGTGCCAATCCTTGATGACGCCAGCGACGAGGAATGTGTTGTTGAAACTGTAAACAAACGGACAATAGCCGGGTGACGTAGTTTCACCCCACCTAAGAAATATGTGACAAAGGATCTTGGTCATTTCATCAGGAAACGTGATAGCAGCCGGCCGGCAACCCGTTCACGAAGGGTGAATTTCAATTTTTACACCACTAAAAGTGGTTAATTACAACAGTGTTTATTAACAGTGACACCTTACCATTAGGTAAGGTGTAATAGTACTCCAAGATGTGACTGGGAACGAAATCGATAAACTCGCGGTGTGCGTAGTTTTATCGCATGGAAACCGCAGATGAAATCAGCCAATTTGGTGAGAACGTTCCACATTCAATTCAGTAAATTCATGACCAATTTATATTTCAATACTTTAGTAAAAATGAGCTCAATAAAATACAATTTGTACCAGAGTGAGAGAGAGAGAGAGTGAGAGTGAGAGTGTCTTATAATATATTGTAACTTTTACTTTTCGGTATATTATTTATTCAAATTAAGTTAACACTTCCACTTACCTTACGACTTGGATCTGGCCGGATCGCGTAGTGTAGGTAAACCCATTTCGTTCGACGAACTCTGACGATACATATAACGAAATAAGGCATTGAAAGAATTTAACTCTCAATTGTATGGAAGAGAAATCAGATTTTTTTATTACTCAGAAATGTTGAAATGTTAAATCTTCTTGTTACATGTTGTGCAACTCTTGCACCTTACTGACTATAGCTTACCTTGTAATGGACAAGTATATAACTTCATACACACACAAACATAGGACAGCCCAGCATTGCACACGCACACATATACACAGAATTTACAAAGCCCTTAACATTTTATCTTAAGCCCACCCCGGCCCTTACGTAAACCGTTGGCACGTGGTTCATACGCGCACTCATAGTTTTAAGAGAATGTTGATTGTTATTTTTCCGAAAAAATACTGGTTTCACTACTTCAAGTTGGATTGACCGCGGTCACATAAAAATTTGCTGTAATTACCACTTTCTCTACTGATAAATTAAAACTTTGTTGGCGAGCCTACTTTAATTGTACCGGCGCCGGTGGCGACAACTGATAGACTGGCACTGTAATGTAACAGGTACATCTTCCTTTCTCTGGCGGGAATGGTTGTTCACTGCCACTATGCTTTCGTCGCTCAGGCCTCAGTTGTTGTGCTGTAACCATTTTATATATGGAATGGCAGAGTTGTATTCTGGATACCAAAGTGCAATATTGGCTTTGGCTCTGCTGACGTCATTGATAGTAGGTGGTCTCTTGGCAGTATTTCCGGTTAATCTTGGAGAAGATGATGAATAATTCTCTCTCGAGCCATCTTGGTTTTTTGCCAACGCTTGGGGTAGGCGCCCCTGCTTGGTGTGTGCATGGGTGCGCAATGCCACACTCTCGCATAGTTCTTAGAAATTTGTGGCGGTGCAAATTCTTCAGCCGCATTACACAACAACAACTGCGTCCATGCCTTTGTTTCAAACTGTTTCTCAACACCGTTCTGTTACACAATGGAAATAACGTTGCCATGCGTTCTGTTATAATGGAATGAATCTGGTTGCACAATAATTTTCACAACTTTTAGACCAACCCGCCCAAAATGAAATAAATAAAAAATATAAATGCCCCATACGGTTAAAATAAAAAATACCCAAAAATGACCCGCTACAATACCCCCTCGATGAGAATTCTGCTGTTCATAACAGAAGAAATCTCATCGACAAACCCCGAAGAGGACCGGAGAGGAACTGGTGCCAACAACCCCCTGGTTCTTACTACTTATGGGTACACAATCCCCCTGGCTTAGCGACCATGGACTCATCTGAACGAGATCACTGGACTTCTCCGTAAGAGATCCCAACACCGAGAAATCGAACAGACTCGCACCACGGCGCACCTCGCCTTTTAACATGCTACCCCCAAAAATCCTCAATCCCTGGCTAAAATTATTCCAGCTCCTCCGCCGATATGTTTCCCCTTTTTGCAAGCTGGGCTGCCTTTAGCAAATACTGGGCTCACACACACTAACATTACATGTTGCCATAACACATTAAAAATAAAAGATTTCTTTTAAAATTTATTAAAAATTTAAAAAATTCAAAATTCAAAAAAAAATATTTTATCAAAAATTCTCTTCCTCTTTTTTCTTTTTTTTCTTTTAAAATGACTTAAATTAAGCGTTTCTTCTACTTGAACAAATCCTTAACCTAACATGTCTTAGTCTAACAGTACAGTTCAATACAAGAAATCAGTAAACTAAACAATTAACAAAACAACAAAACGTGGTAAATACACACATAATAAAACAATCCATACCTAAAATATCCATTCGCTGGCAGGCGAAAAATCAAAAAATTTTTTTTTTTTTCAAAAAAAATTAAAATTTTCAAAAATTTTAAAATTCAAAAAAAATTTAAATTCATTTTAAATGTTTCCCTCATATGCAAAATTATTTAAATATTGTTTTGAATTAATTAAACAAACAAATTAAAATTGACTTCCTACTATACAAGCTTAGTAGGTGTATGACCTCATCAGCTGATCGAAACTAGGTCAAGTCCAAAACCCTTGACCTACATATGTTATATATAAGTTCTGAAAATACATTGAACATCTGTAATATCCTACCTTGAAATACAAAACATAATAAAATAAAGCATTTAAAACAAACAAAATATTAATATAATAATCAAGTTGACATTTAAATTATTTAAAATAAACAATTCTTAATTTTCCATTCTATTAAAATTCTGGCACTGGTTGAAAAAAAAATAAACAATTGTATATTCTTTATTATAAATTCCTCTCTTTAGTTAACAGTTTAATTCTACATTTCATTTAACAACCTCGCTATCCTTTACTGTGGGTGATGGAAATTATTTATTCTCATTTACCGTATTAGATCTGTATACATACATATATAATCTTTACTCCCCTGACTCTAACATTCATCACTTCAATTATCATGACACCCATCTCTATCAAAACATCTACCCCAAAACACACTAAACCCAACTTATCATTAAACACAAATCGTCACCTTCTCTACATATATATAAAAAAATACTCTCCAACCCTTTGTACATAGGATACGTGTTTCCCCTACCCAAAACTCAATTCCCTTATTTGGCGGCCCGGATTCTACCTAAGGCGGCCCCTCCTTACTAAAATCGATACCAATTCCCGTCCCAACATATTTTGTTGTGAACTCCTACATGACACTACCCCCTAATACAAAATTGCCATCCCCAAAAATCTCAATCTCATTGCCTCACTACAAATGCAACAAAATAGCCTCATTAATTATAAACAACAATATATATCACTCAAAATCTACATAAAGTCTCCATTACCACTGTGTCAACATTAATACTTCACAAAACTACATCATTTCAAAACAATATTACATTATTTTCATTTCCACTATTTCAAATTCAACTTTGATTTTAACTTGGACAGATATATGTGTCCCATGAAATATTCATCACCCAAAGACTATCTTTTGTTAACTTGCATAAATTATTGTTATTTTATTTCTCATTTTATCAAATTCTTTTTTCATTACTTCAAAACACCTGTAATACATCAAACATTACATTGAACACCAATTACTTAAAACATTTCTAAATAATATACCAGTGACATGTTATTGCTGATCAGCTGATATCCTACTAACACAATGAAAATGCATCTCAAAATTGAACAACTTATAGTAAATATATATATATATTTATTTATCATTATTTCTCACCTACTGGTTTCCCATTTTCTCTGATTCTGATAGTTCATATTGGACCGCCTGCCAGACGTTTACTTTCTGACTTAGTTTAAAATATACATACATAATGAAAACACATTTTATCAACAACTATATCTAACACACAACAATAAAATGATACCTCTAAAATCATAGTATGAACACCTTATATTAAGAGTCTGAGCATATAATTATGTGGACAGAGCACAAGCAGTTTTATTTGATCAAACTTTGAATAAAAAATGTTATGTTATAAAATTTACATTCGTGACTCCTTTGCGTCACCTCCCAGCCACACACACTATTTCAGATTATGGAGGACTGTCTCGCCCTTGCGCTTCGACAGAGACGGTATATTTTGGAGCAGGGTTTTACCTCTCCGTGTCTCTGCTTCCGCCATTAAGTTTAAACATTGTTGAACATCATCATGTCCTTGTTATATAATGATACACCCTTAAGACGGATCTACCACCTGTCTTGCTACCCCAAAGCGGGCAGAGTGGCAGCCGCTGTTCCATAGTTCCGGGAAGATTTCCCCTAAGTTCTCCCCCCATTGAATTTCAAATCTGTACCAATTTCAAGTCAGCTATGGTCAAAGGACTTGATATGACCATAGCTGGCCGCTAGCCAAAACCACGGTTAGTGCTGGTAAGACAGTAACCGCCCGAAAAGTCGGGGAAATCTAAACTTCATTTCACTGCCTGTTTCAATCATCACTATTATGTGCGACACGGTCATTTGGCAATGTGTGTAAACTTTAATTTACACGGATAAGGTGTGCCGCACATTTATCGCCATTTTGGCCTCCGATGGAGGTAACACTCACTGTTACCCCCAACCCATTTTGCTACTTGCGAGAGCACAGGCCACCCCCACAATAGCCACTTAATAGCTAATTAATTAAAATTAAAATTAATAACAATTGAAAATTAAAACTTTTCTACCATTGCAGTTCCACATTCCATTGTTCTATCACTTCATTGAGCACCAATCTACCCCCCAAAATCATCCCCACATCTTGTATTGACAACAAGTTTTTATTTTGTTACACATCGTTTCAAAACGTTCCCATACTCACTGATACTAAAACTTGACAATTATATTTGGTCACTTAATTCTAAAATTTATTTAAATTTAAAATTTATAACTTATATTCTAATGGTCAGTAACCCCGCCTGAAACGGGGGTGTTCTGCTATGAGTCACAGTTTTGATGAAAACTCAGATCTGCTTTGTGAAATTACTCCCCCCTTTACTTCCTACTGTTCTCTCTCTGATTCTCATTTCTCCAGACCCACTGTCTGAATTTCCATCAAATGTGACTCCCAGCAAAACTCTTCATTTCGGTGTAAGCAACCTATTGCCAATGGCTCAACTTTAAATTTGCCAGTGACACCAAAAGTATTTAAATTTGTATGCACTGCCCTTATATTTAGGTGTAGCCTCCTTTATATAATCACTCTAAGGCAGTGCAGGTACGTGACAGGTACATCCAAATTATTGCACCTGGAGTGTATAAAAAATTTCAATTCGTCACGTACCTGTTTGGGGTCCCCCTCCCCGTTCAAATATGTGGTTAAATTTCTAGTTTGTACCAATTTTGGTGGAGCCGGACCATCGTTGCTTTCACCGCCCGAAGGAAGATCTGCCAACCATGGCCCGCCTCCGAGTTCCGAATTCCACGGCCAGGACTGGTAAGATCGTGGCCGCCCGAAAATGGGGGAGGATCCCTTCTAGAAACAAAAAAAAAATAATTAAATAACATTCATACCTTTACAATTTAACAAAATACTTATGCTGACCAAAATAATTTCAAATTTGTAGCGTTGTGCGTACCCACTATCTCCCTGGTTTCTCTATTCTGTAACACATACGAATTTTTCATTTTTATTTCTACTATCTCGTACGGCCCCTCGTACAATAAGAAGAACTTCTTGATCTCCTTGTCTTGTGCACTTGATAAGTCATGTCGTCGTACCAATACCAGCTGTCCAACCTCATACTGCGTCCACTTACCTTTCATATCATGTCGCTGTTTTCTCCTCTCTCCCTTCGTCAACAAACTTTCATTCGCTAGTCTAAGTTTAACATCGTTACCAATAGTGTTGGTCTCCGGTGGATACTCGATTAATTGTTCCAAAATCCTCTGTGGACGCTTTCCTCTTATTAACTCATAAGGTGTGAACCCCGTCGACTCGTGGGTGGTGCAGTTTAGCCAATTTTCAATCTTCTGCACATAGAGTGGCCACTCGCTATGTTTGCCGTGGCAGTATGTTCGAAAAATTCTGCCCAACTCCCTCATGACTCTCTCCGCCTGGTTGGACTGCGGGTGATATACTGCGGTGTGCTTTGGGATGATACCTTCCATCCAAGAGTCTGGCGCCATCTTCCGCTGATGAACTACGGCCCATGGTCGGATAATATCACCTTCGGCTTTCCCACGTTGATCATGTAGTCGCGTGTGATCTTCTCACTCAGCACCTTACTCGTTGCTCGCTTTACACTATATAGCCTGACATATTTGGAAAAAGTATCAAGTACAACAAAAATATGCATCACTCCACCCCTACCTTTCGGCAAAGGGCCGTACAAATCTACCGCTACTAAATCGAATGGTTTTTCTACTTTAATATAATTTAGTTCTCCCTCTAACCTATAATTTACAACTTTGGATTTCTGGCATAACTCGCAAACTCTAAGTATTCTTCGGACGCGTTTCTCCATATTCTTAAATAAACAAGATTCCTTTAACACATTCACACACTTCCGTGCCCCAAAATGCCCGTACCTAAGATGACAGTCCCACACTATTTTCTCTATCAACCCTTCAGGTATAACTAACCTCCAATCCCTCTCTCTCCCCTCTACTTTTTTAAACAAACTCCCTTTAAAAACTTGAAAATATTGCTTATACCCAAACTCATCTATATCTGATTCTATACTAGTAATTATTTTATTTAATTTACTATCAGCTCTTTGCATTACATTTATATCTTTTAATTCCTCCCCAAAAAGTTTATCTTCCCGGGATAGTCTATAAATTTCTATCTCTTTAATTCTATCTCTTTAATATCTCTACCTGTTCTATTTCTGTCTGTGTCTACTCGTGATAGTGTGTCTGGCACCCTGTTCTCTACACCCTTGATATATTCCCAAGAAAAATTGTACTCTTGAAGAGCTAACACCCACCTGGTTATCCGGCTGTGTGTGAGTTTACAAGTATTGAGGAACGACAGTGCTTTATGGTCCGTCCTGATGATGGTTCTGTTACCCAGCAGATACGTTCGGAACTTCCTCACAGCGAACACTATACTGAGGAGCTCCTTCTCTGTGGTAGTATAGTTGCGTTCGGCGGCTAGCAACGTCCGGCTGGCGAAGGCGATGGTTTTATGCTCTTTCGCCTCGTCCTCTTGGTAAAGCTCTGCTCCCAGTGCGATATTACTGGCATCTGTCTGTAAATAAAATTTTTCATTAAAATTAGGATGATTCATTAGTATCATGTCTGCGAACTTAATTTTGATGTCATTAAACGCCGCTCTTTCATTATCGCCCCATCTCCATTGCTTATTCTTTTGCAGCACTGCGCTTAGTCGGGCCGTCGTCTGGGCGTAGTTCCACTGGAACTTCCTGTAAAAATTACAGAGACCAAGAAAACTTTGCAATTGTTTTATATTTTTGGGCTCTGGGAACGTCAGGATGGATTCTACTTTATCCGGATTGGCACGTATTCCTGTAGGTGTTATGATGAAACCTAAAAAATGTATCTCAGTTTGCAAAAATTTTGATTTGTCCCAATTCACTGTCAAACCTCCCTGATATAACTTCTCCAATACATATTCCAAATGCTCTACATGCTCTTCAAATGTTCTGGACGCTATCAAAATATCATCAACGTAAATGGTCAAAAAATCTAAGTTATGCGGTTGCAAAATTTCTTCAAGACACTTGATAAAGCTAGCTACACTTGTGTTCAAACCGAATGGTAGTCTCTTAAATTGATAATTCTTTCCATTGAATAAAAAAGCTGTATATTTTCTACTATTTGCTGCTAATGGAACTTGCCAATACCCGGCGGTTAGGTCTAAAGAGGTCATATATTGTACGCCGCTAAACTTCTGAAATATTTCTTCAATAGCTTCGGGTGACTCCCTGTCTGGAATAATTATTTGATTGATTTTGCGGGCATCTAAACATAACCTAACTCTACCATCTTTTTTAATCACTACCACTAAGGGGTTAGAATATGGTGACACAGATCTCTCAATTATATCTCCCTCTAACATTTTCTCTAACTCAAGCTGAACCGCTCTTCTCTTCGCATATGGCACCGGATAACTTCTTTGCACATAGGGTGCGTGTTCCCTTACCTTTAACTCGCATTCATAGTTTCTTGCCCTCCCTGGAATATCGGCAAACACTTCTCTAAAATTCTCTACTACCCGCCACAACGATGCACGTTGAGAACTCCCTATCACGCCACCCTCACTACAAAATTTAAGTGCTCTCTCATTCCATAAGTGATCTACATTCTCCTCATACTCTATCTTACTCTCACTACATACATTCATACTAATTTCCATTTCTTGTTTATTATTCCGATTATGTATCACCCTTACCCCTGAAATTCTTACCGCATCTAACACCCGTTCAAAATTAATACAGATTGGTTCCCCTTCACTATTTAATTCTAACACCCGTTTATGAAAATCAATCACCGCCTTATGTTTGATCAGAAAATCATTTCCAAGTATAACCTCAAGATTTAGTCCCCGTACAACTAGAAATGTATTATCATACCCTACCCCGTTAATTATCATGTTTAAATGTACTTGTTTCATGACTCTCTTACTTCTAACTCCCGTAATACCTACAATCGTCACCCCAGCTACTGGTAAAGACGGAATATTTTTATTTATTTCCCTTAATTCATCTAATACATGTTCAGAAATAACAGAGATTTCGCTACCCGTATCGATTAGAGTTTTAATCTCCTTACCTTCTATGTTGATTTTCACCTCAGTCAGTCCATTCTCCCGTCTCACTGCTTCGAAGTCTTCCTCCTCCAATAATTCCTCCGATAAATCTGTAATAACAACGTTGTTTCGGTAGCTATCATCCGTTTGGACCCCAGAAACTTCCGGCGACAACGGTCGGGTCCGGTGTTCCATTGTCCCTCTTAGTTTCCCGCAGAGGTGCCCGCCACTGCATGGTTGTATCCTCGTTCGTGCTGGTTTCCTCGCGGTTCATGAGTTTGGCCTCTCTGTGCTCCTCCTGGGCCCTCTCCCCTTCGTTGGTATGCATGCTGGTTCTGTGCGGGTGGTGGTCCCTGTTGCTGACCCGGTCTCTCTCTCCTGCATCTAAAACAAAAATTTTGTGTCGCATAATTCTCTTGTGAACATGCTGGACAAGTCCATTTAGGTCCTCGGTTATTTTGTTCTCGTCTAGGGTAGGCCGGTCCATTTGTAGGTCCCCTCGGCGGTCCCTGATTACCTCCATTATTTCCATTCTGCTGGTTCTGACGGCGACTCAATTCTTGGTCCCGGATATTCTGAAACACATCTAAAATATTTTCTAGTTCGCTAATATTAGCTACCTCCCGTGTCATCAGTGTTATTTGCACTTCCCTTGGCAAATGCTTGCTTATATGCCTCACAAAGGATCTAAATGGCAATGGCGGTTCTAAGTATTTCGCCTCGTTAAATATTCTCATCACATACCCTGTTATATTATTATTGGGCCCCCCAAAATTCCCTGTTCCCATAATTCTACTTCGTAACACTTCTTGGTCTTCTTCAGACCAATATTTATTTATAAATGCAGACTCAAAACTTTCAAAACATTCCCATTCCGTTTTATGTACCTCGGCCCATATCTCCGAACTACCTTTAAAGCATTTTAAAATTTTTAATAATTGGACTTCCCAGTTATTAGTACTGAACTTATTAAACTCTCTTACTCTACTTATGAACTGCATAGGATGTATTCTTTTGTTATCACAACTGAATGTCTCTAACTCAACTTCACTGCTTACGTCACGAGTCATTATTACTCGCTCGGCAACAGTGTTTACTTGTTGGCTGATGGCCTTGCTCAATTCATTTTTAACATTCATTAATTTAAGGTTATTATCACATTCAAGGTCACTTATTGTATTATGTATGGTCTTAAACTCAATCTTACAATTATTTTCTATGTCTCTTATTTTACTATTATTATTTTCAATCTGATTCATAGCATAACCAATCTTACATTCGGTATTGGTATTACATTCACTTATTTGTTTCTCAAAAATTGTATTCATTACGCTATATTGCTCCGTGATCTGTTTCTCTACTTTATTAGTTATATCATTGGTTATATCAGAAACACGGCACTCTAATTGCTCATTTAGTGACTCTGACAGGTGTAATTTCATACTTTCACACCGTTCATCAATATGTTTGTCTAGTATCCTACTCAGGTTATCGAATTGTACATTAATACTCTGCTGAAACAGAGTATTCTGGTCTTTAATTTCTTTAAAATTGATCTCGTTTTGAATATTTTGCTGTTCGCATTTTATTTTCTGTTCATTAAAATCATTAGTTAATTGATCTAATTTACAGTCCATCTTTTCAAATTTACAGTCCATCTTTTGTAAGAAATTCATTATATCTTGTTCCTCTGATTGTTTACATTTACTGGTTGAAACGGGGGTCAACTGAATCCCAGAGTCAACATCCGTTTCGTTTACTTGTGGTTGAGACGCAATCGGGGTTGAATGGACGATTACATTACTGCCGCCAGCTGTTTCTGTAACAGCACTCGACTCCCCCCCCCAACATACCACTTTCATCCAGCGATTGCGACTCAAGGCCACTTTCACTCATAATTGAATTTATTATACTACTTTTTTCTGTATTCTCGGACATTTTTACTTAATCTATTTTTTCTTATGTAGCAACTGTTAATTAGTGATTTTATTTCAAAACTGATATTTTACAAAATCAATTTGCTTTCGCAACCCTACTTCGCTATGCATCGTCAGATGTAGGCCGGCGTTAAGATAACCCCTCTTCAGTTATATTAAATCCTGGTCACGCTGCACCAATTGTAACTTTTACTTTTCGGTATATTATTTATTCAAATTAAGTTAACACTTCCACTTACCTTACGACTTGGATCTGGCCGGATCGCGTAGTGTAGGTAAACCCATTTCGTTCGACGAACTCTGACGATACATATAACGAAATAAGGCATTGAAAGAATTTAACTCTCAATTGTATGGAAGAGAAATCAGATTTTTTTATTACTCAGAAATGTTGAAATGTTAAATCTTCTTGTTACATGTTGTGCAACTCTTGCACCTTACTG